>OU015755.1:90235292-90277507 GCA_907169655.1 Acomys percivali | reverse complement strand
TGTGTGTGTGTGTGTGTGTGTGTGTGTGTGTGTGTGTGTGTGTGTGTCTGGTGTATGTGTTTAACTTCCAAGGCAACAGGGAATTTTTCTAATATTCCTGCTAAAATTTGACCAGATGGGTGTGATTCCCAGGAAAAGGAGGCTCACAGCCATCGGTGATTCCATTCCAAGGGATCTGAGGCCCACTTCTGATGGAGACAGTAAGGTTACTTGAGCTTGCTGACCAGACAGTCTAGTGACATCCTGATTCATTGAGTGACACTGTCTCAAAAAGTAAAATGGCAGAAGTGGTGGAAAACTCATGACCCCTACCTCTGGCCGCTATAGGCTTATGTGCATAAACACATACACTACACACACACAGAGAGAGAGAGGCACGCACGCATGCATGCACACAGGCTCTCAGGGACACTTTCAAAGATCAACATTGATTCCAATTCCTAAGGATGCATCGGAATCCAAAGGGTGCTAAGTGGAGAGTCTACTAGGGGCTTCCAAGTGGAGAGACAGCATCTCTCTTGCCCACTCTGAGCCTTCGAAAGCTGTCCTCCATCTTGTCCTCACTGTGTTGTCTTCTTCTGACTTTTTTGTACTGGGTAATAGTGGGCCACACCTTTAATCCCAGAACTCAGGAAGCAGAGGCAGGTGGATCTCTGCATTTGAGCCCAGCCTGGTCTACAGAGAGAGTTCCAGAAAAACCAAACAAAAAGGTTTTTTTTTTTTTTTTTGAGACAGGGTTTCTCCATATAATAAGGCTGTCCTGGAACTCTCTTTGTAGACCAGGCTGGCCTCAAACTCACAGAGATCTGCCTACTTCTTCTTACTGAGTGCTGGGATTAAAGGCATGTGCCACCACGCCACACACACATTTTCTTTATTGGTGTGGTGTTTTGCTTGCATAAGCTTATACATACCACATGTATGCCTAGTGTTCTCAGAGGTCAGAAGAGAATGCCGGATCCTTCATATCTGTGGGTACAGAAAGCTGAGCCTGGTATATAAGGGCATCAAATGCTTTTAGCCACAGAGGCATTTCTCCAGCCCTAAACAGGAATCAACCATCCTATCTTCTGACTCCTAAGCATCCTCTGGTATGTCTGAGAATAGTCATAGGAAAGTCAGGAGCTCTAGCTTGATCCCAAATGCTTCTGGAATTATCTACCTAAATGGGGTTTAAACCAATTGCCTACGTTGTCCCTCTCCCAGGATTTGGTCACAGAAAATGAAATATTCCCTGCTATGAGCAGCTCCAAGGATTTTTTTTCTTTTGTTTCGTTGTTTGGGATTTTGGTGTTTTCTGTTTGTTGGTTGGTTTTTTTGAGACAGGGTTTCCCTGTGTGGCCTTGGTTGTCAAGGACTCGCTTAGTAGACCAGGCTGGCCTTGAACTCACAGTGATCCACCTGCCTCTGCCTCTCGAGTGCTGTGATTAAAGGCGTGCGCCACCATGCCTGGTTTGGATTTTGTTTTTTTTTTGTTTGTTTGTTTTGTTTTGTTTTGTTGGTTTGGTATACTGAGACAAGGTTTCTCTGTGTAGCCCTGGCTGTCCTGGACTCACAGAGATCCATCTGCTTCCTAAATGCTGGGATTAAAGATGCGCCACCACCCATCTCTGAGCCTGTTTTGTTGTTGTTGTTTGTTTGTTTGTTTGTTTGTTTTTGAGACAGGGTTTCTCCTTTTTTTGTTTTTTGAAACAGGGTCACTCTGTGTAGCTCTGGCTGTCCTAAACTTACTTTGTAGACCAGGCTGGCCTCAAACTCATAGTGATTTGCCTGCCTCTGCTTCCCAAATGCTGGGATTACAGGCATGTGCCACCAAGCCTGGCTTTCTGAGCTTGTTTTTATCTTTGTGGGAAAAGGTTGCTCTCCTAAGAAGCTCCTAAAATAAATAAATAATGGAAACCTAAATTAGTAAACTGCTAAGTTCAGAAAAAAGACATGTTTGCTGTGAGTTCGAGGCCAGCCTGGTCTACAAAGAGCCCAGAACCAGCTAGAGCTGTCACACAGAGAAACCATGTCTTGGAAAAAAAAAAAAAAGTCATGTTTGTATGAATAGTGTCTACTTCTATGTTTTAAATCACCATTCAGTTAAAAGTCCCCAAATGGGGAGGCAGAGACAGGCAGATCTCTGTGAATTCAAGACCAGCCTGGTTTACAAGTGAGTCCAGGACAGCCAGGACTACACAAAGAAATCCTGTCTGGGGAAAAAAGTCCAAATGGGCAGGGTTTCTTCCTTTGGATCTAATGCTCAAGGAATCTGCATACTCTCAGGGTGGCACTGCCCACTGTAATTAGACAGGGAAGAGTTAGCAGTTACAATGTAATAAGGCAGAAGTAAACATACCATAGTGTTAGAAGAGCGAGGAGCACAGTCTACTGAAATAGTCTGGCTGGGTCAGCATATGAAGCCAACAGGTGCTGGACCGTGAAGGAAACAGTCAGCATTTGCAGTGTAGCACATTTGCCCTTCCCACTACCCGAGGAAGATAGACGGAAGGATGAAGGGAATAAAGAATAGAAGTGGGCAAATAAACGGCTGCAGCACAGGAAAGTCTTGGGGTCAGAAGCTGGTATTATTAGCACCAATGTGGCCACACCATATCTGATTGCCTATATGGCCAGCAGTCAACTCTGTGCCAGCACAGGCCCACTTCCCAGTGGGGGATATAACGGTTTTTTGTTTTTTGTTTTTCAAGACAGGGTTTCTTTGTGTAGCCTTGGCTGTCCTCGACTCACTCACTTTGTAGACCAGGCTGGCCTCGAACTCACATCGATCCACTTGCCTCTGCCTCCCGAGTGCTGGGATTAAAGGCATGTTTCACCACCACCCGGCCTATAATGGTTAGTTTTAATTGTCATCTTGATGTAATCTACAATCATCTGAAAAATGGAGTGTTTTGGTTTGGTTTTTGGAGACAGGAACTTGCTCTATAGACCAGGCTGACATCAAACCTCACAGAGATTCACCTATCTCTGCCTCCTGAGTGCTGCAATTAAACGGGTGTGCTACCATGGCAGGGCTGGGAATGGAGTCTTTATATATAAATTGATGTTTTGCCTGCGTGTCTATCTGTGTGAAGTATCAGAACTCCTGGAGCTGGGGTCACAGACAGTGGTGAGCTGCCATGTGGGTGCTGGGAATTGAACCGGGTCTTCTGGAAGAGCAGTCAGTACTAACCACTGAGCCAGCTCTTCAGCTCCTGGAAATAGAGTCATAATGAGAGATTCTCTAGTTTGGCTTATGGGCACGTGATGGGTGATGTCTTAGTTAGGGTTACTATTGCAATGATGAAAACACTATGACCAAAAGCAAGGGGAATAAAGGGTTTATTCAGCTTACACTTCCACATCATGGTCCCTCATTGAAGGAAGTCAGGGCAGGAACTCAAACAGGACAGGAACCTAGAGGCAGGAACTGATGTAGAGGCCATGGAGAGGTGCTGCTTATAGGCTTGCTCTCCATGGCTTGCTCAGCCTGCTTGTGGCATATTGGGCCACCAGCCCAGAGATAGCAGTACTCACAATGGGTGGGCCCTCCCCCATTAACCCTCCCCCATTAATCACTAATTAAGAAAATGCCCTACAGCAGTATAATATGGAGGCGCTTTCTCAAATTGAGGTTCTCTCCTTTCAGATGACGCTAGCCTGTGTTAAGGTGACATAAGACCAGTCAGCACAGGTGGGAAGGCTACCTACCCATTGTGGGTTACGGCACTCCATGGACAGGATCCTGGACTGTATGAGGGACTGAGCAGAAGTATGTGTCCATTGCTGTCTGCTTCTTGACTCTGAATGTAATGTGACCAGTTCTCTCAAACTTCTCCCACCGACACGTCTATGTCATGATAGACTATAACCTGCAACTGTGGACCAGATGTGTGTTTCTGTCAGGGAATCCCAGCAACAAGAACTGGGACTAAGACAGAAACTGGTGGGCTGGGCATGGTGGCGCACGCCTTTAATCCCAGCACTCGGGAGGCAGAGGCAAGCAGCTCTCCGTGAGTTCGAGGCCAGCCTGGACTACAGAGCAAGTTCCAGGATAGCCAGAGAAATCCTGTCTCGAAAAACAAACAAACAACCACCACCACCAACAACAAAAACAACAAAACAACAACAACAAAAAAGACTTTGGACTTTCTAAGTGTTGGGATTTTAAAAGTTGCACTGTTATTTCACATTAGAGCTAAACATGAGATTTTGGGGAAAAGGAGTAAAGTTTAAGCTTATGGCTTAAAGTGATGTGTTTGTGTGTCAAATTTGTAAGTGGTAGAATTGTCGGTTTGTTTTGTCATCAAAGGGATTCTCAGTAAAGGATTGCCTAGCTTAGGGCAGACTGTGGGCATCAATGTGGGTTAGTATCTTAACTGGCTAAGATAGGAAGCCCTACCCACTATGGGTGGCAGGAGACCCTGGACTGGACACAGGCAGAGGAAGAACTGGGCATGAGCACGCATCAATACATTCTTCTCTGCTCTTGCCCATCACATTCCTGCTGCTATGACTTCCCTGCACGGTGCACTGTGTCTTTAGTTACGTTTCTATTGCCATGAAGAGAGACCATGACCAACACAACTTACAATAGAAAGCACTTAACTGGAGGCATCTATAGCTTCAGAGGGTGAGTCCACGACCATGATGGTCATGAGCATGGCAGCAAAATAGGCAGGCATGATGCTGGAGCAGTAGCTGAGTGCTCACATGCTGAGACAACCACCACCAGGCAGAGAGAGACAGAGACAGAGGAGGGGAGGTGGGCAAGTGCCTGGCATGGGCTTTTAAAACCTCAAAGCCCATCCCAGAGACACACCTACAGTACTGGGAATCAAACATTCAAATATATGAGCCTGTGGAGACCACCACAGACTGTAACCTGGAACGGGAGCCAAAGAAACCCTCTTCTCCCTTACATGGCTTTTGTTGGGTGTAGTTTTACCACAGCAACAGGAAACAAAACTAAGACACAGAGGCTGGAGAGGTGTCTCAGAGGTTAAGAGCCACTGTCTGTTTTTCCAAAGGTCCTGTGTTCAATTCCCAGCAACTACATGGTGGCTTACAACCATCTATAATGAGATCCCATGCCCTCTTCTGGTGTGCAGGCACACACGCAGGCAGAATATCTACTGTACAAATAATAAATAAAAAAAAATCTCGGGCTGGAGAGATGACTCAGCGGTTAAGAGCACTGCCTGCTCTTCCAAAGGACCCGGGTTCAATTCCCAGCACCCACATGGCAGCTCATCCCTGTCTGTAACTCCAAGATCTGACACCCTCACACCAACACACATAAATTAAAATTAAAAAAAAAAAATCCCTTTTTTTTGGTTTTTCAAGACAGGGTTTCTCTGTGTAGTCTTGGCTGTCCTGGACTCACTTTGTAGACCAGGCTGGCCTCGAATTCACAGCGATCCTCCTGCCTCTGCCTCCCTAGTGCTACGATTAAAGGCGTGTGCCAACAAGCCTGGCAAAATAAATAAATCTTAAAAAAAAAAAACTGGGGGCCGGGCGTGGTGGCGCAGGTGGATTGCTGTGAGTTCAAGGCCAGCCTGGTCTACAAAGCGGGCCCAGAACAGCCAAGGCTACATAGAGAAACCCTGTCTCGAATAACCAAAAAAAAAAAAAAACTGGGCCGGAGAGATGACTCAGAGGTTAAGAGTACTGACTGCTCTTCCAAAGGTCATGAGTTCAATTGCCAGCAACCACATATTGGCTCACAACCATCTATTACGAGATCTGTATACATAATAAATAAATCTTTAAAAAAAACAACCAAAAAAACTAAGACATGGGCATAAATCCTCAATTGGACACCTCCATTTCTCAGACTCGTCACTGGAACACTAAATCTTCATAGGCCTCCCAGTAAAGACAGACCCTGCTGGCCAGCTGCCTCCCAGTTTAAAGGGCAGCCCCTGGTAGGTGCACTTTATTTATTTATTTATTTTTGCTCATGTCGCAGTAGGGAGGAGGCTTCCCCTAGGCAGAGACTGTAGGACACCATAAGTGGCAGAAATAATACAGGAAAGTGAAGGATGAAGGGAAAGGGACTGATCTCCTGGACTGTTATCTAGAGAGCTGAGAGCTTTCCCACAACTTTAAAATGTTGCTGGGAAAGTGAAAGACTAGTTTAAAGAAAGGGAAATGAGCCGGGTGGTGGTGGCACATGCTTTTTTTTTTTTTAAATTTTTTAATTTTTAGTTCATGTGCATTGGTGTGAGGGTGTCAGAATCCCTGGAACTGGAGTTACAGACAGTTGTGAACTGCCATGTGGTTGCTGGGAATTGAACCAGGGTCCTTTGGAAGAGCAGACAGTGCTCTTAACCTCTGAGCCATCTCTCCAGCCCCGGCACATGCTTTTAATCCCAGCACTCGGGAGGCAGAGGCAGGCGGATCACTGTGAGTTCAAGGCCAGCCTGGTCTACAAAGTGAGTCCAGGACAGTCAAGGCTACACAGAGAAACCCCCGTCTCAAAACAAAACAAAAAAAAAAAAAAAAGAAAGGGAAATGGGAAATAACATAGATATTTACTTCCTGGTGAGTCACAGGGACCACCTGCTTAAGTTTCTAAATTCATGTATATCAGGACAAAGTACTGTATGAGAGATACATAGATAACAATAGAGGCAATCTATGTAAAAATTTACAAGCCAGGTATGGTGGTTCACACCTTTAATCCCAGCACTCGGGAGGCAGAGGCAGGCGGATCACTGTGAGTTCGAGGCCAGCCTGGTCTACAAAGCGAGTCCAGGACAGCCAAGGATACACGGAGACACTGTTTTGTTTTGATTTTTACAATGGGAACGGGCTAGTGATCTGGAAAAACGCACTAACACAAGTCCTTAGTCACGCACCTCATGACCCTTTATAGACTACCCACATACCACCTGCCTTCTCTAGGCCAAGTTTTTTTCTGGCATGCTTGCTACAGTAGCCTAGGCAGGGAAGGGTGTTCAGGCAGTTTCAACTGGCTTTTCTCAGACCTTATTCTTTTTTGTTTGTTTATGTGTCTGGGTGTTTTGCCTGTGTGTTTGTACACTCCATGTGTTCAGTGCTCCTGGGGTCATTAGACGGCGGTGGACATATGGAACCATTGCTAGCTGCCATGTGCCAGAAATTGGTCCAGAGTCCTCTGTTAGACCTGTCAGCGATCTTAGCCGCTGATCTTTATTCTTATCAATTCTTTTCGTTGTTTTGCTTTTGAGACTGGTTTCTCTATATAACCCTGACTGTATTGGACTCATTCTGTAGACCAGGCTGGTCTCGAACTCAGAGACATCCACCTGCCTCTGCCTCCCGAGTGCTGGGATTCAAGGCGTGCGCCACCCCCCACCCTCACCCCCGGTTCTTTATTGCCCCTTAATATCCCCTACTCTTCAGAGTTTGGCAATTGGAGGCAATTTGGCAAGTTGCGTATTCAACTTGAAAATCAGGAACTTACTAGAAACCAGACAGGTCTAAGGTCCTGAAGCATAAAAACTGGCTGGGAGGAAAAGGCATTTTAGGTCTCAAGCCCATCTGCAGACCCTCAAAACCTCTGAATCTTGTCAGCCTGGCAGGTTCCTCTCAGGAAAAGAGGGACAGTTGACACTGCGGAGACAAAAGTAACCTTCAAACTGGGGGCGCGCGAGTTCGAGTCTTGCAGATGAGAAGAGAGAAACGGAGTTTAAGCTGCTCAAGTCATCGTAAAGTGTGAGACCCGGAGAAAGCAAGCGCCTAGAGCCCGAGGCCACAGTGAAGGGCAGGATGGCCGGGGCCAAGAGTTGGATCTCTCAGGCCGTGAGGGCGGGGTCGCCGCGAGGCGTTCTGGGAGTGGTAGGCGCTTTCTTTCCGCTCTCCTTCAGCCACTCGCTCTAGGCGCCCAAGGACGTCCAGGCGGTGGGCGCTGCGACTCGGACTGTGCGACTTGGAGACTCTTTTCCTCCGGCTGAGCCCACCCCTCGCCCTCTTGCGCGCGGCAGTTAACAGCTGGCTTCCGGCGTGCTGCCTTGTGGACAGTGTAGTCCGCTAGCAAACACCGCTCGCGTTACGCGCCGTTCACCGGACTACGTTTCCCTTCGGCCCGCGCGCGCCCCGAGCCGCGTCGGCTCCAACTCCCGACGAGCCGAAAGTCTCCAAGATGGCCGCGTGGGGAAGGAGGCGTCTGGGTCCAGGCGGCGGCGGCTCCCGAGAGAGGTAAGCTGGGCTCGCGACCGCGGGCGAAGGCCGACCGGAGAGTTGGAGAAGCCTCTGTGCCGCGCGCGACTCTGGATCGTGTACCCGACGCGCGCGGGGCCCAGTCCGCGGGGGCCTGGGTGTGGGAGGAACAGGCTGGCGCGACGGCCGAGGAGGGAAGGGAGCGCGACTAGGAGGGGCGGCGACCCGCACCAGGCGGGCGGTGAACTGGGGCGAGCGGCTCGGGGGGCCGCCACGCTGTCCTACCGAGCGACGCACGGACTCCGGGCCGCTGGCTCGCGCACGTGGCTGGCCCGGCCTGGGAGCCCAGTGTGGCGTGGACGGGCTCCGGGGAGAGGAGGAGGATAGAGGCTCGCGGGGCGGTGTGCTTTAGGGGCGTCTGCTGAGAGCTGCAACGTGCCGGGCGCACCTCCAAAAGCCTGTGCCTGGCGGCCGCCTTCTAAAACAAGCAATCCTTGAGAGTTCTCTTCAAGCGCTTCTGCCCTAAGTCCTTTAAAGTGACCTTTTCTACTGAATACGTTTGGGGGCGCTAGGGGTTTGTTTCTTCCAGTTATTTCCCGATGACAAGAGCAGTTGGCGTGTTCCATGTTGAACTTGTATGTTTTTCCCACTGGGAAGTATTTTTAGCTAATAGGTTACTAGAAACTATTCGACCACTAGAAGTGTGGGGAAATGAGTGTATATCGGTGGCGCTGCTGGATTAGCCTGGGCAGTCCGTTTTGCTAAACCCTCCGAATTTTACTGTGGATGTCAGAAGAAAAGAAAGTTGGGCCTCCCCCCCCCCCCTTTTTTTTTTTTTTTTTTTTTGGTTTTCCGAGGCATGGTCTCTCTGTGTATCCTTGGCTGTCCTGGGCTCACTTTGTAGACCAGGCTGACCTCGAACTCACAGCGATCCGCCTGCCTCTGCCTCCCGAGTGCTGGGATTAAAGGCGTGCGCCACCACGCCCGGCTCCTTTCCCCCATTTCTGATGAGTAGTGCCGAACTCAAAAGTTTTGTCTCAACTAGTCTGCGTTCCTTTTTGACTGATGCATCCATGACCCTTGCTACAGAGAGCTTTCCCGTCCTACACGATTCTTCCTGCTTGTCAGCAGTGATAGTGTTCTTGAGTTGGTATGCAAAATAATCCATTCTGCATTTACTGTTTCTTGGGAAAGCAGTGGCAAGGAGGTTTTTTTTTGTTTTGTTTTGTTTTTTTGAGACAGGGTTTCTCTGTTTAGCCTTGGCTGTCCTGGACCCGCTTTGTAGACCAGGCTGGCCTTGAACTCACAGAGATCCTCCTGCCTCTGCCTCCCGAATGCTGGGATTATAGGCGGTCCCCACCACGCCCGGCTTAAGGAGTGGTCTTTTTAACTTCCATTTATTCCTTAGGTAAGGACACTAAAAGGAGATTATCTTGTTGTTTTCCATGTCCTTAAATCCTAAGGAATGCTTTCAGGATTTTAATTTCAGTCCCTCAGTAACAAGGAAGAATCTTCTTAGTAACAAGACCCAGAATCAGACATACTTTTTGTTTGTATTTAGAGTCAGGGCCCTGAGATTCATAGACCAAACTGACCTTGAGCTCACAGAGATCAGCCTGCCTCTGCTTCCCAAATGCTGGGACCAGAAGTTCACACGGCCACACCCTACAGTGTCAGACCCTACCATAGTCTTCATCTTGGCTATAGACTGAAAGGATCAAACAGGCATGCCTCAAGCATGGGACAGGAGCCTTGCTGGTCTACCTAAGAAAATAGAGAATGAAAGAAAGAAAAAAAAATTTCCCCCTTTGTCATGAAACAAATATTAGTTAAAAAAAAGTTTGTCAGCCAGCCACCCATAGTATGAGTCCAGTCCTTGGCTCCCAGCCGCCCACCCCTGTTCACCGCCGCCCCTCCTAGTCCTGTTCCCTTCCCCCCCACACCCAGGCCCCTGCGCACTGGGCCCCACGCGTCTGGCACACGATCCAGAGTCCCATAACCCCCTGGCTAGCAATTTCCAACAGCTTTTAAGGGATTTTAAATCAAATGAAGATTTTGCTATAAAACTTGATAGTGTTTGACTCTGTTTAGAGCAACTGCTGCTTAGTTCTCCCCTGGCATCTTTTTTTTTAAGACAGGGTTTCTCTGTGTAGCCCTGGCTCTCCTGGACTCACTTTGTAGACCAGGCTGGCCTCGAACTCACACCCCTGTCTCTGCCTCCCTAGTGCTGGGATTAAAGGCGTGGGCCACCATGCCCGGCTCACCTGACATCTTGACTAATTAAGGTTATCTGCCTGGGTCCTGTAGGTGTTCAGGCTGTGACCTTTGGCCAGGAACTGCAGGTTCTACCCATGCATACAGATGCTGTGTGTTTGCCAGGAATGGGGTATCTGATTTTATGATTTGAGAGTTGCCATCTGCCCTCCTTCTGGGTAATGTGTAGTGACTGGAGGCTGTCCCTCTGTTTGCTGTTGTGTGATGGCCCTTCCCAAAAGACCCATTCGCAGGATCCCATCTCCTTCAGGCCCTCCTACTCTCAGCAGCGCATGGAAACATAACCCCCTGGCTAGCAAGTTGACTTCTGGGCACACCTCCATTCCTGCCTACTTGGTGGCCTGACTGGGTGGAGCAAGCCAGAATAATTGTATGCTCAGCACCATAGATTTTGAGGACTGAGTGTATTATTGGCTCTCATGACACAAGCTGTTTATGGATCCTAAGTGACTTTGTTCCATGTCACATTTGGAGTGACTCAAATTTCAGTTTCATGTTAAGAGCACTTCCAGGGGTACTCACATCTTGCTGCCTGCCCTATGCTGAAACTGAAGGATGCTTGGCGTGGTCCTGCATGCCTTTAATCCCAGCACTCAGGAGGCAGAGGCAGGCAGATTGCTGAAAGTTCAAGGCCAGCCTGGTCTACAAAGTGAGTCCAGGACAGCAAAGATAATATAGAGAAACCCTGTCTCAAAACCATGCTCTACATAGTATGGAGCATCTGTTGTACTTAAGGCCTTGCTTGGTGCTGATTGTTAGCTTAGTGTGCAGTGCTTCTTGCTTTTCCTACTTCCTAAGGCCAGAAACACAGGCTAGTACTAGAGCTGAATAGCAACTATTGTAGCAGTCCAGTAGCTACTAGCCATAAGTGGTGATTACATTGACATTAAAGTTAAATACAATGAAAAGTTTGGCTCTTAGACCACAGACCATGTTTCAAGTGCCCAGTACTCACCATGGACTAATGGTAAGCACGGAGAAGACTTTGCCATCAGCACAGCAGATAGGAACGTTACTTCTCTAGACTGAAATTGGAGAGGGAAGGAGCAAACTGGGATCCGCCTGTGTGTTGATTTTTCTCTCCACTCCATTAAACCTAGGGAAACAACAGTATTTGTAATGAAGAGCGACAGACTCTGAGCTGTAACCTGAATTCTTGCCCAGAATTGAGCATACTGACAGCAAGCACAGCAAACAGATTGCCCGCCTCTTTGAGGCACACTTACCCATCTAGGAAAGCAGAGCAGGTATTTGCATTCTGTCATCTGTGTGCCAGCCTGGACCAACTCTCAGACAGCCCTGTCTATGCTTTCTTGGGCTACTTGGTGCTGCTCCCTCTCAGCGCCCTGAGCATCCCCGAGATCTCCATGTTGTTGGAGCGTGCGTATAGATAGCCCTGTACTCTGAGTTCCATTTCTGATGATCCTGTGGAGATACTTAATCTGCATCTGATCATGATAAACGGTGGCCTGGGGTGTTCAAACTTCCTCTGTTCTGTGCATTTGTTATGCAGTCAGTGACTGGGGTTGGATGCCTCCATAGTCTTTCCTGCCACCTTCTTGTGGAAGACCATGTCATTTGTGAATTCCAGGGGTACAAGGTCCTGGTGGCCAATGTAGGGTTAGTGCCTACTCCAGAGGAACAGCAATGTGGACAGGTTGGTTTACATCTTGGGGTGATAAACCCTCTTTCCGCTCTCCTTCCCTTTTAGAGCTGGGGACTCTAGGTATTTGAGACACTTACTATTTCTTTTTTTTTGGTTTTTCGAGACAGGGTTTCTCTGTGTAGCCTTGACTGTCCTGGACTCACTTTGTAGTCCAGGCTGGCCTCAAACTCACAGCGATCCTCCTGCCTCTGCCTCCCGAGTGCTGGGATTAAAGGCGTGCGCCACCACGCCCGGCTTGACACTTACTATTTCAAGAGCTTCCCATTCTGGCTTTGGTGTGTGGTGGGATTCCTCCTCCTGGTCTGGATGAGGTGAGCAGGCCTGGGACATACACCAAAGTCCAGCTATAGCCACTGGATGGAGGTGACGGGTGGGAGTCCTGCCTGTTGGCTAGTGAGAGGTGACAACACATGGCTGACCCAGCGCTGTGCCCACAGACCTGGATGTCCAAGTTCACCATTCTGCCATGGTCCAGCCTTTGGGGTATATTTCTCTTTTTCTGGGTTTTACTCAAGCAGTCTGGCTTCCACTCGCTTTGATGCTGCTTCTATGATTCAGTTCTGCAAGCTCATTCCAGTGGATCCCAGCTCTGAGAAAGGCAGGGCTGGCAGTGTCCAGGGAGGAGCAACAGGCTGAGACCTCACTACCTAGCTTGAGTTGGCCGTGGCTTGCTTCTTCAGTGAGCAAAGAGCTGTGGCAGGGGTAGGAAGAGTGATTCATGAGCAGCACCCACAAGGAACATTCTTTCTGCCTCTTTTGGGTCCTGGTGCCAACAGCAACTTTAGTGGGTGCAGAGTTCCTGGGGGAGCCAGTGACCACTGGGTTCTCACCATGGTTCTTTAGGTGAAGGCTGTGCAGACACTGCTGGGGATCCCACTGTTGCCTGCGTCTGGCAGCGCTTGAAGTGTCTGTGTGCTAGCGGCGCGAGGCTCTCATTTATCAACCAGTTTGTGTGTGTGAGCAGCTACAGAGGCTTTGCTCCGGTCCTCTTTGGTTTCTGTACCCAGCCAGGTCCGCACACTCCAGCAGTGCTCTGGGAGGCCAGGGAAACCGGCTCAGGGTGTTCTGTCTTTGGACTTAAAACAAAAGAGAGTGAATGTGAGGAGGAGCAACAGAAAGGGAAGGTAGAGGGAGTGGGGCAGGGGAGAAGCAGGAGATAGTCATAGAATAGTGTAGACCAGGCTAGCCTCAGATTCAGAAATCTGCCTGCCTCTGCCTTCTGAGTTCTGGGATTAAAGGTGTGCGCCCCTGCCACCCAGCAAGATTTGTTTTAAGGGTGTGATTGCATGTGTCCACATGTGAGAGTAGGCATCTGTGGAGGCCAGAAGAGGCCACTGGGTCTCCTGGAGCTGGAGTTGCAAGTGGTTGTAAGCCACTTGTGTGGGAGCTGGTGTTCTTCATAAGCGGAGTGCTGCAGCAGCAGCTAAGACTCTCCTAGCTGTGTTGTGCTGGAAGAGGGCGATTCTTTTTCTTTGTTTCATTCAAGCAAGCCTTGTACCATTTGGCCTAGTGACTGAGAAGCCCTTCTGCCCCTGCAGTGAGGATATGCATGCCAAGTGGAGAGATGGCTTCAGCGTTTATGAGCACTGGCTGCTTTTCCAGATGACCTGGGTTTTCCACATGGAGGCTCACAGCTGTCTGTAACATTAAGTTCCTGAGCCTCCGGGCCCTCTTGCCTCCTTGGGCACTGCACACATGATGCACAGACATACATGGGAGCAAAACACCCATACATACAAAATAAGATAAAATGTGTTCTTATATATATGTGTGTGTTCAAAGAAGTGGCTCAGTTAAGAGTGAGTAATGTGATGGTTGAGGTGGCACACACCCTAAACCTAACATTGGGAAGACAGGCAGTGCTACATAGTGAGGCCAGGTCTGAAAACAAACCAACATAAAAGCAGCTTGACTGCTGCCTATGCTCTACATTTTCAGGCCACAGATACCTTAATTGCCACAATTTTTTTTTGTTTTGTTTTGGTTTTTTGAGACAGGGCCTCTCTGTGTTAGCCGTGGCTGTCCTGGACTCACTTTGTAGACCAGGCTGGCCTCAAACTCACAGCGATCTGCCTGCCTCTGCCTCCCAAGTGCTGGGATTAAAGGCGTGCGCCACCACGCCCGGCCTTCCACAATATTTTTTCTCCTGGCCCTTGTTACAAACATTCTTGGGAGCTTGTTGCATTTGGCACACCTAGAAGGGAATGCCTTTTTTTTTTTCCCCAAAACAGGGTTTCTCTGTGTAACCTTGGCTGTCCTGGACTCGCCTGCCTTTGCCTCCCGAGTGCTAGGATTAAAGGCGTGCGCCGCCACGCCCGGCTCTAGAAGGGAATGCCTTAATGGCATCATCCTCTGGTTTTTGTTGTTGTTTTAAAGGCTCTGCCCGGAGAGGTGCCACACACCTGTAATTCCAGCACTTGAGGAGGAGGAGGAGGAAGCAGGCAGATCTCTGAGTCCAAGGACAGCCTGGTCTACAAAGCCAGTCCAGGACAACCAAGGACACACAGAGAAACCCTGTCTCAAAAAACAAAAAAGTGGGAGAGGGGATGTATAGAAGCATAGGGCTGGGGAGGTAGCTGAGTGGGTAAGATGCACTCATGTAAAAGGCTGGACATGGCTGTCTGTGTCCTGGGACTCATTTAGTGGGAGGAGAAAGCTGACTCCTGCATAAAGTCCTCTGACTTCCATATGCACTATGGCGTGTATGTGTTCCTCCCAAATGAAGATATTAGACTAGAGAGAACTGTCTTGATGTTAACAACACTGGATACTTTTGCAGAGAACCGGACTCCTATTCCCATGTGGCAGCTCACAACTGTCTATAACTCTCATGTTCTCTTTCGACGTCTGCCAGCACTGGACATGCAAGTGGTACATGCAAAGCAACTTTACATGTAACATAAAATTTAACTTAAAATTAAGCATAAAATACCAAGGGTCGGTGAAGCTGTAGAGAAGTTGGAACCTTCGTGTGTAATGAAAATTCTAGAAAGGTTGGTTTCTTAAAAAAAGGCGTGGTAGTGCACGCCTTTAATCCCAGCACTTGGAGGCTGAGGTAGGTGGATCTCTGAATTTGAGACCAGCCTGGTCTACAAAGTGAGTCAAGGACAGCCAAGGCTACCCAGAGAAACCTTGTCTCAAAAAAACCAAAAAAACCAAACCAAACAGAAACAAAAAAAAAAAAACAAACACAGAAATGGGGCTGGAGAGATGGCTCAGTGGATGAGGGCACTAATTGCCCATCTAAAGGAACGGGGTTCAAATCCCAGCAACCACATGGCAACTCAATGTCTGTAACTCCAATATCTGACACCTTTATACACCAATGCACATAAAATGAAAATGAATTAATTATTTTTTTATTTTTAGAGACAGGGTTTCTCTGTGTAGCTTTGGCTATCCTGGACTCTTATTTGTAGGCCAGGCTGGCCTGGAGCTCATGGAGATCTGTCTGTCTCTGCCTCCTGAGTGCTGGGATTAAAGGCGTGCACCACCACCGCCCGACTTGAATTAATTTTTGAAACTACAGAAAAGTTTTAAGAATATGTTCCTGTGTTAATCCTAAGTGTGGGGATGCGGGGCTGCTTTAGACTGCAGCTGCTGACTGTGATTTGCCTCATGCTCTAGCAGAGGCATCGTTTTGTAAGCTGCAGGTAGTTTCTGCTACTGTGTTACTTTGAATTCTGGGAACTTTTCATAGGGTATATGTGTGCTAGGGTCCTGAGAGGCAGGATCAGTGGGTTTTGGTCATTTAGAGAGGTTTTTTATGGTTTGTTAGTAGCCTTGGTCAAAAAGAGACAAAAAGAAAGAAATTAGATTCCGGGATTTTCCTATTTGCTCTCTCCCATCGTCCTTGTTTCTCTTCTATCTGGTGTTAGGGGTGGAAGGGTGGGAGTGGGGACAAAGGGCTGGAGAAAGAAGAACACACAAAGTAGCAAGGACCAGCTACATTCTGCACTGTGAATGGAAAGGTAAAGTGATAAGGCCACAGTGAAAGACAGGCTCACAGGTCCTCACCATCAAAAATAGAGTTTTAAGGGCTGGAGAGATGGCTCAGCGGTTAAGAGCACTGACTGCAACAGCCGGGCATGCAACAAGCCAGGCATGGTGAAACAGCCACGCATGCCTGGAATCCCACCATTCAGAGGCAGAGGCTGTTAGATCTCTCTGAGCTCCAGGAGAGCCAAGGCTACACGGAGAAACCCTGTCTTGAAAAGCCAAAAAAAGTATTGACTGCTCTTCCAGAGGACCCAGGTTCAATTCCCAATACCCATATGGCATCTTAAAATTATCTGTAACTCCAAGATCTGACACCCTCACACAGACATACACAAAGCAAAACATCAATCCACATAAAATAAAAATAAATTATTAAAAAATAATTTGAAATAACATTACTGTGTAACCTTGCAACTCTACATCTGAGTATTCATCCAATAGAATTGAAAATAAGGGGCCAGAGAGATGGCTCAGCAGGTAAAAACATTACCAGGTGAGATCTATCCCTGGAACTCACATAAGGGTAGGAGAAAGCTGACATCTGCATGCTGTCCTGGACTTCATGCATGCACACATACACAAAATAACCCGAGGTGTAGCCGAGTGTGGTGCACACCTTTAATCCAATCCCAGCATTTAAAAGGGAGAGGCAAGGGTCTCTTGAGTTGAAGGCCAGCCTGGTCTATATGGCAAGTTCCAGAACAACTAGGGCTATGCAGCGAGACCCTATTTCAGAAGGAGGAGAGGAGGAAGAGGACTAAATGCTAGATTTTTATTTTGTTTGGGTTTTTTGTCTGTTTTTGGGGAGTCGGGGCTTTTCTGTACAGGGTTTCCCTGTGTAACCTTGGCTGTCTTGGACTCACTGTGTAGACCAGGCTGACTTTCCACCTGCCTTTGCCTCCCAGTGCTGGGATTAAAGGCACGTGCCGCCACATAAACAGGTGCTTCCATGAAAGTGTAATACCTGGAATAGTTGAGCTCCTAGGAATAGAACAGTGGGTACAACAGGGCGGCTCAGTGGGCATGGTTTTGGATTTGTAACTTCTGGAGATCGGTTGTCTAATGATGTGATTGTTTAACAAGGCGCTAAGTTTTGTTAAGTATACTTTATCACAGATAATAACAAAACCTGTATTTGAGCCAAGCATTTCTGGTGGCCCACATCTTTAATCCCAGGAGGCAGAGACAGGCAGGTCTGTCCCTGTGAGTACAAGGCCAGCCGGGGATACCCTGTTTGAAAACTTAGCACTTAACTTTTTGAGTAGGAAGCAAGTCTAGCCTGGCTTAGCTCCCACATAGCTCCCTAGGAAGAGGACTGAACCTTGTGGCTTGCTTTTGGAGACAAGCCTTGTTAGCTCTGTACCTAAGCAAAGCATGAGAGAGCCTGCTGCTTGAATCCCCATCCATCACAGGATGCCATGCCATCCACTGCCTGGAGCAGTGGACAACCCACTTTACTTCTTTCTCACTTACCGGGCAGATTTTGCGTTCACTATACAGCTCAGCTCTAAACAGACTTGCTCTTGGACAGATGCTTTTAGACTTTGGGAAGATTTGGCCTTGGGTTAGGGTGAGACAGGAACTACAGCGCCCTCTGCACAGCCTGCCAGATATTGTCAGGGCACCTGTATCTCAGAGCGGGCCAAGTATGTATGGACTGTAGAGTTTCCTTATGTATAGCCCATGTTGGCTGTAATGCCAGCATTTCCAAGTGACTCCTGCTAACTATCCCCTTCCCTTACCCCAAACTGGATGCTCTAGGCGTGGCAGAGCTGGTGCAGGAAGCCGGAGGGCAGCAGGCCATGACCTGGGGTACTGGAGCAGAGTTGCTACTTGCTCCACTGAAGGCAGGCTCAGGATAGAGTAACACTCGCCCAGTGTTAGCAAAGTGCATAGCATAATCTTCTTTGTTTGCTTGAGACAGGGGTTTCTCAGTGTAGCCCTAGCTGGCCTGGAACTCAAAGAGATCCACCTGCCTCTCCTCCGGAGTGCTAGGATTAAAGGTGTGCGCCACCACTGCCCAGCTAGGACAGTGTTCTTAAGTACAATCTATAGGGGCTGAGGAGATGGTGTGTACTCCGCTTGTAGGAAGGGCACCTAAATAAAAGCTGGATGTGGCAGCCTGTGTCTGGAACCTCAGTCGGTGCTGGCAGAGGGAAGAGACAATGGATCCTTGGAACTCTCCCTTGCCTGCCAGTCTAGCCAGTTTGGCAAACTCCAGGGTCAGTGAGAGGCACCTTAAAAAAAATAGGTGGAGCCAGGCCGTCAGCACGCATGCCTTTAATCCCAGCAGTTGAGACAGAGGCAGGCAGATCTCTTGAGTTCAAGGTTCCTGGACGGCCAGGGCTATAAGGAGAAACCATGTCTGGGAGGTGTGGGGAGAATAGAGAAAAATAATCTGACACTGAGCCCTACATGCACACACCTACTTGAGTATCTACACATGCATACAACACACACACACACAAAAAAAAACAGTTGTATTTATTAGACAAGAGTTCTCTACTTTGTCTTTTCCCACTTGACTCAATTTCTCTGGCATTTGGTTATCGGTGTCCCCCACCCCCTGACTCTCAGCTGTCATTTTCACATTGCAGCATCATTGCCTGGGTGCAGTGAAAAGCTCAGGGTTCTGATCAGCTACAGATAGTACATTTCTAATCTGAAAAGCTTCAAGATTTTAAACTTTCTTTGTTTTGTTTGAAACAAGGTTTCTCTGTGTAGCCCTTGCTGTCCTAGACACTCTTTGTAGACCAGGCTGCCCTCGAACTCACAGATATCTGCCTGCCTCTGCCTCCCCGTGCCGGGACTAAAGGCCCCTTATCTCTTCAATGGCTTTCTGTCTGTCTAGGGCTGTTTCTCCTGGGAGTAGGGGTAGGGGCTGTTACAGAAACCTTCTATGTCCATCTTTCTCAGTTGTAACCCTGATCATCAAAACCATGACAAAAGCAGCTTACTTGCCTTCTACAGTCAGCGGGAGCATGTACCACAGGCATCCACATGAGGATTCGGGGGCATTCCTGTGTTTATAGCTGCTGCAAGCTGGGATGTTCACAAAACTGTTTCCGTGAGAACCTGTGAGAATCATGACCCAGTGACTCAGCTTTTCCGTGGCTGTGTCTGCTTCATGTCACCTTGTATTATGGAGCACTGGCCTCCCATTTCCAGACATGTCTATAATCACGAACACACCCACACATTTGTCTTGACAAACAGCAAGAGATAGGCTCTCTCGGGCTAGCCCAGGTGGATTGGGCGCCAGCTAGGCATGCAGAAGATGCTGGCACTGGCCAGGAAGAGATCAGAAGTGTAGTCTGCCTAGTGACGTGGTTTTAAGAAAGAGCAGTCTGTTGCAGGTGCTTGTTATGCCTTACTGAAACAACCTTTCTCCTGTGTTCAGGGTGGCCACAGGCAACAGGTAGAGGACACGACACTAGAGCTGTAGTGCATTGTAAGAGCACTGCAATCCCAGCTTGAACCCACATTCTGCCTTGAGTGTTCCACGGGAGGCGGGGAGGGCAGGGCTGGCTGCAGATGCTGTGTGCACAGGGGGAAGGCTTGCTGCAGATGCTGTGTGCACAGGGGGAGGGCTTGCTGCAGATGCTGTGCGCACAGGGGGAGGGCTGGCTGCAGATGCTGTGCGCACAGGGAGGTGCCCTGTGTCGACTCTGTGAGCAGGACTTGGGATGATTTGGAAGTGGCTCTGCCTGGAATCCCAGTTTCACAGATGGGTGTGTAAATTGGTGCTTTGGCTTTTATTGGCTGGTGGACATGAGGCCACAAAGGGAATCTCTTAGCTATAAGTGCACCCACTTGAGAATAGGATTATCAGGGGATCTTGTTGGTTTTGAGGTGGGGGTCTCTCTGTGCAGCTCATGCCAGTCTGGAACAGCTCTCGTAGTGCAAACTCCTGAGCACTGGTTTTGCAAGCATGTGCCACCATGGCTGCTCTCAACTCTTGACTTTGAGCTGTAATGAGCTCGGGCTTACTTAGTCGCTAAAGGTGTCTGAGAATGTGTCCTGTTGTGAAGAGGCAAGTGCAGGGCCCTGCTCATCTTCCTCCCCTTGGAATTTACTCTCAATAGAGATGTGCCACACAAGACTTTCATGGGAAAATACTGCTTTCCAGTTGGAATCGGCAGCTTTCTGGGGTTGGGGACTTGAGTAGCCTGCAGCATGGCATGTCAGTGAACAGGCTACTTCGGCCATGCCCACCTGCTGTGGCTTGTTCTCATTTTTATTTTTTGTCTTGTTAGGGGTGAGTCTAGGGGCCTTGGGAAGATGAGGCAAGCTCTGTATCTGAGCCACCTCTATTCCCCAGGCTGAGGCTTCTGGTCCCATCCCAGGGAACAGCGTTCTCCCTGGTGCACCGCTGACTTGGGGCTTGTGATTTAATTAAGCCTTACCTGAGCCCAGCATAATTGCAGTCACTGGATTAGGGTAAAGCATTTGGATGACCTGAGTACAAGCCAGTGCCTTTTTACTAAAGGTATGCTGGTCTGGGTATGGGTTCCCCCAGCCCTGTACTTGGAGTAGAGTCTTTTTTGAGTGGAGTATTTTCAAGACAAAGTCTTTTTATGTAGCTCTGGCTATCGGGAACTCACTGTGTTGACCAGACTGGTCTTGAACTCATAGAGGTCTGCCTGTCTCTGTCTCTGCCTCTGCCTCCAGATTTGTTTTGTTTTTGTTTTTGTTTTCCGAGACAGGGTTTCTCTGTGTAATAGCCTTGGCTGTCCTGGACTTGCTTTGTAGACCAGGCTGGCCTTGAACTCAGAGACCCGCCTGGCTCTGCCTCCAGATACTGAGATCAAAGGTGTGGATCACCTTGCCTGCCCACCACTGTGGCCTTTTTTGCTGCACTATTTCTTTCATGGAAAAAAATTGCTGTCTTACAGGTTGGGTTCTGAAGCAAATGACTCTGTAAGTGGGATATCCTTGAAGCTGAGACAAATATTTGTCCAACCCTGCACACCCAAATAAGCTAGACCCATTAATCTAACCTCCTTGTCTTTGTCCCTCCACTAAAGGGTCAGCCTGTCCGCCACAGACTGCTACATAGTACATGAAATCTACAGCGGGGAGAACGCCCAGGACCAGTTTGAGTATGAGCTGGAACAGGCGCTGGAAGCCCAGTACAAGTACATTGTGATCGAGCCCACCCGAATTGGGGATGAGACAGCACGCTGGATCACCGTGGGCAACTGCCTGCACAAGACGGCCGTGTTGGCAGGCACTGCCTGCCTCTTCACCCCGTTGGCGCTGCCCCTGGATTACTCCCACTACATCTCCCTGCCCGCTGGTGTGCTGAGCCTGGCCTGCTGTACCCTCTATGGGATCTCCTGGCAGTTTGACCCTTGCTGCAAGTACCAGGTGGAGTATGATGCCTATAAACTGTCCCGCCTGCCTCTGCACACGCTCACCTCCTCCACACCAGTGGTGCTGGTTCGGAAGGACGACCTGCACAGGAAGAGACTGCACAACACAATAGCACTGGCTGCCCTGGTGTACTGTGTAAAGAAGGTTTATGAGCTCTACGCTGTATGACTGCAGGAGCGTAGGACACGAAGCAGAACCACGGGGCCCACAGGACTCCGATCCCTACAGCAACACTTGGGTTTTCTCTGTGAAGCAACAGCACCTGGGAAAGTGTTTGGTTTAATACTTGTTATTTTTTTAAGCAAAAATAACAGATCATGGGTATGCCAGGGGTTATTCAGCTCACTACACTAAGATGTCTATTTCCATAACCCAGGAGTGGGTCCCAGGCTGTGCAAGTCTGACTGGGCAATGGAATATGGACAGGAGCTAATGCTACTTTCTGAGGGGTGTGAACTCGCTGTGGGGGTATCTTAAGTATATTGTTTAACTATACCATTCAGAAGCCAACCAGAAGCTATTGACCATTAAAATTATGAGAATTTCAACTTCTGTTCTCTATTTCTATGCCTGTAGCTGCTGCTGTATGTGAGACGGGCAAGTGCTGCAGACACACCCTGCTATGCTATGTGTTGCTGCACAGCAGCACTAAAGCAAACATACTGCCAGATAGAGTGCACATGACATAATAAGAACAGCTACCCTGGCTTCTGGCCTGCTAGTCTAGCCCAGTCATTCCCCCCTTCCCCATGTCCGAATTGTTCATTAGCACTAGTGATAAACTGTTGAAGAGAATACAGTATAAATTGGCCTTGGTCTCCCTTTGGCTCATCTGAGGACATCCATTCCCTGAAGCCCTTCTCCAAAGACTGATTTAGGAGAGCACAGAAAACAGAAATCTCACCGGGTGTGGTGGTGCACACCTTTAATCCCAGCACTCATAGGCAGAGGCAGGTGGATTGCTGTGAGTTCGAGACTAGCCTGGTCTACAAAGTGAGTCTAGGACAGCCAAGGCTACACAGAGAAACCTTGTCTTGAAAAAACCAAAAAGAAAACAGAAATCTCTGCTGTTCCTATGTAGCCCTGAATTTAATCCAGTGCCCTGGCTGTGCAAGGTGCCCCTGCCCAGGGCAGTGAGTCTTAAGAGAACTCACTTGACTGTGTAGGCCAGGTGGGTCTGGAACTCAGAGATGCTGTCTCTGCCCCTTGGGTGCTGGGATTAAAGGCCACCACACACCTTTCCTTCCTCCTCTCTCCCCCCCCCAGGGCTCTCAGTGGAAAATGATCTGCATAAAGAGTTTTGCATGGCGCTTCTGTAGTAGATAGCCAAGCCAGCTTCTCCTTATAAAGTTGTGATGCCCAGCATCAGGAAGGGGAGCAAGGCTTTAGAGAAATTTCAGGAGTGATTGATTGGGCCATTTGTAACAGGAGAAATCCAGAGTTATAAGAAACCTTGACTTAGTTCCAAGCGCTGTAGTACTAACGGCTCAGGATTGTGAAGAGGTAGCTGCCACAGCAGCCCCAGATGAATTGGTATCTGCTGCCTATGAGAGTCCTCGGGTAACTGAGGGCTGGCTCTGAGCCTGTGGGCAAGCACAGCATGGGAGGGGCTTTTGTGACAAGCAGGCACCTGGTCTGGCTGTGTTCTTTCAGCACATGAGATTGCATGGCGGTGGGGGGGGGGGGTGCGGATAGACTATGGGCTGAGGACCTCATTTCAGCTGAGCAGATGCCCTTACCCAAAATAGAAACCAGGTACAAACAGCTCCTTCCTATTTCCCAAGCCGTCCTGAACAAAGTGACTCTTGTTAAGTGTACTAACCCAGATTCTAAAATGCCATCTTGGTAATTTGGTCCCTGGCCAGAAGGGCAGGTGTGGGTGGGGCTGGCCTGCGAGAGGGGCAGCATATGAACCTCACATTCTGGTGACACCAAATGCTTTCACAATACCTTTTTTTTTTTTTTTTTAAGATTTATTTATTTATTACATATACAGTGCTTTGCCTACATAGCAGAAGACGGCACCAGATCTCCTTACAGATAGTTGTGAGCCACTATGTGGTTGCTGGGAATTGAACTCAAGACCTTTGGGAAAGCAGACAGTGCTCTTACCCTCTGAGCCATCTCTCCAGCCCCCACAATACCTTTTTATGTGGAGAAGAAAATGGCTTTGGCCCTCCTATTAGGCCATCCAGCACTAACCCAAGGCTATCTTCGGCCATTTCCAATCACCCATCAGGGTGGTGATTTAAACCTGTCGGACCCACCCAATAAGAGTTCTGTGTGACCCTTTAGGGCATGGGTCATGGGAGGAATTTGATAAAGCAATCTAGTCTCAATTGCCTACCTACTACCACTTTCAGGAGTAAAGGATCTATAAAGGGACAGTTAACAGTAAACAGGCAGATCTTGGGGAGCTCCTTCCACTTGTGTCTCACTCCAGTTCCACATCTGGTTCAGTGGCTCTGTCCTTCCTTGATGCATGGACTCACCCTGTCTCCTGTCCTGCTCCTGCAGGATGGACTGCTGCTAGGTCAAGAAGCATCAGTGGTCAGACACCACGTGGTTTAAAGAGCAAAGTGGAGACTGAGCCGAACCATTATCACCTAGACACTTACGGAATTTAAGAATGAAGGGGGGATTGGGACAGGACACAGAGAACAGAAAGTCAGGACTGCCATAACACTGTAACATCAGGTGTCAGCAGCTCTCACATTGAGGTACTGGGCTGAAAATGTTGGAACAAAATAAACTCGAGTTGAAGGTAGGCTAGGGCTGAGCCTTTCAAGCACACAGCTCTCTGGTAGGTAGGAAGAGGAGATTTCGGGTTGGCTGGGAGCGGCTGTGCATGCCAGAGCCTTGCAGGTGGTTCTCTTGCCCTCATACTCAGCCTTGGTCATCTGGCGTGAGCAGCAGAGGACATGAGTCTGCAGATTGCATGAATCCTTGGTGTCCTCTGGTGACTGTTGTAGCTATGGCTTATTTTATTTGATGGAGAGGAAAGAATGGTAGCTGGGCGTGACCTCAGTGGGTCAGACAAGGTCTTCTCATTTCCACATAGGGGCAGTATGTTTGTTGCTGCTGTTCACTAGGAAAATGCTGGCGCTTTGTAGCTCTGTGCTACCAGGGCCTAGGCTGCAGCCCCAGTACAGTTGCTGCTGGCCCCGATTTCCTCCCTGGCACTAGGATCTACTGTGAACACTAAGGAGTCCTTTCTCCCTGATAGGAGGGTGGATGCTATCTGTGGAAGATGAGAGGCCACCCATGATCTGTATCCACATTTCACCCACAGTTCTTGGGCCATCCAGGATAAAGTGTGAGCCAGGGTAAATAGGCCGCTAGGTCTGATCGCCCAGTCACTTTCTTCTCCCATGGAACTTGAAAGCCTTTTACCCTAGGCTATCTGCAGCCATTTTAACTCACCTGTCATGGTCAGGAGAGGAGCGCAATGCATTGGAGAGATGGCTGAGTGGTTAAAGAGTTCTGGATGCTCTTCCAGAGGATCCAGATTCAACCCACAGCAAGCACATGGCAGCTTAAAACTAATTCCAGTTCTAGAAAAGCTGATGCCCTCTGCCGGTCTCCACAGCAGCAGGCATTGCATTGCACATGTAGATAAACATGCAGACAAAACCCATACACAGAAAATATTTTTTAAAAAAAATCAACAACAGGAAGCGAATAAAACACAGGAGAGGGAAGTTTCCTTATTTGCAAATTACGCTTCTCCAAGACTATAGACTTCACAGAAAAACAACTGCCAAGCATTCTCAGCAAAGTGACAGGATTAAGACCTATATAGAGAAAACAAAACAGTCAAGAGAGAAACTAAAGACAAGAAAAGGTGGAAGGACCTCCATTCCTTACGGGCTGGAAGAATTACTTTGTGAAAATGGCCATCTTGGCTGCAGAGTGTAGCTCAGTTTGTGACTGCCAGGTATTCACAAGGCCCTAGGTGTGACCTTTACCACTCCATAAACTGGCATGTGGCACGTGCATGGAAACCCAGCACTTGAGAGGCAGGGGCAGGAGGACCAGGAGTTAAAGGTCCACAATTAAAAGTGTTGACTACAGAGTAAGTTTGAGGCAAGACTGAGATACAGTCTGGGAGGGAAGGAAGGAAGAAAACTGGCTACCATATCAGATACCTACAGATTCAATGCAATTGCATCAAAATTCAAAAGCCATTCTTAAAAATAATAACCTAGAAAAATCAGACTCCAGACAAAGTAATCTTGAGCAAAAATAACTAATGCAGGAGGTCATCACCATAAATGACTTGAAGTTATATTACAGTCACAACAAGACAGCACGGTATCAACACCGATGGGACAAAATAAAAGACACACAGAAACTCACATTACAGCTACCTGCTTTTGCTGGGCGGTGGTGGTGCACGCCTTTAATCCCAGCATTCGGGAGGCAGAGGCAGGTGCAAAGCGAGTGGAGGACAGCCAAGGCTATCATAGAGAAACCCTGTCTCAAAAAACAAAACAAAACAAAAAACAACTACCTGCTTTTACAAAGATGCCAGGAATACACAAGTGGTACTGTAAAGCCTGGGCATCCGCATCCGCATGCTCAAGAATGAAACTAGATCTTTATCTCACCCTGCACAAAAATCAATTCCAAATAGATCAAACACCTTCATGTAAGATGTGAAACTCAAACCTCCTAGGAAAAAGTGGGAGAATATTTCCAGATACAGGCAAGGACTCTCTGAGTAGGCCCCCTGCAGTTCAGGTGATAGGGCCAACAAGTGATTAAGTGGGACCTCATGAAGTTAAAAAGCTTCTATAGCATGCTTGGTGTGGGGGGCACAGGCCTTTAATCCCAGCACTGGGGAGGTAGAGGCAGGTGGATCGCTATGAATTCGAGGCCGGCCTGGTCTATAAATAGAGTCCAGAACAGCCAAGACTACCCAGAGAAACCCTGTCTCAAAGAACCAAAAAAAGAAAGAAAGAAAGAAAAAAGAAAACAGATGGCTCAGCAGTTAAAAGTACTGGCTGCTCCTCCAGAGGACCTGGGTTCAATTCCCAGCAACCACAGAGCAGTTCACAGCTGTCTGGAATTCTAGTTCCAGGGCCTCTGACACCCTCATACAGACATACATACAGGCAAAACCACCAATGCACATGAAATTAAAAACAAATTTTTAAAAAGAAAGGAAAAAGCAAATGCTGGCCTGGATGTGGACAGAAGGGAACCCTTATACACTGCAGGTTAATAATCTACACTAATGAGACCGCTACAAAGAAATGAGTATGGAAGTTTCTCAAAACACTAGAAATAGATCTGCCACATACTATACCAACCCTTGATGATCACCCAAAGGATGCAAGTCAGAGCATCTGAGACACTTGGTCATCAGTGCAGTGCAGCACCATCCACAACAGCTAAGCTGTGCAGCCTGCCTAGGTGTCCAGCATCAGCAACTAGAGATAGGGATAAGGAAACGCACCTGGAGACAATGCTGTGCATTAAGCCAACCTCACACAAATGATGCACATATACATTAAACAGAAGTGAAGGGGGTGGAAGATTGGAGTGAACAGAGGCGAGAGAGGGGCAGGTAGGAAGGAGGGGTATTCTTAACACACCGTGCATACTGTTAAATACTCTTAAAAGGCCATCCATTCAACAGGCCCAGAGCTGTGAAGATGACTGCTTTTTTTTTTTTTTTTTAAGGTTTTCTCCTTTTTAAATCAATGATCACCTTTATCCAGCTTTGGAAATCTGGGCAAAGAGAAGACTGAGAGGAGGCCTGGTCCAGTATCTAAGGGTCTCTAAGTGATTCTGTCAGCACATGGGCAGCTTTTTTTCTTTTTTCTGTTCTCTTTTTTTCTTTTTGTTTTTCAAGACAAAGTTTCTCTGTGTAGCCTTGGCTGTCCTGGACTTGCTTTGTAGACCAGGCTGGCCTCGAACTCACAGAGTTCTGCCTGCCTCTGCCTCTGCCTCCTGAGTGCTGGGATTACAGGTGTGTATCATCACTGCCCGGCGATGACAGCTTTATATGGGAGTTTTACTCTTACATGGTGGAGAAATCTCCAATGGGCCTCCTATGGTTTCAGCTTTCCGTTTCTGTAACAGGAAATTTTTCTTTCTAAACTTGGAAAATAAAGTTGACCTGCTCGGGCTGGAGAGATGGCTCAGAGGTTAAGAGCACTGACTGCTCTTCCAGAGGTCCTGAGTTCAATTCCCAGCAACCACATGGTGGCTCACAACCATCTATAATGAGACCTGGTGCCCTCTTCTGGCCTGCAGGTATACAGGCAGAGCAATATGTACATAATAAATAAATCTTAAAAAAAAAAAAAAGTTGACCTGCTCAGTGAACCCATCATGCCTTTTTAATAAATCAGGTGGCCAGATAGGGGTGGCACATGACTTTAATCCCAGCACTCAGGGACAGAAACAGGTGGATCTCTGAGTTTCAGGCCAACCTGTCTACAGAGGGAGTTCCAGTACAGCCAGGGCTACACAGAGAAACCCTGACTTGAAAAACAAAAACAAAGTGAGAGGTGAACACAAGGGCCTTCTGACCTCCCTTAGGAAGTCTTCCCAACCCGAGTCAAGGCGCTGCCTGAGAAGTGAGAAGTGCGACCGCAGCTAAGCTCCGCAGCGTCTGAGAGCCTTCTTGCTACCTTACACCCAGAGCCAAGCAGGAGCTTTCCTTGTTGGCTCTTCTCTTAACAGGTTCATCTTAAGCTTAGAATAGTACCCAGTGCCCTTGCAAGGCTACTGTGAAAGTCAGCAGGGCCAGGGGAGAGGACTAGGGGAGTTTTTCCTGAGGCTAAGGTTGGCACTATGTAGGAGGCATCCATTCTACACTTACCCATGTTCCAGTGAGCTGCTGCAGGACCTGGAAACATCTTAGGACTACCAGCCTTCTCCTCAGGCTTCTTCCATTAGAGCTGGGTCAGTGGTCTCCAACAAACCCAACTAAGCTGATTTGGGAAGCCGGGGGTGGGGGGTGGGGGAGTGGGGAGGGTGTCTAGGATGGGGATGGTGGCACACACCTTTAATGCTAGCACTCTCAAGGCTGAAGCAGATGGATCTCTGAGTTCGAGGCCAGCCTGGGTTACAGAATGAGTTCCAGGACAGCAGGGGCTACACAGAGAAACTATCTCAAAAAAACAAAACAAAACAAAACAAAACCCCAAACAAACAAGCAAACAAACAAAAAGAACTGATTTGGGTCTGGTTTCCAGACCTCCAGAACCACTTCTGAAATCTGGCACGTACAGGACTCTACTGAGAACTCTGACCCTGTTTATTCAGCCCTTTATTTTGCATCTTTTAGAGTCTCAGCTCAGGTCTACATTTCACTCCGTAAGGTAAGGGTTAACCCGCTCCCGGGGAAAACAGAAGTGCTCCTGCCCACCCCTGAGAACGGGACAGCCTTCCCAGGCCACAGCTGTGGACCCCTTGCCATCGGGCTGGCCAAGCTAGCAGCTCTATCAAGATCAGCAGTTCTTGGATTTTCGCTCTTTTCTGGCCCTGGAGGCCATGATTCTGAAGAAAAGGCCAGGAGCCAGAGTTCTGAGATAGACAGCCATGACCGGCACGAGGTCACTCAGGAGCACATCTTTTTTCTTCTTCCCTACAGCAGCAAGGACATCCTGGGCCACCTCTGCAGGGCTTCGGCCCTGGGCTGTGTTCTTGTCTAGAGCTACAGTAAACAAAAGAAAAAGAATGTAAGGACAAATGAGGAGGCATGGGGCCAATGCGCCAGAGTTCCTCCAGGAAGTGGACAGCTACGCTGAAAAAGTGAGGAGCAGGTACATGGGGGTGAAAGAGACACAGGGTGAGAGACTGGGTAGACCAGTTAGTGCGTGGGACCAAAGTGAGCCGCCTGTTTGGTGGTCTGTGACAGATGCCAAAAGCCACACAGATAGGTCTCAGAGTGGGCGCCACCCCACATCTAAAGATGATTATGGGCACTAGAGAGATGGCTCAGCAGTCGGTTACGAGCACTGACTTTTCTAGAGATCCTGAGTTCAGTTCCTAACACCCACATGCTTAGAATCATCTGTAATGGGACCTGATTCCTTCTACCATGCATGAAGACGGAGCACTTATGTACATAAAATACTTAAATAAGTGTAAAAACCCCGGAAGGTTGTCAGGCTTGGTGGCAGGGTTTACCCACTGAGCCCTGCACTGGCAGGAAAGTCTTCTTGACCACATCTGGGCAACAGCTAGTGACTAGAGGATGCTAGGCATGCTATATCATCTGCTCTGTCCTGGCTGCTTCACAACCATGTGACCCCATCGCACCCCTATGCACTGAGTGCGGAGTGAACAGCCGTCCCAGTTCCCAGTGGCAGGAAGAGCTGGATGAGGAGCAGCTGGGCCAGTTGGGAGGGTGTAGGGTAACAGCATCCATGCTCCTTCTTTGCTGGTGACTCATCTACCTTGCTAACAGAGCAGAACCAGTCAGCAGGCGCACAGAGGCCATTAGCACATGCCGCCCGGAACCCAAACTCCCTCGTCGGTGTCTGTCCTCACTGTGTTCGCCACAGGAGAGTGGGAAGTGGAGAACAGTCAGAACTGAGATAATCACGTTTGTAGCTGTCGGGCTCCCACCACTGTGGCTTGCTTTCTTTCTTCTTTAAAGATTTATTTTCTTATCTATGATGTATACAGTGTTGTGCCTGCATGTGTGCCTGCACGCCCCAAGGGGCACCAGATCTCATAGATGGTTGTGAGCCATTATGTGGTTGCTGAGAATTGAACTCAGGACCTTTGGAAGAGTAGCGGGTGCTCTTAACCTCTGAGCCATCTCTCCAGCCTCCCTGTGGCTTTCTGTGGAGCAGCTTGTTGTGGCAAAGCAGCCACCCGGACCGGGGCGGTCTTGATTCAGGCCTGGTCAGATGGGTTCAAGACCTGCAGCACCTGGGCGGCTGTGGCAACACTGCCCCAGAGAACACATCCTGGGGGCAAGGCTTCTGCGCAGATAGATGGCAGGCTTGCTCCAAGCTCTGGAAGATAAGGTTTGGTCTAATAGTTCCAGCACATATGGACCAGCTGACCCAAGATGGCAGTCAACTGCTCTGTTTGTTTGTTCCTATGTGTATATGCAGGGGTCAGGCTGCTCCGCCCATGTGCAGAACCTGCAGGTCAGCTCAGCACTGCTTCTGGCTGAGTAAGCTGGAGACTTGACACTGCTGGGCCCGACCCAGCCTCACCGCAACACTCCCTGAAGCCAGCCGCTTCCCCAACACCCTGTGCAGGAGCTAATCATGCTCCCTTCTTCCTTTGATCCTGACCCTTTCCCCATACCCCCCCCCTTTCTTCCACGCCCCTCTCCCCGTATCCCCCGCCCCCATCAGCCCTGAGATTGAGTTTCTAAGTCCTAATTATAAGATTCCTTGGGCCTTGGGATCTACAGAGGAGTTAGTGGGAAGCTTGGTGACATTTCAGCTGAGGGACTGTCTGTCCTGTCTGTTGACCTACCTCCATATCTGGAGCCATCAGCAGTGATAGCATTTACAGAGAGGTTGGTGTGGATGTATCCAGGGCTTATCACAGTCACCTCGATGCCATCCTGTTCCATCTCTGCACGCAGACAGTCAAAGAATGCCTGGGTGGCATGCTTGGAGGCCGAATCTGTAGTTGGACACAGAGGCAGGAAAGCATGTTGGTGTGGGCTTACCGTGTAAAATCACAACACTACAGCCAGGAGCCGTGGCCCATACCTGTAATCCCAGAACCTGGGAGGCAGAGGCGGGTGGATCTCTGTTGGATTCCAGGCCAGCCTAGTCCATAGGCCAGGACAGCCAAGGCTACACAGAGAAACTCTGTCTAGGGAAGGGGAGATTACAACACTACAGCAATGTTCACGTTCTGGTTCTGACAGATGCATGTGTTTTTTGTTCTTAGAAGACACCGAGTAATAGGAATAAAGTGCCACCATGTCTTCAGCTTCCTCAGATGGTTAAGGGAAAAATGCTATATATAGTGTGTTTGGGGGTGTATGCATACACACACACATCTATAAATATATTCAGCCCTGTTAAATGGGTCTATCTAGTCCTGTGTGTGGGGGGGGGGTCCCCACAGGAACCTATACAAGTTGTTCCCAGTCGCTACTGAGCATGGCCCCAGGGAGCCTCCCTCATGTAGGGCTGCACAGACACAAGGCTGATGCAAGCACTTTTCAGTTTGCTTGGTTGCTTGGTTGGTTGGGTTTTGCTGGGTTTTTTTTTTTTTTTTTTTTGGTTTTTCGAGACAGGGTTTCTCTGTGTAGCCTTGGCTGTCCTGGACTCACTTTGTAGACCAGGCTGGCCTCAAACTCACAGAGATCCGCCTGCCTCTGCCTCCCAAGTGCTGGGATTACAGGCGTGCGCCACCACTGCCTGGCCCCAAGCACTTTTCATGTGGAGGAATCTGAGGCTGTGCTGCTTGTGAGAGACAGGGGCCCCTCTGTCCCCCAGCAGCAGCTCCCTAGTCCCCTGCCAGGTACTCAAGGAGACACTGAGTGACACTGGAGTGAGGCTCTTAGGAAACAAACTAGCATCTCCACACAAAACCTGTTTCCTCTAGTTTGGAGTCCTAAATATTTCAGTCCTTGTCAAAAGGCATTCCAGTCAGCCAAATATACTGGGAGGGCAAAGCAAGGAGTGTCACTGCAGGCTCCAGGAGGCAGCACGACAGTGTGACTAGAGGTGCTGGCCTGGATGACTGTGGAGAAACGCCTAATGTCTGCGACTCTGGGAGGCAGCCTGAGGATTGAAGAGAGCAGCCATTCTGGGTCTTCAAAACACATGACGGCTGGGCCACTCCAAAGCTCCCAGGCCATGGGCTTTCAGCTATGCTGTCTAGACCAAGCCCACAAGGCTGCCAGTTACAGCTGGCCTCTCCTCTGGGCACGCAGAGTGCCACTCCCCGGTGTGTATGCTGTGCTGTAGACCTCTCCCTAGGAAGCTGGCCAGACTCAAATCTAGTTAACCACACAGTATCCAGACCACCATGCATACCTGCTGTAGTCAGTGGGCAATTAGAGAAGAAAAGCTAGTGGGACTAAGTCAAAGTAAAATATGGACTATAATAACTCATTACATGCTCTGTGACCCTTACCCCAGTTTGCCCATTATTAACACTGTGCCTTAGCTGCTTACTCCTTCCTGATTACAGCGATTTGGTTTTGTTTTTTTCTGAAGATTCATCTGAGCAGCCTTAGGTGACTATCCAAGGCTATCTGGATTAGACAAAGAAAAGACAACAGAGAAATACCCATAGAGGCATAAGACTGCACTGCTTTTAAGTTACACAGCACATCTCATTGCATCTTTGAGCCAGCGCTGGGAGGCGGGTATGATGACGGCTGTGAGTCACTGTGGGGAGTAAGAAAGCTTAAGACCTGAAGTTAAGTGAAGGTCCAAGGACATCTAGAGCCAAAAGTCAGAACAGAGGTCCAGGCCTGGGGAAAGAATATGCTTTGTTTAATGGCCAGCTGCCGTTTATTGAACTGAGTGTTGACACTGTCCTTTCCAAGGGCTGGAACAGTTCAGCCCTGCCTCCACTGGGCTAGCCGACTGCTCTGGTCCTCAGAGGTGGATGAGCAGCAGCTGTCATCAAATCAGTGTTTCAGAGAATGACACATAAAAAGGAAACCTAAGGAATTTGTGATGCCGCCCTTCATCTTTTTGTAAAAGGCACCCCACTAGAAGCTACACTCTGCGCGCTTGTCTGTACGTGTAACAGGAGGGCAGCAAGTGAAATAACAGTGAGCGAGTGAACTAGACCCCAAGGGGGTGGAGTCTTAATGTTTTGGTGTTACTTGAACAGGTGTTACGTCACCTAAGGGGTAAGGAGTAAATTAGGATTTAAAGGAAGGTATGTGCCCAGCACTTGGGAGGCAGAGGCAAGTGGATCGCTGTGAGTTCGAGGCCAGCCTGGTCTACAAAGTGAGTCCAGGACAGTCAAGGCTACACAGAGAAACCCTGTCTCGAAAAACCAAAAAAAAAAAAAAAAAAAAAAAGGAAGGTATGTGAATACTTAGAACTACTTAGGTCATGGCTGGGCGTGGCAGCACACACCTTAAACTCTAATGCCTGAGAGACAGAGACAGGCAGGTCTTTGAGATCAAGGACAGCCTGATCTACACAGTGAGTTCCAGGATAGCCAGGGATATGTAGAGACTAAGTCTCAAAAAAACAGGACAAGGGGGCTGGAGAGATGGTTCAGTGGTTAAGTGCACTGGCTGCTCTTCCAGAGGTTCTGACTTCAATTCCCAGGACCACATGTTGGCTCTCGCAACCATCTACAGTGTGATCTGATGCCCTCCTCTGGCCTGCAGGAGTACATGCAGGCAAGATGTTATATATTATATATATATAATATATATAATTATTATACATATTATAATTATATATTACTACATAAATCTTTTTTTTTTTCTCTGAGACAGGGTTTCTCTGTGGAGCCTTGGCTGGGATTAAAGGTGTGGGCCACCATGCCCGGCAATTAAATAAATCTTAAAAAACAAAACAAAACAAACAAACAAACAAACAAAAAAACCCCACACACCAGAAAGAACATTCTGATGGGGTTACTTCATGTATCTATAGGGTATTTCTACATGTATGAATCTAGCTAATGAACACACCTCTTTTTGTTGTTTTTGTTTGGTTTGGTTTGGTTTGGTTTTTTTCTGAGACAGGGTTTCTCTGTATTAGCCTTGGCTGTCCTGAATTCACTTTGTAGACCAGGCTGTCCTCGAACTCAGAGATCCTTCTGCCTCTGCCTCCCAAGTGCTGGGTTGAAAGGTGTACACCACCACACCCGGATGAACACTTTTTTAAAAATATTCATTTATTATTTATACAATATTCTGCCTGCATGTGTGCCTGCACACCAGAAGAGGGCACCAGATCTCACTGTAGATGGTTGTGAGCCACCATGTGGTTGCTGGGAATTGAACTCAGGACCTTTGGAGAGCAGACAGTGCTCTTTTTTTTTTGTTTGTTTGGTTTTGGTTTTGGTTTTGGTTTTTGAGACAAAGTTTCTCTGTGTAGCCTTGGCTGTCCTGGACTTGCTTTGTAGACCAGGCTGGCCTCGAACTCACAGCGATCCGCCTGCCTCTGCCTCCGGAGTGCTGGGATTAAAGGCGTGCGCCACCACGCCCGGCCAGAGTGTGCTCTTAACCTCTGAGCCATCTTTTCAGCCCAAACGCATCATTTTTACAATTAAAAATAAAATAAAGCAGAAACGCCCCAACAGGCGGGTAGAAGTACTCACATGCCGACCGGAAGGGAATGCTGACCCTGCCCTGGATGCTGCTGATGGCAACGATGTGGCCTCGCTTCCTCGTGACCATGGACGGCAGGAGAGCTGAGGGGACAGGGCAGAAGTGAGCCTCTCCCGGTCACCGTGCCCGGTGCTGCCGGAGGAGACACCAGGGTTTTCCATGGCAGAGGAGGAAGAGGGGACAGACCATACAAACAGCACAGTTCCCTGGTCCTACCAGGAGCTTGGCCTCTGATCTTTAAAGTACGTTCAGATATTGCCCTCAGTGGGATGCAGGTACCATGGATCAGAAATGCAAAGTTGCACTGATGTGACCAACACTGATGTGAGGGTGCAAAATAGATACAATGTAAATATAAACCCAGAAAAGGTAAAACACCCTCATTTTAATGGCTACGCCTGCTGCAGGGGGCAAATGCACAGAAACAGGCAGTGTCTCACCAAAAAGAAACCAAGCTAGCAACTAGATGCCTACCTTTTGTTAGAGCAACAGGGCCAAAATAGTTTATCTCCATCACCCTCCGGTCCACGTCCAATATGGTATCACTGATGGTACCACGGTAGCTGACCCCAGCATTATTGATGAGGATGTCCACAAAGCTAAAGCACTGTAAGATCTCAGCTGCTGCCGTAGCAATGGCAGAAGGATCTGTGAGGTCAAAGGTCACCGTGAAGGGTTTGTGTGTCTGTCCCTGGTTAAATACAAAACACAAAATGCACCTTAAAGAATGACAGCCATGTTCCTACTTTTCAGAGTTTTGAGACTGTCCCACTTGGCACAAATGTTACAGGCTGTGGCAACCCTCTTCCAAAAAAGCAACCTATGAAGTTCCTGATGTGGTATTCACATAATGTCTGGGCAACTTTTCTCCTAAACTGACAGTGACTGCCTTACACCACAGGATGTGACAACAGGCTCCTTTTGCTTTTACCAGCCAGCCTGTGAGCCCCGTAGGTGAGCATCGTGTGTGTTGTGACTTGTAGAGTACATTACCACATGAGTGCTGCTCCACACTGTACATCACGATACCACTCACAGTCACTGACGCACAGGCACTGTCCACCCAGACTGCTAGTCATCTGCTTATGAAATCTTACTCACGTGTTCCAGGTATGCTTGACACCAGGACACAGCACAATGGACAAGGCTCCTACCCCAGCCTGGAGGGGCAGGTGGTTAACTGCTATAATCACAGAGAATGCTGCCAGGCACCAGGTGCTAGGAAAATGGACCCAGCACAGTTCAGCTGTGCAGCTCGGTAAGGGCAGAGAGAGAGGGGGAGCAGAGAAAACGGCAGAATAGGAGGCGCTGGCAGCCCATGCCCAGCTGACAGCTGTCCTAACAGGAACCCTATGAAGTGACTAGAAGCTCCGGGTTATCTGAACGTAACTCCCAAAGGAATGCTTTGCTGGTAAATCACAGCTATCAGCGGTGGACTGTAGCTACCGGGCTGCTGGGAGCCGCTCCCACCACATCCTGGCAGTCAACTGCAGGGAAGTCAGTCCATATTTCTGATATGGCCTAGGGGACCCAGGGCAGGCAAGGAGGACCTTAGCTTCTAAATACTGCTGACCTGCTACTCATGCCAAAGGTGTGGCATGGAGACAGGTGGCTCTATTTCAATTGCTACCACTGAAAACAGCTGCCAGGAGACTGCCTCGGAACATCATAATTATAAATAAATCTCTGGCAGGGCAATGGTGGTACATACCTTAACCCCAGCACCCAGAGACAGAGGCAGGCTGATCTCTATGAGTTTGAGGCCAGCCAGGTCTACAAAGTGAGTCCAGGTCAGCCAGGGCTACACAGAGAAACCCTTTCTCAAAAGTACCAAAACAAGCCAGGCACAGGGGCACTCGCCTGTAATCCCAGCACTCAGGGAGACAGAGGCAGGTGGATCTGAGTTCAAGAACAACCTAGTCTACAAATCGAGTCCAAGACAGCCAAGGCTACACAGAGAAACCTGATCTTGAAAATCCAAAAAAGAAAAGGGGGAGAGGGTGAGCTGGAGAGATGGCTCAGTGGTTAAGAGCACTGTCTGCTCTTCTAGAGGTCCTGAGTTCAATTCCCGGCAACCATATGGTGGCTCACAACCATCTATAGTGGGATCTGATGCCCTCCTCTGGCACGCAGGTGTACATGCAGTTAGAGTACTCACATACAAAATAAAATAAAACAAAAAAACCAAATGAATAAATCTCTAAAAAGAATCCCTAGGAAGCCGAGATGCTCAATTTAATAAATAAAGACATTAAAACAACTATTTCTGCAATGCTGAGAGAATGAAGGAAGACATTTGCAAAGGCAGATAATAAAGTTTTTTTAAAAAGTAAGTATTTCAATAAAGGGGAAATTATTATTATTTTTTTAATTTTTAAAGATTTATTTATTGTCACATTATAGATGGCTGTAAGCCACCATGTGGTTGCTTGGAATTGAACTCAGGACCTCTGGAAGAGCAGGTGGTGCTCTTAACCACTGAGCCATCTCTCCAGCCAGGGGAAATTATTTTTTTAAAAAAATTCTAGAGCTAAAAGTACAGTAAGTGGCCGGGCGGTGGTGGCGCAGGCCTTTAATCCCAGCACTCGGGAGGCAGAGGCAGGCGGATCGCTGTGAGTTCGAAGCCAGCCTGGTCTACAAAGGGAGTCCAGGACAGCCAAGGCTACACAGAGAAACCCTGTCTCAAAAAACAAAAAAAACAAAAAAAAAAGTACAGTAAGTGAAGTGGTAAAGATGCTCGAGTTTAAAAACAGGTAAGGAGGGGCTGGAGAAATGGCTCAGCAGTTAATAGCACTGGCTCATCTTCCAGAGGACCCAGAACCCACATGGCAACTCACAACTGTCTGTAATTCCAGGTCAGGGGATCTAACTCCCTCATACATGCAGGCAAAACACCAATGGACATAAAATAAAAATAAATAGCCAGGCAGTGGTGGCACACGCCTTTAATCCCAGCACTCAGGAGGCAGAGGCAGGTGAATTGCTGTGAGTTCGAGGCCAGCCTGGTCTACAAAGTGAGTCCAGGACAGCCAAGGCTACACACAGAAATCCTGTCTCGAAAAACCAAAAACCAAAACCAATCAACCAACCAAACAAAGCACCAACCAAATAATTAAACAGATAGATAACAAAAAATAAACAATAATAATTAATAAATATTTTAAAAATTATTTTAAAAACAAAAAGTTAATCAAGATATAGCATCGCAGCCTTTCAAAAGTGGAGAAGAGAGCCAGGTGTGGTGGCGCACGCCTTTAATCCCAGTGCTTAGGAGGCAGAGACAGGTGGATAGCTTTGAGTTCAAGGCCAGCCTGGTCTACAAAGTAAGTCCAGGACAGCCAAGGCTACACAGAGAAACTCTGTCAAAAAGCAAACAAAAACAAAACAAAAAACCAAAGAATAACAACAACAACAAAAATCAAAAGTGGAGAAGAGGGCTGGAGAGACGGCTCAGGCACTAAAGTCTGGGCTCATAACCTAAAGTGAAAAAGAGATTAAGATAGTCCCAGATAGAGCCAGGCGTGGTGGCGCATGCCTGTAATCCCAGCACTCGGGAGGCAGAGGCAGAAGGATCGCTGTGAGTTCGAGGCCAGCCTGGTCTACAAAGTGAGTCCAGGACAGCCAAGGCTACACAGAGAGACCTTGTCTCAAAAACCAAAAAAAAAAAAAAAGATATTCCCAGATAATAGCTGAAGGGGTCCATCAGACCTGCCCTACAAGGAACGTTCAAGGAGTTGGTCCCTTAGGGCTGAAATGACAAGAAGCCAGACAGTAACTCAAACCTATGAGAAAGGGCCAAACCCCCAAAACATTAAAAAATAAAATAAGAGAAAAAAAAATTACAGAACCAAACTCCATCTTTTCCTAATACAATATATTAGAATGAACTCAAACAAGGCTGATGATACATAGCTTAGTGGTTAAGGACCCAAGTTCAGTCCCAGCACCAGCACCTATGTTGGGAGCTCGCAACCATGTGTAAGTCTATTCCAGGGGATCTGCTGCCATCTTCTAGCCTCCAAGAGCACTAGCACATACACAGAATACACACTCATAAACAAAGACCTAATTAAAGCAAACCATAAATGATTTCAAAAACATAAATGCAAGGTTTAAAACTATCATAACTCATAGGAGAAAACCCTAGCGGTTCTTCATGCTATTGGATTTGGCAAAGTTTATAAGAGAAAGTCGCACAAATGGACTTGGGCTATTTTTTGAAAGTCATGAGGTTAGGAGGGGGTTGGGGAAGGGACATTTGGGAGGAGCCAGAAGAGACTGGGTAAGAACTATGACTGAACACATTGTATGCATGTATGAAACTCTCAAACAACAAAGCCTATTATGTTAAGAATGACTAGGACTATAAATATTATAATACAATTAAAATGTTAAAACCATCAACACTACCTCCCCAGACAACACCCAACTAGATGAGCACAGAGGGGACTTCCTTAGTTGTTAGCCTAAAGTAGTGGCTGGGGACTGGTGGTCATGTGGAGGCAAGCTGCATGGAGCCTGCCAGCCCAGTGTAGCCACATGGATGGATGGATGGATGGACTGACGGACGGACGGGTGGCTGGATGGATGCCTCGGAGCTCAGCAGTTATGGAGTAGGCCACTGTGGCCCGTGGCAGTTCTTCCCTCTTCCCCACAGACCCCTTGCTGCAGGCTCACCTTGGAGGAACAAGAACAAGCGAGTTCCCGGGTGAGCTCCTCAAGGGCCTTCGCATCTCGGCCACAGAGCACCAGCTTAGCCCCCGCGGCATGGAAGACTCTGGCACATTCTAAGAGAAAGGAAACAAACTCTAATAGTTGAAATGATCCAGGGCCATTTTTCCTCCAGGCAGTGGAGTTCAAAGTCACTCAGCACAAGGCCACTGCTCCTCTCATACTTGATGCATATAGACTGGTGTGGAGGGGGAAGGGAGGGAGGGAGCTCAGGGTAGCAGTCCCATCCAGCGGTGTGACACATATCTAGGAGGCGGAGAAAAGCAGGGGCAGTGGACAAGTTCGTGAGTACAATACGTAGAACTTTCATTGTTGTTCTTTTGTTTTGTTTTTCAGAGACAAGGTTTCTGTGTGTAACCTTGGTTGGCCTGGACTCCCTTTGTAGACCAGGCTGGCCTCGAACTCACAGAGATCCACTTGCCTCTGCCTCCTGAGTGCTGGGATTACAGGAGTGCACCACTATGCTTGATTTTTTTTCTAATTATTTTTTTTCAATATTTTATTTATTTATTTTATATATGAGTTCTCTATCTGCATATATACCTGTATGCCAGAAGAAGGCATCAGTATAGATGGTTACTGGGAATTGAACTCAGGACCTCTGGAATAGCAGACACTGCTCTTATCCACTGAGCCATCTCTCCAACCTCTCCATGTTGTTCTTATGTAACGCTGAGCAACCCTGTGGGCATCAACTCTCGTGTAATTGAAGAAGCCCAGCAAGACTAAGCAGAGTTCGAGACCTAGCAAGCTGGGAACCCAGCCCCACAAACAATCCACTTCCATAAGTAGTACTAGCTCCCCTGTTGCTGTGGCCCCTGGAGGCTGTGTCCCACATGTCCAGCACCACCAACACTGTTCCCTAGACCACTAATGTAACTGGTAGATATACATGCACAGCTCTTCAGAAAATCAAAACACCCCTTCAGGAGTCCTGGCCCCAAAGGAAAGGTGCCTAGGAAACACTGGAGGCAGGGGGATGGTATACAAGGCACTCCAGAGGCTATGCAAGGTGATGCTGGGCTAAGGCCTTGCTGGCTAGAGAAGAGAGGTTTGGGCAGCAAAATTAAGTAAGGGGAGACCGGGGAGAGCCTCTGGCTCCTTGCTGACCCTCCCAAGTGTGTCCTAGCAAACTCAGTGCCCTGGCCACTGCAGGTTGGACAGAGTGCAGCCCAGTGCTCCAGAGAATGGATTTGAGCGGAGTCTGTGGACACCTCTCTAGACTTCTTTGCCTCTGGGTTCTGAGATAGTCACCTAAGTTACAGTCTGTTTCTCTGTAAGATGCAAACAGCAGTACCTAAGCCAGAGGGGACTGAGGTTGAATAAGTTAAAGCAGGCAACTATTTCAAAGGTAAAGCATTATGAAGTATTTTCTTTTTTTTTTTGGTTTTTCGAGACAAGGTTTCTCTGTGTAGCCTTGGCTGTCCCGGACCCACTTTGTAGACCAGGCTGGCCTCGAACTCACAGCGATCCACCTGCCTCTGCCTCCCGAGTGCTGGGATTATAGGCGTGCGCCACCACGCCCGGCCTTATGAAGTATTTTCAATACCTGTTTTTAATACTTTAATCTCCCCCCCCCCCTTTATTTTGGTTTTCGAGCCAGGGTTTCTTTGTGCAGCTCTGGCTATCCTTGAACTCAATCTGCAGACCAGGCTGGTCTTGAACTCAGAGATCCACCTGTCTCTGTCTCCCAAGTGCTGAGATTAAAAGCATGCACCACCACCATCCAGCTAATACTTTTTCTGGTTTTGTTTTTGTTTTTGTTTTGTTTTGTTTGTTTGTTTTGAAGACAGGGTCTCATGTCTAGTCTGGCCTTCAGACTCAACATGCTCCTGAGGATGGTCTTAAACTCTTGGTCCTCCTCCCTCTACCACCCAAGTGTTAGGGTACAGGCATGTACCACCTTGACTGGCTAATACTTTAATGCTTTCAAACTGCCCTTCACAAGTGTTTCACAAATTAAAGAGCTGGTGTTAAGTGTGCAAACAAGGCACTGACTGCCCTGCAAATGCTCATGAATGTATCTTCTCAGGACACGTGGACCCTGACTGACCACAGGTCTCAGAACCAATCTTAGAGGCCCACATAGTCCAGTGGCTTCTTAGGTCCCATGGCTCATGGATGGGACAAGCCTGCCTCGCAGGGCAACTCAACCCCTGAAAGCCAACACCAAAAGGTTGGCAAGGAATGGGGCTCTCATTTGCTTACCCAAGAAGGGCCAGGGTCAAAGGTCTATGCAGTGTACACTATTATGAACAACCCTTTCCTCAGGTAAGAGTCAGACAGGAGGGCAGAAGAGATTCAGTGCCCTTCACAAAAGAGAGAGGTGCTCTGCCAACTGAGCAGCTCATGGGACAGAGAGGTTACCTCCGTACCCGGTGGCTGCCCTTCAGCCTCCTGTACAGCATTCCCCAGCACATCAGGCCAGCACCCCTCACATGGGCTTCTGGACGGAGGTGCTAAGGAGCCTGCACAAGTACACAGTCAGCGATGCTGTCGTTTCTGAAGGAAGCCCAGCAACGCCACTCACTGGCTTATCCTAATGAGAGGCAGATGCCTGAAGGACCAGACGCCACTTCTACCTGTGTGTGTGTGTGTGTGTGTGTGTGTGTGTGTGTGTGTCGGGGTGGGGGTGGGGTAGGGCGTGGGGAGTTCGCTTCACCTTGTCACAGTCTCCAGCAAAGCAATCAGCAAAGGTCCCCAGCACAGGCAGGGAAGGGCTGTGCCCAGACCAGCTGCTGGCACTCCTGAGGCTAGCCCGGCTGCCGGCACTCCTGAGGCTAGCCC
>OU015755.1:90219934-90235282 GCA_907169655.1 Acomys percivali | reverse complement strand
GCCGGCACTCCTGAGGCTAGCCCGGCTGCCGGCACTCCTGAGGCTAGACCGGCTGCAGGCACTCCTGAGGCTAGACCGGCTGCTGGCACTCCTGAGGCTAGGCTGGCTCACCTGGCTGACTCTATCATCCTCGCAGTCAGAAGCTTGGGCCCTGCTGGTTTCCTCACCCCATTTTGTCCTGTCCTGACTAAAAGTGAGGAGTCGTACTGGGGTAGAAGACAGCGTCTAGAGAAGGAGCTCCTACAGCCTGAGCCAGCTTTGCTTCCTAGAGATGCTACAAGGGAGTGTAGGGAGGGACAGAACGGAGAACAGGACTGAAGGACGCCACTGTCACTTCTCTCTCTCTCTCTCTCTCTTTTTTTTTTTTTTTTTTTGGTTTTTTGAGACAGGGTTTCTCTGTGTAGCCTTGGCTGTCCTGGACTCACTTTGTAGACCAGGCTGGCTTCAAATAGAGTGATCCGCCTGCCTCTGCCTCCCGAGTGCTGGGATTAAAGGAGTGCACCACCACGCCTGGCTTCCACTGTCACTTCTTGAAAAAGCTGCTACAAGCCAGGTGGTGGTAGCACACACCTGTAATCCCAGCTCTTGGGAGGCAGAGGCAGGTGGAGCTCTGTGAATTCAAGGCCAGCCTGGTCTACAAAGCAAGTCCAGGACAGCCAAGGCTACACAGAGAAATCCTGTCTCGAAAAAGCCCAAGAAAGAAAAAAACAAAAGAAAAAGAAAAAGCTGCTACCGGGAGGTAGGAAGCTGAACGAAAAGGCCAACAGTTGCCTATGACTGCACACAAGTACCGACATGCCTGGTCAATCAAGACAGCTGTGCACAGCCATGCTTCAGGCTGCCAGAAGTCAGCATCCAGAACATTCTGGACATTCAGTCAATGTTGCTCAAGGACAAGGTCCTGTAGCTTAAGTGGACAAAATAGAAGACAAACTTTGAGAATCAGTCTGAAAACTCATTCTGGCCTGGCGTGGTGGCACATGCCCTTAATTCCAGCACTCGGGAGGCAGAGGCAGGTGGATGGCTGTGAATTCGAGGCTAGCCAGGGCTGTTACACAGAGAAACCCTGTCTCGAACAACCAAAAAGAAAAAAGAAAATAGAAAACTCATCCTGAAACCCTGACCCTTGGTGCAGCGGGCATGGCAGGCAGGACCCCACGGACATGCCTCCTAGCAGATGCCAGGGGCCAGCAGCATCTGCCTCTGAGGTGGCCACCTAAGGCTCTGTCCCACTATCTGGACGGACTCCTGCTGCGGCCTTAAAGGAGGCAGAGGGAAGCACCCCGGCTGGAGCCTGGAGAAGCACATCATTCACTATGCTCAGATACGGTTTCCTCATCACATTGGCTGTTCCCTTCAGTCCTGGAATTGGGAGAGAAATGTGCCTATAAAGACAGTGTCTTGCACACCCTCACGTCCAGCACCCTCAGTGCACCTCCGTTCCAACTGAGCCAGAAGTCGCTCTTCAAAGACTTGAAAATTTGTTCTTAAGCTAAGTATGACAAGGTGACACATGCCTGTAATCTCAGCACCAGGATGCCAGCAGACTATCACAAGTTCAAGGCCAACCTGGTTTATATAGCAGGTTCTTAGCCATCTGGGACTTCACAGTAAGACCCTGTCTCAAAGAAAATAAAAATAAACAATAAACTCAAATTGCCCCTGGTCGCTGAGACCTAACAGCAGCTGCTAGCCATCCTATTTATAGTAGCTGAGTAAGGACACAGACCTGACCCATGGCATTGGGCCTGCACAGTTGTGCTTTAAAAGGTCCAAAGCTGTCCGGGCATGGTGGTGCAAGCCTTTAATCCCAGCACTCGGAGATAGAGGCAGGCGGATTGCTGTGAGTTCGAGGCCAGCCTGGTCTACAAAGCAAGTCCAGGACAGTCAGGGCTACACAGAGAAACAGAACAAACAACCCCCCTCCAAAAAAAACAGACACAGGGCACGCTCAGAATCTCATCTACCAGCCATGGCATCAGGTATACAAGTGAACCCAAGGCCTCCCCAGCTCCTCTGGCACACCACATACCTGTCTGTTCCTTTGTATTTCTAGAACATCTGCCTTCCCACACCTTTTTCCCTCTTGTTTTTTTCGAGACAGGGTCTCTCTGTGTAGCCTTGGCTGTACTGGACTTGCTTCGTAGACCAGGCTGGCCTCGAACTCACAGCGATCTGCCTGCCTCTGCCTCCCGAGTGCTGGGATTACAGGCGTGTACCACTGCACCCACATCTTTTACCAACCTTCTGTTCCCACCTGTGGGGGCATCTGGACTATCCCTAGGCCCCACACACTCTTCCCCAGCTGTGGCTTTAGGACTGGGTCAAACCTAGGTTTGGCTCCTGGCTCTGCGGCGGCTGCTTCAAGTCTTGGATCAGTCACAGGGCCTCAACTCTCAGCTGTGTTGGCATGGTGAGAGCACCGGTAACTGTCCCTCCCCACCACACCTGTTGGGAACACAATACTGGGGCAAGAGTCGCAGGCCAGGGCTCAGCCTTCCATCCTGGAATGGCACTGGAGCCACAGGGAGCTGCCATGTTGTGCGGGGCAAAGGCTGAGGAGAGAGGGCAGGGCACTCTAGGTGGTGGGTCTGTGGTGAGCCTTTTTCTGGGCTGCTGGAGTCACTGGCAGAGCTCCAGGGGAGGAAAGGGCTGAGCTTGCATCCAGCACACTTTCCCTGAGCTCGAAAGGTACTGAGCTGGAAGGCTCATGGCTCTGACCGCTAATCCTTCTAGGTCCCTGATGAGAAACCATGAAAGGCAGTGCCATGTCCCCAAACCAAAGCCAGTGTACCAACCAAATCCAGGAAAAGGTACAAACACTTTTTCATCTACTTCTCCACATCTGAAAATCCCTCTTTTAACAAGCAGCTGAGCTGAGGAAGGCAAGTGCTTAGCAGCAGCAGCCTCTTCATTCGCCTTTTTCATCACTCTCGTGATTTTTCCCAACTGGACCATGACAGTGGTTCCCTTCTGCATTGCCCTGTGGTGCCCATGGAGCCTGATTCCACTCCCGGCATCCCAGACCCCACAGCTTACCTCTGCCGAGCCCTGAGGTGGCACCTGTAAGCACCACTACAGCATTCTTCACGTAAGTTTTCGAGCGGATCCGCTGCAGCAGGCGGAAGAGGCTGAAAATCCCTAGGCAGCCAAACAGCAGGGGCAGGATGGTCGTCTGGGTGAACAAGTCCATGGCCTTCTTCTTCAGCATACTCTTCCTGGAAAACCAAACACAGCAGGAGAAGCAGGGACTAGCCACAGCCTCTCTATGTTATGCAGATCTCATGTGCCTTTCCATATAATGAACTAGGGCCAGGACAGGAGGGGACTGGGGCTCAAGCCAGCAGAGTTGAGGACTTGGGGACATTTTCTTCTCACTACAACCCCAGCTCCTTGTACTAGGCAGGTCTCAGGGTGGAACAATCCTGCCTTGTCCAAAATGGCCCAGGCGCTGGTCAGACAACAGCTGGTCCCAGACAACAGGCAGGTGGGTTGGCAGGGCCCCTGCACAGGGAAGGACAGCAGGGCTTAGCCTCAGGGACAAGGACCAGAGTCTTGCTAGGCTTACTAACTGGAAGCCACTCTGCACATCCTCTCATGGGCCCCTCAAGACCACAACCAGCAGGGTCTCAGCCCCATTTCAAATGTGGAACTGAGCCCATCTGCACCCAAGGCCACAAGGGCAAAACGTCAGAGGTCCCAGAAACTTAAGACACAGAACAAGCTGCGCAGAGCCCTGGGGCACCATCTTCCCACCCGTTGCTTCCCACTTAGGCCTCCGTCCTCTTCACTCAGGCCTGCTAACAGGTGAGATGAATTATCTTTGACATGTTCATAGGACGCAGCTGTGAGGAGCAGTAGCCGCCTCACGCAGAGCAATCGCAGACCTCAAAAGTCTTCACAGCAAACAAATCTAAAGACCTTGGGGCTGGAAAGATGGGTCAGTGGTTAAGAGCACTGACTCCTCTTCCAGAGATCTTGAGTCCGATTCCCAGCAACCACATGGTGGCTCAAGCCATCTATAATGTGACCTGATGCCCTCTTCTGGCCTATATGTGTGCACGCAGGCAGAGAATGTATACATAATAATAAATAAATCTTTAAAAATAAATAAAGACCTTGGAGTGCTGGTTCTTACCAAACGAGAGCTCACTAAATAGGGTTCAGTGAAGTTTAACTTCTATATCTGCACAAATCATTTAGCTTAATTAACAGGACAAAATTTGTCAAGCACACAAAAGAGTTTGCACCCCATGTCTAAATGTGTTTATCAGAAAATGTCTCCAAGGCCAGTGCAGCAGCCAGCCAGTAGACAGGCATTAAACTGCCCCAGACCCTTTTCACACCCATCGGGGAACAGGAAAAAGAACAAGAGCCCCCAGGGGAACACAAAAGAAAGCTCGGAGATCTCCTCATGAAGCTTAATTTAGCTTGAGCCAGCAACCTATGACATAGAAAGAGAAGAGACAGGTGGATCGCTGTGAGTTCGAGGCCAGCCTAGTCTACAAAGTGAGTCCAGGACAGCCAAGGCTACACAGAGAAACCCTGTCTCAGAAAAAAAAAAAAGAAAGAAAAGAAAAGAAAAAAGAAAATGCCTCCACAATATCCGGCTGTAGGACATTTTTTAATTAGTGACTGATGATGGGGGAGGGCCCAGCCATTGTGGTGGAGCCATCCCTGGGCTGGTGGTCCTGGGCTCTATAAGAAAGTAGGCTGAGGAAGCCATGAGGAGCAAGCCAGCAAGCAGCACTTCTCCATGGCCTCTGCATCAGCTCCTGCCTCCAGGTTCCTGTTCTGACCTTTCTATGTTGAACCATGATGTGGAAGTGTAAGCCAAGTAACCCCTTCCTCCCCGAGTTGTTTTTGGTCATGGTGCTTCATTACAGTGATGATAACCCGACTAAGACACGTTCACCTTTCAAGTGCTTAGATGCCTACCAACCTGTTCTACACTGGAGAACCACACCAATGGGCCCCAGGGTGTTGGGCCTTGCAGGCCTCTCTCTAACAGTTGGGATGAATAGGCCCAGATTGATACACATAGGTAATCCCACTGAGAAGTAGGACAGGTGGTGGTGATGCACGGCTTTGTTCCCAGCAATGTGGAGGCAGAGGCAGATGAATCTCCGAGCTCAAGGCCAGCCTGGACTACAGAGCGAGATCCAGGACAGCCAAGGCTACACAGAGAAACCGGATCTTGAAAAAAAAAAATGTAGAAGGGAATTTTATCTCAGGCAATCATATTTCCAGAGCAGGAAATAAATTTATTTTAAAAAGATTTATTTATTATGTATACAGTTTAACACCTGCAGGCCACAAGAGGGTACCAGGTCTCATTATAGATGGTTGTGAGTCACCATGTGGTTGCTGGGAATTGAACTCAGGGCCCAAGGAAGAGCAGCCAGTGCTCTTAAACTCTGAGCCATCTCTCCAGCCCTAAATCTTCTATATAAGAAAGATCAAAGACATTTTCTTTCAAAGTGGCATGGGAGAAGGCTTTACTATGCTTAAAAGTATGCTTTTGACTTCCAAATGCTTATTAGCTTCCAGTTCAGGGTGTGGCCAAATCATAGGCCAGGAGGCAAGAGTGACAGGATAAAAAGAAGTCACTTGGAAGGTGGAAGCAGTGGGATCTCAGTGAGTCTGAGGCCAGCTTGGTCTACACAGTGAGACCTTGCTTCAAAAACAAAAAACAAAAACTCAACCCAAAACAATAGTGTAAGGGTGGTGGACTGACTTTGCTCACGTTTTCCATATATCAACTGGTAGGAAAAAGGAACAGTGTCTTCCCAGGGCTATCTGACCACAGCAGGAAGCAGGACAGGAAATGGAGACTCAGAAAAGGAAGGCTCCCTCAACAGAAAGCAGAGCACAGAGCCTCCAGAAGTGAGGATGTACCACCTACACATGCAGTAATAGATGCCAGTCACAGCCACCTAGCTGCCAGCGAGAGACCTAAGGCCTGAAGTTTCACTAATGAGCTGTATAAACTGGCATAAGAAAGAGACAGAGCTGAGGGGCTCACAGGCTAAGGCTGTCCACCTGTATTTTCTTTATTTCTCCTCCTCCTCCTGCTTCTTTTTTGTTGTTGTTTTGTTTTTTTTTTGTTTTCTGAGACAAGACAGAGTTCTCTGTGTAGCCTTGGCTGTCCTGGACTCACTTTATAGACCAGGCTGGCCTCGAACTGTAGAGATCCGCCTGCCTCTGCCTCCCAATGCTGGGATTACAGGTGTGCGCCACCGCACCTGGCTTGTTTGTATCTTCATACACTAGGAGATGTGTAAATTCTAGACCTATAGCAAGAGCGCCTCTGTTCCTCAGGCCAGGCAGCTAGGGTTATGAGCTCTCACAGTCAGCTGCTCTTTCTCTTCCAAGAAGTGTTTTGCCAATGGCTTCTGAAATACTGGCTTAGATATAAACTATGTCAGCTGTGATGACATTACTCCTTGTTCAATTACTTTGGCCAAAGTTCACCATTGTAAGTCAGAAATGGAATCTGTTCCCAAGACTCCTTTATTTTCTCAGGCAATGTTTTTTGTCTTTTAGTTTTTTCCAGACAGGGTCTCTCTGTGTAGCCTTGGCTGTCCTGGACTCGCTTTGTAGACCAGGCTGGCCTCGAACTCACAGAGATCCGCCTGCCTCTGCCTCCCGAGTGCTGAGATTAAAGGCGTGTGCCATCATGCCTGGCAAGGCAATGTTTTTATTGTTGTTGTTTTGGGTTTTTTGGTTTTTTTCCTTTTTTCTTTTTCTTTCTTTCTTTCTTTCTTTCTTTCTTTTTTTCTTTCTTTCTTTTGGTTTTTCCAGACAGGGTCTCTCTGTGTTAGCCTTGGCTGTCCTGGACTCGCTTTGTAGACCAGGCTGGCCTCGAACTCACAGCGATCCACCTGCCTCTCCCTCCTGAGTGCTGGGATTAAAGGCATGCCCCACCATGCCCAGCCTCGAGCAATGTTTTAAAAAAAATCAAATCATCTGTAAAAATGGGCAATTGTACCCTATTCAGAAACTATGCACAGAAATTAAACATGTAAATCTGAAAAACACAAGACAAAGTCCTAAGAACTCTCCAGAGAGTAGAGAGAAATCGGTCCAGGTCTGTAAGAAGGGAATCATGCAGTATCAAGCCACATTACAAGCAAACTGGGCCAAAGGGCTGACAGGGCTTTAAATAGAAGACAAAGATTTATTTAAAGAAATCGGAAAATACTTGTCTATTTTCCAAAAGTCTGAGCAGGGCCACGAGTAATGGTGCAGAGTTGTAATTCAAGCACTCGAGGCAAGAGCCACTAAGTACCAGACCTGACAAGGCTTCAGTCAAGGAGGAAGTGAGAGGGAGAGACACCCAGACCGCTTGCCTGGTTGACCATCAGTGACGAGAAAGCCCATCTTCTCTGCCTCACCATCTGAAATTAGGGAACCCGCCTCCTCGTTGGTCCCAGCTCCTCGTCACCTTCACTGCTGAGAAGACCGAGACTTTGCCTAGTTGGCAAGGGCATCGGCACAGTATCTGGCCTCACGCCCAGGCTCCACCCAGCTCTCGCCGCTCCCTTCTACAGCTCTTTCCTGTTTATAATACACACCTATGCCAATGTAGCTGGCCACCACGTCCCTCACTGCTGTTGTTGGCTTTTTTTCTTCTTAGTATTCTAGTATCTTTCTTTTCTCGCTGTAGCCTAGCACCCTGGCTGCTCTCATGTGTCTGTGACTCAACGTCCTGAGAAAAAGGACTGCTCTGTTATTTGTGAGCGTATCTTTAACCCTCCTTTCTTAGTCTTCCTTCAACTGAAACTTCTCCATCTCAGCCCCACCTTTTTTTCTTTCTACCATTCTTCCTGTGTGTACCCCCTCTTCCATATGGCACCCTATTACTGAACAGTGATCTCTGACTTCTTTCTTTTTCATTTTCCCCACTCATAACCACAATAACACATAGTACACATAGTACTGCTGGTGTCCCTTTACTCTCTAACGCAATCAATGCTTAAAGAAGGAATGACGATTCTATTGGCAACTAGCAATCCATCTTCATGACCTTTACTTCCACACACCTTTAATCCCGAACAATGAAGGTATAGTTAGTTTATAGAAGGAAACATCCATGTTTGAAAGGGATGTCTATTTGAGAAGCAGACAAAGTGATGGGATCATAGAAATATTTGACAGAACAGGATATGCCCAACTCTCGTTTGGAAAGAGAGGTGACTCAAGAAGAGCAGTGCAGGCAGAACGTGGTGGTGCACGCCTTTCATCCCAGCACTTGTGAGGCAGAGGCAGGATGATCTCTGTGAGTTCAAGGCCAGCCTGGTCTACAAAGAGAGTCCAGAGCAGCCAGGGCTCTGTGTAACAGAGAAACCCTGTCTCAAAAAAAACAAACCAAAACAAAGAACGCAAGAAGGCCTGGAGAGATGTCTCAGAGGTTAAGAGTACTAGCTGCTCTTCCAAAGGTCCTGAGTTCAATTTCCAGCAACCACACGGTGGCTCACAACCATCTATAATGCACTCTGGTGCCCTCTTCTGGTAAGTGGGCAAGCATACATCAGACAGAACCTTGTATACATAATAAACAAATATTTTTTTAAATAAAGATCACAAGAAAAGCAGTGCAAGAAGTGGGGGAGAGGAGGCAGTTTTACTGGGTCAGTTGTACAGAGACAGGTTGCAGAGAGAGAACAAGCTAGAAAGAGGTGAAGATAGAATAAGCCAGAGAATGAGAAGGAGCCAGAAGATAAGAACAGATTAATTGCCAAAGTTAACATGAAGCCAAACAGAACAACTCAGTCAGAAGCTAGAGAAGCCAGTTTGAACCAGCTAGGAGAGGCATTTGAGCCCAAACAGCTGAGTTAAACCAGCCAGTCAGAGTTCAGAAAGAGCTAGAAAGGGTGAGCTTATTCAGCAGTAAATCTCACAGGCTGAAAACACTGTAGGTCTACATTAGATTGTACAGAGTCTAGAAGCTTCTAGGACTAGGCCTAGGTTAGCAGATGGAGGCAGTAAGCCTTGGAGACAACAATTAAACCAGGCAAATAAAAATTACGTTTACAGGGGGCACGTAGAGGCCCTCGTGTGGCTGTGAGGATGAAGCCTGGATTGTGTTAGAAACCCCAAGATGTTGGAGATGCCAGAGCTGTGAGCTATCTACTAACGAGAGCTGCTAACAGGGAGCAGAGCCAGCCCAGGAGGAAGAAGTGTGTTGCAGTCAACAAAGCTGAAAGGAGCTGGAGATACGAAGAGCACTTTGCCATCAGACATGGAGACGCCCTGCTGCTTTTCTGTCTTGCTTCCATCCAGTATTTCCTCACTATGCTGCTCCCTTTCCCTACCTTTCAGAGTAGTAGTGTGTACGCTGTGCCACTCACTGTATGCTAGAAGTATGTGATATGCTTTTTGATTTTGATTTTGCAAGGGTTACAGTTAAGAGACTGCCATTAGTCTCAAAAGAGACTTTGGGCTTTTAACTAGTGTTGGGACTGCGAAAGACTATGTGGACTTTTGAAATTGGACTAAATGCATTTGCCTTATGATATGGCTACAAGCCTATAGGAGCCAGGGAGTGGAATGGGGTCCTTTGCGTGAGAATTCCCTCATAGGCTCACAGATTTGAATACTTGGTCACCACAGAAGTGGTACTTGTTTGTAAGGATTGGGAGGTGTGGCCTTACTGGAGGAAGTCACTGGGGATTTGAAGTTTCAAAAAGCCCATTCCAAGCCCAGAGTCTCTCTCTTGTTGCTGCTTGAAGACCTGGATGTAGAACTCTCAACTACTTCTCCAGCCTGCACGCCACCGTGCTCCCCGCCATGGTGACAATGGACTAAGTCTCTGGAACTGTAAGCCAAACACAATTAAATGCTTTCTTTTATAGAATTTACAGCCGGGCATGGTGGCGCACGCCTTTAATCCCAGCACTCGGGAGGCAGAGGCAGGTGGATCACTGTGTGTTGGAGGCCAGCCTGGTCTACAAAGCGAGTCCAGGACAGCCAAGGCTACATAGGGAGACCCTGTCTCAAAAACCCAAAAAAAAAAAAAAAAAAGAATTTGCAGTGAGCTGGGCATGGTGGCACACACCTGTAATCCCAGCACTCAGGAGGCAGAGGCAGGCGGATCTCTGTGAGCTAAAGGCCAGCCTGTCTACAAAGTAAGTCCAGGACAGCCAGGGCTACACAGAGAAACCCTGTCTCGAAAAATAAAATAGAACAAAACAAACAAACAAGCAAACAAATAAAAGTTGCTGTGGTCATGGTGCCTCTTCACGGCAACAGAACACTGACTGGGACATTCTCTGAGCCCTTTGACATCAGATATGGAACTATAGGATTTGGAGTTTGCCCTATTAAGTTTCCATCTTGCTATGGCCCAAAACTTCCTCATTGTGCCCCTATTCCTCCCTTTTGGAGTGGTAACACTATTTTCTGTGCCCTTGTATGTTGGAAGTATGTAATTTGCTTTTTGATTTTACAAGGGGTTACAATTAAAAGATTGCCTTGCAGAGGCAGGTGGATCTCTGTGAGTTCGAGGCCAGCCTGGTCTACAAAGCAGGTCCAGGACAGCCAGGACTACAAGAGAAACCCTGTCTCAAAAAACAAAACAAAACAAAACAAGATTGCCTTGAGTCTCAATTTAAAGTTGGGTGTACATTTAAAAAAATTATTTATTTATCATATATACACAGTGTTTTGCCTGTATGCACACCAGAAGAGGGCACTAGATCTCATTACAGGTGGTTGTGAGCCACTATGTGGTTGCTGGGAATTGAACTCAGGACCTTTGGAAGAGCAGCCAGTGCTCTTAACCTCTGAGCCATCTCTCCAGCCCTTGGGTGTACATTTAAAGAAACAGGCATACATAAGGACTTTCTGACTAGGATTCTAGGCACACAGGCAATAAGACAACAAGCAGCAAGTGTGACCTGAAAAATTATAAGGCCTCTCTGCTCTACAAAGAAAATTGCTAATGGTGTGAAAAGAGCCTACAGAATGGGAGAAAGTCTTTGCCAGCTAACATCTGACAGAGGATTAGTGTGTCTAAAACATACAAAGGGCTTAATCACTAAACACTGGGTTCCCTGGAACTGCTGTTACAGGCAGTCTCAGCTGTTGGCCTTTAATCCAGATGCGACTATGACAATGCACACCGTGACACAGGCAAAAGCTGGGATTTCTAATGTTGTTGAATGACATTTCCCTCCAAGTTAAACCATTTCCTCCAGGAAGGAAAGGGAGACTCGGGAGCACTGGGAGGTAGAGAAAATGTCTTACGGCCGGCCGTGGTGGCACACGCCTTTAATCCCAGTGCTAGGGAGGCAGAGGCAGGCGGAGCCACAAAGTGAGTCCAGGACAGCCAAGGCTACACAGAGAGACCCTGTCTCGAGAAAAAAAACAAAAACAAAAACAAAAACAAACAATTGCTGGCGATGGAGACAGACCAGCCACACTGCGGAAAGAGTGTCCAGCAGGCAGCTAAGAGAGCTCGGGGCTGCAGTTAAAGAGCTGACAGCTCCCCAAGAAGCAATGTTTTCATCACTGACAAAATACCTGAGAGACGAGCCTGGGCCAGGATTTATCTAGGTTCGTGGTTTCAGAGGGTCCAGCCCTCAGCAGGCTGGTTCAATGTTTCTGGGCCTCAGGTAAGGCAATACCTCAGAGTGGAAGGGCACAGTAGGACAGGGCTCTTCACCTTAGTGTCCCAAAAGGTGAGCCAGACAGAAGCAGCCAGGGCCATGTGCCGCCAACACATGCCCCATGGCTCACAGCGTACTCTATGCCCGTAATCTAGTCAACCTGCCGACCCACCAGTAATGGTCTCTGCAACCGCCTTTGCAGACATGCCTCAGAGTGTGCTTGGTTATGTGCAAGTCTCTCAAGGCAGGTTGGCAGCCAAGTCAGACTGTGAAACAAGGAGGGAAAGGAAAGGAACTAAGCTACATGTTCCTCTTAGATAAGCATTTGATGTGTGACTAGCACAAGGGAACTTTGTCTTGCTGCTCTTACCAAATCCCTAGTCAACTTGTAACTCAGAAGAGGGAAAAAAAAAAAAAAACTGAACAAAGATCCTTTCCAATATAGCAAGTGGTTTTTCAGAGTCTGTTCTCTAAATAAAAAGAAACGCCAGGCATGGTGGCGCACGCCTTTAATCCCAGCACTCGGGAAGCAGAGGCAGGCAGACTGCTGTGAGTTTGAGGCTAGCCTGGTCTACAAAGCGAGTACAGGACAGCCAAGGCTAACACAGAGAGAGCCTGTCTCGAGAAAAAAAAGAAAAGAAAAGAAAGAAAGAAAAAAGAAACAGCTATTAATCAATGTACTAGAATAAAAATAAATGATCCCAAACGAACTCTAAATGTTGGAAAGGAAAAACTAAACAAGTGAGGAGGGGTCACTGAGCTCAGGAAATAGGAAACTTCTAAGTCTGAAAGTTCATAAATAAAACATTCAAGACTCCCCAGTGCCAATCCTGAAAGCTATGAGTAAAGCCCAGACTGCTCAGTAGTGTAGAGCTGCCTGCGAGTTGGAGAGAGGCCAATAGTGTATCTCACATTCTGGGATGGGCATGTCAGTGGTACAGCTGCCTTGGAATTGCTGCTGTTTCCTGTGACTAATCCATCACCCAGGCTCTGGGAAGTCACCCTGATAAACTCACTGGCTTATCAAACTGGACTTGGATAAAATCACTACTTTTAGTCTCTCACTACTCTCCATCTGGAATAGGCATTTTTGTATCTCCAGAAAAAGTAATTCTACCAGGGGTCTGGCCTCCAGGTCCTGGCCTTGTGACCTCCTGCTTCGGAATAGTTGGAACTCCAGGTATCCCCAAGTGCCTGGCGCTGGGGTGTGAGGATGAATCTGGGCCTCCATACCAAGGCCCTGCCAGCACTGAGATACACACTTGTAACAATCTTTCAGTATAGTTCCATTTACAATGACCAACTCAACTCCTTGCTCCCAATGAGCACAGCTTTTGCACAGAGGCATGTATCGAAAAGCCTGCCCATCATTAATTTGCTGCAGCTTAGCTCCCATGACTCTTCTGAAACGTGGCAATACCACTGGCTCTACCACAGTGAAGAGGAAGATGGCATCTGCAACAGCCTCAGTGGGTGCTGCGGGGTCTCCTCCCGGTGCTTCTAAAACAAGCAGATCTGATGACTAATTCAAACTGTCTCACTAAGGGATGGCTCCCCTTATCACCTGTCACGTCTCTAAAGCTTTCCTCTGTCCCCACAGTCTTAAACGATTAGAAAGCCCTTACAGGCAATTCCACTAAAAGTAGCAAGTGTGTGTACACTTGAGGCACAATAATAACCACTTGAAATCTCTAGGTTACAGACCTCTAGGACCGCCTGCTGTCCCAAGGGCCCGCTATGGTGAGCTACGGTTCATTATGGAGAGTGAGGCCAAGGGCTTCCGGGCTGTGGCCTATGGGAAGCTTTGAGGACGGATGGCCAAGACCAAGACGTTTGTAGATACCCCACAGTGGAGACCCTGCTAAACTACTATACTGGCATTGCTTGCACCGTGTGTTGCTCAGAGCGTCTGTGCTGGGCATTGAAGTAAAAGCCATGCTGCCCTGGGACCCAAGTGGTAAGATCAGCCCTAAGAAGCCTCCCCCTGACCGTGTGAGCATTCTGCCCACCGCCCCTATCTCAGAAGAAAAAGCCAGAGCCATGTGCCAGGCCCCAGCCATGCCTACAGGGTTTTGCCAACTGCATCTGGAGGCTGGATGTCGCCCTGTAATGACAGTTAATATAATATCGCACAAAGATAAAGAAAAAATAACAAAATCAAATACCCACCTGAGAGAGAGTGCAAGGTCGTGTTCGTGTGAAAGGGTGTATCAACTCTCAAGTTACTATAACTGAAGACTTATGAAGTGAAGAGAATCTCATGTGTGCCATGTGTTGAGTACCTGCTACGTGCAGCTACTGGCCAAGCCCTTGCAAACGAAATCTCATTTACACTTCACTATTGCCACATACCTAAAGTTGTAACTGAAGAAACGGTCGCTGAATGTTTAAGACATCCGGCCAAAGATGCACCCGTTAAACGGCACAGCCAGGACTGGAAGAGTGTCTAATTTAAAAAAGCTATTCCCATGGATGTTCCGGAATGAGTATCTTGCCCGCCCTTCCAAAAAATCCACATCTTTTCTAGTGCTAATTTTCCCTGGTGGGGTGTCACCGGCGCCGGGTCACGCCAAACCGCAGTAGCTGTGCTCGCGCGACCTAGCACGCTCCAGGCGCGGGTGCCACTCGCAGGCCCCGACACGCGCACACGCAGAACAGGCGACCTCAGCGATGAGCACACCCGGCAGCATTCCACTTCCCAAGCCTGAACCCAGCCTCCTTCAAGTGGGGCGCCTAGGGGAACCGGAAGTCAGCAGGGCCCACGGCCTCCACCCAGGGTGCTCCTGACTCGGATCGGATCGAATCGGATGCACCGCGGATGCTCTAGGCAGAGCACTATCCTGCTAATTCGTCCACGCCAAAGGGTTCCTACTCTAGCATTTACCTAGTGGAAGGAGAGACCATGGTCAACCAACTTCATCCTCACGCCTCGGAATTGATGTAGAACAGCTTGGCTCTGTCCAATCACAACGCTTGGGAAAACACATACGCTTTAGAGATGCACCGCCCACCAGGCGTTGGTTTAACACACGAGATCAGCCTGCTTAAGTCCTTTCCCTTAAGTATTCCGGAGAGAAATTCTGGAGTAGTGATTTTGGGTTCCGTTGGTTTTCAGGAAAACTAAATTAACGCTGCAAGGCTAGAGTGATGGCTTACTGCTGTTATCCCAGGACTTGGAAGTGGAAGAGGCTCAAGAACTGAAGGTCACTTTCCGGGTAGGCTACAGGACATTGTCTCAAAAAGCAACACTAAATACCACAGCTGTCAAGACTGCTATAAAGAGCGATGTGATGTTAGTACGAGGATTAGGGAACAGAGCCCAGCGCTGTGGTGCGCTATGTAATGCCAGCACTCAGGGAAGCAAAGGCGGGGTGGATCGCTGTGACTTCGAAGCCAGCGTCGGCTACAAAGCAAGTCCGGGACAGTCAGGGCTATATAGGGAAATACTGTTTTGAAAAACAAAATCAAAAGATTGGGGGATTGTTATCAGTTTTGTTTTGTGTGTGTGTGTGTGTGTGTGTGTGTGTGTGTGTGTTTAAAGAGGTTAGAAACAGACCTACACAAAAGTCACTTTTCCTCCCAACAAGTAGCTACGGTTAACACAACTAGAAACATACTCATACTATTCTACCAATTATGCTACGTCTAACAACTGGAGACTGGGGATACAACTTTCTTTTTCTTTCTTTTGATTTTTGGTTTTTTGGGGAGGCTATTTTGTTTTGGGGTTTTGTGT
>OU015755.1:90163950-90219924 GCA_907169655.1 Acomys percivali | reverse complement strand
ACCAGGCTGGCCTCGAACTCACAGCGATCCACCTGCCTCTGCCTCCCGAGTGCTGGGATTAAAGGCGGGCGCCACCACCGCCCGGCTTATTTTTGTGTTTTTTAAAGGAATAAAAATTATAAAATTTGCTGGGCCTGGCGGTGCACACCAATTACAAAATTCACAGGGCGTGGTGGTGCACGTCTTTAATCCCAGTACTCAGGAGGCAGAGGCTAGTGGGTCACTCTGAGTTCGAGGCCAGCCTAGTCTACAAAGTGAGTCCAGGACAGCCAAGGCTACACAGAGAAACCCTGTCTCAAAAAAAAAAATATTACAGGGGCTGGAGAGATGGCTCAGCAGTTAAAAGCACTGACTGTTCTTCCAGAGGTCATGAGTTCAATTCCCAGCAACCACATGGTGGCTCACAACCATCTATATGTGATCTGATGCCCTCTTCTGACCTGCAGATGTACATGCAGGCAGAGCTCTGTATACATAATAATAAATAATAAATATTTTTTAAAAATTACAAAATTCTCACTACAGTTTTCTCTTTTTTTTTCTTTTTTTTCTTTTTTTTGGTTTTTCGAGACAGGTTTTCTCTGTGTAGCCTTGGCTGTCCTGGACTCACTTTGTAGACCAGGCTGGCCTCGAACTCACAGCGATTCGCCTGCCTCTGCCTCCCGAGTGCTGGGATTAAAGGCGTGCGCCACCACGCCCGGCCAGTTTTCTTTTCATATGTGTTAGTTACATTTTCAGCTATGTTCTGTATCTTTTTCGTTGACATAGCCACAGAAGTGTAAGTGCCCTCCTGAATGCTCCGTACTCCTGTTTGCCAGTTCAGGGTAATCCTGAATCCTTCCAGAAGACTAATCCAGCCTACCGAATCTACAACCACCTTAGTGAACTCACACTTCTTTCCTGCTTAGCAATCGTTCTAGAAGCAAGACAATAAATTCCAATGTACTTTGCAGCCCATCTAAATTAGATCTATCAAGTGCAGGTATAAGAACTTGAATGTTCTAGCCAGGATATTATCCAAACAGACCCCCATGGGTTAGCAGGGTATCACACTCTTCTGCAGAAACAGGACAGGGGACTTTGATTTCCTAGAAGACAGACTAAATCCAGTTTTTTTTCTGGTTCTCTCATTATGTATGAGTCATACCTGAACACCACTGGAAGACTGAAAAGTGGGGAGAAGATAGACCAGTTAAGACCTGAGGCCTCAAGGAGCAACCGGGCAGCTTTATGTATCCCGGCCTAGATGCTGGAGGATACTAGATACTTTAGAAAAAGCCTCTTCTCTCTAGCAAAGGACCAGGAAAGCAGCAGCTTAGAAAGAAAAACAACTTTCAGACATGGACAGTTCAACTCTTTCCAAAGCCTCAGAAAAAAGCCTTCAGCCCTACTCCTTGCTTGCCTAGTAGGAAGCCTAGAGTGCCGCCCATGCCGCCACTCCCTCTTCCACTGGTATTGTCTTAGGGAAGGACACATGTTAGGCTGGACCTTCCATTCCCAGTGGTCAGTAAAAAGGTTCTTGCCCGATGGGATCAGCGAACCCACCGGCCTCCATCCCCGCTTAAGTCACCCTCCCCCCTTCTCTCAGCGGTGTGTTGTAAGCAGAAGCCAAGGAGAGAGTCCGGAACATTCCTTACTGGCAACAAGACCACTTCTCATGTGTGGAAGGAGCCCATTGGGGAGCAGCACATAGATACTGTTTCCCTTCCCAGCCAAGGCGGTGTCAGTGGAAGCCTGGCCTTCCATTTGTACCAAGCCGTAACAAAGAGTTCCTCTAGGGGTCAGTGCTGGACAAGTGGAGCGCACAGACTTCTATGCCCATCTGCCAATAGCAAAAAGGCATAAAATTCCCCTGCCAAAGGATTCAGATTTTTTTTTTTTTTTTTTTTTTTTTGAGACAGGGTTGCTTTGTGTAGCCTTGGCTGTCCTAGACTCACTTTGTAGATCAGGATGGCCTCCAACTCACAGTAATCCGCCTGCCTCTGCCTCCTGAGTGCTAGGATTAAAGGTGTGCGCCACCATGCCTGGCGGGGGGGGGGGGGGCCCTGAGTTTTAGTCCTAGCGTGTGAAAGAAAACGTAAAAGCATACATATTTATTAAGATACTGAACCCTTTTCTTTTTAAATCTTTTTTTTTTTTGGTGGGGGGGTTCAAGAGAGGGTTTCTTTGTATAGCCTTGGCTGTCCTAGACTTGCTTTGTAGACCAGGCTGGCCTCGAACTCACAGCGATCCGCCTGCCTCTGCCTCCTGAGTGCTGGGATTAAAGGCGTGCGCCACCACTTCCGGCTTAAATATTTATGTGTATGGCTGTCTCACCTGCATGTATGTCTATGGACCAATTGTGTGCCAGATGCCTAGAGTCTCCAGAAGAAGGCATCAGATCATCTGAGACTGGGGTTACACATGAGTGTGAGCTGCCATGTGGAAACTGGGAATTGAAACTGGGTCCTCTGGAAGACCAGCAAGTGCTCTTAACTACTGAGCTATTTCATCCAGGCCCCCAAGAAACAGAACTTTTAGATGTAGCTAAGACAGTGGAAAGAGGAAAGTTTATGGCACTAAAGGCTTAAAGGAGAATAGTTTCAGCCGGGCAGTGGTGGTGCACACCTGTAACCCTAGCACTCGGGAAGCAGAGGCAGGCGGATCTCTGTGAATTTGAGGCCAGCCTGGTCTACAAAGTGAGTCTAGGACAGCCAAGGCTGTTATTCACAGAAACTTTGTCTGGAAAAACCGAGAGAGAGGCAGAAAGAGAGAGAGCAGGGGGAGGGGGGAATAGTTTCAAATTCAATGAGATTAGAAATGACATGAATTAAAAGAAAGCAGAAGGGGGCTGGAAAGATGGCGCAGTGGTTAAGAGGACTGGTTGTTCTTCTAGAGGACCTGGGTTCAATTCCCAGCACCCACACGGCACCTCACAATTGTCTGAACTCCAGTTTCAGGGATCTGACAACCTCACACCAATGGACATAGTATAAAATTAAACAAATCATTAAAGCAAGCAAGCAAGCAGAGCCAGGCAATGGTGGTGCACGCCATGGATCCCAGCACTTGGGAGGCAGCGTGGCAGGCAGATCTCTGTGAGTTCAAGGCCAGTCTGGTCTACAGAACAAGTTCCAGGACAGCCAGGGCTACACAGAGAAACCCTGATTGGACACCACCCCCCCCCCAAAAAAAGAAAGACAAAAATCACCGAAAGTCTCCAGGTGTGATAGCTGATGCCTATGGTCTCAGTTCATTGCGAGGCTAAAGAAGGCTATGAGTTCTCAGCAAACAGGGAGAGAAATGGGTGGGGTTTTTTTTGTCTGCTTTTCAATACAGGGTTTCTCTGTGTAGCATTAGCTATCCTGGAACTTGCTCTGAAGACCAGGCTAGCCTGGAACTCACAGAGGCTCCTGAGTGCTGGGATTAAAGACATACACCAGCAGCGCCAGGCTGAAATGGGTGAAATTTAAAACAGAAAAAAATAACTGGGAGCGCCAGAGAGATGGCTCAGAGGTTAAGAGCACTGACTGCTCTTCCAGAGGTCCTGAGTTCAATTCCCAGAACCCACATGGTGGCTCACAACCATCTATAATGTGATCTGATGCCCTCTTCTGTAGGTGTGCATGCAGGCAGAGAACTGTATACATAATAATAATGAAATAAACCTTAAAAAATGACTGGGGGGCTGGAGAGGTGGCTCAGAGGTTAAGAGCACCATCTGCTCTTCCAAAGGTTCCGAGTTCAATTCTCGGCAACCACCATGTGGGTCATGGCCATCTGTAATGAGATCTGGTGTCTTCTTGTGGTGGGCAGGCCCACATGAAGGCAGAATACTGTATAAATAATAAATAAATAATAAAAAATGACTGGGAGCTAGGCATGGTGGCACATGCCTTTAATCCCAGCACTCGGGGAGGCAGAGCCAGGGGAATATCTGTGAGTTCGAGGCTAGCCTGGTCTACAAAGTGAGCCCAGGACAACCAAGGCTACACAGAGAAACCCTGTCTCAAACCCCACCACCCACTCCACAAAAAATAAAAGGACTGGGGACATATTTCAGAACTGGAACATGTGCCTATACTCAGGAGGTCATGAGATCACAAGGTCCTACATTCAATCCAAGCCCTGAAAAAGAACTAAAAACAGAAAAATATGTCAGTTAAGCCCAGAACTGCCTCTTTGTCCTGAAACTAAACAGAAGGGTGTGTGTGTGTGTGTGTGTGTGTGTGTGTGTGTTGGAATAGATGTCTCAGCTTCACAAATTCAGTCCCTCTGGACTTCCATATATATATATAATCAATTCTCTCTCACATATATATGAGATATATATGGATATATATGACATGTACATACATATACATATATGGCTTCCATGTATATATGGAGGGTGTGTGTGTGTGTATACTTTATTGGACTAGCTTGCGGGACACAGTCCGGGTTGTCCAACAGTGTCTCTCTCACAGTGGAATAGCCAGCAATCTGGCAGTTCAGATCATGAGGCTCGCTGTCTCAGCAGGCCCCACCTGGTGTTGGAATTCTGGAGGATTCCTAGAGAGCTGCTGGTTTCAGTCTGTTAGGGTTCAGGTCATCTACTGAAGAATGCAAAAACAAAGAGTGGTTTTATTCTAGCATGGTAGGATCGCCTCTCTCCTCTGGAAGGCGACCCTGAAATGAGCACGCAGGCTCAATTTATAGACAGTTGGAGAGATCTGTGAACAGAATTGAGTCAGAGTGTACGAGGGGATTCAGGACTGGCTGTTTGTTTGGTTATTGAGGACTTTTGAGTCACTGAGGTTTTGGCTCTTACTCAGGAGTTGGCCTTTAATTTGATTGGATGGGGCCACTGTGTTCTTTACCAAGGCCAGGAAGTAATAAAAACATGGTATCTGTCAGTTTGTTCTATAAGCTGATTAGTTGTCCATAGCTTGTGGGGTTTTTGGCTGGTGCGGGGGTGGCGGGGGGGGGGGGGGGCGTTGTTAGAAACTTGGCCTAGTTAGGCAGAGTGAAACCTGAAGCCTGTCATAGAGTTGGTCTAGTCAAGCAACTGGGGTCACTGGGGCGTCGGGTCCCTTCAGGTCTACATTGGAATCCTAAAGAAGTTGGATTTGGCACCAGCCCCGGCAACAGGACAGATGAACTTGCCAACAAGAGTAGGAGCAAGCAGGCAGAAAAGCAATGCTTCTTTTTCCGTTTTCTTTTATCTGGGTTGCCATGGGAAGGTGTGGCCCTGATTTATGGTGAGTCTTCCCACTTCAAATAACCTGGTTAAGAAAAACCTCTCACAAGAGTGCCTCGCAACTTGGGTCCAAGTTAGTTTCGGATGTAGTCAAGTTGACAACACAGATGAGCTTTCATGTTCTCTAATGAGGTCCCAGGAGATGGAACAGTTTTAGGGATAGAATAAGAGAGACATTAGCTCTGCCCTACTTAGCCCTGGGCTCCTCCGATTCACCATGAAGCAATGTTGTACAGACTGAGCTCTGAGCCCAGTTGCTAGCATCTTCAGGAGTGTATCTGGGCCTGCTTGAAACCGATCATCCATAAAGCAGGGTATGGGGAAAGTCATAAAATCCTCCCCCGAGGAGCGGGTGAGCCCTGAGGACAGGGGAGCGGGCCCTGATCCAGGGCTCTGAGTGGACCTCACCCCAACATCTCCCCCATGTATGACCTGCTGGAACACATGAAGGGGCCAGATCTGCCGATTCAAAGATTAAGAATCTCCTTGACACACAGCAACAATGGGATATCCCACAGCAGTCCCAGTGAGGATCCTGTAATGACAGTGTAGGCCTCAAACCAGACCCCATGACTCACAGCAATGAACATTTGAAAGTAAACATATGTGGACAAAAGGCTATACTGCGGGATACACTACAGCTTCTGTGACAATGTTTTTTGTCTGTTTGTTTTATTTTACGGGGGGAGGAGAGGGATTTTGGTGCATAACGTGTAAATCATAGACATTCAATAAAAGTATAAACAAATTAAACAAAACACAAAAACACAAAAACCAGCCGGGTGTGGTGGCGCATGCCTTTGATCCCAGCACTCGGGAGGCAGAGGCAGGCGGATCGCTGTGAGTTCGAGGCCAGCTTGGTCTACAAAGTGAGTCCAGGACAGCCAAGGCTACACAGGGAAACCCTGTCTCGAAAAAACAAAAAAAACCCCAAAAACCAAAAACAAAAACCCTCCCCTGAGTATTCAGCCACCCTCCCAACAAGTTGTATGCAATTCTGCATGTGGGGCCTGGGAGGAGGGCCTAGCGTGTACAGGCTGTAAGAACCCAGACAGGGGAGTTCCAGTTATGATGCCATGCGTCAACCATCATCCCACAGGATACAGACCTTCCAGTACGACTGCTTTAGGGCCACCGACTCTGCTCCTATAATCCCTGACCAATTGCTCTGTAAGCAGGCCTGCTGAGTGGTCCCCCCCAGGTGTACCTTGGTGGGATCAGACTTTGGTTTCCCATTGGGAACCTGAGGGGTGGGTAGACTCCCGAGTGCTGGGATTACAGGCGTGCACCATCACGCCCGGCGCTCAGGTAGATATTTCTTAGCATGCCCTACACGCCACAGGGTGGAAATTCTTGGAACAAGCAGTTCCAACAAGGCTGATCTTCTGCTTCTACTACCATAAGGAATCAAGGAGAAAAGTTTTTTTAGGGAAATTGAGACAAAGAAGCTTTATTTATTTATTTTGGTTTTTCGAGACAGGGTCTCTCTGTGTAGCCTTGGCTGTCCTGGACCTGCTTTGTAGACCAGGCTGGCCTCGAACTCACAGCGATCCACTGCCTCTGTCTCCCGAGTGCTGGGATTAAAGGCGTGCGCCACCACGCCCGGCTACAAAGAAGCTTTTAATTTAGCTATTTGGGACTCCACCTGGTTTGGCCTATGCACACATCCTCCTCTTCCTCCTCCTCCTCCTTCAAGGTTTTGTTTTTTGTTTTCTTTTTTAAAATTTATTTATTTTTATTTTATTATATACACAATGTTCTGCCTGCGTGACTGTCATTATAGATGGTTGTGAGCCACCATGTGGTTGCTGGGAATTGAACTCAGGACCTCTGGAAGAGCAGACAGTGCTCTTAACCGCTGAGCCATCTCTCCAGCCCCCTTGGCAGCCTAGAACACCTACCTGAATGTGCAACACACACACACACAGCCTCTCCAAACAATGTACCTAGCAACTTGTCAGCAACCTAGGGAACCCACCTGCCTCAGGCTGCGTGCTCAATAGAGTAAGTTTCCCTTGCTGGGCAGTGGTGGAGAACGCCTTTCATTCCAGCCCTAGGGCACAGAGGAGTGTTAACTCAGAACATGGCTGTTCTGACAGGAGACCACATCCAAAGATCTTCTAGGTCTATGTGATCCGGCTGGAATACAAACACGCCTTTACTGCCGGGCAGTGGTGTTGCACGCCTTTAATCCCAGCACTTGGGAGGCAGAGGCAGGTGGATCTCCATGAATTCTAAGCCAGCCTGGACTACAAAGAAAGTTCCAGGACAGCCAGACCCGTTACACAGAGAAAACCTGTCTTAAAAAACCAACCAAAACAAACAAACAAACAAGCAAAACAAAACAAACTAACAAAAAACCAACCAAACAAACAAACAACCAAAAAAAAACCAAACAGGCCTTTACTCCAGGAGACAGAGACAAACAGATCTGAGGTCAAGGCCAGCCTGGTAGAGAGCAAATATCAGGTAAAGAAAAGCTTAGGTACATGCCTTTAATCCTAAACAAAGGTAAAGTTAGTTCATAGAAGGAAGCACTCATGTTTGGAAGTGATGTCTAATTGAGTGGCAGAAAAGGTAACAAATCAAAAAAGATTTGACAGAATAGGATACACCCAACTCTCACAAGAAGAGAGAGAAAAGGGAAGCTACTGAAGAGGCAGTTTTGCAGAGAAAGTAGACAGTTTTGTTTTAAGATTTATTTACTATGTATATAAGTTTTGCCTGCATGTACATCTACTCGCCAGAAGAGGGCACCAGAGCCACCATGTGGTTGCTGGGATTTGAACTCAGGATCTCTCTGGGAGAACAAGACAGTGCTCTTAACCTCTGAGCCATCTCTCCAGCCCCAAGGAGGCAGTTTTTACCCAGACAGTAATAGAGAGATGGGTTGCAGAGAGAGACTTCAGGTGAATACAGAACAAATCAGAAAATGAGAAGAAGCCAGAAGATCAGAGCAGATTGCTGAGTTAGTCCGAGGCCGAGCAGAGCAGTTCTGAGCCAAGAGAGAAGCCATATTGAATAAGTCATCTGAGAGAAGAGTTTGAGCCAGAACAGCTGAGTTGAACTAGCCAGCCTAGAGCCCAGAAAGAACAAGTAAGAGTCAGCTCATTAAGCAGTAAGTCTCAGCGGCTGAAAACATTCTACACTTAGGTTAGATTGTATGGAGGCCAGAAGCTAGCCTGAGCTAGTGGAAAGCAGGAGGCAGTTAGCCTCCCAGATAATACCTGAGCCAGGAGAGGCCGGGGGACTAGTGGAAAGCAGGAGGCAGTTAGCCTCCCAGATAATACCTGAGCCAGGAGAGGCCGGGCGTGGCAGTGCACGCCTTTAATCCCAGCACTCAGGAGGCAGAGGCAGGCAGATCGCTTGTGAGTTTGAGGCCAGCAAAAAAGCAATAAATAAATAAATAAATAAATAAATAAATAAATAAATAAAAATAAAAGAAAAAAAAAGAAGAGAAAAACCAAATAGCCATGAGCACTGAAATGATTGTTGACCGTTGACATTTCTACACAGAAGGAGGAGGTGGAGCGTCCCTAGATTCTAGCCTTAGTCCACAGTGGAGGTAGAAAATAAACAGTTTTGTTAATAATTAAGCATCAAGCCAAAAAAGTGGTGTGCATCAAGCAATCTTTCACATGATTATGAAGACAGAAAGAAATCTTACCTTTTGATATAGCCAAACTGTCATGATCCAACACATATGTCCAAGAGAAACAATTATCCTTGGTTTTTTGTTTGTTTGTTTTTATTATGTTTTGTTTTTCTTTTTCTTTTTTCTTTCTTTTCTTTTTTTTTTTTTTTTTTTTTTTGGTTTTCGAGACAGGGTTTCTCTATGTAGCCTTGGCTGTCCTAGACTCACTTTGTAGACAAGGCTGGCCTCGAACTCACAGTGATCCACCTGCCTCTGCCTCCCGAGTACTGGGATTAAAGGCGTGCCAGAAACCATTATACTTAAGTAAAGGCTTTGACAACACTATTTGTCATGTATTTTTGGTTTTTACTTTTCACAGTAATTGATGTGACCACCTGCGTTTAAGATAAGGCATTGCGGGGCTGGAGAGATGGTTCAGTGCTAAAGAGCACTGTCTGCTCTTCCAGAGGTCCTGAGTTCAGTTTTTGGCAGCCACATGGTGGCTCAAAAAAAAACATCTATAATGTGATCTGATGCCGTCTTCTAGCATGTAGATGTACATGCAAATAGAGCATTCATGCATAAAATAAATACATAAATCTTTTTTTTTAAGGTATTTAAAAAATAAAAAGGAGGCCAGGCATGGTGGCGCATGCCTTTAATCCCAGCACTCGGGAGGCAGAGGCAGGCGGATCGCTGTGAGTTCGAGGCCAGCCTGGACTACAAAGTGAGTCCAGGACAGTCAAGGCTACACAGAGAAACCTTGTCTCAAAAAAACCAAAAAAATAAAAAATTAAAAATTAAAAAATAAAAATAAATAAAAAGGTGTTGCAGGATGTTTGACCCCATTGTGAACCCTGAGATTGTGAACTGGAAAAACCTGTTTCTTGTGGTGTAGTTCAACCCTAGCAACACCTTTTAGCCCCAAGAGCTAAATAAAGCCAACAGTAGGTCAAAAGGCCAAGCAAGCAACCAGTCCACAGGGAGTGAACATACGTTAACAGAGAAAGGAGGGGCATAGAGTTGAAGGGTATTTGAGACAGCATGGAAAAGGAGAAGGAGCTTTTTCCTTTGGTGGAGTAAGGTCAGCTGGGTGCTTTCTCCGCCTCTCTGAGCTAGCAGGCTTTCACCCCAGCATCTGGCTCCTGAGTCTTCATTGGTAAAATTGAACGTTGGGATTTTGCTTTTGTGTGTGTGTGTGTGTGTGTGTGTGTGTGTGTGTTTCAAGACAGGGTTTCTCTGTGTTAGCCTTGACTGTCCTGGACTCGCTTTGTAGACCAGGCTGGCCTCGAACTCACAGAGATCCACCTGCCTCTGCCTCCCAAGTGCTGGGATTAAAGGCGAGCGCCACCACCGCCCTAGATTTTGCTTTTTAAAAGAACAGTAAGGTCAAAAATAAAAAGCAAAGTGCTGTACTCTAGCAGTGGGATTCTAAATATGTTGAGCCTGAGGACACTAGTGACTTCTTTTTTATTTTTTATTTTTTGAGAGGGTCTCCACGAGCCTCAGTTGTTCTGGAACTCACTTTGTAGACCAGGCGGGCCTTGAATTCATAGATCTGCCTCCTTCTGCCTCCCCTCCTGAGTGCTGGGACTAAATATGCGTGCCACCCCAGCCAGGCATGATTTCTTTCTTTCTTTCTTTTTTTCCCCCAAGACAGGGTCTCTCTGTGTAGCCTTGGCTGTCCTGGACTCACTTTGTAGACCAGGCTGGCCTTGAACTCACAGCAATCCGCCAGCCTCTGCCTCCTGAGTGCTGGGATTAAAGGTGTGCGCCACCACGCCCGGCTTGCGTGATGATTTCTAATACCTTAAACAGACAATTATAACGCAGTGATTCATTTTCTTGGCACCTCACTTAATGGCCAGTCTCAGGGAGGACTCCAGTTAGTGAGCTGCTGAGACACCCAAACAAAACAAAACAAACAAACCAGACTCTACTAGAATTCTCCGTATGGCCACGGATGACCTTAAACTTCTGACCCTCTGCCTCTACCTCCCGAACAGTGGGACAAGGATTGCACCACAAGTGGCCAATTTATGCAGCGTTGGGGATGGAACGTCTTACAAACTTGCACTTTATCAGCTGAGCTGTATTTCCCAACCCCTGCTGGGGTCTGGGCACGAGAAAGAGCCAACAGCTGTAGAACTCACGGAGGAATGTGGTCCATCAGTTAGCATACGCACAACGTAAGTGTCTCCAAGAGGCACCCCCCCCCCCCAGAACTACTGTGTCCTGAGGACTTCATGCTGTTATGGAACTCAGCTCTGCTTGTTACCTTTGCAGTCCTCATAATGGATGAGGAGAGCTCTGACGGGGCTTCCAGCCCCTTCCTAGGCAGTATCCCTGGCACTCGCAATAATAGTGATTGCTCTCTCTCTCTCTCTCTCTCTCAGCCACAGCTGCCGGAGCAGATTAATGATTCAAGCACCAGCCTTGAAAAGAACCTGCAGATGTAGATTACTAGCAATGGCCATTACCCTTAGAAATCATTTGGAGGGGGCTGGAGAGATGGCTCAGTGGTTAAGAGCACTGGCTGCTCTTACAGAGGACCCGCGTTCAATTCCCAGCAACTACATGGTGGCTCACAACCGTCTGCAACTCCAAGATCTGACACCCCTACACCAATGCACATAAATTAAAAGAAAGAAAGAAAGAAAGAAATCATTTGGAAAAAGAGATTGTTTAACAAGGTTAGATAAAGATGTTTTTGATAGTAGCTCTGATGCAGAAAGTCTTAAGGAATAAGTTGAAGTTAAGAACAAGTACACTTAGCCAGGCGTGGTGGCACACACCTTTAGTTTCAGCACTCAGGAGGCAGAGGCAGGCAGATCTGTGAGTTCGAGGCCAGAATGGTCTACAAAGTGAGTCTGGGACAGCCAGGACTACAAAAGAAACCCTGTCTCAAAAACAAAACAAAACAAAAAGAAAAAAAGAAAAGAAAGAGAAAAAAATAAATCCAGGAACTTTTTTTTTTTCTTTTCAAACAGGGTTTCTTTGTGTAATAGCCCTGGCTTTCCTAGAACTCTCCTTGAAGACCAGGCTGGCCTCAAACTCACAGAGCTCTGCCTGCCTCTGCCTTCTGAGTGCTGAGATTAAAGGCGTGAGCCACCATGCTCAGCAAAGCTAGGGACTTTTTGAGGTTGGCAAGCAAGAACAACAGCTCAGCTGGGTGTGGTGGCACACGACTTTCTCTGGAGGCAGAGGCAGGCACATCACTGGGAGTTAGAGGCCAGCCTGGTCTACAAAGTGAGTCCAGGACAGCCAAGGCTACACAGAGAAATCCTGTCTTGAGAAAACCAAAAAATAAATAAATAAATAAATAAAAATAAAAATAATTAAATAAAAAAGCTCATAGTAGCACTGGCTGATGTGACTCTTCCAAGCTGGGCCGATGACTGAAATGATAATTAATTTCCTTATACTTATTTATTTTTTTTTTGCCCTCTGCTTCTTGATATGATTTTTGTTTTGTTTTTTTGAGACAGGGTTTCTCTATGTAGCCTTGGGGGTCCTGGACTCCCTTTGTAGTCCAGGCTGGCCTCGAACTCATGGAGATCCACCAGCCTCTTCCTCCCAAGTGCTGAGATTAAAGGCATGTGCCACAACACTCATCTACATAATTGGGTTTCTAAAGAAACCAAAATTCTCAATGAGACAATACTCCCAGAAGCAACTTCTGGTATCGGACCTTCACCGGGCTGCTCATCTGGGATCCAAAGAAACTTCTTGAGTTGCTCGGACCCCTACAAACTCTGGGAAAATGAACTACACCAAGATCCAACCTGCTCGGGGAGCACAAACACACTTGCTAGTTTTTTGTTTGTTTGTTTACGTTTTTTTAAGATTTATTTATTTATTACATATATAGCGTTTTTGCCTGCACACCAGAAGAGGGCACCAGACTTCACTATAGATGGTTGTGAGCCACCATGTGGTTGCTGGGAATTGAACTCAGGACCTCTGGAAGAGCAGTCAGTGTTCTTAACCTCTGAGCCATCTCTCCAGCCCCACTCTTGCTAGTTTTAATAGATACCTTTTGCGAGTAGGGAGAAACGTTCCTCATCCAGACTGAAACTGCTCAAAAAAAGGGCCTCCAGGAAGGGTCCCCTGTTTTGGCCTCCCCACTAGCAATGGTGTCCCACAATGGTCTGGCTTTCATAGCCAAAATCTCTTAAAACCTAACATAGATCGAAAACTTCATTGTGCGTATAGACCTGAGTTCTGGCCAGGTAAAAACATTGAAAAAACAAAAACCTAACAAAACTCTGATTAGAGTCCAGCAAGGGATGGATAGGCCTCTTTGCTTTGCTTTGGCCTGCGGTACCCCACATGGGGGGGGGGGTGGTTTACCCTGCTATGAGACTGTTTGGAAGACCTCCTGCTTCCCAGAAACAGAGACCAGCAGTTGGCAGAGGTCTCTAACCATTCCTTTATTCTGGTACCTGCTACTCCGCCTTCTGGATTAATTAATCTAAATAGAGCAACAGTCACTATTCACTCACTAAGACCAGTGGGGGACTGTAACAGGGCCCCAGGCCTTAGCACAACTGACTCCATGACGGAAGTTCCATTCAGGCTGTAAAACTCAGTACACAGACAGCATCGCCTGCCCCAACTAAAACGAAGGTCTAATCCGAGTCCATATAGCTCTGGGAAAGTCTGAAAATGAACTAACCTTGCTTGTTAGCGCCTATAGTTATGTATCTGGGTAACTGTTCTTGTTAAGTGAACGTGTGTTATGCCCAGATTGCCAGGACCTCTAAAACCACCAGGAGACCGAGTCGTATGTAAAAGTAAAGATCCTTTTTATTACAGCAAGCTGGGGTCGAACACCCAAACAAAATGGTGACAACCCTGAGAGGAACGTGAGGGCCAGAAAGGGGAGATTCTTCTGCTGTGAGTACGTGGCCTCGGGTGAGATTGGCCAGTACTCAAGGAGACTGCGTGACTCTGGTCATGAGTTAGGGGCTTTAAAAACTGGTAGTTAAGCAACCTTATTTTCCTCAGGCCAGTTAACCTGGCCGCTCCTGATTGGCTGTCCGTTGCTAGGGTGATAGTTAAACATTATCAGAGGTGAATCACATTCTTGTGGACTTTTTGAAACTGGAATTCCAGCCCAGGCCATTTTCCCTTAAAAATGGAGTTTTCCTGAGGAGGGGGGGGGAAGGAGTTTCCTCTTTAGACATAGGGTTACATAAGCCTCATGCATTTTTTTTGTGTTTTAAAGCTCACCCTGAGAAAGGCTCAGCCGGGCGGTGGTAGCGCACGCCTTTAATCCCAGCACTTGGGAGGCAGAGACAGGCGGATCGCTGTGAATTTGAGGCCATACTGGTCTACAAAGTTAGTTCAGGACAGCCAAGGTTACACAGAGAAACCCTGTCTCGAAAAACCAAGAGATCAAATAATAAAGACTTTCTATTGGCTTAAACCATGTCTGGGCCGTCTTCTCTGGTGAATAGCCCACAACAACACTAGCCTTATTTTACACATTTTGGAGTTTTTTGGACATCACGAGGGGGTGCGACATGCCAAGAAGCGAAAGGGTGGACACAGCTTCTTGATGGTGGTGAGAATAAGAGGGTGCCATTCTTGGGATCTCAGCTCTTCTTCTTTTTAAAGATTTATTGCCGGGCGGTGGCAGCACACACCTTTAATCCCAGCACTCAGGAAGCAGAGGCTAGGCTGGTCCACAGTGAGTTCTAGGACAGCCAGAATTACAGAGAGAAACTCTGTTATGGGGGAGGAAAAGCCAGGCATGGTGACGCACTCCTTTAATCCCAGCACTCGGGAGGAATAGGCAGGCAAATCGATGTGAGTTCAAGGGCAACTACAAATGGAGTCCAGAACAGCCAAAGCTACACAGAGAAACCCTGTCTTAACACATCCCCCAAAAGAAAGGAAAATGTTTATTTTTATTTTATGTGCATTGGTGTTTTGCTCACATGTATGTGAGGGTGCCAGATCCCCTAGAGCTGGAGCCACAGACAGTTGTGAGCTGCCATGTAAATGCTGGGAATTGAACCTGGATCCTCTGGAAGAACAGCTAGTACTCTTTACCACTGAGCAATCTCTCCAGCCTTGTGGGGTTGTGTTTTTATTTTTATTATTTAAATCTTTTAAAATTATATTCTAGGGCTGGATAGTTGGCTCAGTGGTTAAGAGCACCGTCTGCTCTTCCAAAGGACCCAGGTTCAATTCCCAGCACCCATGTGGCAGCTCACAACTGTCTGTAAATCCAAGATCCGACACCCTCACACCAATGCACATAAATTTTAAAAATTAAATAAAAATATTAAAAAATAATATTATACTCTCTATATATGTATATGAGCACTCTATTTGCATGTATACCTACAAGCCAGAAGAAGGCATCAGATCCCAGTATAGATGGTTGTGAGCCACCATGTGGTTGCTGGGAATTGAACTCAGGTCCTCTGCAAAAGCAACAAGTGCTCTTAACCACTGTGTCCTGTCACATTATGCTTTGTTTCATTAATTTTTTGTTTTGTTGTTGTTTTTTTCCCGATTTTAAAGATTTATTTGTTTTTATATATAAGCACTCTATTGCACGTATGCCTACATGTCAGAAGAGAGCATCAGATAGATGAAGATCTCAGATTCCAGTATAGATGGTTATGAGCCGCCAATTGGTTGCTGGGAATTGAACTCAGGACCTTTGGATGAGAAGGCAGGTGCTCTTTACCGCTGAGCCATCTCTTGAACCCCAAGTTTTTAAATTTATTTTGAGACAAGGTTTCTCTGTTACACAGAGTCCTGGCTGTCCTGGACTCCCTCTGTATATCAGGCTGGCCTGGAACTCGCAGTTCCTGCCGGTCTGCCTCTGCCTCCCAAGTGCTGGGATTACAGGTGCGTGCCACCACACCTCACTGCTTCATTAATCCAGACCCTTTTCCATGCTAAGCAGGCTCTCTACCATAGGTCTAGCCTTGTTTTAATTTTTGAGACAGCCAGCTGGCTGGTATTTAGCCAGGCTGTCTCTTATCTCAAGATCCTACTGCCTAAACCTGTAGGGTTCTGGTAACCCAGCTGGGTTTGTTTGTCTTATTTTTTCTTTTTGTTTGTTTAGAAACAGGGATTATATAGTACTGGCTGGTGGGTAGACACTAAGGTCCCAAACTATCACTCTTTCCTTTTAAAAAATATCTATTTAAACCAGGCATGGTGGCACATAATCCCAGAACTCTGGAGGCAGAGCCCCTGGGACTGGAGTTACAGGCAGTTGTATGCTGCTGGTACCTGAACCCGAGCCAGGCTCGATCCCCAACCCTACCTGGGTCTTCCGGATCACGCAAACCGTTCTTGTAAAGCCAGCACTAAAGCCCAAGACTCCCAGGTCCCAAGGTGAGGGGCCGCCCAGACCTCTCCTTCCTCCTGTCACTCCAGCTCCAGCTCCCCCCGCCCCCCCCCCCTTTGCCCTGTGTTTGGGATTCGCGCCTGGGCGGCTGGGGGCGGGCTCTATCTGGATGCGCCCTCTGATTGGGCCGCCGAAGGGGCGGGGCGGGGCCGGGCTGGCTCGGGTGAGCCTAGTTGGAGCTCAGGCCACCGCGCGCCAAGTTCGGGTTCCTCCGGACGTGGTGTGTCACGTGGTCCGTGGGCAGGTACCCAGAGCACGTGCGGGGCTGTTGGAGACCCTGACGGCGCGGTACTGCGTTCGGGCGGACGGTGGGTCTCAGGTCGCTCTTCGCGCGCTCTCCAGGAAGTCAGAGATCCGCTTGCCTCTGCCTCCCGAGTGCTGGGTAGGATTAAAGTCCTGCGCCACTGCCACGGGTTTAGCCCTTTTCCTAAAGGCCGGAGGACCGGGCGTTAAAGGCCAACTCCCGCCACCAAGCGAATTGAAGGCCACCGTGGACCACAGTTTGAGACTGCCATACAAAAACCCACGCTCCTAACACTAGGTATGTAATTTCTAATCTTTGTGGCTGTTTGTTTTTGTTCTGTTTGAGGCGGGAGTCTTATGTGGCACATGCTGCCCTCGAACTTGCTGTGTGGCCAAGGATGAGCTTGAACTTGTTTGTGTTCGTCCTGTGCCTTCACTTCAGGAGCCAGAGCTGGCGGGATGGACCCCCTTGGTTTATACATGTTAGTGAAGCTTCTGAGGTTGGTCTCTAGTCCTGTAATCACTGCTTTTTGACCTACTATCGTATCCCTGTGTGCCTGCAGTGTGCTGCTCTGATCTGGGAGACAGATTGGGTTGTAGCCTTCTTACTTTGCCCAGTGCCTCCGCTTCAAGGTGTGTTAGGCGACTCTTGGTTAGTTGAAACAAACACAAATGTGTTTATTTTACTGAGCCAGGAAGTTACTGGACTGGAAACACCAGTTTAGTTTCCTACAGAATCCATTTTAAGTTTCTTCCTTGAGGGAATGTCAAACCGAGGTGAATACTTGTGTTAACCAGGGTTCTGGGAAATACAAAAAGTAAGCTAGAGTTCGGATTCTGTCTCTTGTTATATGACCTTAGTTAGACAAAGTAGCTCCATGGCCTTTGGGATCCTTTTCCGTAAAGCAGAGCGCAAACGTCCGTGTGTGAGCCGAGAAAGGCCACCATGCCTGGCCCTATGACAATTTAATAGCAGTAATAGTAATAAATGAATATGAGCCTTGCCAAACCTATAGGCCTTAGTTTTTAAAAAATGCTGTTTGTTTTCCCTAGAGTTAGCTAAAAAATGACGGACCATCTTTAGTCCCAGCACTCCAGAGGTGGAGGCAGGTTCAAGGCCAGTCTGAACTTGTCCAACAGACAGACCTCCGGGACAGCCAGGGCTACCCAGATAACCTGTCTTAAAAAACAAAAAAGGCAAGCAAGCCGACTAACAAAAAAACACCACAAGGTAGGAAACTCCAGGGAGACGAGTGAGAGGCACAGGGCTTTGCAATCCTGGCCAAATGATAAGAGGTCTGGCCCCCCCAAAAGAGAGGATTCCAAGCGGACTGTAGCTCTTTGGTGGTTAGGAAATACTCTTTTCACAGACGTCCTTTCTAGCCGTCAGCAGTTAATGTTTAATGAAAGTGCTGCCCTTTGGGATTTCAGGAGCAGAGGTCCAAACCTGACTGGTGTGGGCTCTGGTTCCCACTTGCCCACGGCCCAGACAGGTGCCTGGATCGCCTAGGTTCTGGTCTTGAGGGAAGATGCTCAAAGGGTGGCCCGAGAGGCACAAGGCACTTTGCATGCATCTCTGAAGTCACTATAAATAAACCTCTTCTTCTCAGGGTGGTGTTGCTGCTGCCTGCAAGGCTAAAGAAGCACATTTGACTGTAAGTGCTTTCCTTGTTGGGCTGTGCACCTAATGATTTCATGCTTGTGTTAAAATAACAACTACTCGGGATTTTCTGTTTAAAGATGGTTAAGGCATCCTTTGTAGGCCTCTTCCAGAGAGAGGAGGAGCCCTATTGTTTGGGACTATTTGCATTGTTTGCCTTCTGGTTTTGTCTATTTTGCAGTGTGTCCTCTTGGAGAGTAGGCTCTTTGTCCCTGCTTGGCTGCTTTCTGTTGTGTCCTTTCCTTCTTGTGCCCTCCTGTCCTGGTTACCTCCTGCCCCCAGCACTCAGGGCTTCATCTTTTGCCTTATGTGTGTTATTCAGTGTCTGCTGGTCTATGGTCCTTCTCCACCCGAGGAAGCCCCAGAAAGGCAGGGCTCCAGCTGGATTGTTGACTGCAGCACCAAAAAGTAGCAGCCTGTGGGCAGTCCTTAGCTGCTTGTCCCATAAAATAAAGTTTACACAGGTTAACAGAAAAGGACAGGAGGGCCACCAACTAACTACGGGGAAAGGAAGAGCTGTGACTGTAGTAGGTTTTGTTTGTTTGTTTTTTATTTTTCTGAGCCCTGGCTGTTCTGGAACTCTGTAGACTGGCATCGCCATGAACTCAGAGATCCACCTGCATCTGCTTCCAGACTGCTGGGACTGAGTGCAGGGTTTTTGTATTTATTTACTTTATTGTATGTGTGTGACTGTTTTGCACAACACGACTGGTTCAATGTGTGCTTCTATAGAGTCTGAGAGATTGTGAAATGCGTGCTGTGTGTGCTGGGGTATGGGAGGTGGAAGGAGTTCTTTTCTCGCTGCGTGCAAACCTGAACCATGGAGAAAATTTTACTTATAAAATATTGCTGTTTGGCGTCTTGGAAGGAGTATCGCAGTTGCCTGTGTTCTCTGCTAATGTATGTGTCTACCCAGAAAAATCTGAGGAGTTGTTAGGGATGGGATGTGTACTCTCCCAATGGAACTGACTTAAGTAAACAGTCTGATCATTTAGATGTACTACTTCAAGTATATCTGTTGCGGTGACTGTAGGAGATTAGAAGACAGTTGGCCCTGCTGCGGTCCCTGAAGAGCGACCTAAGAAGGCCTTGGAAGGAGGAGGCTTTCGGGTAGGCAGATTTGGAATGAGGGGGAGCTGGTCTGAAGTTCTGAAAGGAACCCCAAGTGATTTCAAGGGATTTATGTGCCTTTTTACCCAAAATAAAAAATAAAAAAAGTGTGTTAGCCACTCAGGAGAGACTTGCTGGATGCTGATGTTGAATCCACATGTGCTTTCCCCCTTTTTTAGGCAACTCTGAACCAGCACAATGGCAAACAAGGATGCCGCCCTGTGGTCTTCTCATGAGAAGATGTTGACACAGCCCCTCAAGGACTGTGATACTGAGGTGAGACCTGTGGTGCCTTCACACGTTAAATGTTTGTACATTGGAAGTCCTGTTTTGATCACTGGGGGTTGTTTTTGTTTTTAAGATTTATTTATTCATTGTGTATACAAATCTCATTATAGATGGTTGTGAGCCAACATGTGGTTGCTGGGAATTGAATCCATGACCTTTGGAAGAACAGTCAGTGCTCTTAACCTTTGAGCCATCTCTCCAGCCCTTGTTTTTGTTTTGTGAGGATTTTGTTTTGTTTCGTTTCATTTTTTTGGTGCTGTTGCGGGTGGAGCTGGGAGTTTTACTACCATGCTAAACTCCTGGTCTCTAAATGCCCGTTCTGGTCCTGAGTTAACTTGACTGTGTTACTACTATAGGCTCTAGTTTTTTAATTTTTATTTTTTAAAGATTTATTTATTTATTTATTTATTTATTATATATACAATGTTCTGCCAGCATGTACACTTGCATGCCAGAAGAGGGCACCACATCTTATTACAGATGGTTGTGAGCCACCATGTGGTTGCTGGGAGTTGAACTCAGGACCTTTGGAAGAGCAGCCAGTGCTCTTAACCTCTGAGCCATCTCTCCAGCTTGACTCTAGTTTTTTTTTTTTTTTATATTTATTTATTATTATTATTATATATTGAGTGTTCTTCCTGCATGTATACCTGTAGGTCAGAAGAGGGCATCAGATCACATTACAAATGGTTCTGAACCACCATGTGGTCGCTGGGAATTGAACTCAGGACCTTTGGAAGAGCAGGCGGTGCTCTTAACCTCTGAGCCATCTCTCCAGCCTGGCTCTAGTTTTTAAACTGTTTATTTAGGTTTCCTTAAGCCTCTACCTCTCTCCCAACCCCCCGACCCCAGGCAGGAGAGAAAGAGGTTAGAAGGCACAGAGGTCATAGACCTCTTTAGACTTAGTTCTGGCTGGTTAGAGTCATTGGGTTCTTTGGGAAAATACCAATCTCAGTCGCCAGGGTAGCAGCCTTCTTTCTCCACCCGTCTCCTCAAAGCATCCTCAAAGTGTCCTCTTTTCGCTCTCTGCTCTGGTATTTATACCTTTTCAGAGTCCTCAGAATTAAACTAACAGCAGCTGGTAAAGACCATGACCCTCTCTGAGCTGCACAAGGCTGTTATCAGCTTGGTGGACAAACCAAAAGCATTCCCATATCCCACAGTTGGGATTAAAGTAAAAACCTGTTTATATAATATAACTGAGTTTTTGTTGTTGAGTTTGTTTGTTTTTTAAAGATTTATTTATTATGTATACAATACTCTGCCTGCATTATACCTGCAGGCCAGAAGAGGGCATCAGATCCTGGTATAGATGGTTGTGAGCCACCATGTAGTTGCTGGGAATTGAGGTCAGAACCTCTGGAAGGGACATCTCTCCGGCCCCCATAATTGAGTTTTAAAGACACCAAAACTTGCATTACAATGTCCAGCCAGCCTTGTGGAGTGACAGATTGGGGCTAGGGTGTAGCATGGTGGTAGAGCATTTGCTAGCATGCGTAAGACTCCAGCACCACCAAAGAGAAGCTGTTCCTGATAGCCCTTTGGGGATAAATGTAGGTGTTTCTGAGTTCAGAACACGGGGCTAGGTGCTCTAGGGGAAAACAGGAAGAAGGTTGGCCCTTCCTTTACATTGCACAAGAACAGACCTGCTTATATGCCTAAAGCAACTTGATTATATAATCATTTTATTAATATATTGTTCACCTGTACAGTTCAGTGGCTTTAGCATAAAGTGCTCCTCAATTTGTGCTGTGGCTATCTTCTAATAAACCCGCCTAAGGAGAAAACAGGCCAGACTACACTGGATCTGCCTCACCGGCCACATGTCCTGGCTTGCAGTGCAGAGCATAGTGGCTTGAGCATTTCCAGTCATGAGCTCAATGGGCAGTGTGGCTTGTATCCTGCCAGTATCAGGAGAGAGGGTCAGTCTCTAGCAGGGAAAAGAGACCGACTTGAAACTTGAAGTGGCATCTTTCTACTCAGTGCCTGGTGCATTGCCTATAAAGCTGAGGAACTGTATGCCCAGAGGCATCTGCACTCACAGTAAAGCATAGGACATTTTCCCACCCAGGAACCCATGAGCAGTTTCCCTGTTCTCCCTTCACTTCGCAACCCTGGGCAACCATGAGTGAGGTTTCTGTTGTGCTGCATTTGCTAAGACATTTTTGGAATAAGGTTCACTGAGGTAAGAACTTGGTAAAATGTAAAGATAGAATTCAAAATTAGCTGGGATTGGTGGTCACGCCTTTCCTGCTGGCAGAGGCAGGTGAATTTGAGGCTAGCCTGGTCTACATAGTGAATTCCAGGCCAGCCAAGGCACTTAGTGAGACCTTGTCTCAGCAAACAAACAAAAACAGCAAGACTTAGGTGTGATACTAAGTCACTGTTCTGCTATCTAACTGAAGCTGGCCTTGAACCCCAGGTGTCGAGGTTACAGGCTTGTACCAGCAGGCCCTGTTTATTTTGTCTTAAAATCATTTTTTGTTGCTGTTGTTTTCCTTAAACTCTTTATGGCCAAAGGTGACCTTGAAACTTCTGCCCCTACTCCCACAATCATTAGTGCTGAGATTGCTGGCCTGTGCCACCCTACCCAGTAGCTGAGCCTCACTCCAACCCACGTCTGTTTTCTTCTGCTAAGGTTTACAGCATTATTAAAAAAGAAGGCAACCGGCAGAGGGTTGGACTGGAGCTGATTGCTTCAGAGAATTTTGCCAGCAGAGCTGTGTTGGAGGCCCTGGGATCTTGCCTAAATAACAAATACTCCGAGGGATATCCAGGCCAGAGGTGAGTGTGCATTCTTAAAGCCCTGCTTTAACTGTTTGGCTTTTGTTTGTGGAGCCATGGCCTCCCTGTGTGCTTCAGGTTGACCTTGAACTCTGATCCTCTTGCTCAGCCTCCCAAGTGCTGTTGCAGAGGTAAGCTACGACGTCTGCTCACGTGATGCTGTCTTCCCTGCTTGCTCCCTCACCTCACTCCTCCAGTTCTCTGCCTGGGTGGGATTCTGCGCGCTTTCTCAGAGCAGTCACACTCAAAAGTCCCTATATGAGACCTGCATAGAATCGCTGGCCTTGTGCCTCTGAGTTCAAGTGGTTGTAAACAGACTTGTCTGTGAGAGATGCAGTCCGGCCTCTAGGAAAGGCCACTGTCCTATGAGAAAGCCACAGAGACTGGCTTTTGCTCTGACCTTTACATCTGGGAAATGAAAAAAAATGTGTATTGCAGACTCTATGTCCCTTCTCTAAAATGCTTACAAGCAGAAGTGTTTTTCATTAAAATAATCTACTTAATTCATTGGTTAAGCATTCTACCTCTGAAATCCAGAGTGCTTCAAAAGTGAAACTTTTGTTGTTTTGTGAGTCTTACTATGTAGCTATACAACTTGGTGTGTAGATCAGGTTGGCTGCAAACTTGTGTTGATCTGCCTGCCTCTGTTTCTCAAGCAATGGCTTGTAGCTGTGCACCACTATGCCTGACCTTTTTTCTTCTTTTTAGTGGTGCTTGCTGGGAGTTCAGTTCTGGGCCTCATGCTCCCTAGGCAAGTCTTCTGCCACTGCCTTAGAGACTCAGCACCTGGAAAATGGTTTGTTGAGACAGACCCTCACTGCGTAGCATAGGCTGCCTCATGTTTCTAGGTTTAAGTGGTCCTTCTGCCTTACCCCCTCTCCCTGTCCCCCATCTACCTCCCCCTCAGTGCTGGGTCTACAGGTGGGTGTCACTGCGTCCACCTGCCTACCTACTATCTTACCTACTTATTACAGTCCTCATCAGGTAAAGAAAATACAGAATATGACTGTTTTTTTTTCTTTTTTCTTTTGTTTTGTTTTGTTTTTTTTTGTTTTAAGATTTATTTATTTATTATGTATACAGTGCTCTACCTGCATATGAGAAGAGGGCACCAGATCTCATTAGAGATGGTTGTGAGCCACCATGTGGTTGCTGGGAATTGAACTCAGGACCTTTGGAAGAGCAGTCAGTGAGTGCTCTTAACCTCTGAGCCATCTCTCCAGCCCCATGACTGGTTTTTTTCAAATGAAACAGGAAAAAGAATCCTTCCAAGAATACAGTGCAGCATTCTGTCCTGTCCCCCTCTTTTAACATTTTATTTATTTATGTATGAATACTTCATCTGCATGTACACATGCATGCCAGAAGAGTGTATCAGCTCTCACTATAGATGGTTGTGAGCCACCGTATGGTTGCTGGGAATTGAACTTGAGTCTTCTAGAAGAGTAGCCAGTGCTCTTAACTGCTGAGCCATTTCTCCAGCCCCCACCCCCTTTAAGATTAATTAATTTATGTGTACAATGTTCTGCCTGTATGTGTGACTGCCCACCAGAAGAGGGCACCCGATCTCAGTATAGATGGTTGTGAGCCACCTTGTGCTTGCTTGGAACTGAACTTGGGACCTCTGGAAAGAGCAACCAGTGTTGTTAACCTCTGAGCCATCTCTCCAGCCCACCTTGGCTGTTGTTGACCAGGGTGGCCTTGAGCTTAAAGAGATCTGCCTGCCTGTGCCTACCAAGTGATAGGATTAAAGGTATACGCCACCACCAGGTGTGGCCTCACTACTCCTGTTTCACTGGATCCTCACAGCAACCTTAGAGCAGCTTCCTTTTCCTCTCGACATCCTCTGCCTACCTCTGAGCACCTTTGGCCTGTGCTCGGCACAGAGACTGCGCGCAAGATAGATAGCCCATGCTTCTCTTCACAGGTATTATGGTGGGACTGAGTTTGTTGATGAGCTGGAGACACTGTGCCAGAAGCGCGCTTTGCAGGCCTACCATCTGGATCCTCAGTGCTGGGGGGTCAATGTCCAGCCTTATTCAGGTACTTGTTGCCTCTGAGTGGACCCTGGGCACCGCCTTGGGCCTGGCGCTGTGGCATCATAGTCACCAAGTCAAGTCCTACAAAAGGCTTCTCATAAATAATGGGGCCAGGCAAGGGGGTATGCATATCCCTCTCCATTGCCCTTGGACTAACTTGCTCTGTGCTCCCCTCCCAAGAGGCACTCTGCCCTAGAACTTACTCTCCGTGGGACAGGACAAAAGTTACTTTCTTTCTTAAAACTATTTATTTATTTATGTATGTATGTATGTATGTATGTATGTATTAATTACGTATACAGTGTTCTGCCTGCATGTACACCTGCAGGCCAGAAGAGGGCATCGATCACATTACAGATGGTTGTGAGCCACCATGTAGGTGCTGGGAATTGAACTCAGGACCTCCAGAAGAGCAGTCAGTGCTCTTAACCTCTGAGCCATCTCTCCAGGCCCAAAAGTTACTTTCTAAAGCTCAGGAAAATCATGGTGATAGCCTGCTGAGGGACTGTCTAGTAGCCAAGCTCCTGGATGCTACTTTGTGTCTCATGGGTAGAAATACTCATGGCGTCTGCTCTCCCTGTTCCAGGCTCCCCTGCAAACTTCGCTGTGTACACCGCCCTGGTAGAGCCCCATGGGCGAATCATGGGCTTGGACCTGCCAGATGGAGGCCATCTGACCCATGGCTTCATGACAGACAAGAAGAAAATCTCTGCCACATCTATCTTCTTTGAATCCATGCCTTATAAGGTGGGCGTGTGTGTCTGCTCAGAGCTTTCCTTGTCATTTGGCACCCAGGGGGATAACTCGTTTCTTTTACACAGCGCTGCTGCGCCCTCCCTCCGGATGTCACTTCATTGCCTCGAGGACTCTGCAGGTCCTTGGCATACTGGGGACAACAAGGAAGGCGAGTTAAGGTTTGGGCCGAGGCTCTGCTGTGGAGGGATCAGTTGCAGCAGGGTAGTGGCCACCCTAGAGTTACGAGGAAACTTGTAGCAGGAGCTCAGCTGTAGCCAGACCCCAGCAACAGCTGGTGACATAGGTGGCCTTCACCCAGGTCAGCATTGTCCCTCTTTCTAGCATCAGTACTAACATCTTCACCATAAATAGCCTCGGGCCCCTACAGCCCAATTAGATCCAGCCCTTGCTTGTATATGTTTACAGCCCAGCCCTGCAGCCCACTACTGTCCTTTCTTCACAAATTACTCTCAGGCATCAAGGCCATGCACACACCAATGGAATCAATTTTGTCACAGTCATTGCCCACAGGAGAGAGAGAGAGAGAGAGAGAGAGAGAGAGAGAGAGAGAGAGAGTGTGTGTGTGTGTGTGTGTGTGTGTGTGTGTGTGTGTATGGGGGGGGGTTCTTCTGTATTAACAGTAGAGCCAAAGAATTGCATATAAGGGGTTGGGGTGTAGCTTAGCACTGTATGAGTAGGGCATTCACCTGTCTGCAGTCCCAGCACTTAGAAGGTGGAAACAGTAGGTTCAAAAGTTCAAAGCTACTTTGAGGTACATAAAGCTCTGTCTAAAGAAAAGGAATGAGCGGGGGCTGGAGAGATGGCTCAGTGGTTAAGAGCTCTGTCTGCTCTTCCAGAGGTCCTGAGTTCAATTCCCAGCAAGTACATGGTGGCTCACAACCATCTATAATGTGATCTGGTGCCCTCTTCTGGAGCGTAGGCATTCATGTGAAGAGAATACTGTATAAATAATAAAATAAATAAATCTTTAAAAAAGGGGGGGAAGGAGGGAAGAAAGATTTGGGGCCCCCAGGCATGGTGACCATGCTTGCTGTCTTAATACTTGGTAAGCTAAGGCAGAAAAGTCATGAGATTTGAGGCCGAGTGAGGCTACATGAGTTTCAGGTCAGTGAGACTTTGAGTAATAAAAATAAAAACAAAAAGATGCAAGGATTCATGTATTCGTTATGATAGGACCAACAGTGGGAGCTGGAGATATCTAAGAACTCCTGCAGAGGACCTAGGTTCAGTTCCCAGCACTCACCTGGTGCCTTTCACCTGTCTGTAACTCAAGTCCAGGGCATCCCAAGCCTTCTGACTCCTACTAGCACCAGGCATGCATATAGTGCGCACGCATACATGTAGGCAAAACGCTATACAATACAATGAATAAATCCTAACAACAGCGAGGGCGACTGGCTGGAAGAAGAAAGCATGTGTGTTTTCTGTCATCTGGAGTGCGCTTTGCTGCTGTCCCTCTCTTAGTGCTTACTGTGCTGTCCTTGGTTGTTTTCTGTTTGCGACCTTGAAATAGCTAAATGTTAGTTGTCATTTTCTTCTTTTAAGAAAATTGAGGGGATGCTGGGCAGGGTAGCACATGCCTGTAACCCCAGCACTCTGGGAGGCAGAGGCAGAGGCAGAGGCAGAGGCAGAGAACAGCCTGGTCTACAAAGTGAGTCCAGGACAGCAAAGGCTACACAGAGAAACCCTGTCTCCAAAAAAAAAAGAAAGAAAGAAAGAAAAGAAAATTGAGGGTCAGCAAGATTTCTATGTAGGTAAAAGTGCTTGCTGCCAAGCATGGTGACCTGAATGAATTCAGGCCCTAGGAGACTTACATGGTAAAATGAGAGAACCAACTCTCATAAATTGCTCTCTGACCTCCGCAGTGCACCACGGTGCTCATGTGCACGCATACACACACACACACACACACACACACACACACACACACACACACACACGTAAATAAATGTAATGAGTGTCATCTTTGTGGCGTCCTATACATGTCTCAGCTGTACTTTTGAGTGTGAGTGATTTTGTTTTTGTGGACAGGCTGAGGGCTTGTCACAGATCTTCTCCCCGCCACCCCCACCCAGAGACAGGGTTTCTCTGTGTAACCCTTGCTGTCCTGAACTCACTTTGTAGACCAGGCTGGCCTCTAACTCACAGCGATCTGCCTGCCTCTGCTTCCTGAGTGCTGGGATTAAAGGCGTGAACCAGCGTGTCCAGCTTCTTGTCACCGATCTCATTGGCCAGCCTAGAAACTAGATTTTTTTAAGTAAGGGTTTTGGGCTAGAGAGATGGCTCAGAGTTTAAGAACATTGGCTTCCAAAGGTTCTGAGTTCAATTCCCAGCAACCACATGGTGGTTCATAGCCATCTCTAGTGAGATCTGATATACTCTTCTGGTGCACAGGAACACGTAGGCAGAATGCTGTATAAATAAATGAGTCTTTTTTTTTTTTTTTTTTTCGGTTTTTCGAGACAGGGTTTCTCTATGTAGCCTTGGCTGTCCTGGACTCGCTTTGTAGACCAGGCTGGCCTCGAACTTCACAGCGATCCGCCTGCCTCTGCCTCCCGAGTGCTGGGATTAAAGGTGTGCGCCACCACACCCGGCTAAATAAATGAATCTTTTGAAAAAAGAAAAAGAAAAGAAAAGGAGATAAGGGTCTCCCTGATATGTATGTAGCTCTGGCTGTTCTGTAACTTGTTATATAGACCAGGCTGTCCTAGAACTCAGAGATCCACCTGCCCCTGCTTCCTGAATGCAGGATTAAACTTGAAAACTAGATTTTTAAACATTGGGCAACAGTAACCTAGTGGTCTTACAGTAGAGCACACCAGCTGATTTGAGCTGTTAGGGCAGGGAAAGAACTATGGGAGGGAGAAACTACAGACATTTCTCTGTCGCCTCGGATGACGTGTTGGCCAGTCTCATGCTGTCTTTAAATATTCCGTGACACCCACTCCTGAGCTTCAATGCCCAGTTTTTCTCAAGCACGTTCTTTGCTGCAGCCCCTTGGCCATGATAGCACCTGTGGTGGCCTGTTGCGTGTGGCCAGGATGAGCTGGCTTGGGTCCAGGACGCACAGCCCTCTGTGGCCAGCTGCCTCTGCCAGAAGCGTACCCAGACCATCCGCCCCTGCCCATGTCCACTGGGCCTAGTGTTTGTTTCTCTGAAGTGAGAGCAACACTGGCGTCTGTTGCTGTGTTTCCCGTCACACCTCATTTCTGCGTATTCCCTTCAGGACTTGGAGACTCACTCCCTCTCCTTGATCCTCTTCTACTTGGTGGCCTCTGCACTGTCCTGCCAGAAGCAGCTTGTTAGCCTAGGAGAGCTTCCTAGGCTTGGTGTTGCTTGGTGTTCGTTTTAAGATATATTTTTAATTTATGTGTATGAGGATTTGCCAGAATGTGTGTGTGTATACGTGTATGTTATCTGGTGCCTGAAGACGTCAGAAGACAGCATCAGAGTCATTGGAATTGGAGTTGTATCTAGACAGTTGTGTGCATCCAAGTGGGTGTCGGGAACCAAACCTGGGTCCTCGGCGAGAGCAGCAAATTCTCTAACTGCTGAGCCATTGCTCTAGTCCCTTCCTTTGTTGTTTTGATTTAGTCAGTGTCTCATGATGTAGCCCAGGCAGACTTTGAACCCGTGGCAATCCTCTTGCCTCATCCTGCTTAGTGCCTACTATTACAGGCTTGTTTAAGCAGGTTTGGCTGTGTCTTTCTCATTTGCCTGAGCTTTTTGTTCTGTAACGTGGTGTAGTGCTCAGGGCCAAGGCTCCCGTTTGTCCTGAGGCCCCTCTGAGGGCTTCCAAGTCTATGTGACATTTGGCCTTTTATACCCTTGTGCCACCTAAATATAGTGGCCTGCCTCAGGTCCGTGCTGTGGCAGGCTGGATGGCCTCAGGTGGTGGACAAGGGGCACTGTTTGGCCAGGGGAAGCAGCCATGCCTGTGGCATCTTGATCTCCACAGGTGTACCCAGACTCTGGCTACATCAACTATGACCAGCTGGAGGAGAACGCCCGTCTCTTTCACCCGAAGCTGATCATTGCAGGTGAGCGTCACGAAGGAAGCAGGCGGCGCAGGCCTTGGAGCTCACTGTGGAGAGCCCGGGACATTGGCTTGAGACATACTGTGCCCTTTTAAGGCTTGGGTTGTAAGGAGCTATTCTTCAGGCCAGACCTCTGCCATTTTCATGAGGTCAGTTTCTCTGTGTATGTAGCCTTGACTGTCCTGATCTCCTTTGTAGACCAGGCTGGCCTCAAACCCAGAGATCCGCCTGCCTCTGCCTCCCAGTGCTGGGATTAGAGACATGTGCCACTATGCCTGGCGCACAGCTCTATCTTGACTGGCTCTGTGGAGGATTGGCATTTTCCCTCAAAAGGAGGGAGCTGGAAGGGTCACCGAGCCCTCACCTGAGTGTCCGACCACTTCTCCCAGGCATCTGCAGTTCTGCCCTAATACTCGTGGCCTCCACGAGGGTGTCTAGAGTATCTGGAGAGTGTCTAGACTGGAGAGCACGGGGGAAGGGTGTTCTGTGTACTATCAGGGAGAAGCCATAGTGCTGGTGAGAACTTCGCAGTACAGCTGCATTTGGGTCTCCTACACTTCAGTCACTAACCTCTCAACCCTCAAGTAAGCCCAATAAGCTCATGGTGTCCAGGAAGACCTTGTGCTTTGGTTTGTTATTGGGGAAGCAGACATTGTTCACATCCCACTCAGGCTTTTAGTTTGTTTGTTTTGGTTTGTTTGTTTTTGTGTTTTATTTTTGTTCTTGTTTTTTTGCTTTTTCCTTTCGAGGCAGGGTCTCTCTGTTTAGCCTTGGCTGCCCTGGACTCGCTTTGTAGACCAGGTGGCCTCGAACTCACAGCAATCCACCTGCCTCTGCCTCCTGAGTGCTGGGATTAAAGGCATGCACCACCACCACCCGGCCCCGTAGGCTTTTTCTTCACATGTTCAGAAACAGGGTAGTTTTGTTTGATTGGTTAATTGTTTTGAGTCAGGTCTCATTGTGTGTCCCTGGCTGGGCTCAATCTGGGAGATCACCTGGCCTCTGCCTTCCAGTGCAGGGATTAAAGGTGTGTGTCACCACACTCAGCTCAGGGATGGTGCTGAGTGCATCCTGCACCTCTGTCCTCAAAGATTGGGGTGGGAGATGTGTGTCTCCCTGCAGCTCTGTACATCCAGAGGCTAGCTCAGCTACCCTGGAGATCTTTGACACTACCATGTCATTTCCCATGTCTCAGGGACCAGCTGCTATTCTCGGAACCTGGACTATGCACGTCTGCGGAAGATTGCTGATGACAATGGGGCGTATCTCATGGCAGACATGGCACACATCAGCGGGCTGGTGGCAGCTGGCGTGGTGCCCTCCCCCTTTGAACACTGCCATGTAGTGACCACCACAACCCACAAAACCTTGAGAGGCTGCCGTGCTGGTATGATATTCTACAGAAAGGGTAAGTTCCTACAAGCTGGGACAAGCTGAATGGTTTTACATTTCCAGTGTGGAAGAGACTGGGGGAAAGTGGACTGTGGCTTCTGGAAAACATCACGATTCTGTGCCTTGAAGAGCTCCTCAGGAAAGCCCCAAGCCACAGCTCTGGCTTCAATATGTGTGACAGAAAGGGGCAGGGTCCTGCCCACCTGACCCTCCCCACAGGAGGAAGGTCAGTTAGCCAAGAGGCTCCAGGATATAGCAACATTTTGATGAACTTAATCTAGTATATTTGTCAAACAGTGATGTTTTTATTTACTATGTATACAGTGTTTTGTCTGCATGTGTGCCCGCGCACCAGACGAGGGCACCAGATCTCATTGTAGATGGTTGTGAGACACCATGTGGTTGCTGGGAATAGAACTCAGGACCTTTTGGAAGAGTAGCCAGTGCTCCTAACCTATGAGCCATCTCTCCAGCCCTAATTTATTTATTTATTTATTTTTAAAATTTTATTGGTGACGGTACTTGCATGCCACAGTGTGTTGACGGTCAGAGGACAGCTTTTGGGAGTTAGTTTGTTCTTTCTACTGTGGGGTCCAGGAATTGAACTCAGGTTGGCAGGTTTGCACAGCATCACTTTTACCTGCTTAGCTATCTCATGGCTCTCACAAAGAAAGATTAATGTTATGTGTGTCTTGAGTGGAAACAGGAAGATGAGGAATTTGCGGCCAGCGTATAGGGGATGACAGTGAGACTAGCACAGTGATGCTTAAAGAAATGAAGCTGTAAAACACTGATACAGAAGGTGTGGCATGGTGGTACACATCTGTAAACCCAGCACTTGGAACTTGAGGCCGGAGACAGCTGCAAGTTTAAGGGTAGCCTGATCTATGTAGTAAGTTCTAGGCTAGCCAGGGCTACATAGTAAGATGGTTTCATGCAGAAAAATAACTTCTGTATGAGTTTCATTTTATTGAGGTGTTTCTCTTCTTAATATCTTACACCCCAGCTCTGCATATACTCCCCTAATTCTGGTGCTGCCATGCTGGTGAATGTCATAAACAGTCAGGTGGTTATGTAGCCCCCTAGCCTTAGAGAAGTGGAGAAGCCTTGCAGTGTGACTTACCCTGGGAGCATCTTAATAATGCCTTAACCCACTGCCCCCTATTAGGGCACAACCCAGTCAGCTGCTTCTCAGTCTCCTGGGTCCTGTGCTTCTGAGGACTGTTGTCAGTTTGCTTGGGTGCAGTTGTGGTTTTTTTGTTTGCTTGTTTTGGTTTTAAAACAGGGTCTCATTTTGTAACACAAGCAATCAATCCTCCTGTCTCCACCTCTCAAGTGATCAGATTATAGATGTGAGCCACAAGCTAGGTTCCTGGGTCACATTTCTGAGTCAGTAGCTATTTTACCTGTCTGTTGTGTGCTGTGGGATTTGTTGACCCTCAGCCAGCCAGAGTAGATCTGTTCTCTTTGGTTGCTGTGTCATTTGGGGCCACCAGCAGCTTCTCTGAGTCTTGATTCCTGATCTCTAGAGTGTCCTTCTACATGGCTGTTTTGGGGATTCAATGAGATTACACAAAGTGCTTCTAAAGTGGTCCCTTGGCTTACGGGAAACTGCAGGTGGTAGTGATGCTTACCATTGGAGAGGAATTTTCTTTACTGTCAACCTTTTGTCCTGAATGGCCATCTGAGCATTGCTGCCCTTGCACTGGCATTCTAGTCTTTTTGGAGGAGGAGGAGGAGGAGCAGTGCCAAAGCATTTGACCCACTCAGGACTATTTGTCTCCTTCAGTTTTGGGATCTCATAATAATAATCTTTTGTTATTAAGAAGATGTCATCAGAAGAGACCTTTGGGCCAGTGATATAACTTGGTGGGTAGAGAGACACTTTCCACACAAGCCCAGTAACCAGGATCCATATAAAGGTGGTATGGAAGCAGAGAACCCTGTGCTTCCCTCTGCTTGCCCTCTGACCTTTGCCATGGTACATGTGTATTCACACACATCATGCCCACATACAATAATAGATTTGTGGGGTTTCTGGTTTTGAGACAAGGTTTCTCTGTGTAGACCTAGCTGTTCTGGAATTTGTTCAGTGCACCAGGTTGGCCTCTACTTTAAGAGATCTGTCTGCCTCAACTTTCTGAGTGTTGGGATTAAAGGTGTGCACAACCAGGCCCTTGCTAGGTCTATGTTTGTGTTTTTGTAGGAGGTCAAGTTTTGTGGTCACACCTTTAATCCTAGCATTTCAGGCAACAGACAGGAGGAACTCTATAGTCAAGGCCAGCCTGCTGTACTTAGCAAGTTCCAGGCTAGCCAGGGCTGCAAAGCAGAACTGTCTCATATATATATATTATATATATGTTTTATACTTATATATATTTATATATATATATTTATACAAAATATATATATATTTTTTATATATTAGTGAGAAGACAGGTATACACCTGGAACCACCAGTCAACCCACTCATCAATCCACAGGGCCCTTTGCTCTGGAAGTGCAGCCAGTCGAGACAGAGGTGACTGGCTGCCCACATCAGTTTGGCTATAAGTCAGTCTGTTAACATTCTAGTTTCTTTTTACCAGGTGTACGCAGTGTGGATCCTAAGACCGGCAAGGAGATCCACTATGACCTGGAGTCGCTCATCAACTCTGCCGTGTTCCCAGGCCTACAGGGGGGTCCCCACAACCATGCCATTGCTGGTAATGTCACCGGTTGTACTGTCGAGCCTTGGGTTGCTCCGTAGCCATTACAGCCCCACGAAGCCCATAATCCCCATGTTGCTTGTCCTCCAAAGGATGTTCCTGGATTCCACACTGGAGAAGGGACTGAGGGGAAAGTGTCTGTATAGGAGATGACAACACAGGAAGGGGGGCGGGGTTAAAAATGGTTCCAGGTGAGGACAAGTGCTGTTCCACACAGACTGCCACCTCTAGGCAAAACTCTGAGCAGGGAGATACCTGAGAGAAGAGTGTGGCCTGCAGTGAAGAAAAGTAGGGCCGGGCTGGAGAGACGGCTCAGAGGTTAAGGGCACTGGCTGCTCTTCCAAAGGTCCTGAGTTCAATTCCCAGCAACCACATGGTGGCTCACATTCATCTATAATGAGATCTGGTGCCCTCTCTGACTTGCAGGTGTTACATGCAGGCCGAACACTGTATACATAATAAATCTTTAAAAAAAAGAAAAGTAGGGCCTAATCCTATTGCACGAGCTGCTTCTCTTCTCTTCTATGGAGGCGCCCACATTAGGACCCTTATATAGGACCCTTGAACCCTGGTTACAGTGGTAACTCCTGGGTTCCATGGGAGCCCTATGGGTTCTCTTATTATTCTACTTGGACACATGGCTCACAGATACCTACAGCAGTCTGAGTCATCTTCCTGTCGTCTTGGCAGTGACTGGCACTCAGGACAAGGTCAGGTTTCTTAGGCAGGACGTCAGTGTGTAACTGAGACTGAAAAAAGCAGAAGACGGGGACTGGAGAGATGGCTCAGCAGTTAAAGAGCACTGGCTGCTCTTCTGGAGGACCTGGTTCATTTCCCAGCATCTACAGGGGGTTCACAACCATCTGGAAATACCATTTCTGGTCTCTTCAGGCATCAGGCATGCAAGCGATACACAGCCATATATGTAAACCAAACACCCATACACAGTAAGGGTTGGGAGGGACATGAGAGCACGTTTGTTTTTTTTTTAAAAAAGATTTATTTGTTTAATGTACCTGTATGCCAGAAGAGGGCATCAAATTTCATTATAGATGGTTGTGAGCTACCACACGGTTTCTGGGAATTGAACTCAGGACCTCTGGAAGAGCAGACAGTGCTCTTATCAGCTGAGCCATCTCTCCAGCTTGATAGCACATGTCTTTAATCCCCAAATTGGGGAAGAAGAGGCAGCAATGGGGGAGGATCTATGAGTTTGAGCTTCATGCAGCACATTATGGTAGGGAGGATGCCTGGGGTGTGGGAGGTAGTTGGCCCTGGGCTGATTTTCAGATTTGTCCATAGTGCTTGTATGTTTAGCTGTCATAGTCCTGCTACCCAGGTCCCATGCTGGCTTGCTGGTACCCAAGCACTGATGAGTTCCCACAAGCAGACAGGACTTGAGTACATGGAATCTGCATGGTGCTCTGCTGCTTGTGCAGTGCTCAGGAGCCATTAAAGGGTGTCGGTACCCCTAAGTAGTCTGGGGGAAGCAGGCTATCTCTCCTGTGGAGCACGGCCTGGGATGCTGCAGTACATTACGTAAGACATTGACTGTTTATGCAGAGGATCATTTTCATGTATCAAGCATAAGAACTAGCGCCTGTCCTTGTGGTAATCAGTGCCATGGGCTTCTATCCTTAGAGATGGTCACCTCCATAGCAGTCCTCAGGGGGTGACTTCAGTGGCGTCTGCAATGAATCGGGAGTGTAGCACAACCATGGTCCCGGGCTCTATCCCTAGCACTGTAAGAGAACAGAAGTGTATAAATGGGCACTCAGGTGGTGGTGGTGTGTGATTACCAGGCACTGAGTTCCTTGAAAACAAGCCCTCCTGAGTCACCACCTATCTTTAAATCTGTCTCCTTGTCTAGGTGTTGCTGTTGCCCTGAAGCAAGCCATGACCACAGAATTCAAAATCTACCAGCTCCAGGTGGTGGCCAACTGCAGGGCTTTGTCTGAGGCCCTCACAGAGCTAGGCTACAAAATAGTCACAGGTATACTGAATGCACATAGTGCTGGCCTACCCTTCTCTCCTGGGTGGGCATCCTGAGGTCTGCCTCCTGTCCATCTGATTGGGGTGTGGTTTGCCACCACTGCAGTAACGCTGGTCACCTCAGACAGCATACTCTTGGCTATAGGTCTTTCCTTTATCTTAGTAGCTGCCACTTTACACCCAACATGGGTACTGCATATTCTAGGAACAGCTGTTACCCATCTGTGGGTGGCAGAGCAAGCTTCCTTCCATTTGGTGATAGCTCACACCATCCATGAGGCCAGGGCATGCAGGCTATCCCTGGTTCTTGTCAAGTATTGAGTATAAATTTTGTATCACATCAGCCTTGTGAATACCAGTTATTATTATTATTACTACTATTATTACTTTTTTGGTTTTTCAAGACAGGGTTTCTCTGTGTAGCCCTGACTGTCCTGGACTCACTTTGTAGACTAGGCTGGCCTCGAACTCACAGTGATCCGCCTGCCTCTGCCTCCCAAGTGCTGGGATTAAAGGCGTGCGCCACCATGCCCAGCTTATTTTTTTAACCTGGGCTCCTGAGATTACAGAATGTTAGCTGATGGAAGCCAAATAGCAAAGACATGGACTTGGCTGTGGATCTGCAAAACTAGGCTGCATGACTGGGCTGAAGTAAGAGTGGTCTTCTCAAAGTGGAAAGACCTAGAGGCTCACACACTTCTTCAGAGCTTGGGCTAGTCAGAGCATTCTGTTTGCATCTCTGAAGTTAGCTGTTAGCCAGCATGTCTATAACAAGTGCCTGAGAAACTCAGCTTCCACAAAGACACAGTGGCTTACTTTTGGAGCACCTGTCCTGTCCTGTCCACAGTTGATTATCCCAGCTAGCCCCTTTGCTTTTGGGCAGTGCATCATGGCAGGAGCTTGTGAAGCACAGCCATTTAGCTCACGGACAGAGAACAAGAAAGAAGGGGCTGAGACCCACAGTATTCCAGTGACATAAAGTCCTAAGTCTGTCTTTGGGGGACAGGGAGAATACCTTTTTGAGACAGGATTTCATTATATAGCCCAGGCTGGCCTCCAGTCCCCAAATACTGTGTATGTTATTGACATGCACCACTGTGCCAGTCCCAGGCTCATCTCTCACAGGTTCTGTCACCTTTCAATAATGCTAGAATAGAGAGCAAGCCTTTAACATCTTGAATTTTTACAGAGCACTGGCGATCGGAATCTTAGCACTATCTGTATCACTAATTCATGTTGAGCATCTCTTACAAAATCTGAAGTGTTTGCACATCAACCAGAAGCCTTAAAAGTTTTGGAATGGAATTTTTGTGCTAAGGATGCTCAGCCAGTAAGGTTTGCCAAATGTTCTAAAATGTGAAAAAACTCATCTCAAATGCTGTTTCTGGTCTCTGCATTTTGTTTTGTTTTTTACTTTCTTTCCAGACAGGGTTTCTCTGTGTAGCCGTGGCTGTCCTGGACTTACTTTGTAGACCAGGCTGGCCTCAAACTCACAGTGATCTGCCTGCCTCTGCCTCCCAAGTGCTGGGATTAAAGGCGTGCGCCACCACGCCTGGCTCTCCTTTGTATTTTTATACACGCCATTTTATAAGAGCTCTTGTCCTCTTCCTAGATTTGGAGCCATCTGCGCACGTCTTTGCAGAACAGCAGGTTCTTTCCCTTTTGACGTCAACCTTCTATATACTCCGCTTTGACTTTTTTTTTCAGGTGGTTCTGATAATCATTTGATCCTAATGGATCTCCGTTCTAAGGGTACTGATGGTGGAAGGGCTGAGAAGGTACTAGAAGCCTGTTCTATCGCCTGCAATAAGAATACTTGTCCAGGTGAGACTCCTCCGTAGTTTTCTCTTCCACAGTTGTTTGCATTTGTTTCAGCCAGTGTTGCAGCTGATGAAAGTATTCAGCTTAAGAGACAGACCACAGTAGGGGAAGAGCAGAAAGGAAGAAGCTAATTGAGAAGCAGAGAATCTTTAAAACAAGTAGTATGTTTCACATCAGGCCCAGACAGATGTTAGTCTCTGAAGGAGCCAGGGCCACACAACATCAAAGACTTAGGCAATGCAGTCACACATAATGCTGCTTTATCCTCAGATTCTCGTTTTTTAGTCAGTTGCCTCCTTGCTAGATCAAGCTGGGTCACACAGACCAGAATCTTTGTTAAACTTTTCTTTTAAAATACACAGTGGACATAGTGGTGTATCAGGCATAGTTCAAGGCCTTGTTTGTCTTGAAGGTGACACAAGTGCATTGCGGCCCAGTGGACTGCGTCTGGGGACTCCAGCATTGACATCCAGAGGACTTTTGGAAGAAGATTTCCAAAAAGTTGCCCAGTTTATCCACAGAGGTAAGAATGAGATGTTGGAAGTTCACATGCCTTGCTTGTTTTTATGGACTTTCTGGTGTTTTAGTAGCTAAGACCTAGTCATTGGTGAGAGCTCAGGACAGGACAACAAAATCACTCTGGTCTACAAATCCCTCTTCTATGAGGTTTTTTAAAAATGTCCACTGCCAAGGGATACATCCCAGAATCACCCGAGGAGAACACTGACACCTATGAATTACGGCCGATATGTAGTGAAGGACACCCACATAGCACTCACTGTCTTTTGCACAGGGATTGAGCTGACTCTGCAGATTCAGAGTAGCATGCCTGTGAGGGCTACACTCAAAGAGTTCAAGGAGAAGCTGACCGAGGATGAGAAGTACCAGAGTGCTGTGAGGATGCTCCGGGAAGATGTGGAGACTTTTGCTTCCAACTTCTCACTGCCTGGCCTGCCCGATTTCTGACAGAGCTAGCATAGCCCGCATTTGCCAAGGATTGCATCAGGACCCTGTGCCCTTTTGAGACCGCCAACCTGCCACTGAGCTGCACTGTGCCTTGGAGGGTGTTTCTGTCTGGCTGTTTTCATTTCACATATTCTGGGACAGGTTCTTAAGGACTATAAATTTGAAACTTCATTTCTCAACAGCTATAAATAATTAATTATTCTGGAAAAAAAAAAAAGTCCCATGTAGCCATTTGGCCTCACTCATCGACTGCCGTGTGAGGCATAGCTATTAAAGATTCCAGAACTCTTTCTCTTTACCAAGTGGGCCCTGTGACAGGTACAGGAGTGCTCAAGTTCACCCTGGTGTTTTCCATTCTCCCTATTCTGTTGCCCAGGAGCCCAGAGGAGCATGGAGTTTTCTGTTCTGAGCAAGAAGAGTTAGTGTCAGGGGCTGGAAAGATAGCTTAGCATTTAAGGGCACTGGCTGCTCTTCCAGAGGGCCCTGGCCACATGGTGGTTCACAACCCTCTGTAACTCCAGTTCCAGAGAATCCAACACCCTCATCTGGCTTCTAAGGACACCAGGGACACATGAGGTACAGACATGCACGCAAGCAAAATAGCAATACACAAAAATTTTCTTTTCAGCAGCTTGATGTGTTATAGAAGGGCTAGGGTTGTCACATAATACACATACCTGTGTGTATGACGGACGATGCCCTAGGTTCACGCCTAGGACACAAACACAGTGTAGAACCAGCTATCTCTACAGATGTGTGAATCCCTTCCTGGTTTGAAAATCAGCAGAGCCCAATGCTGTTTAACCTGCCTGAGATAACCAGCTCCTTCCTGTAATTAGGGACCCAAATGCCACCTTCCCAAAGAGTCTTTATTTTTCACATTGCTGAATTGCAAACCATCAGTGACTTTTTTTTTAATATGGCTGATCAAATTTTTACCCACAGAATGTCTACAAGAATTATAGCTTTAAAAAATACAACCAGTTTTCATATTTTAAAAATAACTGAACTCAAATAAATTAACATTTTTAAAAAGTACACTCCTCATACTCTGTTTGGCATTTACTCTGGCTAAATTTGTGCATAATACCTATGGGACAGGTCACATCAGCAGTGCTCTGGTTCCAGTGCTGTGGGACACATTCACAGACATGGTGGGAACATGCAGTAATCAAACAGCTTCTTAGAAAACAAGTTTATTAGACTGTGCTGCTCACTGAACTGCCATGTGCCCAGTCTAGCCTCCAGCTGTGCAGCATAAGATAGTTTGGCCAAGGCTCCCTGGGAGCTGGTCCATTGTTGGTACTGTCTCCATGGAGAGAAGACAGAGGTGCCAGTTCCCATGGGGTGTGGTGGGTTATTGGTCCCCTCATCTCCGATTGTAGGGCCACTGTGCTTCCTGTCTGGCTGACGACAGCTGGCTCCAGGCTCCTGGGGAGCCAGGGTATACGCCAGCAGCTCAACCCTGCAGGATGCTCTTTTCCCACTACTACGTCTCATCTGTCTTCTGTTTCTTCCAACCCAAAGCTTTAACATAATGAGATCTTAGTGGGCCAAGGGCTCAGGGAAACAGTATGTTGACTCAAGAGCTTTGCTTTCCAAGCAAGAGAAATCTAACCTTTGTCCTTTCTGCAGCCTGAGTATGTGTGTGTGCACGCGTGCTCTCTCATGTCCCTTAAAGATTCCAGTTTGATCACAGCATTAAAGTAAAGCCAGAAAGCTGGCTAATGTGTTTCAAAGTACAAGCCAAGGCACTTTCTTAGGAGCTTTCTAGGGAAGTAGAAAGTAGCCGAGATGGCCTACCAGCCATGACAATTTGGTTCCTCCAAAGGCTTTGCATACCTGATGATGCATCATCCATCTTTGGGTGAGCTATTGCTACCAACCTTTTTGGAGATGAACCATGGCTGCAGCTGCACAGGACACTGGACCAGTGTGCAACATTCGGGCTTGGGAATGGCATGAACTCAGCATAGCAGACAGGTGTTGTGTCGACAGGGCCATATAGCTTACCTGCTGGAAAAGGAGAGGGGAGGGCTCCTGGCCTTCTAAGATTATGAAATGGGAACTAACTGATTTAGATGAGGCTGTAACTGATCTAAAATAAAGAAGCTAAAGGTCAGATCAGGAATGCCAGGTCATGACTGCAGTCCAGTTCCAAGTTTAAGAGCAACTTTAGCCACTACAGTAGAAAACCATAGGGGAGTTAAAACTTCTTGTTGAGCAGAGAGGTGGTGGCGCACGCCTTTAATCTCAGCACTCGGGAGGCAGAGGCAGGCGGATCGCCGTGAGTTCAAGGCCAGCCTGGTCTACAAAGTTAGTCCAGGACAGCTAAGGCTACACAAAGAAACCCTGTCTTGAAAACAAAAAAAGGGAAAACAAAACAAAACAAAACAAAAAAACGAAGTAAAACTTTCTGAAAACAGGGTTTCTTTGTATAGTCTTAACTGTCCTGGAACTCAATATGTAGATCAGGCTGGCCTCAACCTCAGATTCTTCTGATTCTGCCCCCTAAATTCTGGGACTAAAGACGTGAGCCACCACTACCCTGCTGAGTTTAAACATTTGTTTTTTCTTTTTAAAGATTTATTTATTTATTTTATGTAGATGAGTGCTTTATCTGCCATGTACACCTGGATGCCAGGTTAGATTGTTGTGAGCCACCATATGGGTGCTGGGAACTGAATTCAGGACCTCTGGAAGAGCAGACAGTACTCTTAACCACTGAGTCATCTTTCCAGCCCCAAAGTTTAAACATTTTTAATTCAAGGTTCTACTGAAGGAAAATGGTGAGGTAACTCAAGCTGGTGTTCTACATGCCCCCCAAAACTGTCTAGAAGACCACGGACTGACTACAATGGAGCATGTGAACATTCAGTAATGTACAAGCATTACTTGCACAACGGTAGAAAGAAGGTACTGACTCATTTGGATGGTTTAAAAACAGGAAGGGAAAGAATTGCTTGGTAGTCAGTGAAACAAACTTCACTTACCAGTTTTAGTGCCAGGACTCAGAATGATAACAATGAAGTGGTGAGGTGCACTGTTATCCTTCAACAGTATAATTTGTTAAGTTAGCCAGGCCAGGAATGTGACTCAGTTGGTAGAGTGCTTGCCTACTATGTATGTATGAAGCCCTGGCTTCAACCCAAAACTAGAAGCGAGGCATGACAGTCCTGCAGTCTCAGCATATGGAGGCAAGAAGATCGGAAGTCCAAAGTCATCCTTAGCTACATAGAGTTCACAACTGGCCTGGGCTATATGAGACTGTCTCAAAAGAACAAAACAAAAGCCTTATGAGCCTAGTACTTGAGAAACACTTCAAAAAAAAAGCCAGGCGTGGTGGCACACGCTTTTAATCCCAGCACTCGGGAGGCAGAGGCAGGTGGATCACTGTGAGTTCGAGGCCAGCCTGGTCTACAAAGGGAGTCCAGGACAGCCAAGGCTACACAGAGAAACCCTGTCTTGGAAAAAAAAAAAAAGAGAGAGAGAGAAACACTTCAGATGCAAACTTGTGTTTTTTGAGACAAGGTCTCATAAAGACCTGGCTGGCCTGAAACTCCTCATGTAGATCAGGAGTGCTGGAATTAAAGATGTGTGCCACCATACCCTGTGACCAAACGAAACGTAAGGAGTTGAGTCCTGCTGCATAGGTCTCCACAGCATCAAGGTGTACAGATGTACTACTGGAAGATTCTAGCCCTCCAAAGCAGGACAGCATTAATTCCCTTTGTTCAAACTCAGTCCCAAGGACTAATACCCTCTGAGAGGAAGCATGCTTTCAGCATTAAGTAATCCTTTCAATTCACCACAACAAAGTTTTAAAGCCAGTCTAAATGCAGACACTGGGTCTACTGGCAGATTCCAGGATTGGATGTGGAGGCAGAATGGTTGAGTTCAGGGCTATCCTTAGCTACTTATTGGATTTTAATCCAGTTTAGGTTATATGAGATCCTGTCTCAAAAACAACCAAAAATCTGTAGATCCTGGAGTTTAATCCCTTGTCAGTCAGTCTGTACTTAGTGAAGAGCCATTCAAGAAAGGCACCTGTTTGCCATTTCAACAGCTGCCACACAAAAAAGACTGTTCTGCCCACTCCCCACCACTCTTGGTTTGTCTTCTGAGCCTTCCTGAACTCCAAGCATGGCTATAGCTCCTCTGCCTTTCTCAAGTTCAGGGAACAGTGTTTGTCTCTGAGTCCCCATGTTGAGGCAGTAAGCCAGCAGCTGACCACCTCTCAGCCTGGCTCTTCGACTCAGTGACACATTCATCCTTGGAGGTCTGAGGAAACGGCACTTAGCCAGCCAGTCAGCATGCATCTAGAACACTAAAAAGTGATAGCAGATGAGGGAGCCCATGAGGAGAAACCAGAGCTGCCAAGGTCTCTAAATACATAGAAGGGACACAGTGACAAACTACTGCAGGCAGTGTCATTGTTTTGGTTCTCTGTCACAACCTCTGAAGCAAAATCACATACCCTTTAACATGAAATGAGGACCATGACCTGAAGCCATCGACCAGAACCAAGAGGCTGCAATGCTGTGTCAAAGACCTGGGCAAGGAAGGTGACACAATGACCTGTTGCAAGCCATCTTTGGTTACTTGGCTTCTACAGGGCTCCTTGAGGGACCTCAGTGGTGCGGCTAGACCTGAGTGCAGGGGACACAGCATCGAACAGATGCATGCATGGGCTGCTGATCAGGTCTATTCCACTGCAGTTTTTTGGGAGCAAATTAAAAAGCAGCTGTAACAACCAGAGTTTCTCCTATTTGGGGAGAAAACTTTTAAGGTCTCACATTTTCAAGATTGTGAGCAGCATTCCATGCACAACAGGAGCAGCTAGAACAGAAGCCCAGGGAGGCCATGATCACGGCCACCAGTGCGTCAGGTGGAGATGACAAGGTGTCTCCCCGCCAGGCTCAAAGTTCCCTGAAGGGGAAAAGACTCACATGGGGACGACTGTGGGGACGGGTGGACACTGCCTCCCAGATGATCTACAGAGATAGCCATCCAGGAGCTGGTATGGGGTATCCTTGCTCATAAGTTCCAGTCAGCACAGCAGCTAGCCAACCACAACTCAGTTGTCACCAAGCCCTCAGGACAGGTAACAGTGCCTGCAGATCTTCCGAGCTAGTGAGCAGCTCCTGCCCTGCACCGTGGTGATGGTCTTACAGGCTGCTTCACCTACAGCTCCCAAGGTAGTGCTCGTGCTCACACTGGGTGTAGCATCTGGCCTCTGCTTCATCTCCAGCCCTAGGGACCACTGTCAACAATGACCTCAGGGACTTAAGCACTTCCTGGAAGTAGGTGAAGCTAGGACAGGGGCCACTTGTGCTCTGCAGCCCCAGAGCCCAGATGTGTGTCTCCAGCTGACCAGAGCACTGCTTCTCCATGTCCTTGTGGAGGAGCCTCCCCTCAGTTACTGGGCTCCAGAAAGCCAAGTAACGGGCCTTGGTAGAGGTAGACGGGGGCAGTGGCGGTCCCGCTTCTTAGCATCCTCACAGTCCCCAGGCTGCTCCCCACTCAGATGTCGTCTGGGCTTTAGCTACTTAGCCTCATCCTTTGCAGCTCCAGGGGACCTGGAGTTCTCCTGTGCAGACTGCTGTTCCTCGGGAAATTAAGGGCACACTTAACTGTGGCCACGTCCCTCGGGACCCAGGAGCAGCTGCTGTTGTTCTTGCAGCCACCTCTGCTCAGTCTGTCACACACCGCTCGGGGCTATGTGGGAGCTACAACTGCCACCTGTTTCCCTTCCCTCCGACGCCACAGGCACCACGAGTCATACCAGCCCTTCTCCCTCCTCATACCCTGAGTCACAGGTCTTGGTCACAGTGGCTGGAACCCTTAGATTTTGTACAAAAAGCTGGGGACATAGTCAAACCTGAGCAGTGGGTGGGCGGTCCCAGGTGACTCCTGCATGTAGTGCAGTTTCAACAGCTCAGCCAGGTACTGCACTACTCTGATGTCCTCGTTCACCAGTCCCAGGTTCAGCGTTAGGAAGCTGGCCTGTCTGCTGGCCACTGCTTCCTGTGTCTCCTCACTGTGGGCAGGCAGATGCAGGTGGTGGCAAAAGGTGTAGAGGAATGCCTTGGAGCAGAGCTGAGTGAGCATACTCTGGACATGTAGGTAGTATGTGCTGCCCCTCTTGATCTGAGTGCGATGATCAGCCAGGCGGGGCACCAGTGTACCCCTGTACAGGGGACAGCGGAGGGTCTTGCTGTCCAGGTCCAGGATGCTTGTGTAGCGGCTGTAACGGCTCAGGGTATGGAGGGTACCCACACTGGAAGGGGAGGCCACTCTGAAAAAGACATGCCAAGGTCAGAAAAAAAGGCAAGGGTTAGAAAAATGGGAAGACAGCTGGGTGGCGGTGGCGCACACCTTTAATGCCAATACTTGGGAGGCAGAGGCAGGCGGATCGCTTTGAGTTTGAGGCCAGCCTGGTCTACAAAGTAAGTCCAGGACAGCCAGGGCTACACAGAGAAACTCTGTCTCAAAAAAACCAAGCCCAAACCAAGTCTTTGAAGCCAGGCAGTGGTGGCACACACCTTTAGTCCTAGCACTTGGGAGGCACAGTCTGGCCTGGTCTACAGAGTGAATTCCAGGACAGCCAGGACTACACGGAGAAACCCTGTTTCAAAAAACCAAACCAAGGGGGCTGGGGAGATGGGTCAGCGGTTAAGAGCACTGTCTATTCTAATAGAGGTCCTGAGTTCAATTCCCAGCAACCACATGGTGGCTTACAACCATCTATATTGAAATCTGATCCCCTCTTCTGGCGTGCAGGTGTACACACTGATAGAGCACTCATATACGTAAAGTTAATAAATTCAAACAAAACAAAACAAAAAACTAAAATGGGGGGGGGCAGTCTTTCCACAAGGGTAGGCATTACCCACTAGAAGACCTTCCTCTATCATTGAGGGCTTATTTAAGACATGATACTATAAACCAAGAAAGGCCATTGGAACCGCAGTTTTCCCTTCTTGGTGCACTTAATGATTCATTAAGCATCTACCAGCTAATCAGGCCCTGCGCTGGGATGAGACTGAAAAAGAATGTCCCAGAGCCTTGACTTGTTCCTCTTCATGGGTGAGTTGGACTTGAGAGTGGGCCCTGGGGATTACGGAAGGCATGAAGAGCATGACAAGGTAAGGTCAGGATTCAAATGGGAGGACTCACAAAGGCCCTGAACCCTGAACCAGAAGCAGTGGGTGTACAGCACACCCCATTAACAAGGGAGAATTGGGGCCTGCAGGCAAGAAACAGCTCAGTTCATGAGGACAATAAGAGGCCTGAAGAAAGTGTCCCCCACTCTCTGCCCCCACTAGTGCCTCAGTGGCCTGCCTTATCACCCCACTGCACCCCCTCCAGAGGCCTTGGTAATGTCACACAAGTTCTCTATCACACTTAGTTTGCTTTTACTCCCACTGTGGGGCCCAGGCAAATCCTGAGCTCAGCAAGTGCAGCGCCTCTCCCCATTAGGCTCAGCCTCAGTTCCTACCTGTATGAGCCTCCATTTCTTGTGATGTTTCAGCCTAGGCCATTTCCTGAAAATCGGCGGGGACACTCTCTTCCTCCCAGTGGTGGCAGGACCCTGGCTCCTTCCAAGTTCTTTCATTTGTTTCCCACAAAATTCTTCCTCGGGAAGCCAAATATACTACCAGGCCCCAGGCCTTGTGCGCCATTACAGTGAACACAACTTATTCTCCCAAGCCACTGCTGCCATCCAAACCAGGGAGGCCACCAGGACTGAGGAGTCACCCAGCCAGGACTCTGTCTAACCCTCTAACTCTTACATGCACTCTCCAACTAGAACTGGGTCCTGTTTTCCCATCATTCCTGACCCTGTCACCGCTGTTTACCAAACCACACACGTCTCCTGGTGCTTATTTAAAATGACGGCAGACTCAGCAGCAGCTACTCCAGCCTTGTTTCCAGGCAGAAGGCCTGCACAGGTGAAAAGAATCAAGGGCCAGTGACACTGTGGTTCAAGGAGAGTCTTTAAAGCCTGTATTGAGTAGTTCCAGGCGAAGCCAAGACTTGAGGATCCAGCTGGACCCAGCTCTCAAACAGCCTCGCTGCTGCTCACAGCTCTGGGGACAAGAGTGCCATTACACAAGAGCTCCTCTCAGCCTCATCATTTTTTTTTTTTTTAAGCCACTGTTCTGCTAGTACAGCCTAGACTGTCTTCCCCATAGCTAATCAATTCTAAGGCCAGGTACGGTTCTAAAATAACACACTCAAGTCTGGGCCCTTCTACAGCTCCATAAGGTGAATGCTGAGAGCCCCCCTGCACAGAAGCGGAGGTACCCTCACACAACTTGCGTCCAAATCCACCACAGTGAGGGTGGCAGCATCAGCCTGACCTAGGTCCCTGCTGCTCTGCGACAACTACACCTCTGACAGTTTTCACCTCGTGGTGTACCAGTGTTATGGCTTCAGCTCACTTCCTCAGGGCTTCTCTGGATGCCATTTCTGGCTTCTCGGTGACCCTTAGTAAGTCACCCCTTTGGGCACAAAAGACTGTGTAGGCACCAACACTTGTGTAGGAGTGTTCCCCACATCTGTGCCCCTCAGTAGGACACTCACATCATATCTCATGCTACCAATACCTCCTCACTTCAGCAGCTCTGGTGTCATTTTGAGGGCATCTCCCTGAACTCTGTGGCCCTGCCTGCCTCCATTTTTAGAGGGTGCACACTTGTAGAGGGCAGTCATCTGCTATCGTGAGACAGACTTGCCAACCGTCTACAGTGGAGGAAACAGACGCCGAGGTTAAACTGGTGGCAGGGTCACAGGATGGGGGTCAGAGTCAAGATGGCTGGATTACCTTGTAATTCAGGCACTGGGCAGTGACCATGCAATGACCATCACAAATCCACTGAGTTGGCTCTATTTTCCTGTTTTCTTGGAACACAGGAGTGACCTGCCTACGTATCTGTGTGAATGAGCCATGGCAGGGCAGTACCATAGCTCCTGTCTCTCACGAAGAGACTTCAAATGGGGCAAGGACAAGCTCTTGTGACTCCTCACTTTCTGAGCAGATAAAACAACAGAGTACAAGCCATTGGAGCCCTGTATCTTCCAGTGACAGCCATAAAGCTTTACACCAGTGTGAACACAGAACACAAGCTCTTCACGTCCAGTCGTTCTGACTTCACTGGACCAAGATTCCAGTTCTTACCCCAGACCAACTGAGAAAGAATCTAACTGGAATTTAGTTTTAAATTCTCCCAGAGCCAGGCGTGGTGGCACACACCTTTAACCCCAGCACAAGGGAGGCAGAGGCAGGCGGATCTTTGTTGAGTTCAAGGCCGGCCTGGTCTACAAAGACAGCTAAGGCTCTTACAGAGAAACCCTGTCTCAAAACACCAAAAAATAAAATAAAATAAAACTCTGCCAGAGGATACAGCTTTAAGAAGTGTGTCTGCTTAGCTTGTGCAGGCCCTGATTCTATTGCTAGTACCACACACATACACAAGAAATCAATTCTCTTAAAGAGTTCTGGCATGGAAGTGGGGAGGGGCCAGGATTGGCATTCACTTAGCAACTGTGAACCCCCTGCCTCATGATAGAGAAGGCAACAGAATCAAGAGTGATTTGCCAAAGGTAAGAACAGTGAGCTGGATCAGCCGCTGCCTAGGAAGCAAGCTTCCCCTTTTAATGCCTGCTGCTCCTCCCCACCACCTGAACCCAGTTACCTCTGTAGGCCAATAAGCTTCCACTTCTGAAAATCCATAATATGCAAAGGGGAGGAAATCCAGTGCTTCACTGGCTTGGCGTAGCAGCCATAGTTGGGCACAAAGATGGACAGTGCGGTTACAAGCTTCCTGACTATGGTTTCATCTTCGCCCAGGACCACAAGTGTCCTCCCACTAAGCAGGGAGTAGATGGCTGGGTGGGCAAAAGGGTACTGGCGGATGAATTTTAAGGCATTCTGGCCAGCTCTCTTTTTGTGCCTCTCAGAGGACAGAGCAGCAGGGTGAGCAGAGGGGGTTCTGTCCCAGCTGGTGGAGGCCACACTGCCCATGTAGCTAGGGGGATCCGAGTAGTTATCCAGGCTCGTCTTACTAACATCTCTGCTAGCCAGAAGGCAGCTTGGATCCAGCTCGTAAGCGGGGAACATTTCACAACTGTTGTCTCGGGGAGAGGGGTCAGTGTTTTCCATCACGAAGTCCACATGGAGCCCCTGGTCCTTCTGCAAGTAGCGCTGTGGAGGAATGCTCACCACACCATCCTCATCAGAAAGCGTATAAGCTGGGGTGGGGAGAGGCGCCAACTGACCCTCATGCTCCTTTCCGATGCAGCAGCTGGAGTCTATTTGGGATGCCGTGTTTTCCAAGATGCCCTCCTGAGTCTCACCGAGTTCTGGTGGGCTGACACCTGCCTGGAAATGGATGGCCCCTTCACTATCTGCATAGGTTTCTTCCTCATTAATGGCACTTGGGTAGCTGGCCTTAAAGTCATCAGGAATGAGGGCCTCAGAAGGGCAGGTGCTTAAGACCTCAATGCTGTCTTCACTGATTGTCCTGTGGCTGACCGCTTTGCTACGGACTACATGGGGGCTCAACGGCACCGTGAGGCTGGCCTGGCTGTCAGATTTAGACAGCGCAAAAGATGACTTCTCAGTGCCCAGAACCTCAATGCTTTCCCCGCTGCTGATGCTCCCTTTCATATCCATATCCAGGTAGTCCAGGTTTTCTTGAGGGTCCAAACTGCCTGGCTCTGTTGCTTCCACTTCCTTGTACTCGTCATTTCCAAGCTCCTGCTCCATCTTGATCAACACAGACTCCACACTGGACTTGTAAGAACCAACACTAATTAACACTTTAGGAATGGGGCACTCTACCACAGGCCTGGAAGGCAGCCTGTCCTGACTGGGCTGAGAGGCCACAGTCTCTTGCTTCTCTATCCTGTCATCAACCTCCACAAAATCTTCAAAGAGGAAATTTGTTATGTGCTGTTGTTTTCGAAGTGCTCTGTCAATCTGACTGGTGAGGAGGTAGCACAGATCTCCTCTGAACATGTGTTCGATGTGGCTAAGCTGGGCCAGGGTCTGAGTGAAATACTCAGTGTCACAGAGTTCCTCCAAGGTCTTCAATTTCTTGTCGAAACACTTGGTGGACTTCGCTTTGATGAGTTTTGGGGTGTAAGCAGGCCTGCAGGCATAAAGGTCTGCACTCGCTGACTCCTCGGGGTTAGAGGTAGTGGACACCTGGTCAGCCTGCTCCTGGGCATGTTCCACATCACCAGGATGCAAATCAGGCGTCTTCATCTTCTGACGAGGGTAGGAGCGGATCTGCTTCAGTAAGTCTTGGTGCTCAATGATGGACTTTTCCACGTTGGCCAGTTCGTTGGCTTTCTCAATCGCCTGAGAGGAGTAAAAACCTTTATCGTTGGCTTTCTTCTGGACCTCCGTTTCCGTGTGCAGCACTGTCCTGGTGTAATGCAGGTCTTTCAGCTTTTTTTCAAGCTCCCCAGCAAACGCCTTCCTGTTCCCCATCTTCAAGCACTCAGATGCTTTGGAAAATTCGGCTGAAAGCTCTTGGAATTGCTGCATGATTTTATGCTGGTCTGCGGAGATGTAAGCCATACAAAAAGGCCTCACAAAGCCGCGTGCTTCCAGGTCATACAAGGTGAGGTGGTGCACATACGCAAAGGCCCCTTCCTTAGAGTCTCCTAGTACCACTTTCGAGTCCTCCACGAAGTTCAACTTGGGGTAGGCCGAACCAGGAGGATGACCCACGAATGAAGCCTGGTAATCCACTGACATGATCCGCAAGGAGAAATAATTGAGATCGAAAGTGCCAAAAACTTTGGTGTCATTGGGGATGGTCAGCAAGGGCTGGGGTCCCACCTGCTCAGAGAACTCGGAAATAAGGATGAAGTCCCTGGAGAACTTGGCCCCAGACAGTTTAGACCAGGGGTTAGCCCCCTGGCTGGCATAGGGGAAGAGAGGAACTGAGTACTCCTCAGGCAAGGCGGGCTCATTGTAAGGTTCTTCCTCGTAGTCGTCTTCCTTGGTGAAGGCCACCACATCAGGGGCGCTGATCATGTTTCCTGAAATACGGAGAGAACATTGAAAAGAAATGGAAAATAATGCGGGGTTAGTCGGCAGGGAAGTCAACGCCGCTGGATGAGAAAGCGAAGTTCTTGCGGCCGCCTTTACACTTCCAGGGGTCCAAAGCTGCCTCTCACACAACCAAGAACTCGATTTCCCTCAGACTCTCGAGGGTTGGGACCTGGGAAGCCGCAGGAACTCCAAAGCTGCAGGCCCAGATGACGGAGGAAGCTGGCCACTCTCTGGCTGTTTCCCCGCCGCTGCAAGGTTTCTGAACCGAGGTCACTAGCACTTCCCGGAACCTACCGGCGACATCAACAGCTCCAACTCTGATCAGGTCCTTAGTCCTAGCCACGGGTTGCCGCAGAGTCAGTCAAATGGATCACTCCACAACCTAAGGGCAGAAACTGTCGCGGCTCCTAGGACGGTACTGTCCCAGGGAAGCTACCGCGGCACCGCCATCTTGGTATCACATGACTCCCAAGCATCAGCGTCGCGTGACCCGGAAGCACTCGCACAGAATTCCAAGTAAGTGGCTTCTTTTAAAAGGTCCTGTCAATCAGTCCCTCGTGAGGACAAGTCCCATTAACTAGTCACTGTCCTACAGAAAAGGAAGGTAGAATACAGTGGCTTGGATAGGAGGAGGAGGAGAAACGGCGTTGGGTGAGCGTGTCTGGGACATGAGGCATTCTGGGAGTTGTAGTTCAAGGTTGCTCTGTGGCCCCGGTTAGCGGAAGTTGTCTGTGAGCGCGAGTTTAAGCGGGACTTTGAGTTGTGGGTTTCTGGCAGTGTCTTGGAGAAAGTGCATTATTAAAGTGGCTCTCAGGGTGCCTAGTGTCTTCTCCTCTGGGTTCCCCAACATGCGCGGGTACCCGTGGAGTTGCTGTTGGCGCACGACCTAGGGAATGATCTTCCCAGCCACACTCTTAGCGTTCCGGTGGCAGCGACGGCCTGGAGGCCGTGCCTTGTCCCGTGCTGCCATGAAAGTGGCCTTCCGAGGAGTGCGCAAAGTTCTCTGTGTGGCGGAGAAAAACGACGCTGCCAAGGGGATCGCTGACCTGTTGTCCAATGGTCGTATGAGGCGGGTAAGAAGCTTTTAGGTTCAGCTCCCTTGAGGAATACCCACAAAGTGGGACAGTACGTTGGGTACCCTAAGCCGATGTCGCCGCCGAAGCTCTCTCCCGCCCGCCCTCACAGCCCAGGCTCTCTCTCCCTCGACTTCGAGCCTCTTGTAAATGTAGGCCTCTTCTGGCATTTGGTAGAGCTTTGCCCGCCGTCCCTGATCGTCGCAGATACCCTTGGACAGTGGGTCTTCTGTGGGTCTGGAGCTATTGGGAGGAAACAGGTATTTTAAAATTCTTCCTTGGTGAGCTTGAAGTTCAGCTGACTTAGAAACCTGTAACCAAACTCCTTTAACGTGGCGTTCAAACCTTATTTGTGGCTCCTATCCCTGCCTTGTGTAGTCCCTGTGACTTTTCTGTCTCTGGTGGCACCCTAGGTCTCACTAAGGTTTGGGAACTAGACGGGAAGTCAATCACTACTCTTATAGGCTGATGTTAGAATAAACGAGAGTGAGACGCCTGTCTCCTGACAGAGGAAAAAGGGAAGATGAAAAGAGTAAAACCCCAAGACTTGTTGCATTATCACTCAGCTGGAGGCCCTTCCTATGAGCTGTTCCTTTTTCTTTGCAAATAGTTGCATCTCTCTAGACCTCTGCTTCCAGTTCTGAAATAGTGGGATGGGAAGCCAAGGTTAAGTGGGCACTTGGCCCCCAACTTCACTTCCTTAAAGTGTTGCATATCTCTGAGATTTTTTTTTCAAGATTTATTATTTATACACTCTTCTGCCTGCAATGTGTGGCTGAAGGCCGGAAGACAGCTCCAGATCTCATTAGAGATGGTTGCGAGCCACCCTGTATGTGGTTGCTGGGAATTGAACTCAAGATTTGGAAGAACAGCCAGTGCTCTTAACCTCTGAGCCATCTCTCCAGTCCCCCTTTTAATATTTATGGGTGTTTGGCCTGTCTATATGCCTGTGTCCCACACATATGCCCACTGAGGCCAGAAATGGGCATCAGATCACCTAAAATGTGGAGGTACAGATGGTTGTGAGCAACCATGTGGGTTCTGGGAATCGAACCCAAGAACACAGGAAGGAGCAACAAGCGCTCTTAACCGCTGAGTCATCGCTCCTGCCCCTTAAATGTCTTTTTTAAGGCGTCTCCCCCCAACCCATGCATGTACACGTTCAGGCTCCTCACTCCCGAGGAAGTTAGCTGTTTGGTTAGACTGCCAGGTCCGTTGTCTCTGCCACCACTGGGTGTCCGGAGATGGGCCAGCTGCCTGCGGTAGCTGCTTCCTAGAATATTGAGCTCAGTTTCAGGGCCTTGGTTGGGTGAGATTCATGTTGCAATTTGGAGGAAATGTCTCACAACAAACTTAAGTATGGGTTGTATGACCTTTATTCTGTCTGGTCTCCTTTTTGGTTTTTGGTTTTTTTGAGACAGGGTTTCTCTTGTAGCCTTGGCTGGCCTGGCCTGGGTTTGGAGACCAGGCTGGCCTTGAACTCACAGAGATCTTTCTGCCTCTGCCTTTGCCTCTACCTCCCGAGTGCTAGTATTACAGGCATCCGCCACCACACTCAGCCACTGTGCCTGCCTGTCAGCAAGCACTCTTAAGCACCACCTTTTGTTTGTTGTGTTTTAGTTTTTGAGACAGGGTTTCTCTGTGTAACAGCCCTCGCTGTCCTGGAACTCACAGAGATCCTCCTGCCTCTTCCTCCCCAGTGCTGGGATTAAAGGTGTGTGCTACCACGCCCGGCTTAAGCACCATCTTTATATCTCTATACAGTCCATATTTTATCAAACTTAAGCTTGTGTGAGATAATTTCCGCACAACTGAGAAATTGAAACAAGAGTGAATCCCCCGCCCCCAAGCTAGGTCTTGAAACTGAGCTTAATATTCCAGGAAGTGGATGTTTGTTCATTGTAGATGGCAGCTGGCCCAACACTCGACACCCAGGCCTTGAAATCTTGCTCTCCCTGCTCCGCCGTTCAGTGTTATGATTGAAGTATTACAAGATGCATAGCGCTAATGCTTGCTGTCCTCCTGGACTTGCCTGCTCTAGACATTTTGTATAAATGGAACCAGACAAAGCATGGCCTTCTGTGTCAAATTTACTTCGTTTAATATAGAGTTTTATGAAATGTATCCACATTGTGGAATATATTAGTCCTTTGTTCCTTTGCATGGTTGGACATTTTATTAGCTAGATGGATTACATTGTGTTTATCCATTGGTGGCCATTTGAGTTGCTTCTACCTTTTGTTTATATAATTAGGACTGTTGTAAACTGATTCGCAAGTGTCTATTTGGATAGCTATTACAATTATGGGAGTCCTATGAGTGGGATTGCTAGGATATGTGGTGGCTATGTTTAACTTTTTCAGGAACCACACTTTTTTTTTTTTTTTTTTTAACATGCTTTAGAAATGTTTACTAGCTGGGCGAGGTAGGGCACACCTGTAATCCCAGCACCTGGGGAGGCTGGAAAAAAAAATTTGCTTTTTGTGTTGTTTTTGCTTTATCACCACCCTAGCAGGTATGAAAAGATATTGTGGGGGTTTTGTTTGGTTGGTTTTTTTCGAGACAGGGTTTCTCTGTATAGACCAGGCTGGCCTTGAATTTACAGAGATCTGTCTACCTCTGCCTCACTAAGTGCTGGGATTACAGGTCCACCATGCCTGGCTAAAATGTTGTGGTTTTAATATACTTTTGGGGGAGGGCTGTGTTCCTCAGGATTTTTCTGTGTAGCCTTGGTAGTCTTGGACTTACTTTGTAGACCAGGCTGGCTTGGCACTCACATGGATCCCCTGCCTCTGCCTCCTGAGTGCTGGGATTAAAGGCGTGCACCAACACGCCCTGCTTCATTTCTTTTTCTCTCTTTTCTTTTTCTTTTCTTTCTTTTTTTTTTTTTTTGGATACAGGGTTTCTCTGTTTTAGCCTTGGCTGTCCTGGAACTCAGAGATCCACCTGCCTCTATCTCTGGAGGCTTGAATTAAAGGCGTGCATCACCACCACTTCCCCGCTTGACTCACTTTTTAAAGAGATTTATTTTATTTTATGTGTGTTCATTGGGGTGTTTTGCCTTCATGTATGTCTGGGTGAGAGTGTCAGATCCTCTGGAAATGGAGCCACAGTCAGCTGTGAGCTGCCATGTGGATGCTGGAAATTGAACCTGGGTCCTCTGGAAGAGCAGATAGTGCTTTTAACCGCTGAGCCATCTCTCCAGCCCCGTGATCCACTTTTTTAGTTCATATTTCCATATTGTGTTAATTCCGTCCTACCTCGTTGTTTTGGTATATGGAGATCTATTTGTTCCAGCATCATTCAGTGAAGTTTGTCCTTTGAATGGGTGTTTGTTTTGTTTTGGTTGGTTGTTTGGTTGGTTGACACGGGTTTTCTTTGTGTAGCCTTGGCTGTCCTGGACTCACTTTGTAGACCAAGCTAGCTTCAAATGCACAGAGATCCACCTGCCTCTGCCTCCTGAGTTCTGGGAGTGCCACTGTGCCCGGTTTTTTTTCTGGCCCGGCTTGTTTTTCAAAATTTAATTTAGGGGAGAAGACAACCACAAAATGGGCTGGGAAGATTGTCAATAAAAAATACTTGCTACACAAGCGTTAGGACAAAAGTTGCATCATAAGCAACCAAATACAAAGCTGGGTGTGGCCACCACGCCTATAATCCCAGCCCTCGGGAGGCAGAGGCAGGCGGATCTCTGAGTTCGAGGCCAGCCTGCTCTACAAAGTGAGTCTAGGACAGCCAAGGCCACACAGAGAGACCCTGTCTCAAAAAACCAAAACAAAAAACAGATCTGGGTGTGGTGATGTGCACTTGTAACCCTAGGACTGGCAGGGCAGAGACAGGCTCCCTGGGGCTTGCCAGCCGTCCAGTCTGGCTGACTTGGCAAGCTCCAGGTTCAGTGAGACCCTGTCTCAGACAAATGAGGAGGAGAGCAATGAGGAAGGCACCTGACATCACCTCTGCCCTTTACACACTGTGGAAGGTTTCAGCCAACAAAGCAGGTTCTGCCATTCAGCTACACTCTGAGCTCTCATGATTACTGCAGGTTTTTTTTGTTTGGTTGGCTTTAAAATTAAATTTCATGTTTTTAGTTATTATAGTTTCATAGTGAGTTTTGAAGTTGGGAAGATTGAGTCCTCCAACTTTATATATTTTAGGATTGTTTTGGCCTTATGGAACTATTGCAGTTCCATAAAATTTTAGGATCAGCTCTCAGATTTTTATACAAAAGGCTGTCATGTTTTCATAAAGAAGCCAATGAAATGGTTACATTAATAAAGTTTTAAGATTTTTTTTAAGGATTGGAATTTGTTTCTGCTGTTGTTGTGGAGATATTAAATGTCAATTCGACACAGTCTAGACTCACCTGGGAATAGATTTCCGTAAGAGATTGTATAGGTTAGACTGTCCTGTGGGAATACGTAAGGGCTATCTTTATTAAGTCAATAGAGGTAGAAACCGGTCTCGGCAGGGGCCCTGGGCTGTGCCAGGGTGAAGGCCAGCTGTGCACAGGCGTGCATGCGCTAATTGATTGCTCTCTGCTGTAACTGGTTGTAGTGGGCCACTTCTCTCCCCAGCGCTGCTGCTGTGACTGTCCTGCCATATGGACTGTAACGTACAACCGTGAGCCAAGTGAGCTCTCCTCCTTTACCTCGCTTTTGTCACAGCAGCAGGAAAGGACACTGAGACGCAGGGCCTCGTGCTGTAGCCCAGGCTGTCCTGAAACTTGCAGTGTTGCTCCTGCTTCAGCCTCCTGAGTGCTGGGCTAGCAGTGCGCTTCCACACCAGGGTTGCTGGGCTAGCAG
>OU015755.1:90144433-90163940 GCA_907169655.1 Acomys percivali | reverse complement strand
TGGGCTAGCAGTGCACTTCCACACCAGGGTTGCTGGGCTAGCAGTGCACTTCCACTATCCTTTAGGTCTTCGACAAGTGTTTTCTTCCCTTCTAATTACTTAAGTCTTTAACTTTTCTTTTGATGTTAGTGTGCAAGTCTTTCACCTCTTTGATAAAGTTTTGGTTTGCTTTGTTTTTGTTTTTGAGACAGGGCTTCTTTGTGTGGCTTTGGCTGTCCTGGACTCACTCTGTAGACCAGGCTGGCCTTGAATTTAGAGATCCAACTGCTGCTGCCTCCCAAATTCTGTGATTAAAGGCGTGCGCCACGACACCCAGCCTTCCTTGGTAAATAACCCCTAAGTAGTTTGTTCTTTTTGGGAGCACTAAACATGGTACAGGCCAAAGGCGTCATGCATGTCAGGCAAGTACTTTGCTAACCAAACTCGTAATTTGTTTGTTTTTGTTTTTTGAGGCAGGGTTTCTCTGTGTAGACCAGGCTGTCCTAGAACCCACAGATCCACGGGCCTCTGCCAGTGCTGGGATAAAAGGACTGTGCCACCACCACCACTTGCCTTTTTGTTTCTTTGTTTTTTCTTTTAAGTTTCCGTTAAAACCCAGTTGGTACATAAAGTAAAACAATGTTCCAAAACCAAGGTCTCATCATGGAGGTCCCTGTCACCTCCCCTCCTCACCTTCTCCTCAGCACGCGGTAGTAGGGGCACCCAAAACATACATGAGCACAGCAGTCACACCTTTTAAATTAAAAAAAAAAAGTCACCTGAGTTAGGTTAGCATAGGGAGAAGAATACAGGTGGAACAGGAGGGGGTGACCTGAGATACGTAGCCTGAAAGTAGGTAAGGTCCTGCAGCACGCACGGAGGGCGATTGTCAGTTGACCTTTGATTTGAAGTTGTGGCAATCCTCCTGCCTCAGCTTTCTAAATGCTGGGAGTATGTGCCATGGCCAGTTCACAGAAATGATTTTTGTGTTGAACATGTACCTTGCAACTTTGCTGGATTTGCTTATTGCCACTTATTAGTTTTTTTGCTCCTTTTGTTTTTTTCTCTACATAGTTCTGGCTGGCCTACAACTCATTCTGTAGACCCGGCTGGCCTCAAACTCAGAGATCCTCCTGCCTTTGCCTCCCACATGCTGGGGTTGAAGTCATGTGCCACCACACACAGCTAACACAGTTGTCTATTGTGTGCTACTTGAGATTGAACCTATGACATTCTGTATGCCAGGCAAACTGTCTTCCATTGAGCTACAGCCAAATCTGCTTAATCTTTATGTTTAGGAAATACTATTTTCGTTTGTTTGTTTAAACTTGGTCTCTGTAGCCCAGACAGGCTTCAGGCTTACAATACTCTTAGCCTCTTGAGTGCTAGAACATCAAGTTGTGTCTGGCTTGTTGCTTTTTCAGTGTTCCCGTCTCCACTTCTCTGGGTATTGCTCAGTCTTTATGTTGGGGAGCCATTTGTTTTTAAGTATGATTTGAATTTTTTACATGTTTTTCTTGCACTTTACAGAAAGAAGGCCTTTCTAAATTCAACAAGATTTATGAATTTGACTATCATCTGTATGGCCAGGTAAGTGCTAAAGCGTTTCCATCATAAAGCTGACATAGAAGACAGGTGTGGAGGCTAGCCTGCGATGCAATCCTAGCACTTGGGAAGCTGAGGCGGGAGGGTTATTTTTACCTTGCAGCCTAGCCAGGTGTCTTAGTTATTTAGGGTTACTATTGCTGTTGAAACACCATGACCAAAACAACTTCAGGAGGAAAGGGTTTATTCAGTTAGCCTCTACACCACAGTTTATCATCAGAGCAAGTCACGGCAGGAACTTAGGCAAGGCGGCAACCTCAAGGCAGGAGCCGATGCAGAGGCCATGGAGGAGTGCTGCTTACAGGCTTGCTCAGCCTGCTTCCTTCCTACCTTCCTTTCTTTTTTAAGATTTATTTATTTATTATGTATACAGTGCTCTGCCTGTATGGACACATGTGCCACCACCACCCGGCTTCAGCCTGCTTTCTTAAAGAACCCAGGACCACCAACCCAGGGGTGGCACCACCCATAATAAGCCAGGTTCTCAACCCCCGACTCCCACCTCCCCCAGTAGGGTTTCTCTGTAGCCTGAGCTGCCTTGGGACTCACTCTGTAGATCAGGCTGTCCTTCAAACTCAGAGGTCCACTTGCCTCTCCCTCCTGAGTCCTGGGACTAAAGGTGTGCTCTACCTCCACCCAGCAACAGCTAGGTCTCACAGAGGCGTCTCTCAATGGAGGTTTCCTCCTTTCAGTTGACTAGCTTATGTGATGTTGACATAAAACTAGCCAGGACACACAATAAATGAATAAGTTAGTTTAAATAAATAAATATTGAACAAGTAAAAGGAAAGAAATTTGAGATGTCCTTCCAAATCCCTATATCCTTTCTAAATTGCTTCTGTTTTTCTTATGAAGATTTGTGGTTACAGGTGACAATGTAGTCTTTGTAACTGAATTACTGATCCTCTGTCTCTGCCTCCCAGGTGCTGAGATTATACACATCATGCTGGTGTACATAGTGCTGGAGACTGGGCTCAGGGGGTCCTGAGCACTCTACCAACTAAGCTATAGATCGTTACTTCTAATAATTTTATAATTTCATTTTTAAAAAATACTATTTTTATACTTTACCAACTATGCTATGGATCGCTATTTCTGATAATTTTAAATTTCCTTTTCTTTTTCTGTTTTTGGTTTTTTGAGACAGGGTTTCTCTGTGTAGCCTTGGCTGCTCTGGACTCACTTTGTAGACCAGGCTGGCCTCGAACTCAGAAATCCACCTGCCTCTCCCTCCCAAGTACTGTGATTAAAAAATATTATTTTTATAATTTACAACTTAAAATTTTTTTAGATTTATTTATTTATTATGTATACAGTGTTCTGCCTGCATGTACACCAGCAGGCCAGAAGAGGTCATCAGATCACACTATAGATGGTTGTGAGCCATCTGGAAGAGCAGTCAGTGCTCTTAACTTCTGAGCCATCTCTCCAGCCTTACAATTTCATTTTTAATAGAATATGGTCCTGTCTCCGTTGCTTAATAAAAAGAAGCTAATCTACAGAAATTTTAGGACTTCATCTCTCTCCTGCACACACATTCCAACATTGTGTTGGAGAAAAAAACATAGGGCCTTAAACCAAGTACTTAACCACTTGTTGACAGTTATAACTCTCCCATCCCTGAGGATTTTTAAAAAATAGAGTCTTACCATATTGCCCTAGCTGGCCTGGAACTCACAGAGATCTACCTCCCAAGTGGTGAGATCAAAAGTATGTGTCAGTATTCCTGGCCTCCTGAGAAAATGTTGAGTGGTCCAAAAGGCATTTGATCACTGGTATTAGAATGGTGCTTGTTGGGGCTGGAGAGATGCCTCAGCAGGTAAGAGCATTTGTTGCTCGCGCAGGGGACCCAGATTCTGTTCCTAGCACTCACACAGAGGCTCCCAACCATCCTAACTCTGGTTCTAGGGGATCTGGCCTCCATGAGCACCAGACATGCATGTGGTACACACACATACAAAGTATGGCAAAATATCCACACATAAAATAAAATACATACGTTTTTCTCCCCTCTGAGACAGGGTTTCTTTGTGTAGCACTAGCTATCCTGGAACTCACTCTGTAGACCAGGCTGACCCCAAACTCAAGAGACGCACCTGCCTTTGCCTCCAGAGTGCTGAGATTAAAGGCATCCCATATCTGGCCCCCTCCCCTTTTTTAAACAAAAAATGACAGTGGGGCTGAGCGTGGTGGTGTGCACCTGTAATCCCAGCACTTGGGAGGCAGAGGCAGGCGGGTCTCTGAGTTCTAGGACAGCCAGGGCTGCCTAGAGAAACCTTGTCTTGAAAAACAACATACAAGGAACAGTATGGGGCATGGTGGCACACATCTGTTAACCTCACCATTTGGGAGACAGAGACAAGTGGATCTTTGTAAATTTGAAGCCAGCCTAAACTACACAGGAAGGTCCAGCACGTCCAGAACTGTAGAGACCCTAGTCAACAAACCTTACGAGTGAGAGGGGAGGGGAGGGAGACTGAATGGTGGTTGTATCACTATGATTTTCGTTTTGCAGAGTTACATTTCTGTCCCTTCAGCTGAGTCTGTTCTCAGTGCTGTTCACTGGTCTTTTCCTTTGAAGCATCTGGCAAAGTGTAACCACAGAAATACTAACCTTAGTGTCTGCTGTCCTTCAGAATGTCACGATGGTCATGACTTCCGTCTCTGGACATCTGCTGGCTCATGATTTCCAGATGAAGTTTCGAAAATGGTCAGTACAATTAGTCGGAGAAATAAGTTGTGACGAATGCTACTGGGATTTTGAAGCATGTTGATGTTACCATGTTATTTATTTATTTATTTATTTATTTATTTATTTATTTATTTATTTATTTTTGGAGACAGGGCTTCTCTGTGTAGCCTTGGCTGTCCTGGACTCCCTTTGTACACCAGACTGGCTTCAAACTCACAGTGATCCGACTGCCTCTGCCTCCCGAGTGCTGGGATTAAAGGCGTGCGCCACCACCGCCCGGCTACCATGTCATTTATAATAGCTTCTAAATATTTACTTTTAATACTAAAATTACCTAGGGTTAAATGACCTGCTGTAAGTCATACCTATAGAATAAATACCTACTTTGAGGTGTTTCCTTAAATATCCTCTTTTCAATGCAGTCCAGATTGTGTGTATTCTATTGCATATGTGCATAAATGATCCCAGAGTTTCATCTCTGCATCTCCTGTTAATCTGCTTGGGAGAGTGGCCAATCCGCTATGCAGAAAGGCATAGCTTTGCTTTTAATCATCTCTCTTGAGACACAGTGTAGGCTCAATTTTTTTTATCAATTATATTTTATTATGAACTTAGTAAACAAGTCTACCTCTCTAACAACAGGATTAACCCAAACAATCAGAAAAGGATATTAAAGAACACTACAATGACACCTTAAGGATATCAGTCCCTGGCGTAGTCAGCAGGGTTTCAGCAGACCAGCAATCTCACCAGAGTTGCTGCTGGAACCTGGAGCAGCAGCTGGATGAACAGCCAAAAGCCAAGTCCCAACCAAAAGGCCTCCTTTCCTGTTTTGGCCATATATATATATATCCTCTCAGTCTGTTCAAGGCTATTTTTTTCAGCAAGCTCCCCCATGAAGTACTTCAACCTCTATGTGGAAAAGCATCCTGCTTTCTCACATCTAAGTGGTAAACATCCCTCCCATACTTGGGATCAAAACAGAAAAAAGTTTATTTTCTCTTCACCTCCCCCTTTCTATTAAATATAATAAACTATATACAATGAAGATAATTATGAGAATTATCCAGTAAAAGTCACATTTACAAGGACCATTTGTATTTGACAATCTCAGAGAAATTATTTCACTATCTATTTTATCCTAGTGAGTCTTATCCTAGTGTCTAGAGTTTTTTAAAAATAACAACACTGTGACTGTCTAGTCTTCAACCCCATCAGAGACCCCCAGAAGGAAATACTACCTAGATGAAGGAAGTGCAGGCAAGCACTCCAGAAGTACAGACAGAACAGAGAGGGCTGACTGCCTGGACAGTCACAGCTTCCTCTCCATCGTCGGGGCATCCAGTCTTCAGCCAGCCGGCCCAGAACCATCAGACAAACTGCTCTGAAGATGAGATCCTGAAGGACTGGCCGACCTGGTCTCTGCAAGGCTGGGCAGTCAGTTTTTCAGTATCAGGCTTGATTATTGTGGACGGTCAGTCTGTCATCAGTAGAGATAAGCACAATTCCTCAGTCCAGTGGCTATCTGTCACTATCATTTCTTGATGTCCTCATAATTAGACTGGAGGTGTTGTCAGGAGTGGATGTGTCTCTCTCATAAAAGCCCTTTATTATTAAAGGTCATTTTCTGTGGATCTCTGAAGTGTTTGAAGACCAGCTATCTGTCCTATCCATCATCTATCTATTCCTTTTAAAAACATATACAAGAAACTAACTAAAGCTTATTTTATAATTAATTTAGCATCTAATAAGATTTATTAAAAAAAGACTTATAAGTGACCAACTATCAATTTCTATATCTGACCATCGTGAACAAGTTATAACAGTTAGCTTTCATAACTGGAACTGTACATCACCTTTTCAAATGAGTTGTACGTGTATAATACATTAGGTAAATGTCAAACAAAATGATCTTAAGTTTCAACCAACATGCAATATATAGTTTTAAGTTTTTATCAAATACAATATATAATACATAAAGCAAAAGTTGAATAAAAGTCTTAAATGTCCATCATTACCAATATAAAGTATTTGAATACCAATGTAAAATATTTGAAGCTAGTACATTCAATCCCACACTTGGGATCAAAACAGAAACAAGTTTATCTCCCCTTCAACACAGTCATTCTCTGGTCTCCTAAGTGGTAGATGTCTGGCATGTGCTACCTTACCAAGTTTTTTTTCTTTATTTTGGTTTTATTTTTGTTGATGTTGCTTGGGTTTTGTGTATTGGTTTGTTGTTTGTTTGAGTCATGGTCTGCTATTCTGCTCAGGCTTTTAATTCCTGGGATCTCGTGATTCTTCTATCTTCAGCCATTTCCTATGGGAGGGCCACATGTGAGCCTGCTGTGGTTATACATTCTCAGTGTAGATGGCTCTCTGCCCTGTGCTGGTAAAGACCTTTGTGTTTTTGTTTCTATTCTAGGCAGAGCTGCAATCCCCTAGTCCTCTTTGAAGCAGAAATTGAAAAATACTGCCCTGAAAATTTTATAGACATCAAGGTAACATCTTTGGAAGATATGGGACCCTAATATTGAAATAACCAGAAGTCATTGAACTGAATTTCTACGTTTTTAATACATTGGAATTTCCCTACTAATCTTAGTATTATAGCTAATTGATTATTTGTTTATTTGTTTGAGACAGGGTCTCACTCTATCTGTATCCTTGGCTGTCCTGGAATACACTATGTAGACCAGACTAGCTCCACTCGCCTGTGTTGGAATTAAAGGTGTACACCAGCGTACCTAACCAGTATCCTGCCTTTAAGATATTGTTTCCACCTATTGCATAAGTGAAGTGTTTTGTTTTGAAGACAGGGTCTTGAAGTGTAGCCCAGGTTGGCCTCACCTTGCACAGATACTCCTGTCTATTCCTCTCAAGTGCTGGGATGACAGACATGAGCCACCACCCTAGGCTAAACTAAGTACCCAAGGAACTAAATAAAACCTTTGCAAATGAAATTCCAGGAATAAATGGTGTGAGATGGTTAATTCTAGCTCCCACCTCACCCTTAGGTAAACTATAGAACCTTCACTGTAAGATGGAGCAGTATGAACTCACACCTCTTCCAGCGGAGAGGCAGGAGTCTCATTGCAAGTTGAAGGCCAGTAAGGACTGCTTAGCAAGACCTTGTCTTAGAAAAAGTTACAAAGTATAATTGATTGTCTAAACGTAAATTGTTATAAAGTAGACTAGCCTGGTCTACATAGCAAGTGCAAGGCCAGTCAGGTCGACATAGTAAGACCCTGACCCAAGAAGGAAAACTGTCAGGCTGACAAAAGCCTGGTGATCTGTGTCAATTGCCAGGAACCAGTGTGGAGGTGGGAAGAGGCCTTGAGATGGCTCAGGCTGGAAAGTATCTTCTGTTCTTCCAAGGATCCAAGTTCAGTCCCCAGCACCCAAGTGGGCAGCTCTCAAGTGCCTGTAACTCCAGCTCCGGGGTCCAACATCATTTTCTAGCCTCTGAAGGCATCCACACAGCTGTGGTATATGTTCACACAGAAACACACACATATTCACAAATGAAAAATACATTAAAAAAAAAAATTCCCGGTTGGAGAGATGGCTCTGTGCTCTCCCAGCACTTGGGAGGCAGAAGCAGGCAGATCTCTGAGTTTGAGGCCAGCCTGGTCTACAAAGCAAGTCCAGGACAGCCAAGGCTACACAGAGAAACTCTATCTTGAAAAACCAAAAAACATGCTCTTCTTTGAAGGAGCTGGATTCAGTTCCCAGCACACACATCAGGCGGCACATACGTACCAGCGACTCCAGTTCTAGGGGATCTGACACCTCTGGCCCCTTCAGACACCTACATAACCTACACACCAACACACTCATATACACATAATTAAAATTTTAAATCAATCTTTCTTTTTCTTTTTTTTCTTAAAACAGACTTTCTCTGTGTAGCCCCAGCTTTCCTTGACTAGCACTGTAAACCAGGCTGGCCTTGAACTCACAGTGATCTGCATGCCTCTGTCTCCCTGAGTGCTGGGATTAAAAGTGTGCACCACCATGGCCGGCTCAGCCAGTGCTCTTAACCACTTTTAAAATATTTTTAAAGTGAAAGGTCAAAACTGACTCCACTGAAGTAGTCCTATGGCATCCACATATCCCCCCCCCATATAATAATAATAACAACAATGGAGGAAGAGTAAATGACCAGTTCAAGACATTTAGTTCTGCTAACTGGGAGAGTTTATTAGAATGAAACTCAGGGAGCAGCCTGGGACTGAGCTCAGTTTGTAGACTGCATTTCTCTTATGTATGACGCCCTGGACACATCGTTGTACTCTATAAACTGGGCGTGGTAACACACCCTGTGATCTCAGCACTGAGAAGCTGGAGACAGGAGGAGCCGGAGTTGAAGATCATCAGCTGTGTAGCAAGCCTCAGCTTCATGGGACCGTCTCTGGGGAGGGGGAAAGGAGGAATTTACTCGGTGACCAAAACTTGATCAGAACCCCTAGTGCTAGAGTGTTTTAGAGCTGGGTTTTGGATTTCATCATATTGATAGTGTGCAACCCTCAGTCTTCTATGAACACACAGGTCTGGAAGATTGTACTAGACACTGTCATGAGCAATTCTTTCTGCTCCTCTACCTTCCATCCTCACCTCTCAAAGTTTGAATACACCAAGACCAACGATTTTTTTGATTTTTTCTGTTTGTTTGTTTTGTTTTTTGTTTTTCAAGACAGGGTCTCTCTATGTAGTTTTGGCTGTCCTGGACTGACTTTGTAGACCAGGCTGGCCTCAAACTCACAGCGATCCACCTGCCTCTGCCTCCCAAGTGCTGGGATTAAAGGCATGCGCCACCACGCCTGGCTCAACCAATGATTTTTTGATGGGCTCTTTTGTTATTTGGTTCTTGGATTTATTTGAGTTTTTTGTTTGTTTGGGTTTGGTTTTGTTTTTGAAGGACAGTTTCACTCTGTAGCCCAGCCTGGCTTGAAACTCACAGTGATCTACCTCAGCCTCTCAAATGCTGGGATTACAGACATGGGCTATGTTGCCTAGCTAAGTCAGATTTCTTTCTTTTAAATTTAACTTAATTTTTAAAAAAGATTGATTTATTTATTTATTTATTTATTATTACATATATAGTGCTTTGCTTGCATTTATACCTTCATGCCAGAGGAGGGCCATCAGATCACATTGTAGATGATTGTGAGCCACTATGTGGTTGCTGGGAATTGAACTCATAACCTCTGGAAGAACAGTCAGTGCTCTTAACCTCTGAGCCATCTCTCCAGCCCCTAACTTAATTTTTTATTTTTAATGTGTATAGGTATTTTGTCTGTATGCATGTCAGTACACCACATGCATCCCTGGTGCCCCAGAGGTTAAAAAGAAAAGAAAAGAAAAGAAAAAAGTCAGATCCTCTAGAACTGCAGTCACAGATGGTTGTAAGCTGCCATGTCAGTCTTCTGGAAGAGCAGCCACTGAGCCATCTTTCCTCCTAAGTCAGATTCTTTAGTGTAAAGGAGCCAAGTAATTTCCCTCACTCTGTGCTCATTGTGCTTTCCCTGGTAACTTCAGAAAACTCTGGAACGAGAGACTCAGCATTGTCAGGCCCTGGTGATCTGGACGGACTGTGACAGAGAAGGTGAAAACATCGGGTTTGAGATTATCCATGTGTGCAAGGCTGGTGAGTCTACTGCTGAGCTCCTCTGCTTGGGAGTCCGTCTTAGTTAGGGTTTTATTGTTTTTTGATTTTGGTTTGGTTTTTCAAAACAGGGTTTCTCTTGTAGCCCTGTCTGTCCTGGGCTTGCTTTGTAGACCAGGCTGGCCTTGAACTCACAGAGATCTGTCTGCCTCTGCCTCCTGAGTGCGCCACCATGCCTTGCCCAGGGTTTTATTGTTGTGAAGAGGCACCATGAAAAACATTTAATGGGGGCTGGTTTATGGTTTCACAGGTTTTGTCCATTATCATCACGGCAGGAAACATGGCAGTGCAGGCAGACATGGTGCTGGAGAAGATGCTGAGAGGTCTACTCCTTGATCTGCAGGCAGCAGCACTAGGCATATAAGGCCTCAGAGCCCTCCTTCACAGTGGCACACTTCCTCCACCTACTCCTACACGGCACACCTCCTAAGAGTGCCACTCTCTATGAGCCAAGCATTCACACACATGAGTCTGTGGGGGCCATTTCTACTCAACCCCTCCACAGGGTCTTTAAGTGGGCTGTGGCCAAGTTCCTCTGTGTACAGGGCCTCCTGAATCATTCACAGAACCACACGTACATGTAATCATACACATAATTAAAAATAATCAGTTCTGTTTGTTTTTGAAGCAGGGCTTCTCTTTGTAGCCTGGGCTGTTCTGGAAATTGCTTTATACACCAGGCTGGCCTCAAACTCAGGGATCTTCCTGCCTCTGCCTTTTGAGTGCTGGGATTAAAGGTGTGTACCGCCACCACCTGGCCATAATTAATTTTTTAAAAGCTCATCTTTTGGGGCTGGAGAAATGGCTCAGAGGTTAAGAGCACTGTCAGCTCTTCCAAAGGTCCTGAGTTAATTCCCAGCAACCACATGGTGGCTCACTACCACCTATAATGTGATTTGATGCCCTCTTCAGGCCTGCAGGTGTACATGTAGGCAGAGCACTGTATATATAATAAATAAATAAATCTTTAAAAAAAAAAAAAAGCTCATCTTTTTACTCTCCTGTGGTCTTTCTATGGTATCTGACTAAGTAATTTTTGGAGCTGAAGCTTGGTGATAGGAGTGTTTGCCAATGGGCCAGAGAAAAGGCTGAGACTTGCAAGTTGTCATCTACTCTCCACATACACGAGTGCACATATGTGCAGATACACATATAAGTACATAAATAAATAAATATTTAGAAAGTGAGGTATAATGGCACACACCTTTAATCTTAACATTCAGGAGGCAGAGACAGACAGATCTCTGAGTTGAAGGCCAGCCTGGTAAACATACAGCACTTCAGGCCAGCCAAGGCTACATAGTGAGACCCTGTCTCAAAAAAAAGAAAAGAAAAGAAAAAAAGGAAAGATAGTTCAGTGGTTAAGTGCACTGGCTACCCTTGCAGAGGACCCAGATTCCTAACACCTACATGTGATTCACAGCCAAGTGAAACTCCAGTTCTAGGGGATCTGATGCCTTCTTCTGACCTCTGAGGGCACCAGGAGTACATGTGGTGTGTGTGTGTGTGTGTGTGTACAGACAAAATACTCATGCAAATAAAATAAATGAATCTAAAAATAGGATGCTTGCCTACCATGCATATGAGGCTCTAGGTTCTAGTATACCTCTGTCATATGTGAGGAGGTGTGTGTGTGTGTGTGTGTGTGTGTGTGTGTGTGTGTGTGTGTATAAGTGAATTTAAATAGTTCTAACAGGGTTAATGATTTTGGGTAGCTGAGAAGTGGTGAACAGCCTATCTCTACCTTAAAGATAGTTCAATTTTCGCTAAAGACCTTTAAAGAATTTTATATCTGAGTTTGTAACACTCCTGAGAATTTAAATGTATGAACTTTTTTTGTTTGTTTGTTTGTTTGTTTTTCCAGACAGGGTTTCTCTGTGTAGCTTTGGCTGTCCTGTACTAGCTTTGTAGATCAGGCTGGCTTCGAACTCACAGTGATCCACCTGCCTCTGCCTCCTGAGTGCTGGAATTAAAGGCGTGCGTCACCACGCCCGGCAAAATGTGTGACCTTTCAAGGACAGTGCATGTCCTATATCGTCTTTCCTGGAGAAACATCCCCCATAGAACCTTTAACTGAGCCGGCAAGGTTGCTCAGCAAGTGAACACATTTATCCCATAAGCCTGGCAATCCCCGGAACCCAGGTAAAAGTGGAAGGAGAGCCAGGCATGGTGGCTGCTGATCCATCTTTCCAGAGCCCTAAGAAAAATTTTAAGAGATCCTTTAACTGTTCAAGTTGTTCTTTTTCCTAAATTTAAGCCCAAAGGTCCAAATAAGTTTGAAGTCTCAGAAAGTATAGGATCTTAGTTCATAGCTGAAAATGGTCCCACTGTTCTTTTTGACAAAACTTATATTAAAATTTACAATACCCTTTCTCTCTTTGTTATTTGTGTCTCATTAATTTAAACTAATAGGTGAAAAGCAAACCAGCTTTTTGGACTGGTTTGCCTGGATGTCATGGTGGTTTAAGAAAAGCAATTGCTGTTGTACTGAGCTACAGTTCTGATTAAGTTTGGCATCTGTGCTTCCTTCCCTTCTGCAGTGAAGCCCACTCTGCAGGTGCTGAGAGCCCGTTTCTCTGAGATCACACCACGTGCTGTCAGGGCAGCCTGTGAAAACCTAACTGAGCCTGACCAGAGAATTAGTGATGCTGTGGAGGTGAGGCAGGAGCTGGACCTGAGAATCGGTGAGGAGTGAGATGGGGCTGCCCATTGACTTCGTGGCACCTTGGTGTTAAATTATACAACCAAAAAAACTTCCTGGTCTATTGCTTCCTTGTTCCCTTCCTTCCTCCTCCCCTTTTCCAGGAGCTGCCTTTACAAGGTTCCAGACTCTGAGGCTCCAGCGGATTTTCCCTGAGGTGCTGGCAGAGCAGCTCATCAGCTATGGCAGCTGCCAGTTCCCAACACTGGGGTTTGTGGTGGAGAGGTTCAAGGCCATTCAGGCTTTTGTGCCAGAAGTCTTCCACAGAATTAAAGGTAAAGCCCAAGGTTCTTTATGTAAGATATGCAGGCTCCAGGAAGACAAGAGAGTGTAGAGCTTAAGTAAAGGCATGGTTATTGTTTGTCTTTGGTGCCTTTCACTCTGCCTCCTTACAATATTCAGAATCTTCTAGAAGGTCCCTGAGGTATCCAGAACTCCTCCCTGTATCATAACCCTTTGGTATTTCACTGTAATGCGCCATTTTCCATCTATCCTATGGTGGCTTCTCTGAGACAGCCTCTGTTTGTCTCTCTCCAATACAGTAACTCATGAACACAGAGATGGAACCGTAGAGTTCAACTGGAAAAGATACCGTCTCTTTAACCACACAGCTTGTCTTGTCCTTTATCAGATGTGTATGGAGGTAAGGTGTTCATAGAGAGAGTGGTGATCTAGGAAGCAGTTCCTTCCTGTTGGCCAGGGTGACCCTGCCCTATGCCCCACTGAACTATGCTTGCTTGTGGGCTTAGAGTTTACAGTCCCATGGCCTGCAAGATGGCTCAAGGCCTGCTGCGAAGTCCAAAAGCCTAAATTAAATCTCTGGGAAACATGGTGGAAGGAGAAAATCAATTCCCAAAAGCTGCAGTCTATATTCCACATGTGAGCCTATGTATGCTATGTTTGCGTGTGTCTGTGTTGTGTGTGTGTGTTTGTATTTGTGTGTGTGTCTGTGTCTGTGTGCATATCACTTTTTGGTGATAAGCATGTCTAAAAGCACATGAAAACAGCACTAAAATTGTGTAAAGTGTCCAATCATGATTGTGCATGCTTGGAATCTTCAGGAAGCTGAGGGAAGGCAAATTCAAGGTCAGCACTGACTATGTACTGAGGCTCTGTCTCAACCTCCCCCAAAATGCAAGTATTAGAAATTAATGTGCTTCATAGACATATACTGACGAGCAATTACCTTCAGGATGAGCTTTATTAGAGTTATAGACTATGGATATGTCCAGCCTTAGTGATGCTCTAGAGGAATGTTAATTCAGAACGTGGCTGCTCTGGCAGGGGATCACACCCAAAGACCTGCTAGGTCTGTGTGATCCGGCTGGAGTACAAACACGTCTTTAATCAAGGAGACAGAGGTAAGCAGATCTGAGTTCAAGGCCAGCCTTGTGTAGAGCAAGTTTCAGGTAAAGAAAAGCTGAGGTCTAGGCATAGTGCTAATCCCATGCTTTAATCCCAAATAATAAAGGTAGTTTGTAGAAGGAAGCACCCATGTTTGGAAGTGATGTTTAATTGAATGGCAGAAAAAAATGACATATCAGAGAAAGACTTAACAGAATAGGATACACCCAGTTCTCACAAGAACAGGGAGGAAAGGAATCTACTTAAGGGGCAGTTCAGAGAGACAAGAAGCACTTTTACCAGGAGAGTTTTATGGAGAGAGGTTGAACCTAGACACAGGTGAAGATCGATGGAGCCAGAGAATGAGAAGGAGCCAGAAGAGTAAAAAAGATTGCTGCAGAGCCGGGCGTGGTGGCGCACGCTTGTAATCCCAGCATTCGGGAGGCAGAGGCAGGTGGATCGCTGTGAGTTCGAGGCCAGCCTGGTCTACAAAGTGAGTCCAGGACAGCCAAGGCTAACACAGAGAGACCTTGTCTCAAAAATACCAAAAAAAAAAAAAAAAAAAAAAAAAAAAAAAAAGATTGCTGCAGTTATTTGAGGCCAAGCAGAGCAATTCAGAGGCCAGGAGAAAAGCCAGATTAAACAAGTCACCTGAGAGAGGAATTTGAGCCCAAACAGCTGACTTGAACCAGCCAGTTATGAGCTCAGAAAGAACAAGAAAGGGTGAGCTTGTTAAGCAGTAAGGTCTCAGAGGCTGAAACATTCTTGGCTGAGGTTAGATTGTACAGAGGCTAGAAGCTTCCAGGACTAGGCATAGGTTAGCAGACAGGCAGTAATCCCCCAAGACAACAACTGAAACAGGCAAATAAAAGTTCCTTTTACAAGCCGGGCATGGAGGTGCACGCCTTTAGTCATAGCACTTGGGGAGGCAGAGGCAGGCGGATCTCTGAATTCCAGGCCAGCCTGGTCTACAAAGTTACTCCAGGACAACCAAGGCTACACAAAGAAACAGTGTCTCAGAAAACAAATAAACAAACAGAAGTGGGTAGCAGAAATCCCTCTGAAATATATACTTTGACAAGAGGTTAGCATGAGTCAGCTAAGCCCATTTAGAGCCTAGACCACTGCATCTGGGAAGGAATTAACATTTGGTCCAACCTCCTTCCATTGATCATGTGAAGAAGTGAAAATCACGAAGGAGGTAATTTTGGAAAATGATAAATGCCAGGGCAAAAATATAAAAGAAGACAAAAGAAGGTGGCCTGGGAGTAGTGTGCAGACTGTTTATTCTAGATGATTCAAGAGTAACATTTGAGCATCTGCATTCTATCCCTAGGACCCACATAGTGGAAAGAAAAAACCACTTCCTGCAAATTGTCCTCCGACCTCCACATATGTTTATAGCATGCACAAGTCACCTCCACACACACATAATACATAACTTAGTGGAATGATTGTTACAGTACTTTGTATCCGTTCGGCCTACAAAGCAAATAACTGACACAGGGAGACTGAAACGTACTTTAAAGCTGCCAGCACTTCACCGGGCAGAGTCTGAACGGATTCTAATCCTCTTGTAAACTAAACAAACTAAAAAAGGTTTTAGTGGCAGGTAAGAGGCAAGTGACACGTTTGAGCTCCTGAGAAAGAGCGTCTGGTCCCCACTCTTTTTGGGAAAGGGAAATTTGGATTGTGATATATGAATCTCTTCATTAGCAATCCATTCAAGTTTCATGTTTATTGACAGTGTCTTTGGAAGCTTTGCAGTTTGTATTGTTTATACCTCAAGTGTGAAGGTATGTGAGGCTAGTGATGGACCCCTGCGCCTCATGCATGCTCTGCCACTGACCACTATATATACCAGGGAACATGTGCAGGTGGGAGACTTTACTCAGATGCACATCAGTTCTAGACCACGTACTTAAACACCTGTGAAAATGTCTTTCAAAGTCTTGACTTGAGTGAAAAGGAAGTGACGGCATTCACAGTGTCACGTATGCATGACACCCCATGGAGTGCTCACCTGCACAAGGGCTGTAGCAGGGGGGCTTCAGGTGGTTTACTCCAGGCTAATATAGGTTTTGTGTTCTTTTCTTCTAGAATCCCATGGCAACCGTGGTAGAGGTCAAGTCTAAGCCAAAAAGCAAGTGGAGGCCTCAAGCTTTGGACACTGTGGTACGTTCCAGATAGGTTGTCCCAAGGTACTAAGGAAGAGTTACTTCCTGCTGTTGGGGCTAGTTCTTCACGGGTTATGGCCCAGGAAGGGAGGACTATCACCTATTTGAAGGCCACTCAGCGGCAGGTCAGTGGTGATGCACACCTTTTTTTTCTTTCCTGTTTGTTTTGTTTTTTGAGACAGAGTTTCTCTGTGTAGCCTTGGCTGTCCTGGAACTGTCTTTTAGACCAGGATGGCCTCAAACTCAGAGAGATCTGCCTCCCGCGTGCTGGGATTAAAAGCGTGCACCCCAAAGGCTGGCCTATTTTGGGTTTTTTGAGACAGGGTTTCTCTATAGTCCTGACTGTCCTGGAACTTACTATGTAGACCAGGCTGGCCAAGACTCAGAGATTTGCCTTACTCTACTTCTGAATGTGGGGTTCAACTCATGCACCGCCATGCTCAGCCTTTGCAGACTGTCAATACAAAAGAACAGCGTGGGTATTAGAAAGCCGCATAGGATGTGTTTTAGTGTCTAGGGGAGATTTTTGAGACTTGAGTCATATTCTCCAAGTGTGGTTCTCAGATTTTAACATCATGTTCTTGTTAGGCTTCTTGTTAAAAATACGGATTTCAACTAGGAGTGGTAGCACATGTCTGTAGTCCTGGCTGCCCTGAGCTGTGCTGTGAACCTGCTAACTCCTTCGGCAAGAATCAGCCGCACAGTATCTTGAAGAACCTCTCGCTGGTGATCATGACATTTGGAAGGTAGAGGCAGGAAAATCGTGAGTTCAAGGACAACTTGGACTATATGAGGCCCTGTCTCAAACCAAAGAGAAACATTTTTTATTTTATATTTTTGTAGTTTTTTGAGACAGGGTTTTACTATATGGCCCTGGCTGGTCTGAGACTCACGTGGACAAGACTAACCTAGATCTCACAGAGATCTTCCTGTCTCTGCCTGCCAAGCATCATTGTGCTCATACTTATGTTTTTTGTTTTGGCTGTTTGGTTTTTGATTATTTGTTTTGTTTTGTTCTCATTTTTAATTTTAATTACATTTTAAATCCCAGCACTTGGGAGGCAGAGGCAGGTGGGTCGCTGTGAATTCGAGGCCAGCCTGGTCTACAAAGCGAGTCCAGGACAGTCAAGACTACACAGAGAAACCGTGTCTCAAAAAACAAAACAAAAACAAACAAACAAAAAATTACATTTTAAACCAAAGCCCCACTAGTTGGGATCCGCCTGGCTGATGGAGACCCAGGATCTTGTGTTGCACTTTGACACAGAAGCCACATCTTCTGTCTCTGTTGACAGGAGCTTGAGAAGCTGGCTTCTCGGAAACTGAGAATCAATGCTAAGGAGACCATGAGGATTGCGGAGAAGCTGTACACACATGGGTAAGGAGAGAAACTCACAGGGCAAGCTGAAGTCACCTCCCTGCCCTGCATGCTAGGAGTTCACTGTAACCCAGAGCCCTGCACACAGTAGGTAAACTGAGTCCTCCTCTTGACCCCTCAGCAATTCTCCTGGGTCCTGCCGAGTGTCAGCCAGCAGACAGCACCTTTAAGGGTTGTTTGCCTGTCAGGATCTTCATGTCTCTGTGGCCAGTAAGTGCTCTAGCAGTGAAGTGTCTTTCCTGTCCGCTTACCACTGTGTGAGAATGTGACAGGTGGGCTGTCCAAATTGGGATGGGTTGTAAGTATAATACATAGTAGATTTTGAAGATGTATATGAAAATAAGACATGAAATGTTCAATTTTTTTTTTCTTTTCTTTTTTTTTAATTTGTTGAGACACAGTTTCTCTGTGTCCTTGGCTGTCCTGGAACTCACTCTGTAGGCCAGGGCTCAAACTCACAGAGATCCGCCTGCCTCTGCCTCCTGAGTGCTGGGATTAAAGGCGTGCGCCACCACCACCTGCCTCCTTCTTTCTTTTGTTAACACTAAGAATTAAACACTAAGAACGAGGGAGAGAGAGAGAGAGAGAGCGCGAGAGCGCAACTGGGGCTTGAGAGCACTGCCGTTAAGTCCATTGGGGGCTCGTAGCACACAGACTCTGTCAAATTGATTGGTAAGAGGGGCCAGTGACATGCCCTCCCTGGGCACAGAACTTCACTCTCAGCCCTTTATCCTACAATGTGCTTCTTTCTATCTTTCTTTCTCTCTCTTTCTTTCTTTCTTCTTCTTTTTTTTTTTTTTTTTTCCAAGACAGGGTTCTCTGTGTAGCTTTGGCTTTCCTGGACTCACTCTGTAGACCAGGCTGGCCTGGAACTCACAGCGATCCACCTGCCTCTGCCTCCTGAGTGCTGGGATTAAAGGCGTGCGCCACCACTACCGGCTGCTTCTACAACTTCCAGTGGCTACAAACCAATTAAGAAGCCTAACAGTGTCCTTTTGGGGTACCTTTCTCTTAGGTACATCAGCTACCCACGAACAGAAACAAACATCTTCCCCAAAGACTTAAACCTCGTTGCACTGGTGGAACAGCAGACCGTGGATCCACACTGGGGAGCTTTTGCTCAGAACATCCTAGAGCGAGGTGGCCCCACTCCACGAAATGGGAGCAAATCTGATCAAGCTCATCCTCCCATTCACCCCACCAAATACACCAGCAGCTTGCAGGTTGGTTTCTCTGAGGGTGAGTCCTGCTGGAGCACAGAGCAGCTGCAGGGTGGGCGAGAAGGCCAGACCTTGCTCTCTAGGCTTTGGTTTTTAGAAACAGTGATACCAAATGTCTTTCATTTCAAGAGGGTAGTCAAGGAAGCCTTTGGTGAATCTGTTTCTATGTTTTAAATTTTCCAACCTTTATGTTAAGCGAAAGTCTCAGTATGTTGGCCAGGCTCGCCTCAAACTCAGAGATCCACCTGTCACTGCTTCCCTAGCGCCGAATCAAAGGTGTGCGCGGGCATGCTCAGCCTTAGTTGTTCTTATGACAAGTTAGTCATTGTGAGGGAGGGGCACACATGCTGCAGCACGAGTGTGAGAGTCAGCAGTCATTCAGAGGAAGTACCTGGAGACCTACACACATAACTGGATTTCTGTGCATAGTATATCTTTCCTGGTTATAAATGATAGCAGTGGGCTGGGGGGATGGAATGAGTGAATCCTCAGCAGGGGAGTTGTTAGATATGTATGTGACTGTTTCATGGGCGCTTTAGTAGGGTGAGCCTCATTAAGTCCTGTTTACAGGTAATTCAGTGTTACCCCCAAGAACTCACTGCACACATGAAGTTAGCGCAAAGCTGTCGTGTACACTGTTACCTGGCTCTATTTAGAAAGTCTCCTGCTTATCTCTTGTGCTTTTACCTCATTTCTGTTTACATGAGGCTCATATCAAAGAATTCTTTGCTTACTTTTCCCTG
>OU015755.1:90110562-90139551 GCA_907169655.1 Acomys percivali | reverse complement strand
TGCCTATATTTGGGTGGTTATTAGAGGCCGAGAGTCCATCTGTACACTTCCTCCAGCTCTGTACTCTGGATGGGCTTCCTGGGTCAGTGGGGAGGCTGTGGCTGGCCACCGCAGTGTACCAGGGCAAAGAGTAACATCTTTCCTCCTCTCGGCCTCACTAGGTTGAAGTTGAAGTTTAAGCGTGGTAGCCTTCCTCCAACTATGCCTCTGGAGTTTGTCGGCTGCATAGGTGGATGTGATGAGACTTTGAAGGAAATCTTAGGCCTGCGATTTTCACAGGCCACCCCAAGAGCTAGCCAGCCCTCTGGCCACCTACAGTCCAGCCAGGCCCTCAACAGGATGGACAGCAGTCAGCCTAGCCTGTCTCAACCACTGGCTAACAGACATACTAGACCTTCAAAGGCAATGGCCCAAGCCTTACTACCACACAGTGCTGCTGGTGAAAGCAACTCTGTGACCTGCAACTGTGGCCAGGAGGCTGTGCTGCTCACTGTCCGCAAGCAGGGCCCCAACCAGGGCCGGCACTTCTATAAGTGCAGTGGTGGCGGCTGCAACTTCTTCCTGTGGGCTGACAGCAGCCAGCCCATGGGAGGAGGGGCCCATACCTCCGCATCAACTCCAGGCAACTCCATGGAAGGCCCATCAGGCATAAGCAGCCACATGGATGGGTTTGGCAGCCTTGGCGGTGACAGTGATGGAAGTACATCCTGCCTGTGCGGGCAGCCTGCTGTCACACGGACTGTGCAGAAGGATGGACCCAACAAAGGACGCCAGTTCCACACCTGTTCCAAGCCACGAGAGCAGCAGTGTGGCTTCTTTCAGTGGGTGGATGAGAACATGGCCCCAGGTGAGGCAGTAGGACAGCAGGTCCCGCATAGGTTTTCACTGTGGCTACTGTTGCAGAGAGCAGTGAGAAGGAGGGAAGGCAGATCAGAGGAATGTGGGGTCAGCAGGGCATCGCTTTGGCTGTTTGCTCCTCGTGTAGTAAGTTATGAACCACGGGGTTGTGGGTTCACATTAAAGAGTAGCTACTGTGAGGTTGGGGATTTAGCTCAGTGGTAAAGCGATTGCCTTGCCTAGCAAGGGCAAGACCCTGGGTTCGGTCCTCAGCTCTGGGGGGAAAAAACCAAGGTGGCCAGGCATGGTGGTGCACGCCTCTAATCTCAGCACTCGGTAGGGAGAGGCAGGTGGATCACTGTGAGTTCGAGGCCAGCTTGGTCTACAAAGCAAGTCTAGGACAGCCAGGCCTACACAGAGAAACCTTGTCTCGAAAATCAAAAACAAAACAAAAGGAGTAGCTACTGTGCCCAGCACCGTGACAAAATTCTCCATCAGGCATCTTTTTTTTTTTTTTAATTTGGTATTAAGCCTCCATGTATGTAACGTGTCATATCCCCTAAAACTGGAATTACAGACAATTGTGAACTGCCATATGGGTGCTAAGATTTGAACCTGGATCCTTTGGAAGAGCAGCCAGTGCTCTTAACCGCTGAGCCATCTCTCCAGCCCCCAGGCATCTTTAATCTGCATTAGATCACAGTTTTCCCAACGAAGTGAGGTTCAGGCCAGTGAAGGTCTTCTTCATTTGGTGTCACAGTGACAGAGCCTCCCCTGCAGACTGTCACCCTTGCTAGGTCATTGACATCAGCCTCATTTTACTTGAGGGCACACTGGCTATGAAGGTGTGTAGAAACCTGTGCAGATGTACACAGCCTTGCCACCATCTCGGGAGTGAGTGCTACAAGGACTGCACCCAGTATTGGATCACATGGGTCCATGCCACTGCGGTGCACAGCAGCACACAAACCGCCTGATTTAACCCAAGGCTAGCCAGCAGTTACACAGTTAGGCAGGCTTTCCGGTCTCAGTTGTATACCTTCACACAGCGGCCTGAGCCTTTTGGCCTCAGTCTCCTCAGCAACAAGATATTACCACAAATTTCATAGGACTTCTGTTTCATAAAGAAAGGAGCCAAGTTAATCTCAGACTGATTTTTGTTTTGTTTGTTTATGGGGTGCTGGCTGGGGTGCACATTTTGAGGGATGTTACGTATATAGCCCAGGCTGGCTTTAAACTTGCAACACTTTTGCCTCAACTTCCTGAGTACCAGAGTAACAGGCGTGTGCCCTCATGGCTGACGTCATGTGATTCTTGTATTTATGACTCCAGATGCAAGAAGTACCAGAGGCTTGGTCAACAACACAAGGCTGCAGGCCACCACTCAGTGCATCCTTTGCTGTGCCCATATTTGAAATAACTGCAAAGCCCTTGGCCTTGTACACACTTAAGACTTTCTAGGGCCACCAGAAGTGACATAGGACCTCCAAGACAGATGATGAGTTGACTTCAGTGACAGGGCAGCCAGCACTGAGGCCTGTTTATAGGCTAGAAGGTTCCCGTGCTCAGGGTTCCTTGCAGGCCAGGTAAAGTGGGGAGCTGGCTATTGATCAGACTCCCCATCTGCTACTGTGTGCTTGGGGTTTCTGCTCTGCAGGAAGGGGTATAGAAAGTTACACGACTGCCTCCTCATCAGGACAGTGTCTCTAAGAACTTGGGGTTTTTAGAAAGCTAGGCTGGAGAGAGGACGCAATGGTTAAGGACACTTGCTGCTCTTCCAGAGGGCCTGAGTTTGGTAGATCGCAACCAACCACCTGTAACCCCAGCTCCAGGGAGTCCAATGTCTCCTTCTGCAGACACCTGCATTCATATAAGCTGACATACACATAAGTAGAAATAAAATAATTTAAAAAGAAAAAGCAAGCAGTTAATAGGCGGTATGTACATCATGCCCTTGACATAGAGCTGGCCTTCACCAAGTAGAGGGAATCTGACCCATGGGTTCACTTATCTTGTAAAAGTTGCTACTTCTACCCAACATAGCAAGTTTTGATTTTGGTTTGTTTTCAAGACATGATCTGTTGTAGCCCAAGCTGGCCTTGAACTAGCTCTACCCTTCAGGTACCAGGGCTATAGATACACACCACCACACCTGGCATTGGACCTGTTTGTTGCTCCTCGATGGTTTCAATTGTGAATTCATCTTTTTCCTGTCTCTCCCCACAGGGAGTCTCGCAGCCCCACCATGGCCAGGAGGCAGAGGAAAAGTCCAGAGACCAGAGGCTACAAGCAAAAGACTAAGAGCTGGTTCCTTAGATGCAGGGCCTACAACAAAAAAGCCTCGGAAATGTAGCCTTTGCCACCAGCCTGGACACACCCGGCCCTTTTGTCCTCAGAATAGATGAGGGCAGGCAAAGTGAAGGGAGTTGCCTAAACCAGGAAATTGGGTCCAGGTGGCCATCCACTGTCCTGGAAACCTAGGGAGGTGCTGGGCCTTCCTTTATTGAGGGGTACAAAGATCAGATGTTTCTGGAGAATCTGGCTCCCTCTACGGGATGCCACTCCTATGTCTGTGGCTCAGGAGTGCCTCTAGCTGCTGCATTGTGAAAAGTGAGATGTCCTATCAGCTTATAAGCAGGAACTGACCTTGGATGACCATTGAGGCCCTGACTGTGGCTGCCAAGTGAGAAAGAAGCAGGCAGTGCTGCCAGCTAGCGGGGCTCTGGGCAGCTGTTTGAGACCTGGCTCTCCTGTGTACCCACACAAGTTTCCACTCCTGCTCCATCAAGGACACCCGGAGCTCATGTGCCTTAATAAAAAATCCATCCACTTTTTCAGGTAGCATGCCGTCTGGGGATGCCAGCAACAGCCGACGAAGGCCAAACAGGCTCCTTCCTGGGACTCCGCACCAGCTCAGTGTCCTGCTGTCCCTTGCAGCTGACAGAACCCCGGGGACTGACCTTCCTTCTTACTTTGCAGAGAAGGCCATGCACTTTATTTGCCCTTATAAACTTCTAGAAGAGCTGAGCTAACGTTGTCTTACAGTTGAGAAGTGAAATGTGAGTTGCTCCCTGAGTTACTAGTTTGTGAAGCAGCTGGGGGTTTTTTCAGGTCAGACCAGTAGCCTTTGCTTAGAGGCTCTCAGCTTTGCTGGCAGCAGAGTTTCAGCAGTGACTGCTTCCACCATTGTACAGTGCGTACCATTTGCAGCCTGCACTTAGGGTCTGACCCTGGTCTGCCACTCACCTGCTGGGCTTACCTGTTTGATCCCTTCACATAAAAGAACCTTATGTACTTTCTATGCCTAGTTTCTTTCCCTTAACATAGTGTTCACAGGATTTGAGACTGTGCTGTAAGTCATGACTCCATTGTTTTGTTTTGACACAAGGTATTACTGCATAGCCATGGCTGTCCTGGAACTTGCTTTGGACACCAGGCTGACCTTGAACTCACCAAGATCCACCTGCCTCTCTGTCTCCCGATTGCTGGGATTAAAGAGGTGTGTGTGTCACCATGCCTGGCTTCCTTTCATTTATTTATTTGAAAGATTTGCCCAAGGTCTTTATTGCTGCTTGGGTTTTTTGTTTGTTTGTTTTTTGTTTTGTTTTGTTTTCTGAGACAGGGTTTCTCTGGGTAGCCCTGACTACCCTGGAACTCACTCTGTAGACAAGGTGTTAAACTCAGAGATCTACTTGCCTATGCCTCCAAGTGCTGGGATTAAAGGTGTGTTTTGTGTGTGTGTGTGTGTGTGTGTGTGTCTGTCTATCTGTCTGTCTGTAGCAATTAAATATTAACATTTTTAGCCTAATTTAAATATTTATAATGTTTGCACCATTTCAGTCTAACAGCAACATGCGAGGTGACTGTCCTTCCATGCTCTTGTTCTTCTCCCCCTTTGCCTTACAGCTGTGCAAGTATGTGTAAAGTCATATGACCTGAACCCCTCGTCCTCCTGCCTTAGCCTCCCAATTGCTAGAGTTTCAGGCATGTGCCATTACACCTAGCTCTGCTGACGATGATTTGGGGTACTGCTACAGTTCCCTTGAGGCAGAATGGGAAGAGGTGTGTCTGGCTTGTGGGCCTTGCTAATGAAGTTGAAAATTTTCAGACAGCACCGATAAAACCAAAATTGCCTGTGGAGACAAAGTGTATACCCAAAGACACGCAAGGCAGTAAGTATCTTGCTTTCACTCAGGGCCAGGGCAATGTGTCCCATTGAGTCTATAGGATGGCCTGTTCTCTAGACCTCAACAGCACTTGGGAGGCTGAGGCAAGCAGATCTCTGAGTTCGAGGCCAGCCTGATCTACAGAGTAAGTTCCAGGACAGCCAGGGCTACACACGGAAGCCCTGTATCAAAAAAGCAAACAACCAAACAAAAAACTCCCAGCTTTTTCCTTCAATCACAGATTAATTTATAGACCTGAGTATAATCCAAGAAACAAAAGGAGGTACTTTATTAAATTGCATGTCTTCCTTGTGCAGGGACCATGCTAATCTTTATGTTCAGTGTATGTACTGCTAAAATGAGCACCTAAGCTACACTCTGGGCAGTGTCAGAAGTAGGGACAGCCATTTCTTAGCAGGTTTAGAGATATAATTTCAGAGCCAACATGATCCTATATATACACCCACACTCATCCTGTCCAGGGTTATCCATAGGTCGGATCCCTCTTGGCTCCTTCCTTCAGTACCTTTCTGCTTTTGTTTTCCTGTAGAGGAATTTTAATTCAGAACATGGGTGCTCTGAAAAGAGATCACATCCAGAGACCTAGGTCTGTATGATCCTGCTTGAATACAAACATGCCTTTAATCCAGGGACAGGGGCAAGGAGATCTAAATTCAAGGCCAGCCTGTATAGAGCAGGTTTCAGGTAAAGAAAAGCTTAGGTTCAGGCATGGTGTACATGCCTTTAATCCCAAACAATGAAGGTAAAGATAGTTTGTAAGCTGGGCGGTGGTGGGCACGCCTTTAATCCCAGCACTCGGGAGGCAGAGGCAGGCAGATCGCCTGGTCTACAAAATGAGTCTAGGACAGCCAAGGCTACACAGAGAGACCCTGTCTCGAAAAAAAAAAAAAAAAAAAAGATAGTTTGTAGAAGGAAGCACCTATGTTTGAAAGTGATGTCTACTTGAGTGGCAGAAAAGGTGATGAATCAGAGAAGACTTGTCAGAATAGGATACGCCCAACTCTCATGGGAACAGAGGAAAGGGAAGCTACTTAAGGGAGCAGCACAGAATGAAAACAGGAGGCAGTTCTTCTAGGACAGAGACAGGTTGCAGAGAGAGAACTCAGGTGAAGACTGAAGGAGCCAGGAGATTAGAGCCTATTGCTGCAATTAGTTGGAAACCAAGCAGAACAATTCAGGGGCCTAAAGAGAAGCCAAACTGAATAAGTCAGCTGGGAGAGGCGTTTGAGCCAGAACAGCTGAGTTGAACCAGCCAGAGTACAGTAGGAACAAGAAAGGGCGAGCTTATTAAGCAGTAAGTCTCAGAGGCTGAAAACATTCCAGGCCTAGGCTAGACTGTATGGAGACTAGAAGCTTCCAGGTTATATATAGGTTAGCAGACGGGCAGTAAGCCTCTGAGGCAGCAATTGAAACAGGCGAACTGACCCTTTTACATTTTCTTTCCTTCTTTCTTTTTGTTTTTTCAAGACCAGGTTTCTCTGTGTAGCCTTGGCTGTCCTGGACTCACTTTGTGGACCAGGCTGGCCTCGAACTCTGACTGCTGGAATTAAAGGTGTACGCCACCATGCTTGGCTACCTTCCCACTTTTAAATAAGTCCAACTTTGATTTACAGTTGGCTTTCCCTGAAAGTAATTTGTCAAAGCCACTGTCCAAGAGCAACTTGGGGAGGAAAGAGTTTATTTCATCTCACAGCTTCCTCCCTCATGAAGGGAAGGCGGCAGGCACTGAAGCAGAGACCATGGAGGGATACTGCTTACTGGCTTCCTCGGTTTTGTTTTCAGACAACCATCTACCCAGGGTTGGCACTGCCAACAGTGGACTGAGCCCTTCCATGTCAGTTATTAATCAAGAAAATGTCTCAGACCTGCCTATAGGCCAGTCTGATGGAGACATATTCTCAGTTGAGGTTCCTTTATCCCAGGTGACCCTACCTGTGCCAACTTGGCAAAAACAAAACAACAACAAAAAACCTAGTGGCCATTAGTCCCATTTTGCTTGGGTAGAAATCTCAAAAAAACAACACTAATGGCAACTGCCAAATGTGACTATCCTAGGACAATGACAAACTGACAGGCAAATCATGTCAGGCTGAATGCCTGCTAGTCCCTAATCACTTTGTGATGGTGGGTAGGCCCTCTGCTGCTGAGCTCAGTTGCCTTTAATTTGTGCAGATGACTGAAGCGAGGACCTCATTCTAAGCGCAGGCCGGGCTCCTGAGCTGTGCCCCACCTCCTGCCCATTTGTGCTAATAGATAGTTTCTTCTGAGCATGACAGTCATGGACCAAACCTTCAACATGAGCCTTTTTTTAAAAGTACACTTCATGCTTATACCATGAAGTTCACAGCTTCAGGACCCTAAGTACCCTGGAGATATTTTTTTTTTCCAAGACAGGGTTTCTCTGTGTAGCCTTGGCTGTCCTGGAACTCTTTTCAGACCAGGCTGGCCTCAAACTCACAGAGATCCACCTGCCTCTGCCTCCAGAATGCTGGAATTACAGGCATGCCACCATGCCAGGCTTTTTTTTTTTCCTTAGTTTTTCAAGACAGGTAACCTGGGCTGTCCTAGACTCACTTTGTAGACCAGGCTGGCCTCGAACTCACAGCAATCTGCCTGCCTCTGCCTCCTGAGTGCTGGAATTAAAGGGTGTGTGCCACCACGCCCGGCCAAGATTTTTAAATCTACACAGGTAACACTCCAGAACTGCTGGGCCAGGCTGCACCAAGGAAAGGCCAGCTACTCACTCCCCTACTCCATAGCCATTAGAGCCTCAGTTCCCTCATCTGTGAAGAGATGATCTTTTTAGACAGTGTGCTGGCTAGTTTTGTCAACTTGAACAAGCTAGAGACATCTGGAAACAGGGAACTTCAATAAGAAAATTGTAGTACTAACTGACATGAACTCTGGTGCCCCCTATTTGACCACTTCCCCTTGGTGGGGAGGCCTGGTGGCACTCAGAGGAAGGGTAAGCAGGCTACCAGGATGAGACCTGATAGTCTGTGATCATATGGTGGGGGAGGAGGTCCCCTTTTGTCACAGACCTAGGGGAGGGGAATAAGGTAAAAGAGGGAGGGAGGAGGGACCAGGAAGACACAAGTGAGGAGGATAACAATTGAGATGTTATCTGAATAAATTACTTTAAAAAAAAAAAAAAAAAGCTGAGAGTGGTGGCTCATGCCTTTAACCTCAGAGGCAGAGGCAGCTGGATCTCTGTGAGTTCGAGGCCAGCCTGGTCTACAAAGTGAGTCTAGGACAGCCAAGGCTACACAGAGAAACCCTGTCTCAAAGAAAAAAGAATGAGATGCCACACAACAACAAAAAAGAAAATGTTTGCATCAGATTGGCCAGTAAGCAGGCCCACAGGGCAGTGTCTTGGTTTATGACTACTGTGGGAGGGCCTGGCCCGCTATGGGCAGGGCCACTCCAGGGCAGCTGTTGCTGAGTTGCATAAGAAAGCTGGCTGAGCAAGTCAGCAGCAGCAGACAGTAAGTAGCCTTCTCGTTCTGTGCATCAGCTCCTGCCTCCAGGTTCCTCCCTGCTTGAGTTCTTGCCTTGGCTTCTTCCAGCTGACTGTGACTCAAGCTACCTGAGAGCTAACTAAACCATTTCCTCCCCAGTTGCTTCCGGTCATGGTGTTAGGAAACCTGCTTCCTCCCAGCCATCCCTGGAAGGGAGAGAACTGCCCCATTCTTCAATTGCCATATAACCGTACCTTAAATGCCAGCGTACACACTGGGACATGGACTCTGCCTGCAGTCCAACTGTGGAACATTCCTTCTAAAATTCATGGGAATGGAAAGCCTGGGTGCTGGGCCATCCACCAAGAACCAGCCTGTGAGCTGAAACTAAAAGGACTTGCCCATGTTGCTAGTCAGGCGATGTAGAGTATCCTCGGGTCACCAGAGTGACTGATGTTGCCAGGCTTTTCCTGTGCTGCAGGCTGTCTCAAGAAATAAAGGCTGTGCCTGGTGGTGGTGGTGGTGGCGCACGCCTATAATCCCAGCACTTGGGAGGTAGAGGCAAATGGATTGCTGTGAGTTCAAGGCCAGTCTGGTCTACAGAATGAGTTCAGGACAGCCAAGGCTACACAGAGAAACCCTGTCTTGAAAGACAAAAAAAATCAAACAAACAAACCAAAAAAAAAAAAAAAAAGTACAAACGTCGGGCTGGAGAGATAGCTAAGAGGGTAAGAGCACTGGCTGTTCTTCCAGAGGTTCCAGGTTCAAGTCCCAGCAACCACATGGACCATCTGTAATGAGATGGTGCCCTCTTCTGGTGGGCAGGCACACATGCAGGCAGAACATTATATACTTAATAAATAAATCTTAAAAAAAATAAAAGTATGGAGCTGAAGATGTGGCTCAGAGGTTAAAAGCACAGCCTGCTCATCCAGAGGTCCTGAGTTCAATTCCCAGCAACCACATGGTGGCTCACAACCATCTGTAATGTGATCTGATGCCCTCTTCTGCAGATAAAGCACTTATATACAATAAATAAATAAATCTTAAAAAAAAAAAAAGTATGATCATCATAGGCCATGCATAGAGTTGAAAGCTCATTTTAGAGACCAGAGTAATGAGGTAGTTCTTCACCCCTGGCTATCTATGCTTGGGCCATCCTGCCCCACATATGCCCTAGATTTCTCACAGACTAAGAAGTCTGGAGCATGAATTCAAGGCCAGATAAAACCACGGTTGGAGGCTAAGTTGAGGCACGGATGATCTGAACCAAAAGATTGGGCAGCGTCCCTCGAACTGCTGGCTTGAGCTGAGGCAGCTGTGTATCATGTGGATCCTGGGTTACTGCCGTGACTACTGAGGCTGAGACCCAAGAACTACTCCCACAGTGCAGAGGGCAAATCTCAGCCCTGTTTATACCTGATAGGGGTACACTCAGTGAGCTATCTCTTCAGCCTAAAGACTGAAAAAAAAAAAAGAAATCTGGCCATCCCCAAGATGACTCAAGCCTCCACATCCAGCCACAAGACTGTGAAGCTCTAAGCAGCCACCTAGGAAGAATCACGCATGCATAAAACTTTTTCTCCTTTTATTCACACTCTCCAAGGCATAGCTGTGTGTGTGTGTGTGTGTGTATGTGTGTCTAAGGGGGTGGTACCTAAAATAGAAAGGCCCCCCTGGCAGAGGAGGCAGTCTGCCTCCTCCAGCCATGCCACCTTGACCAGGGTGCAAGGTGAGGATACAGACATTTATCGTGAATATTTTGGCACGCTGCGGGGGCCAGGGCTCCTGCACGCAGGCCTCTGGGAGGGCCACATCCTCTGCCCTGCAGTGAGGTCCAGGAGCAGCTACTAGGCAGCAGCCTTGCATAGGCAGCACGGAGCTCAGCTCCCCAGTGGGGAAGGAGCTCCCCCAGAGGTAATTCATTCAGACCTATAGAGAAAACCAACCACGCAGGAGGGTGTAAGGCAGGCAGCAAGGGAGGCAACTTCTACTTCAACGCCTGAGGACTCAACTACAAAAACAAATGCATGACCATCAGGAAAACAGCATCCTTCAACAGCTAAGAAGCTGACTCCAGCCCCAGGGAGTAATGAACACAAGAGACTCCATGACCAGCTGTGGCTGCCGCCAGGATACATGAGGCTGCTATCCAACCAAGAACATCAAGTTTCCTTCCTGGCAAAATGTTGGAACCACCCTTTGCCTAGGCAAAGCCACACCCCATTCTTGGTGAGTTCATTGCTGGTGATGGTGGCCTAAGGCAGGGCAGGCCAGCCACATTCAGGTGACAGCAACCCAGACTCTCTGGGTTTGGGAATCTTGGTCACTGTCACCCAGGCACATGCCCACCCTTGGGCTTAGGTAATGTATCCTCCCCTCCATTCTGGCTATAACAAAGCAAACCCCACTCTGCAGTGTCCTGGGAGGGAGGTAACTGCTGCTCTCCAGCATCAGAAAACAAGCCAATTGCAGTGGCCATTCACCTAGAGCAGGCTCTCGGGGACCTGGAGTCCGCCATACAGCACGAAGCCAATGTCATCTATCTCCTCTTCGCGAAAGCTGCCCAAGAGGTTTACACTGGGGTTGAAGTGACAAGGCAGGCTGGCCTGCTCCAAGCTGCCCACCAGAAACTCCAGGGCTTGCAGAAAGCGTTCTCCCAAGGCTTCCTCTGTCCAGGCCACTTCCTCTTCACCCAAATGCAGAACCACCTGAGTCAGATGGCTCCAGCCCAGCTGCACCAGAGCTGGATGGCCCCGGCACACACCACACAGCAGAAGCAACAACCTCTGGCGAGTACCGGCATCCCGTTCATCCAGGGCCCGCAAACAGGCAACTTCTACTGGATACAGATCCTGCAGCCAGAGATTGCTGGCCAACCCCTCCAAGGGCCAAGCCAGCAGAAGCCGGTCATCAGTGCTGGCCCCAGGGACCACCATGAGCACAGCTAAGGTGAACTCCAAGCACTCATGTTGCACTTCCAACAGCAGCTCCTCAGAAGCCACATTGGGCCGGATCAGACACCCGAGCAGGCTACCAATGACTGGCCAGTTGACGGATGCTGCCAGGGCCTTCCGTAGCAGCTCCAGCAAGACACGAGAAGAAAGGTAGCCCCCCACCAGGAAGCGGTCCCATGGGCTGCGCCCACGGGGATGGAACTCAAGCTGGGTCCTGCGCACAGCCCAGCATCCAGGTTCCCTGGCCACAGTGTCCATGCCAGGTACCAGGCTCCATAGACCTGGCTCCAACTCCAGGGGCGCTAGTAGGCGCACACGCTCAGCAGCCCCTGCCTGCAGCCCATCGTAGAGAGGCCCACCTGGCACAAGTGCACCAAAGGGCAGTTCTGGGAACTTGCTCCTCAAGTAGGCCTGCAGCTCCAAGGCAATGTCTCCAGCCAGCTGTTTCACCAAAGTCACATGGGCTTCCGGGATAATCACGTGGGTGCGCTCAAATGCTAGCAGCTTCTCCTGGAAGGTCAGGCACAAGGGTGCTGGGGAGCCGAGCTTAGGTGTTGTCTGGGAGTGGGTGGGTGTGGGCCCCACTGCAGAGGGAAGCATCCACAAGAACAAATCAGAAGGCTCCACAACGAGTTAAGAAAACTACCTGGTGACTAGCTGTCTGGTGGTACCTGGCTTCATCCTCACCTGTAAAGGTCACCGAAGAAGCCCTGAGGTCAGGTCAGACAAAGAAAGTCTCACTGGCCCAGAGTCCCAACACTTTGGCTTCTACAACTAAAATAACTCACGGAGAATGGTGAAGACAGGTTCTGTCCCTCTCCAGGCCTCAGTTTCCCCATGTGAGGCTCTCTCCTATCATATGGTACAACCTTGCTATAGTAAAAAGGAGACAGGCAGAAACAAGGATGGACCCCAGGGCCGTGACGTAACTCAGTGGCAGGGCGCCTGCTTGGCATAGGTGAGGTCCAGGCACACACGGACCTACGACACCTACTCAACATCTGAGGAGCCCACAAGCAAAGGAGCAGAAACTTGTGACGACTGCACCGCCCACACGTGCACGTGCAAGGGACTCACTGCGTTACAGGGAAGAAGTGCAGCTCACCTGGGGCAGAGGGTGAGGGGACCACAGGAGGTATGGGCTGGCTGAGGGCAGCGGAGGGGGGTTGGGGCTTTTGGAGTGACGTGGCTCTCAGCAGGCTCAGTTCCTTCCAGCTGTCCCCCTTGGTGTCATCCTCATCCCGAGGGCTGGTGGCCCTGTCGATGAGCTACAGGCAAAGTGACACAGATCAGAGCATCAGGGGGCCGTGGCAAAGCTGGGGGTGGGGGGTGGGGGGAAAGCAAACCAGAAAGCTAGGGTGAAAAAGCAGGGGCCCTGAGTTCTAGTCCCACCATCCCCAGCTCCCCAGTCCTGGCCTCCTCCCGTGGTCTCAGGCAGACCCTGCCCACCTGGCCTTACCCGCTTTACAGCCAGGGTTGCTATGCCCAGCGCTGCAGCCCCACCAACACCTAGCACCAAACGAGCATTAGCCAGGAGAAAGTCCACCACACTGCCCAGGCCCTCGCCACCACGCTCCTTCCTCTGCTTCTGGGAGAACTCTGCCATGGTCACCTGTAAGAGAGGCAACTGGTAAGGACAACATGCACGGGTGCTTAAACAGTAATCAAGAGAAGCCGGGCGTCATGGCGCACACCTTTAATCCCAGCACTCAGGGATGGGGAGGCAGAGGCAGGCGATCTCTGTGAGTTCGAGGCCAGCCTGGTCTAGAGTCCAGTATATCCAAGGCTATACTGAGAAACCCTGTCTCAAAAAAGAAAACAAAATGCCAAAACAAAAACAAACAAACAGTAATCAAGAGGGTGGTTTCCTGAGGACTCGGGAGAAAGGGGGTGCTCAAAGAGTGGGTTTCTTGGAGGGAAGCTGGGGAACTGCCAGGCCCCTCCCTGGAAAAGGGCTCAGATTTGAAGGCTCCAGGCCTTCCTCCCGACTTTACCCTCTAAGGTCTCTGACATCTATCAAGAAGCTTACCATCACCACCCTCACCCCACAAAGACACAAGCTGCCAAGCCTCAGAGTGAGGGCTGAGGTCTAGGACTCACAGCACAGCCTCCACACTCACCCACCTTCAAAGCCTGAATATTTTCCCCATACCTCCCGGTCAGGTTCTCAGACCAGGACCCACCCAAAACAGCCACCCTGTCAGGAGGAGCCCAAGGACCCAGAAAGATTTGCAATGGTTTCTAGGAAGCTTGCCTGGTGGGGCCTTTCAGACCTCTTTTGTTTGTTTGTTTTTGTTTTTTCGAGACAGGGTTTCTCTATGTTAACAGCCCTGGCTGTCCTGGACTCACTTAGTAGATCAGGCTGGTCTCAAACTCACAGAGATGCATCTATCCACCTACCTCTGCATCTCGAAGGCTAGGATTAAAAGTGTGCGCCACCACACCCAGCTGCCTTTCAGTCCTTTGAAAGACCCTCAGCAAACTCAGGGGTCCAATTACTGCCCCCCACAACAACCAAGACAGGAGAACTCCAGGGGCAGGGCACCACCATCACAGATAGGCTGAGGACATGGTCCAGTAGTAAGCAACGGAACCCAAAAGAGCCCACTGAATCAGGACAGGCTGGCCGCGGCCCGTGGACTCGGGACAACGTTGAGGATAAGAAGGTGAGAAAAAGGCCTAAAGCCATGGGCTTCCGTTTCTCTGTAGGGTGACACCAGTGAGGAAGACTCCAAAGTGTGGGGCTGGCCAGGGTCAGGAACTTGGGAAAAGGAAACCAAAATCTCCAGGCCCAGTCCACTAAGCCAGAAGGTCACTGCCTGCTGGGGCACCAAGGACTTCAGCCCTTCCTTCAGGGCCATCAGCCTTGGGACCCAGTTGCCAAGTGACAAGATTCCTGGAGTAGCTGAAGCCTGAAGCATTGTGTGACTCAGCTGGGACATATGTCCACTCTCCCCAGACTAAAAATAAGGCCCTGTCCTGGGGCCTGGCAAGGTCAAAGGCCAGCCAGGGGCCCCACCACTAGCTCAGAAGCGGTTTCTGCTTCATTAACGCCTACCACTGCCCTCAGACCAGGAACCCACTTTGCAAACTAAAGGGGCTTACATTCCATTATCTGTCTGAAATGGGACTCAGCCCTACACCTGGGAGGTCTCATATTCAAACTCCGGAAAAGGAGGGAATAAAATAGGTGGCTAAAAATAACCAACTCAGCGGTGCCTGTGGTGGTGCAGGCCTTTAATTCTAGCACTCTGAAGGCAGAGGCAGTCAGAGCTCCATGAGTTCGAGGACAGCCAAAGCTACGTGATAGAGGCACTACTCAAAACAAAACAAAAGAAAACAAATAACAAAATAACCTGATTCTTCACAGACTGGATATTGCCTGTTCTTCCCCTTGGGCCAAAGCTGACTGCCCTGGAGTCGAGCTGAGCAGAAACGTGTAGCTACGTCCAAACTGCTCTTAGACTCTGTTCAAGGGGGAAGTCTCCAAAGCCCTGGAAATCGTGTGCAATGCCCAACTCGGGAAGGGGCAAGGCTGGGATTCGAACTCGGGGCTTCAGTCGCCATGTCCTCCCTCCCACTGCAGTGTGACCACAGGCCACGCCCCCACCTGCACAACGACGAGTGCCACGCCCAGGGCAGGGAGACCCCCGCGCTGCCACAGTACCTACGTTCGGGCGTCAGCGCATCGACCCCAGGACACAGCGACTAGGACCCAGGAGGCCCCGGGCCCGCCTAGGAATGGAACGTGCAAGCCCCGGGAACCGAACGCCGAGGCCCGGGTAGGCGAGCGACCTGAGAGGCACCCTGGATAAGCAGGCCCTCGCTCCAATCGGAGCGCACAACTCCTGCGCACACGTGCTCAAAACTACGCAGCTCAGCCAATGACCGCCAGGCACGCCCCTCGGTCGCGGGGAGCGGAAACCACAGACACTCCGGATTTAAAGGCGCAAGGTTATGTTGTCAGAACAAGGTGGGGGGAGGTGGCGAGTGAGTGACAATCATTCGGAGCTTGCTCTGGTTTATTTTGTTTTTTTGTTTCTTTTTTTTTTTTTTTTTTTTGAGAAAGGGCCTCACACGGAAGCGAAGGCTGGCATCGAATTGTCAGCAGTCCTGACTAAGCCTGACGTCTGACCTTGTGTGTACTTGTCACGGGAGCCTCGGTGTGGAGAAAGCTGCCTGGGGCCCACGTTCCCTTTGTGAGCCTGGCAGACAAATGGCACTTAGCTCAAAGGCCTGCATCCAGTCTCTCAAGTTTGCCCCTGAGAGAGCGCCTCTGGCGTCTCATTTTCTTTGGGCCTGCCTGACACGGAATAGCAAAAGAGCTCGGCCACCTGTCGTGAGACCTCTCCCAGTCTTGTAAGCTGAGACCCCCGTCCTTCCATTGTACAGTTGTGTCTCTTTAGGGAAACCCTACCGTGCGCTGGCCAGGGCAAGACGCTGGTCGCCTAGAGCACGAAGCTAAGCCAATAACGATCGGTGGCGGGAGTCCTGATGCAGACAGAGAGAATTCTAAAGTTTGTGCATCCTGACCTCATAGCTGCCACATGCTGAGTCCTCCTTTGCTTCGGACAACTTTGGGGAGCACGGTCCGCGCGAGCAAAGTTTGAGTCCAGAAGCTTCCAAAGACCACGGATCTGTCACACACAGAATACCAGCGCCGCTGACGGTGGCTCCATAATCTCTCCGGGGTCACGGCCAGCTTCAGAGGCCACAGTGCCTGGACCCACCCTCCAGCAGGCCTGGCCAGTCCCTGAACTCGCGGACGAGTCTGCTCCCCGGCGAGGCTTTGCGGCTCCGCACTTCCCGGAGAGGCCGCGGCCGGGAGGAGGCGCGCGCGGGTTAAAGGGGCGGGGCCGGCGCTGACCCAGCCCGCGGCTCCCGACCGGCCCGCGTCCTCCTCCTGCTCCTCCTCCTCCTCGCCGGCTGGAGAGCTGCGCCACCATGGAGGCTACCGGGGTGCTGCCGTTCGTGCGCGGTGTGGACCTCAGCGGCAACGACTTCAAGGTTAGCCGAGGGGCGGGGGGGGGGGCGGAGGAGGGTGACCCCTAGGCTGTCCCTCTGGGCCGCGCCCTCTGCGCTTCCGGGGCCGGCGGACGGGGCGGGCGGGCCTCCGCGAGTCTTCCCGGGCCTGCCCCGCCCGCGGAAGACCTGGGCCGGGGTTCCGGGGACTAGGGCGGCGCGGGAGAGCGGCTGGCGGGCCGGGCACCAGACCCTGTGCCACCCGGGGAATACGCCCTAGCCAGCCACCGCCCCACCCTGTGGTCACGGGCCAGTCACCTCTCCCCTGGCAGCCCCCGGGTTCTCATCTGCCCTAAGGGCTTTGGAACAGCCCGTTTGGAGGCGTGGAATGCAAAGGGATCTGTTAGCGTCGAGGGTCGAACAGGTGTGCTAGGTCCTAGGCGTGTGTCTGCACAGCTGCTAAACTGATGGGTCAGGAGACAGGCAACCGGCAGCCCAGGTTCTTGACCATAAAGACGGAGCCAGGCTATGGGCGTGGGGTGGAGCACGCCTTCAATCCCAGAGGCAGAGGCAGGTGAATATTTGAGTTCGAGGCCAGCCTGATTTACAAAGCACGTTCCAGGACAGCCACAGCTACACAGAAAAACCCGTCTTGTCTTTAAGGGGGAGAAAAGGAAAAGATGTGTCAGGCTGATCGCCGACCCCTGGAGGGGCAGCTCAGAGGCCTAGACCCTCCACACCTGGCGTCCATCCCTTTAGATGCCAGATTGGGGGACTAAGGAGGAGGAAGTGGGCTCCTCCTGCGCTCACCTGCACATGGCTGTACGTTTGACCCTGTGCACAGGTGTCACTGCTTTACCCTGTCTACATTCCAACCACCCTTACTTGGGGTCTCTCTGTGTCCTCTCTGGATTGGCAACATCTGAGTCACCCTGAGGAATGTAGAGGAGATAGTAGTAAAAGGCAATTGAGCGCTGGGCGTGGTGTGGTGGCGCACACCTGTAATCCCAGCACTGGGGAGGCAGAGGCAGGCGGATCTCTGAGTTGGAGGCCAGCCTGGTCTACAGAGTGAGTCCAGGACAGTCAGGGCTACATAGAAACTCTGTCTGGAAAAACAAAACAAAAAGCAACTAAGCTTCATGCTGCTCAGATGTCAAAGCAACCAGGTGTAGCCTGGCAGTGGTGCTGCCAAACGCCTTTAATCCCAACCCTGCGGAGGCAGAGACAGGCACATCTTTGTGAGTTCCAGGACAGTCAGGACTTCCCAAACCCTGTTGGGGCGACAGGGGACTGGAAACAACCAACCAACAACAAAACCCATAGGCGGGTATTAGTGGCATGTGCCTTTGATCCCAGCACTCGGGAGGCAGAGGCAGGTGGATCTCTGTGAGTTCCAGGCCAGCCTGGTCTACAAAGCGAGTTCCAGAACGATCAAGGCTACACAGAGGAACCCTGTTTCGAAAAAACAGAAACAGACAGGGGCGCTGAGATGGGCCCCTGAGATGTGAGAATGAATGAATGAGAGCGAGCTGGGGACAGTGTGGGGCTGGGCCCTTCGTGCTATCTGGGGGGGATATCCTTGGGAATCTCATCCCTGATAGCCAAAGTGCCCAGAACCCCAGGCAAAGCATTATGAATGCCACTACCCACAGTGGCGTGCTGCCTGTCCCCTGAAACACACCGGGTCTGTCTGGCACCTTTGGGACACAGACTCCAGCTGGAGACACAGATTTGGGCCCCGTACTTTTGTGCTTCGGGGACTTTCATTCAGTCCCACTTTGTGAGTAAGAAAAGGAAATAGAAAGCGAAGTGTCTAAGGGGTTGACGCTGGCCTCTAGGCTCTCATGGGGGCCACAGAAGGTGTTGGGAGCGGGGGGCTCTCGTCTCCCAGACCGTCCTCACCATGACTACCCCCACCAGGGTGGCTACTTCCCTGAGAATGTTAAGGCTATGACCAGCCTGAGATGGCTAAAGCTGAACCGCACAGGCCTCTGCTACCTGCCTGAAGAACTAGCGGCTCTGCAGAAGCTGGTAAGGGGGCATCGGCAGCAGGAGGGTCCCTGCTGCAGGGGTTAGGCCAGGTGGACATACCCTGCAAAAAGGATAAGTCACAAAGGGAAAGCAGAAATAGCTGGGGCAAAGCTGGTGGATGAGGAGTGGGCACCCGTCTCGGAGGTATACAAGGAAGGTAAGGGTGTGTAAAGGAGGGGAGACTGTTGGGATGGCCTCCCCAGATGGTGCAGAGTTACAGGGGCAGCAGGGGCTGTACACCTTACGTCCCCACCTGAGCCTCTTAACTCTGTCCTGTCCAGGAGCACCTGTCCGTGAGCCACAACAACCTGACCACGCTGCATGGGGACCTGTCCAGCCTGCCTTCGCTTCGGGTGAGTGTCGGCCGGGGCTTTGGTAGGGTCAGGCTCGGGCCAGAGTCTGCTCTCCTTTCCTCTGAGTCCTGTGTTTGCTGCAAGAGGGCACCATTTCTCCTCCTGTGGAGGATCTCATATGAGTGGGAGAACTTTCTGGGAGAAAAGCAGAAACGTTCTGAAGCCCACCACGTCTTTGGACAGTTTGAACACGGCCCTGCAAGCAGAGCATGGTGCTTGCTAGTCCACGTTAGTTTGTCATGAGCTTCTAACCTTTAGCACACAGCAGTGTGGCTGGTGTGACTGGGCCTGGAATGGAAGATGGCGTGAAAATCAGGCCCCTGGCTAGCCTTACAGGCCTTTGTGGCCTAAGACCCTAAGATGTTCAGCGACCAGGGTCTGACTTGGGCTCCCTGCCTATAAACCACGGCTTTGCCACTTACTAGCTGTCTGTTACTTTTCTATTGCTCTGACAAGACACAAGAGCAAGGCAACTTACAGAAGGAAGCACTTAGTTTGGGAGCTCACGTTTCCAAGGGTTAGAGTCCATGACCACCCCAGTGGGGGCATGGGCTGCAGCAGTAGCTGAAAGCGCACATGTTGAGACAGCAGCGGTGAGGCAGAGAGAGCTAACTGGGAGTGGTGCAAAGCCTGCTTCCAGTGATCCACCCTCCTCCAGTAAGGCCACATGTCCTTTTTTTTTTCTTTCTTTCTTTTTTGGTTTTTCAAGACAAGGTTTCTCTGTGTAGCCTTGGCTGTCCTGGACTCATTTTGTAGACTAGGCTGGCCTCGAACTCACAGAGATCTGCTTGCCTCTGCCTCCCGAGTGCTGGGATTAATGGCGAGCGCCACCACGCCCGGCTCACACGTCCTTTTTAATTAAGTTATTTACTTTACATCCCAATAGCAGCTACCTCTCCTCCTCCCTTTCACCTCCCCTTGCCCCCTCTTCTCTTTCTCCCCAGAAAAGGGGAGGCCTCCTGTGGTTGTGGTTATACACCAGCCTTAAGGCCACACCCCCTAACCCTTCCCAAACACTTCCACCAACTGGGGACCAAATATTCAAACACAAGCGCCCATGGGGGCTGTTCTCATCCACACCACCACACTAGCTAAGTAGCTTTGGACAAGTCCCTGCCTTTCCTCCAGCAGTCAGGCTGCACCTAAACACATAGCAGATCTCTGGGCAGTGGTGGCGCACACCTTTGATCCCAGCACTCCGGAGGCAGAGGCAGGTGGATCCTGAGTGAGTCCCTGGACAGCCAGGACTATACAGAGAAAGCCTGTCTGGAAAAAAAAAAAAAAAAAAAAGATGTGTCTCTTGCTGCAGTACACATTGAGACGCAGAAGCAGCAGTGTCACACCGCTGTTCCCCAGCCCCGGCCTTCTGCTCAAACTTCTAGACATCTAAGCAAGGCTGCAGGGGCACACAGTGATGAAGTGACTTGTGTAGTATCACACAGCTGGGAGTTAGCTGGCTGCTCCAGTCTGTCAAGGCCGTGACTAACCTGTAGTGACTGCATTGAACTGTACGTGGTGCACAAACATATGTGCAAGCATTCACACAAACAGAAAGAAAGATGTATTCTGCTGAGCCAGTGGTTCAGAGACTATATCCCAGCTATGAGAGCCTAATGTAGATAAAGAGGAAGTTTAAGGCCCTCCTGGGCTACAGAGTGAGTGCAAGGTCCCCTGGACAAGTTAGAGAAACCTTGACTCAGAATAAACTGTGGAGCTGAACGTAGTGGCACACGCCTTTAATCCCAGCTCTCGGGAGGCAGAGGCAGGCGGTTCTCTTGAGTTCAAGGCCAGCCTGGTCTACAGAGTGAGTTCCAGGACAGCCAGAGTTACATAGTGAGATCCTGTCTCGAAGGTAAAAACCAAAAGTGGGTGGGGACGTAGTTCACCGGCACTGTGCGTGCTTGTGACATACAGAGCCCCGGGTTTCCATCCCGGTACTCCAACCCTGAGGCCCCATGTTGAACTTAGGAACCTTGGCATTGGGTTTTAAGGTGTCAAGAGGCACTCACCAGGAGCATAGGAAGAGCCCTGCAGATGGACTGTGTGAGCGAAGGCCAGAGGTGGGAGAGTACCCAGACCTGGCTTCCAGTTTCTGAACAGGCACCCCACCTGCCTGTGCTGTTCTCTGAAGGCAGAAAGTGAGGCTCATGAACTCTTTGTTATACACCTAGGCCATTGTAGCCCGGGCCAACAGCCTGAAGAACTCCGGAGTCCCTGATGATATCTTCAAGCTGGATGATCTCTCGGTTCTGGTCAGTGGTTCCCTGCCCGTCCAACCCAGGCATCAGTCCTCACTCATGAGGGAAGTCACATAGTGCTGGGCCAGCATCACTCACATGCAGTCGGTTCCCTAACCTGGGCCCCTTCCACTCAGGATCTGTTTGCCTCCGGCCCTGCGTGCTCTCATCACTCTCTGTTCAGTGTCCTGCCAGATCCCAGAGTATGGCAGAGGCCACCCTGTAGTGACCTTGTCTCCGCTCCCTAGGACTTGAGCCATAACCAGTTGACAGAATGCCCACGGGAGCTGGAGAACGCCAAGAACATGCTGGTTCTCAACCTCAGCCATAACAGGTGCTGGGAGCTGAGTGGCGTGGCAGGTGGGCAGCACAGAGCCAGGCGGGATGGAGTAGCGACCGTCAGCCTTTCTCTCTGCACTACAGCATCAGCTCCATCCCCAACCAGCTGTTCATCAACCTGACGGACTTGCTGTACCTGGACCTCAGTGAGAACCGCCTAGAGAGCCTTCCACCTCAAATGCGCCGCCTTGTGCATCTGCAGACGCTTGTGCTGAATGGAAACCCGCTGCTGCACGCTCAGCTCCGGTAGGTGCCTCGTTCCTCCTTGCTTCCCAGGGGTCCTGACCCTTTCCACCCTAAGCCCTCAGGCCTCTGCTGGCCTGTGCTTGCTGAACATCATGCCCCCCGCCTGTTCACCTCATCCCCAGCTGCACCCCTGGAGTGGACCTGCCCTAGGTGACAACTCCTTTCCTCACAGGCAGCTCCCAGCCATGATGGCTCTGCAGACCCTGCACCTGCGGAACACTCAGCGCACCCAGAGCAACCTCCCCACTAGCCTGGAGGGCCTGAGCAACCTTTCAGGTTTGGACTATCTGGGGATCTCCTAAGTTTTTACCCCTTTAAGCTTGCCTACTTCCTTGGGAGTGACAGGGCAGGATCCCGTCTCTTCAGTCACATCTCACAGCTATGTTAGACAGTGCCTTTCTGTGTGACTCTGCTGCCTGGCCTGGCTGGCTCTCACTGTGTAGGCAGGTTGGCCTTGAACTCATAACCCCTTGTCTTAGCTTCTCAAGTGCTGGGACTACATTTCTGTACACTGTGTTCAACTTCCATTGGGTGTCTGTCACCAGACCCCCTGGGGAGTTTCTCAAGCATAGATACTTCAGGTCATGGAGGTTGTTGCATGCCTACGACCGTATGACCTGGTAGAATATTTGGAATTCACACTGAGGCTTGCTTCTTCCGGTGGCTGCTGTGTGGGTCTCAACTGATGTGTCCCTCCAATGCCTCAGATGTGGACCTGTCGTGCAATGACTTGACGAGGGTGCCGGAGTGCCTATACACCCTCCCCAACCTGCACCGCCTCAACCTCAGTAGCAACCAGATCGCAGAGCTGTCCCTGTGCATTGACCAGTGGGTGCACCTGGAGACCCTGAATCTGTCTCGCAACCAGCTCACCTCCCTGCCTGTGAGCCTGTGCCTGGGACATTGGGTGGGCTGGGCGGGAGTGCCGGGCCCCACCCTGACTGATGCTCTGCCCCCCCCCCCCCCCCCAGTCAGCCATTTGCAAGCTGACCAAGCTGAAGAAGCTGTACCTGAACTCTAACAAGCTGGACTTTGATGGGCTGCCTTCCGGCATCGGCAAGCTCAGCAGCCTGGAGGAGTTCATGGCTGCGAGCAACAACCTGGAGCTCATTCCTGAAAGTCTCTGCAGGTGCTGGGCAGGCTGGGTAGGGCCTAGGCTGCAGCTTGGTGACCTGCCTGCACCCTGCTAATGACTGAATTCCCTTCAGGGATGAGGCCCCGTCCCGTCCCACATCCCACATCCCACTTGGGGCTCCCACAGTACCTTTTAGGAAGCTGATGTTAGGGGTCTAGATCAGAAGGGCTCCAGCACCATATAAATTTATGGGTCCCATCCTCCTGTGGGACCCATGTGGATCCCTTGCTCTAAGATAGAGTTGGGGAGACCCCTCACCCTGACCCCAATTGCCACACCATATCCCCTAAGGCCCTGGTTGGCCTTGTTTTCGAAGCTTGCTTTTTTTTCCCCCACCTTCGAGACGGGGTCTCTCTGTGTAGCCCTGGCAGCCCTTGACTCACTTTGTAGACCAGGCTAGCCTTGAACTCACAGAGATCCACCTACCTCTACCTCCCAAGTGCTGGGATTAAAGGCGTGCACCACCACCTCCGGGTGGTTGGCCCTGTTTTTGCAGGTGCCCAAAGCTGAAGAAACTCGTCCTGAACAAGAACCGCCTGGTGACCCTCCCAGAGGCCATCCACTTCCTGACAGAGATCGAGGTCAGGCAGACTGGGCCAGCATTGGAGTGGGGACAGGGTATCAGGAAAAACAGAGCAGAGGGTGTGCCTGTATCTCGGAGTGAGAGACCTAGTAGTAGCCTTCTAGGGGCTGTGCCCAGGTGCTACCAAGGAGAGCACCTTCTCCTCATTACACCATAGTGTCAGAGTGTAGTTCCTGGGCCCAGCTATAGACCAAAGCTAGAGGCCAGGTATGATGTGGCTGGGAGGTGAGTGTCCAGCCTGGCATCACCTCTGCTCATCTGACAGGTCCTGGACGTTCGAGAAAACCCCAGCCTGGTCATGCCGCCCAAGCCCGCTGACCGCACTGCCGAGTGGTACAACATTGACTTCTCACTACAAAACCAGCTGAGGCTGGCGGGTGCCTCCCCTGCCACAGTGGCTGCTGCCGCCGCCGCTGGTAAGTAGAGTGTGGTCTGGCCTGGACGCAAGGGCACGTCTGTGGACCTCTGCTTCCCGTTTGCAGACTGGGGACAAGGATGGGGTTGGCCTCTGTCTGAATGTCCAGTAGCCATCCCAGTGGAGCTTCAGGCACTTCCATCTCCTGTAAGTAGGGAGCGGGTCCAAGGATCCCTTGGCTCGAAAGATGCGGCTTCGGAGGCGCAAGGACTCAGCCCAGGATGACCAGGCCAAACAAGTCCTAAAGGGCATGTCGGATGTTGCTCAGGAGAAAAACAAAAAGCAAGAGGTAAGCCCAGTGTGGTGGTGCACACCTATAATCCCAGCACTGGGGAGGCAGAGGCAGGCGGATCGCTGTGAGTTCGAGGCCAGCCTGGTCTACAGAGGGAGTCCAGGACAGCCAAAGCTACACACAGAAACCTTGTCTCAGAAACCCTGTCTCAAAAAAAAAAAAAAAAAAAAAAAAAAGCCAGAGGTAAGTCAGATCAGGGCAAGGCAGACCTGGATTCCAGGAGGAAGAGGGGCCCTGAACAGAGAGAATGGCAAATGCAGAAGCCCTGTGGTGAGCGCAAAAGGAGGCCAGTCGTAGTGTGTCAGTAAAGTCAAGTACTGCTCCTATGTCCCCAGGAAAGCATAGATGCCCGGGCACCTGGGGGAAAGGCGCGGCGCTGGGACCAGGGCTTGGAGAAGCCACGCCTTGACTACTCGGAGTTCTTCACGGAGGATGTGGGCCAGCTGCCCGGTTTGACCATCTGGCAAATTGAGAACTTTGTGCCTGTGCTGGTGGAGGAAGCCTTCCATGGCAAGTTCTATGAGGCTGACTGCTACATTGTGCTCAAGGTGGGGCTGGCTCCTTGTTCTGCATGCTCTGCCTCAGTGAGACTGGGGGCAGGGGCAGGCTGGGTTTGGTAGGCCATTCTTGCGGCCTGGAAACCCACATGCGTTCTCTGGGGCCGGGAAGGCTCTCGTGGCTGATGCCTTGGTCTCCTCAGACCTTCCTGGATGACAGCGGTTCCCTGAACTGGGAGATCTACTACTGGATTGGCGGGGAGGCCACACTTGACAAGAAAGCCTGTTCTGCCATCCACGCAGTCAACCTGCGCAACTACCTGGGTGCTGAGTGCCGTACTGTGCGTGAGGAGATGGGCGATGAGAGCGAGGAGTTCCTGCAGGTACAACAGCAAACCCAGACAGCCGGGACTCAGGCCTTGCCTACAGAGGTAGGGCGGGGGGAGCGGAGGCCAGAGGGAGCAACAAGAGACTTCAGGGAGCCTGAGGTCAGAGTCAGAAATTCATGGCTGCCAGAGAAGGGCTGACAGGATTGGGAGTGTAGCTGAGAAGTGGGGCTGGGACTAATAGCTCTTGGTGCAGGTTACAGGCTCAGAGCTAAGGGCAGGGCCAAGCCTAAGAATAAGCCACAAGGCCAGTTGGCAAACTGGCTTTCCCCTACTGCCTTAGAGGTGGCATGCGGCTGGAGTTTACCGCAGGCTTCCATAAACAGCTCTCGGGCTACCCTCCACGTGTACATAAGCCTGTGCTCCTCTGCGTGTATCCCATTCTGCTTAGACTCCTTCTGGGTGTGGGCACGTACTTCAGCTGTGTGAACTCCACCAAGCCTGACAGGTACTTGGTGGGGGCAGGGAACAACTCAGTGATGAAGAACCATTGTCATAGGTGTTTGACAATGACATCTCCTACATTGAAGGCGGAACAGCCAGTGGCTTCTATACTGTGGAAGATACACACTATGTCACCAGGTTAGCATGTGGAGATGGGTGGCATTGGCCGGGACTGCCGGGATTGGGTGGAGGCGGAGGTGTTAGGGTCAGGTGCCTACAATCCATCACTCTTGCCCTGCCCTCCAGGATGTACCGTGTATATGGGAGAAAGAACATCAAGTTGGAGCCTGTGCCTCTCAAGGGGGCCTCACTGGATCCAAGGTGAGTGCCCTGCTAGGAGAGGTGCTTGTCCTCGGTTGCCTTCTCACCGATGAGGAAACAACCTTGTTAACTTCTCCTTAGAGCTTGGCAGAAAAGGGACCAGAGCCCCATCTTTTGGGTCAGGACAGGGAATTACATGACAGCTCTTCCTGTCCTATTCAGGTTTGTGTTCCTGCTGGACCGAGGACTGGACATCTACGTGTGGCGGGGGGCCCAGGCCACGCTGAGTAGCACCACCAAGGCCAGGTACGTGGGTTCTGTGGAATGTTCTGGGCAAAGGAAGGTACCCCTAAGAACCACATGGCCTTGCTGAGGGCTTTGCATCTGTCCTCAGACTCTTTGCAGAGAAAATTAACAAGAATGAGCGGAAAGGCAAGGCAGAGATCACACTCCTGGTGCAGAGCCAAGAGCCCCCAGAGTTCTGGGAGGTGCTGGGTGGGGAGCCCTCTGAGGTCAAGACGCATGTGCCTGATGACTTTTGGCCACCCCAGCCCAAGCTATACAAGGTGAGTCATGTGCTTGTGCCATGGGCATCTGTCACCTTCTGGACAAGGAGCTCAGGTCTGGAAGCCAGCTTTGAGAATGGAGCTAGCATGCTCTTCTGGAAAGTGGGCTAGAAGCTCCAGGGTCCCAGAGCTGAACATTTGTCTTAGTTTTGTGACTGACAGGAGACTAAGGGTTCCCCCGAGCAGGGAAGAGACAAGAAGTCAGAGCAGCAGTAAGGACCTACATCAGACAAGAAAGGAAAACTTGTATTTAACGGCTGTCCGTTGGGCGTGGTGCCACACACTTCTAATCCCAGCACTCAGGAGGCTGAGGCGGGCAGATCTCTGTGAGTTTGAGGCCAGCCTGGTCTACATAGCCAGCCAGAGATACATAGTGATTCCTTGTCTCAAAAATAACCCTTTCCGGGCTGGAGAGATGGCTCAGAGGTTAAGAGCGCTGTCTGTTCTTCCAGAGGTCCTGAGTTCAATTCCCAGCAACCACATGGTGACTCACAACCATCTATAATGTGATATGATGCCCTTCTCTAGCCTGCAGATGTACATGCAGGCAGAGCACTGTATACTAAATAAATAAATAAATAAATCTTTAAAAAAAAAAAAAATAACCCTTTCCGGGCTGCAGATGGCCTAGTGGTTAAAAACACTTGTTGCTTTTCCAAAGAACCTGAGATCAGATGGCTCTCACTCGAGGGTGTTCAACACCAACTCTGGCCTCCCTCCATAGGCACCAAGGAGGGGCCTCTTTATTTTTTTAGATAAATCTTTTTTTCTATTTTTAAATAAATATTTATTATTTAGACAGTGTTTTGCCTGTTTGTATGCCTTCAGGCCAGAAAAAGGCACCAGATCTCATTACAGATGACTGTGAGCCACCATGTAGTTCCTGGGATTGAACTCAGGACCTTTGGAAGAGCAGGCAGTGCTCTTAACCTCTGAGCCATCTCTCCAGCCACATACTTTTTAATTGCATCCTTTAAAAAAGCAGCTGAAAGCCAGGTAGTGGTAGCTCACTTTTTTTAAGATTTATTTATTAGGGGCTGGAGAGATGGTTCAGAGGTTAAGAGCACTGTCTACTCTTCCAGAGTTCCTGAATTCAATTCCCAGAAACAACATGGTGGCTCACACCCATCTGTAATGAGATTTGGTGCCCTCTTCTGGCACACATATAGGCAGAACATTGTATATACATAGTAAATAAATCTTTAAAAAAGAATAGATTATTTATTATGTATACAGTGTTCTGCCTGAATGTATATCTGAACGCCAGAAGAGGGCATCAGATCACAGTATAGATGGTTGTGAGCCACCATGCAGTTGCTGGGAATTGAACTCTGGACCTCTGGAAGAGCAGCCACTGCTCCTTAACCTCTGAGCCATCTCTCCAGCTCCAGTTCACATTTTTTAACCTCAGCACTCGGAAGGCAGAGGCAGGTGGACCTTTGAGTTTGAGGCCAGCCTGGGTTACGGACAGAGAATTCTAGGGCAGCCAGGGTTACACAGAAAAACCCTGTCAGGGTGGGGGGAACCTTAAAAAGAAAATTGCAAGAATGCCCTACCAAGCCTTTAATCCCAGCACTTGGGAGGCAGAGGCAGGTAGATCTCTGTGCGTTCGAGGCCAGCCTGGTCTACAAAGTGAGTCCAGGACAGCCAAGGCTGTTGCACAGAGAAACCCTGTCTCAAAAAAACAAAACAAAAAATGCCCTACCACGGGCTTGGCGTGGGACGCTGTAGTAGAACACATGCCTGGCATGGGCAAGGCCCTGGTACTGCTCTGCACTAGAAAAAAGCTAAACCCCTCCTTCCACTGGTAAGAGCAACTTCAAATGTCATTCAGTTTGAAGGGAAACTGGTCCAAACAGCAAGGTGGGGAACCAGGCCCCAGTGTGGTGGGGTCTGCCATGCCCATCTCTTCTTCCCTCCAGGTGGGCCTGGGTCTGGGCTACTTGGAGCTTCCGCAGATCAACTACAAGCTCTCGGTGGAACATAAAAAACGGCCAAAGGTGGAACTGATGCCAGGAATGAGACTGGTGAGGTGGTGGCAGGTGCGCCTGGGTCCCATGTGATTCTATGTTGGCCAGGTCCTGACCTCCAGCCACTTGTCCTCCAGCTGCAGAGCCTGCTGGACACACGATGTGTGTACATCCTGGACTGCTGGTCTGATGTCTTCATCTGGCTTGGGCGAAAGTCCCCACGCCTAGTGCGTGCTGCTGCACTCAAACTGGGCCAGGAGCTGTGCGGGATGCTGCACAGGCCACGCCATGCTGTGGTCAGCCGCAGCCTGGAGGGCACTGAGGCGCAGGTATGTCCCCATGCCCGGAGGCTTGCTTTCCGCTGCCCACTATGCCCTGACCCTTCTGCTGGTCTACTGTACTGCAGAGGCGGCCAAAACCCACCTAGCTTTGCACAACTACCCACTCTACAACCTGTTCCGACTTCTTTTGCTAAGTTCCTGTTTAGGCCCCCGCCCCTTGAACACTGACCAGCTTTTCCAAGCCTTGCTTAAACTGTGCTGTATCTCTCTGTCCAGTTATGGCATTTTACTGTTCTCCACAGGTGTTCAAGGCGAAGTTCAAAAATTGGGACGATGTGTTGACAGTGGACTACACCCGGAATGCAGAGGCAGTGCTGCAGGGCCAGGGCCTCTCTGGGAAGGTGAAGCGTGACACTGACAAGAAGGACCAGATGAAGGCTGACCTCACTGCACTCTTCCTGCCTCGGCAGCCGCCGATGGCACTGGCTGAGGTGGGCTGAGGCCGGGGAGCGGGGCGGGGGGGGGGGGGGGGGGGGGGGGGGGGGGGGCCCG
>OU015755.1:90082632-90110462 GCA_907169655.1 Acomys percivali | reverse complement strand
GGGGGGGGGGGGGGGGGGGGGGGGGGGGGGGGGGGGGGGGGGGGGCTCCGCACAGCACTGTGCTCAGACCTACTTGGGGCTGGCGTGACAGGCCGAGCAGCTGATGGAGGAATGGAATGAGGACCTCGATGGCATGGAAGGCTTCGTGCTGGAGGGGAGGAAGTTCACCCGACTGCCAGAGGAGGAGTTTGGCCACTTCTACACCCAGGACTGCTATGTCTTCCTCTGCAGGTGCCACAACACACCCTCACCCTAACACCCTCACCCTCTTGTCCTTTCCCCTGTGCAACCCCTGCTCAGTACTGTCCCACTCGCAGGTACTGGGTGCCTGTGGAGTATGAGGAGGAAGAGAAGACAGAAGACAAGGAGAAGAAGGCCTCGGCAGAGGGCGCAGAAGGGGAGGAAGCGGCAGCAGCCGAGGCGGAGGAGAAGCAGCCCGAGGAGGATTTTCAGTGCATCGTTTACTTCTGGCAGGGCCGGGAGGCCTCCAACATGGGCTGGCTCACCTTCACCTTCAGTCTGCAGAAAAAGTTCGAGAGCCTCTTCCCGGGCAAGCTGGAGGTGTGTCTCACCCAAGCCCTGGGCAGTGCCCCGTAGCCTATGGTTGGGATAATAGCAGGATTAAACCAGACCTGAGAGGCAGGCCGGGTCTCTGGAACTAGCCAGTCACCTCTCATCCCCAGGTAGTACGGATGACACAGCAGCAAGAGAACCCCAAGTTCCTGTCCCATTTCAAAAGAAAGTTCATCATCCACCGGGGCAAGAGGAAGGCAGCCCAGAGCACCCTTCAGCCAAGCCTCTATCAGATCCGCACCAATGGCAGTGCCCTCTGCACCCGGTGAGTGCCTGGGGAGGGGAGGGGAGGGGAGAGGAGAGGGCAGGGTTCCGTGGTGGGGGTAACACTGTTGGCCCTCCTTCTCCCAGGTGCATCCAGATCAACACTGACTCCAGCCTTCTCAACTCTGAGTTCTGCTTCATCCTCAAGGTGAGGCGGGCAGGACAGCAGAGCAGGGTGGTGGGCGAGACACTGGACCTGACCCAAGTCCCCTGTGCGTGCCATAGGTCCCCTTTGAAAGTGAGGACAACCAAGGCATTGTGTATGCCTGGGTGGGCCGGGCATCAGACCCCGACGAAGCCAAGCTGGCAGAAGACATCCTCAACACCATGTTTGATGCCTCTTACAGCAAACAGGTGACTGAGGTGGGGGCAGGCAGAAAGGTGAGAGCAGATGAGGGCCCTGGCTGACCAGCTCTCCCCACAGGTCATCAACGAAGGCGAGGAGCCAGAGAACTTCTTCTGGGTAGGCATTGGTGCACAGAAACCCTATGACGACGACGCAGGATACATGAAGCACACGAGGCTCTTCAGGTGAGTGCCTGACCCCTCCCTCTGGCTTTCATCCATCCTCCAACCTTGCCCTTCACCTTGGCTGTTGCCCTTCAGGTGTTCCAACGAGAAAGGGTACTTCGCGGTGACTGAGAAATGCTCTGACTTTTGCCAAGATGACCTGGCAGATGATGACATCATGCTGCTAGACAATGGCCAAGAAGTGAGACATCCCCCACCTCATACCTGCCTGTTGGGTTAGGAAGTTGTAGATGGGAGTAGTGGGGTGAGGGGAGCACCCGTCCCCCCAGTCACAGGCACAGCACTTGAGCATCATACACAAAGACCCTGGGTTCAACCTTTAGCAATACAAAATACCAAAAAGGCCAGCACACCCATGTGACCATTCCCTCCACTGTGCCTCAGGTCTACATGTGGGTTGGGACACAGACCAGCCAAGTGGAGATCAAACTGAGTCTGAAAGCCTGCCAGGTAAGGAACAGGGAGACTGAGGCCAGCCTGATGGTTTCAGGAACCACTTGCCCCTCCATCATCCTGGACAGAAGTCTGGGAACGGGCACTGTGGTCAGTCCGGCGGAGTTCAGAGGACTACCCAGGCCCACCGTTCTCCTTACCAGGTGTATATCCAGCACACACGCTCTAAGGAGGGTGAGCAGCCACGCCGTCTGCGCCTGGTCCGCAAAGGTAACGAGCAGCGGGCCTTCACCCGCTGCTTCCATGCCTGGAGTGCCTTCCGTCAGGCCCCAGCCTAGGCAGTACCTGTGACCTCAGACTCCAGTGAGGAAGAGGAGGCCTGCCAGCACCTTGCTTCAGCGCCCCACATCCTGCAAGTAGCACACAGTCCCAAGCCCCACCAGTGTGTCCACATGTAGTTTAAAAGATATTAAATGCTTTTATTTTCAATATTTAAAAAAATCAGTACTTTTAATATTAAAACAACTAGTTTTTTTTTTTTTAAAAAAAAAGACAGAAAAGCTCAAGGTGGAGTCTACAGGGAAGCCCATCCTCACCGCCCACACACACCCCTAACCAACTCCAGTCATGACGCCTGCAGTTTCCAGTCACATGAGCATACACACAGGCCAGGAGCAAGTACCAAAAAAACTGCTGTAGAAATGGCTGGCCAGCTCAGTCGAGGAGTTAGAAAAATACTCTGCTTGAGAAAGGAAGGGTAGTATGGAGTGCAATATCCTAGCACACTCCCTCCAGCTAACCTTCAGGCTGGAGAGGTCTTCAGAGCGCAGCATCAGTAAGACTGGATCCCACAGGTTAACAGGTGTGGAGTCAATGTTAAGGGACTAGGCAAGACCGACAGTGGGCTGGGGTCAGCAGATGGGGAGGCATACCAGTCTGCAGGGTGGACAGACCCTTTCAGGACAGCCTGAGATGAACTTGCTGGGAGTCTAGGACAGTACCAAGTAGCAGGGTAAGGGGAGTATCTATGCCCAATGTAGGTACAGAGGCACTAGCTACCAAGGTCCAGAGAGCTCCAGGCCCCAGCTAGGCTGGGCCCATGGCAGGATAAGGTACTTGACGGGCACATACAGTCAGTCCATGTGCTGGCTCAACAGGCATAACCTCTCTGCCTCGGTGACGCTCCTGTGAAATGGGCTTGGTGAACAGGATGAGCCTCAACTCCTACGCCCACCGGACAGAGGTAGCCCAGGAGGACCTCAAGGCTGACAGGCCAGCCCCTTCGTAGCACTGATGACCGTGACTGTGGGTCTCTAAGCCTCTGGCAGCTAGTCTTCCTGGAGTGACAGCATTAGAGCCCTGCCAGGGTCCCCGCTGGAGTGAGGAATGGCAGCTGCTGTGTGGTAAGGCCTGGCTGCCCCCGCAGCACCTCATTTAATCAGAAGAGTGTAGGCTCGGGCCTCATCTGCTCCCAGGGTCCTCGGGTTCTTCTCAGAGTCCTCAGGAGAGCTGTGGTGGCAAGACCCCGAGTTGCCCTGGGGATGGAGGCTTGGGAGAGAGCAGCTGGCCTCACCCCAGGAAATCCTTCACATATTCCGCTGTGATGTCTCCTGTCGTGTCCAGCGTGGTATCCCCACTTGTAGCTGAGTCAATGGACACAGGTGAGAGTGTGGCCTCAGGTGCTTCTGTGGTGTCTGCCGGAAGAAATGCTCCTCAGCATCTACTGTGCACCCAGAGACCTGGCCTAACAGCCCACGGCAGAACATGCATGCAGACACACAGGCACTGGCCACTTCCAGCCCTGGCCCAGTGGCACCAAGCTTATGTCTTGACCCATCTCCCCCAAGTACCCTCAAAGCCAATGGCTGTCCGACCCTGTGCCTTCTCACCAGCTCGCTTGCTGTGGGCAGAGTTGGGGCTTCCTTCACAGCTCTCTGGGGCCAGAATAATACTCCGGGTCCCATTAGCCTGGCTCAGCTTGGGTGAATCTTCAAGCCTTTGGCTAGAGAAATAGATGTGAGTGTAATGGGGACTAGTGCAGGTGCTACACCCCATCCCCCAACCAGAAATAGGCATTAACACCTGGGAGTGAAGAACCCCAGGTGGATATGGGGCCCACTCCTCACCTACCTGGGCTGGGTGGCATTTCGGGGCCAGCTGATATCTAGGGAGCAGAGTGGTTCTGTGATATTGCGAGCACTCAGGGAGAAACGCTCGAATTCCGATGGAGAGATCAAGTAAAAGCCTGTGCGCAGGAGACGAGGACCATGTAAGGAAGAGATGCTACCCCACCCTTGGCCAGCACGAGCCTGGGCTTTGTGCTGTACCCAGCAATTGTTCCAGCCCCTGTCCTGGCTCACCCTGGCCATGGCGTGTGAAGACACAGGAAGCGATGCCGCTGATGTCCTCCTTTCGGATGCAGGCATAATGCACCTGAGGCCGCAGGCCAGGCACAGAGAAGACATGAACATCGCCCAGGTTGGTGAGGCAGGCAAGGCAGGTCTCAGCATAGTCCTCGGAGATCACACTGGCGAATGTAGCCAGGGCTACCTTACGCACACGACAGCCTTCGTGGGCAGTCAGCTTGAATTTGGTCTTAGCACTCACCTTGGGTAGTGTGAACACCTGGCGACAAACAGCCAGTGAGTTAGGCCCAGCCTTGCCCTAACCATAGAGCTCCTCTGTAGACACCCAGCTAGGCCTCAGCCCAACTGTGCAACCAGTCACCCCCTCCTATAGACCCAGCCCAGGCTTCATGGTGTGCTGTCCCTGCCCGTGCAAGATTAACTAGACAGTCGTGTGTTCTATGCCTGGTACTGTAAGGATTCAAGGAGTTCCCATGGGGAACCTGGTAGGTCTAGTGTGCACCCAGACTCTCGAGGGGCTGCCACTGGCTGAAGGCTCTTTGGTGGAGTGTGAGGGATTTAGGTCTCAGCAGGTAGGGAAAATGGGCAGAGCAGGGGTTCTAACAGGTCCAAGATGGGGGCCTAGATGGATCTGCACCATCCACCGATGCTCACCTTGAACTGTTCCTCAGATGCAATAAGCACAGCATGCCCACCCTGCATGTCGGGCGCCTGAGCCAGGTCCCGGGAAGCCTCATAGGGCTCAGGCAGTGGACGGCCACGCCCATCCAACACAGCGATGGCCACCACAGGTGCCCGGTGCATCAGCTGTACCTCCTTGCCCAGCACAGCCTCCACTGCCTGCTCAGGCCGCTTTTCACCACCTGCTGTGGCTGCTGGAACCTCCAGTGCATAGGCAAATACAGAGCCCGAGTTGGTGCCTGCCCACATAGTGGGCCCATGGTGGGTCGCTGTGGGGGACAAGTAAAGTGAGGGGGGCCTCCTGATGAACCCCATTCCTCACAGACCACCCTCTCACCTGTACCTTCATTTCCCAGCTGGTTGTAGGGAGCGGTGCTCCCTCCTCTCTCACACCTGCTATGTGGCCTCAACACACTGGTCTGAGACACCAGAGGCACAAGCCACCTTGAGGACATCTTCAAGGTGGGTATCAGGGCCACAGACTAGTCCCTAATACTACCAACCCGTCAACTACACCCTCAACTGATTCCAGCAAGTGCAGTGCCCTCCAGCAAGGCTGGGCATGGTAGCACACTCTTTAATCCCAGTACTCAGGAGGCAGAGACAGATCTCTGTGAGTGGAGTCCAGCGTGATCTACATAGCAAGTTCCAGGCAGCCAGAACTACATGGTGAGGCCCTGTCTACTGGTCTACCTTTGCTCTTTAAAGTGTGGAGAGGGTATACAATGGTAGCAGATACCTGGGGTGGCGGCTGAAGTATGTGGCTGACTGCACACTATTTTCTGTGTTTCAAACTACCAAAGAGCCACTAGCCTGCAATCCCAGCACTTGGTGAGACCAAGGCAGGAGGATCTCTGTGACTTCAAGGCCAGTCTGGTGCCTGGTCTACAAAGCAAGTCCAGGACAACCAAGGCTACACAGAGAAAGCGTCTCGACTCAGAAACCAAACAAAACAAAACAGCCACTAACATACCCAAGGCACAGAGAGGACTTTCTGCCACAGAGTCGATGCCAAGTCCCTGAGTGAATGGGCAGGACCAGGGCCTGGGTGAGCCACCCTGTCCACCTCATCATGGCCTCCTTATACAACCCACTCAACAACCCCCCAAAATATGTCCCCATGGGAAGCTATCCAGGTGGCCAAAGAATCCTACAGTGTAGCTCAGAACACAGTGGGTGCTCATAACGCCACCTACCCCACCAGCACACAGAGGCCATCTAACCTCTCCACCCCCTGTCCCTCCCCTGGCCTCACCATCTCGAAGGAATGTGTCAGCAAAGTAGAGGCAGCGTACAACGCCAGAAAGGGAGTCATCAGCAGATCGAGGCTCGATGCGACGCTGCACAGGTGTCATCTCCACGTCATGTGGGCAGGTCTGCTCTGCCAGCTGTGCGTTGGCCTCCTGCAACTAGACGAGCCAGAGGGCCTCAGATGTGCTCTAAGAGCCCTTTGTGCCCAGTACCCAGGAGGCATCGCCATCCCAGCACCTGCTCCCCGGCTGACAACAGGGGAGCATGGCAACTGAACAAACCTGAGGCCTCTGGGCCAGGGCATGGACATGGCAGCCAGTCCCAGCTCACCTTGCTACTGGCAGGAGTAGACCGTTTCTTGCCAGAGACACGGCTCTTACGGATACGCCGGAATGACTGTCGCAGTGACTTCTTGAGGGACTTCACCCGTGACAGTGGCCCCTCCATGGCCAAAGAGTCATTGGGGTGAAGGGTACACCTGGGGATGACAGAGCCAGCTGTGTTATGGAGCTACACTACACTCCTGCTACTGGAAGCCAGATATCAGAGCCCAGGTCACCAACCCAGAGCAGCCTTGTGGCCACAGCAGCTGGAGTGGCTGAAAGTTCTCACAGGATGAGAGAAGTTATAAGGGGCATTTCCAATCAGCCTGCCTTTGCCACACCAACCTCTGAAAGGAAACTGAATCCCAGACCGTCTTCAGGGTTTTGGCTGCCCACCTCATGCCACATTACCTGGCCAGCACAGGGCTCTTGCGCTGGTAGTCAAAAAGGCCAAAGCCATGACTGGTCCCAAAGGCCACGAGGCTCCACTCAGCGTGGAGGGTGACAGCGGTGACGGCAGCGGGCGGTAGGCACTGCACCAGCATGCGGGGCTGGAATCCAGCAGGCCAAGGCAGCAGCCCCGTGTGTGGGCTCAGCCGCTCGTGGCCCTTCCACGTGAAACCCTCACGATCCTGAAGGAGATCCACACTGGCCACGCTGACGGCCTGCTCTGCTGGCACGTCACTGAGCTCCAGCACCAGCACCTGCAGCCCAACAGGAAGCGGACTCAGCAGAAGAAGGGCATGCTGGATCCTATCCAGACCCTGCCAGAGTGGGCCCATAATGTCTTCATTCACCCACCAGCAAGTACTATATGCCAAAGGCTGCATTGAGCACCAAGAAACTGTGGTGACCTAATAATGGGCTGGCCCTTGCCCTCCTGGAGCCCTTGACTCTTTCCTGAGTCTGTCATCCACTAAGCAAGGAGCAAACACTAAACACTGTGTACACGGTCAGGCGCTAAATGTAGTCAGTGACTGAGACCCATTAGGCTCTGCTGCTGCAGAGCACATCTCACACCCATACTCCTCGCCCAGACTCAGGTCTCTGGTTCCGCTGCCCTTCCTCAAGTGATAGCACCTCCCACTTTCCATTAGTCCTCACCCTGCCACCCATACCCAGTGCTTCATTTCCACTCTGTGTTTTTGTTTTTTTGATTTTTCAAGACAAGGTTTCTCTGTGTAGCCTTGGCTGTCCTGGACTCACTGTGTAGACCAGGCTGGCCTCGAACTCACAGCGATCCGCCTGTCTCTGCCTCCTGAGTGCTGGGATTAAAGGTGTGCGCCACCACGCCCGGCTTTCCTTTCCCACTCTGACCTGTCTTGGTTCCATCTCACCACACCCTCCAGGGCCACCTCCTGCAGAAAGCCTCCCCCATAGCCACACCTGGGGACACCAACCATACCTGGCCTGCAGTGCCAGCCACCACCATCTGGGCTGTGTACTTGCAAAGTGCAACCTTCTGTATCCCCAGCCGTGGATCATCACTGTAGGGATCAAAGCAGCCCACCTGAGGGGACAAGATGGGATGCTGCTGCTGTGAGGAACTTAAGTTCAAAGGCCAGGCCTGAGGGGAGGGAAGGGGGAGGCACCTTTCGGAAGGGCGGCCAGTCATCCTCCACGGCCTGGGCCAGGCTGTCAGCATGCTCACAATCCATCTGGAAGAGGCCAGCTGTGCTCAGTTTGTAGAGTGGCCTTAGCGCCACACCAGAAGCATCCCAGAACCGCACAGTGCCATCCTCGTGGCTGTGGAGAGGCTGAGTGTCAGATCCACACCTTCTAGATTATTCCTCCAGTGGCCACTATAAGTGCTATTGCATATGCCAAGCACTAGCTGGAGCCACTGTGCAGGAATTGGGTACTCAGTGCCAACTGCATGCCAGATTATACACATATCTCATGGCCCGAGCGCCCTCTGAGCAGGTTGGAGGGAGAAGGGATGACCGCTTTGACAACTAGGAGATGGCAAAGGGGACAATGGGCACTCAGAAGTCACAACATATGCAATGAGCCCAGGAAGGGCAAAAGGCCCAAGGAGGCAGTGGGGAGGCTGGGCGGCAAAAGCAGGGGAAGCAGGGCGGGGGGGGGGGGGGAGAGTAGACAAAACTAGGGTACAATCTTGGGACACAGCTGTCTCAAGACAGACAGGCACCCAGGTAGCTGAGAAGGAGCTAGAATGACGTGGTTCAGGCTCTCCAGCATCCCTGAGGCCATAATAAGCAAGTTGCCTTGAGAGGCCTGAGGGTCCCAAGACAGGCAGGAGGGAGGGGCAAGGCTGTTAGTAAGGCCTGAGTCACCAGTGCCCAGACCTAGCCTGGCTTTCCAGCACCTGACTGGAGGAGTCAGCAGAGGCCAACCCAGATTTTCCAGTCCATGGCAGGCAAGCCAAGTGGGTGGAGCTTGGGCCAGGCTGGAACTTAGTCCAAGGCCAAGAGGAAGTGCAGGGCAGGGCTTTGAGCCAGAATGCAGGGAGGTTTCCTTACAGGAGCAACCCAACTTTGCTACGACTAAGCCTGAGTCACCGAGCACTTTAGCACCCAAAGAATCTGGGGCATCCAAGAAGCAAATAAGGCCTCACAGGGCCCTGTCTATAGCCCACACCCCACACCTACCCGGTCAGGAGCAGCCCACGCTGAGAGGGTTCCTGAGCCAAGTTCCGGCCCCCAGTAATGGGCCAGCTCTACGAAAGACAACAAAGATGAGCGCTTGAAGCTAAGATGACGCTCTCCCTCATTTGGTCAGACGCCCACCATGTTCCCATCTCCAGTCTGGGCTGGACGCTACCCTCCACCAGCAACAGCCCCCACCTGACCAGCCCTCCTGGGTCACAGGACAGCCACACTCACCAAGGCACTGGAGGAAGGCTGTGGGCTCTGCTGCTCACCAGCACTTACAATGCGGGCCCACAGCTTGCTGGGGACATTGGCAACATGGGCAGAGCAAGTGATGGCTGATGAATGCAGTGGGGCCAGGTAAGGGGCAGGCACAGCTGGCCAGCCTGGTGTCTGCAGGTCCAGCACCACCAGCTCCTCCTCCAGAAGCACAGCTAGGGCCTGGGGGTTGTCAAACTCTGTGGAATTGGGCGAGTGAGTGAGTGAGTGAGTGAGCTCAGCTTCCAGCCACACTGGGCCCGCTGGGGTGAGGGAGGTAGGGTACGCACCATCCTCAGGCCGTGTGCTGTGCACTGTGAAGAAGTCAATGACGCGGGAGGTGAAGTCCAGGGTCACCAGTGTCTCTGCTCGCAGTACACTCACACAGTGGCGGTCACCGTAGCTGGCACGAGGCATGCCACCACTGAAGATGATGAAGTGGTCTCTGCAAGGGAGGGATGCCACGTGAACCAGGAGCCCCTGGAGAACCGGGCACACGCTGGATAACCCAGTAAGGGCTTCACCCCTCTATACCCAGAGCCTAACCCTCTAGTCCCCAGCCAGACAAGCCCTCCCACGCCGCCCCTCTACCTACCCTGACTCGCAGCTCCGCCACAGAACAAGCCCTCCCACGCCGCCCCTCTACCTACCCTGACTCACAGCTCCGCCACAGAATCCTGTCGATGGCCTTGCAGGGGAAAGGGCCTGGGGGTGGGGAGAGTGTCAGACCTCCCAGTCCCTTATCCATGTGCCTCTCCCCAAGGTACGGCCCATGCCCGGCAAATACCCCCCGGGGTCTCCTTCTATAGATCTGGCTAGGCAGTACCCTCATCAAGGCCAGACAGCCCTCCAGTCCCACCCTCAGCTCAAGCCTCCCCAGTGCTCACCATAGGGTGTGGTCACTACAGTGGGCTGCAGCGTTGGGGGGCTGCCAGTGTCTGTGGGCCAGATGGCATAGCTGCCATCACTGTGTGAGCTGATAACGGTGCTGCCACCACGCCCCCAGCACAGGCTCTCCAGCTGCTACGGACGAGGATAGGATGGCGTGGTGAGCCAGCAGGTGTGTACAAGGGCCTGGAGGGAGGGGCTCACAGGCCTAGCTTGCTTACCTGGTTACCCAGGAAAATGCGATCCACACACTGTGTGGCCTGGCTCCAGATGACCAGTAAGCCCCGACTGTAGCCTATGAGGATCTTGGTGGGGTCTTGCAGATGTCCCTGGAGCGACTCCACAGGGCCCAAGGCCTTTCCACAGCGGTAATCATCTGGCACGCTGCAGAGAGTGCCCCAGAGTCAGGAGAACTCCCCAGGAATGGGAAGTGCCCCCTGCCTGCTGCTCACCTGTCGCTCACCTGCGCAGAACCTCATCTGGGCTGAGAGTCTGCCCCTCAAGCAGTGTCAGGGTGGCAACATCCAGGAAGAAAATGCTGCCACTCTCGGTTCCCAGGACCGCTGTGTTGCCAGCTACCAGCAGGACCACAGTGACACGGGTCAGACTGGCAGGGGTGCTGCAGGCAAGAGGGGAAGTGAGTAAGGTGAGCCCACCCCCCTGCTAGGGAAGGAGGGATGGGCTGGACCCTCTCTCTGGGCTCTCTTGTGCAGTCGCAGGGCCTGTTCACAGCACAGGCTGACACCCTGGGAAGGCAATATGCAGTGTAATTAACCCACTCAATTACCCCCCAGCGTGCCAGCAAAGAAAGGCACCCAAAAAAAAAAATCTTCCCCAGGTCTCAAAGGACTCACAGCTCCTCTTACTACTGGGCCACTCTCAGGCTGATAGAACATTGCCCCAGCCAGGGTACCCAGGGGCCCCTCCAGTCCCTGCCTACAGTGATGGGGACAGCCTAGGGACTAACCTGTGCTCAAGGACTAGCCCATCCCAGCCATCTCCAGCAGGCCTGAGGGCCAGGTCCTTTACCTGGGAAGTCTGGCCTGCTGTGCACCTCAGGAGTGTACCCTGGAGAACCCTCCCAACTACCAACGGTGGCCTGGCCTATCCAAACTCAAGAAACCAGCAGGAAGGCCAGGCATGGGAGCACACACCTGTAGCCCCACACTTGAGAGCCTGAGGCTGGAGACCAAAACTAGCCTGAGACTCTGCTCGTGTCACGTTGGCACAGAACTGTCCCAAATGCCTAGAGAGTACAATGCCAGCCTGCAAGTCTAAGGAGTTGGATATAGAACGTATTTTATTCGCTGGGACCCCAAAACTGAAAACTCCCACAGTGGGAAGCACAGACCCTGCCTACTAGCCTCAGACACAGCTAGTCACAACTCTAACCTTCACTTCAAAGGGGACCGCTGTGAAGCAAGGCCCTACCCAGGCAGGCTTCCACACCCCGCCCTGAGCGGGCTCAGAGGCTCTCTCTATCACCCCTACCCGGTGGCTAGCCCCAACCTAGTCTTCCAGTACCTGGCACTGTCAAAAGCGGGCCGGCTGGGTGGCTGGAAGCTGAGTCCTTCCTTCAGGTGGGCACAGCCACTATGATGGACGATCTCCCACAGATGCAAGCTGCTGTCATCCAGCAGTGTCAAGAGGCGGCCCTGAGTGGGGGAGCAGAGACCGAAGTGGGGATAACCTGGCGGGGAGGAGGGCATAGGGACGGGGACCACCTGGTGCTGGTGAAGGAGGGCAGATGTTCACCTGACCAGGCAGGAAGTGCATCTGTGTGACGGTGGCTGTGTCCCGATGCAGGCCTGTGAATTCCACGCCAGGTGCACCATAGCTGAGGTGACTTGTCAAGGACAAATGCACGCAGGCCAAGCCAGGACGGTTCTGACAGGCCTCTCCCAAGACCCTGCCCCTCCAGGAGTCCGGTGGTCTCCTGATGAGCCCCCTTCATGAAACAATGCTGCTCCTGAGTGCCCCCAAGGTGCCCAGACTCTACACGGAGCCCCCAAAGTAGTGTGCTGCTGTAGGTCTCTCAAGCTCTCATCTGTACAGCAAGCTAACGACTCAAACTCAGAAAGCCGGTGCCGATGGAGTAAGAATAAACACCTGCTCAGCACTGTGGCTCCAGCGTGGTTCACACGGGGCCTTGGATGCACCTGCGTGGACCGAGCGCCTCGCAGTAGAGGCTAAACAGGCCCAGGCAGAACAGAGCAGCACCGGATCAAACAACCCCAACTGAGGGCAAGTATCCCACCCTCCTCCACAGCAGGCAGCCAGCAGCTTCCACTGCCCATCTTACAGATGAACACGCACGCTACAAGACTGGTCACCTGCTTGAGCAAGTGCCCTGAGACACAGCAACCCCAGGATCGATGGTGGCCAGCGAAACCTGAAGGGGCCCAAGAGAACTAAGATGGGTCAGGGATGTTGTCCCAGTGACAGGGCAGGGGCGGTTGCCTGGCTACTGAGCTGGGACTCCCTGCAGTCCTGGCAGGGAGGACAAAGGGAGGGCAGGGGCAGCTGGCGGGCAGCAGGTCTCCCAGGAGATGAGCCGGCCCCGCAGGGGGAAGGGAGGCTTAGAGACCAAGGCTGGCACTTTCCAGCCTCAGTTTCCCAACCCTGGGGCGGGCTCAAGGCTGTAGGAATTTAAAGGAAAGAGGGACGAGAAAGGCCTCCTCATCTGTACTAAGCATGAGGAGCCAGTTTCCACAAGGACAGCGCCAAGCACCTGGCGGTGAAGACTGTGGGCCACTCTGACGTGGACACCTCTAACACAGTACAGGGCCTTGAGCCGGGCGTGGTGGCACACGCCTTTAATCCCAGCACTCGGGAGGCAGAGGCAGGCGGCTCGCTGCCAGTTCCAGGCCAGCCTGGTCTAAAAGGGAGTTCAGGACAGCCACGGCTACACAGAGAAACCTTGTCTTGAAAAGCCAAAAAAAAAAAACAAAAACAAAACAAAACTGTACAAGGCCTCAGAAGTGGACTGGCAGCACAGCACCCACAGGGCTTGAAATGGAAGGTGGGGTGGAAGCCTACTCACTGTCCCACCACAGAGGGAAGGACATCGTCATCCATCCAGGCACATTCCCTAACACAGGACAGCAGCTCATAAGCAATGGGCCATATTCCCACCCTGACCTAGTGCTCCTAGCTCGGTCTGGGTGAGTGAGGTGAGAGAGATAAGCACCTTTACCAAGCTGCTTCTAGCCAGGCCCGGCACCTCAGTTTTCCTGAAGGCAGGTTAGGGTGGTATTTCCAGGGTAAGGAGACACTTACTCGGCAGCCTGCTGCCCCACCCCCTCCCGGGAGGGCAGGAAAATGCCTGCTTTGTACGGCCCATTTGGTCTATTGTACGGCATCAGGGTCCAAATAGGGGCAGTGTCACACTCACCATGCTGAGCCTGGCACTGCCCTCGTCCCCTGGGTTGAACACATGGATCTTCATACTTGTGTGTACGTGTCTGTGTGTGCACACAGGCTCACCACCCTCTCACCAAGGCCCATAGGCTAACCCTAACTGCCCCAGTCACAGTTTGCCAAGGTGACGGTAGGGTCACCTAAGAATTGGCAGGCTGAAAGACTGCAAGGCACAGCTGTGGTCACTGCTACCTGACGTCCTCTGCAATCACCCACCTCCCAACAAAAAGACCGGATCATTTCTGAAAGGAGTCATGGGCAAGCAGGCACAGGCACCCTCTTCAGTGGCTCCAACACACTCGGCCATCTCCACGAAGCACCTGGCACGCTAGGACCCCAGCATGAAGGTCCTCACAATCCCTGAGTGCCATGACCGCAAAGGATACATCTTAACAGCCCCAGACCTGGTGCCGATAGCCATGATGCGAAGCTCGGGGTCGAAGGCCAAGGCACTGGGCTGGTTGGGGAAGCCATGCTCCACGGTCTGTGAGGAAGGAGAGCGCTACATGGGCAACACACCCTGGGACTTCTGTTTCTGCTTGGCCCAGAAGGTGCTGCCTACCTCCCCACGTGGAAAGAGCCAGAGAACAGGAATCCCAGCCCAGCGCCATCAGAAGCAGGGCTAGCCTGGGCACTGTAAGTGATGATGTGCCCTACCCACTTCTCTGCTCTCTGTGAGGCAAGCGCAGCACCCTTGCCTCACGTTGGTGTGTCCGTGCTTCCTCCCACTGGCCCACCCATCAAGGACCAAGTGTGGTAGGGACATGTATACCCTCAAGAGATGTCAGATGTAGACTGGTAGCACACAGCTATAATCTTAGCATCTGCAAGGCTGAGGCAGGAGGATTCTGAGCTAGAGGATAGCATGGGCCACACAGTGCGATGCTGTCTCAGAAATAATAAAAACATAAGTAAAAGAGGCCATCCCTGTGGGGACAGCTCTCTGGATAGGTGGTGTGGCAGAACTTAACTATGCACTCTTGGACTGATCACAGTACTCCATCCAGCCTGCTTACACTTTGCAGTGACAGTGAACCCATCAAAGAAAGCAGGGCCACCAACCCCTCCCCATCCCTGAGCTGGTAAGGGAATTCCCTTTCCCATAGTATAGTCATACCCTGTCTGGACCTGACCCTTCCAGTTAGCCCCAGGCTTGCAGTCCAGTGTCCAGGAGACACTAGGACAAGACAGCAAGGCAAGTCCCCATGGTCCTGAGTGGGCACGATCAGGCTCATCTTATGGAAGAGAAGGCTAAATCCCTTATTTAGTGCCTGTCCTTTGCACCTCAAATCCAATCAATTCCTGAGCTATTTACTGTTTTAGCTTTAAGACACACAGGAGTCGGCCTTCGCACACCCTGCTCCAGGCCTACCCAACGCCTGCCTGGACCAGTGCTCACTCAAGAGGAAAACCAGCCAGCCATCCCCACCTCCTCCATGTGGGGCCCTCCAGGAGATTTCTGCTGATCCACGGCCAAAGCCGAGTCCTCACTACATGATTCCTCTCTGGGCATCTCCGTTCACCCGACCCCTACCCCCCACCCCAAAGCCCTTTGCTCTTTTGCTAGGCAGCATCTCCTGCACTCCTTCTACCCCCTCCCCCACCACACTGGCAACTCTACAGGCCTCCCTAACAGGTCCTGTCTACATCCTCGCTGCAGTGCACACTCCCACACACTCATCACACACACCATGGTTCATCATTAGCACTAGCCAATCCTGTGAACTACCATATACTGCACTTCTCTGTGTTGGCTTTTTGTCCTGGTCCTTTTCCCAATGAATAAGCCATCCCTTCAAATGAAGAGCTGTCTCCTTTGGATTCCACTGTGTCCCTAGCACCGAGGAGGCAGGGATCCAGACTAAATTAGCATGGGATGCACACCGTACAGGCAACCTACAGTCTGAGCTGAATTTGAACCCAACAGGCAGAGTCAAAAACAAAAAACGGGTGTTCACCCTGGACCACAAGCCCAAGCTCAAGAATCTGAGGCCTCTTCCCTAGAGATCTAACAGCTCCTTTTCCCCAAGATGACCTAGCTAGCTCCTATCACTGTTGCTCCACTCACATCAGGCCCCAGCCTCCTCAACTGTTGCTACTGTAGCATCAGCCAAGGGGAGGGGACCCCCAGTGCGTCATCACCACATCTGTGCAGGTCCTCACTACAGACCCCCACTCACTGACTGAAACTCATTTTCTTCTTGTTTCATGGGGCTCACCCTCATGGCCACACCAGCAAAAGCTGAGGCTCACATCTAAGGAGCCTCTCCTCACAGGTCTCGCTGGCAGGTTCTTAGTCACAGAGTCGGTGAACTCTTGACAGCACCATCAGCGCTGCCCGGGACCTCAACAGGATGAGCCATGGGAGGGCCTTCCCTGAAACATGGCTCCTAAGAGAAGTTCAGGGTCCCTAAGTTCTGTTTAGGAGAGTAGCAGCTGCCCCAAAACTCCGGGCCCATACTCGACTGTCATCACACAGCAAGGCAAGAAAGAAAAGCGGCCCACTCGGGATTGAATCTCAATTCTTTTTTTCTTTTTTTTCTCAATTCTTTTCATGTGTGTAATAGAAATGAGAAATCCAATCCTTAATGACAGGGTGCACACTGAGTGCATATCCAACCCAATCCGAGCCCCACCACTACGAATCAGAGGTAGCCTTGCAAGGCTCTATATTGGTCAATGCTGGGGAGGTGGAGGCTGAGGCCCTTCCTGGGGTCTCTTTTTCCCCTCACAGTCTCTCCAACTTTAGTAAGATCCGGCCGCCTGGCCTAGTTGCAAGGAGATCCAGAATCTACAAGGAGGAAACTGGTCTCATATCATGGCGGGGGAAACTGAGGCACCACGGTTTGAATTTGTAGTTGGGCGCACAGACCCGCACATCCCCTAGACTAGGGACCCCAAAGCAGGGCAGAGCCTCGGGATAAGGGTGGAAAGTCGGCGCTGGGATTTCCCAGCCCCACCCCCCCACCCCCCACTTCTCCCACTCTAGCCCGCCTAGGAGTTAAAGAAAAACAAAACCTGGCCTTGGGTGCCTGCCCCTCGGCCGAGGCGGGCCACACACCAAAAGAAAAAAAAGAAAAGAAAAAGAAAAAAAAGAAGAGAGAAAGAAAGAAGAGAGGCAAAAAGAAGAAAGAAAGAAAGAAGAAAAAAGAGAGGCCAAGAGTGAAAGGCAGATAGGTAGGGAGACTCCACTGAGCCCAAGGGACACCCCAGAGAAACATCAGGGGTTCAGAGACCAGGAGCAGAGAAACAAGAGGAGCCAGAAAGCGCACGGCGCGGAGCAGGGCGCAGCCTGAGATCCCAAGCAGGCACACCGGAGCAGCGCGGAGCTTGCAAGGCAGAGGCGGCCCGCCGAGGCCCGCCCCGGCCGCCGCACCTTGTGGAAGGCGAAGAGCTCCTGCTTGAGCTTCTCGCGCTGCGGGTCGGCACCCTGCCGCCGGAACCGAAACTTCATCATCTTGTGCCCGCCGCCGCCACCGCCGCCGCGGGATGCGCCCGGCCCCGCCGGTCCTGAGGCGCGGGGCGGGGCCTTCACGGAGGCGCGGGACGCCACGGACGCCCGCCCGACCCACGACGTGAGCGTGCCCGCCGTGCCGTGCCGCCCCTTGCTCGCCAGACAATGGGCGAGGACCGGGCCCCCGGGCTCGCCGGGCTCGCCAGGGGGCCCCAGTCACGCATGTGCAGTGGTGCGGGGCCTGCTGGGATTTGTAGTCCGAAGGTGGGTCTCCACTCTAGGAAGCTTGGAGAAGGTTGTTTTCCACTCACGATTTAGCTACAAGAACATGTTCATAATGCGAGGGACAATTCCCTAGCCCCTACAGGCCCCACTTTCGCCATCTTTGCCGAGGTTACCAAGTTTGTGTGGCCAGTTTTCACTGAGGTCTATGTCCTCAGTGTGTCTCCCACATCATGTTTTTTGTGTCAACTATGGATTAGTAAAAGAACTCCTCTCTAGGACCGGGAGTGGTGGTGCACACCTTTAATTTCAGCAATCAGGAAGCAAGCAGAGGCAGGCAGATCTCTCTGAATTCCAGGCCAGCCAAAAGCTACATAGTAAAACTATGTCTCAAACAAACAAACAAAACAAAACAAAACCTCTCAATCACTCGGGGAACTTCTATACATTCTTGACGGCCCGCCACAAAGAGCTCGGTTTGCACAGGCTCAGAAGAACCTAGAGAGGGTTGTGAGGCAAACAAAAGGGGCAGAGAGCTGCAGGAGGTGGTATACCGGGCTGAACCAGATCTGGAAACCGCTTCCCGCCCTCCCCCTCCCGACAGGGAACTCTGAGAACAAAGCTGTGCCCCGCCCCCACTTTCTTCCTGTCCCACCCACCTCCCCGATACTTTTCTCATCTGGACAATGGCCTCTAAGCTGAACCTTTTCCTGAAAGCCGAGGGGCTCAGTGTTGGAAGAGATCCCGGGAGCTTCGGCAGGCCAAGCCCCCATCCTAGCAGCTGTGTCGAGAGGAGGAGTTGACCTCTAACCCTGAGGCAGCTGCTCAGCAGCAACAGGGGCCTGGCTACCCCAGAGCTGCCCACGCCAGCTTTGCTCAGCCCGCCCTGTGAGCTAGGGCTCAGTACTCACAGTTCTTTCCTGTGCTGTTGCTAAAGTGGTTGGCCTGACAGCCAAGGGCCCCTCCTGCTCTTAATGGGCTTAATGGTGTTTTGAGCTCCGTGAGAGAGGCACAGATATCACGCAGTTTTACAGCGGTATTACCCCAGATTCGCAGAGGAGGAAACTGGAACAGCCAATACAGACCAAGATAAGACCCTAGCCATGGTCAGAAGCAACACAGAGGCCTGGGCTGCTGTCCTTGTCTCACGCCATCGGGTTGTCTGCTCCACAGCAGCATCTTTTCTTTTCTTTTCTCCTCTCCTTCTCCTCTCTCTCTGTCTGTGTCTCTCTGCCTTTCTGTCTGTCTCTCTGTCTCTCTCTGTCTCTCTCTCTCTCTCTCTATCCCTAACCCACTCTCATAGCTGCAGTTAAAGTTTAGCAGGAGGTTCCCTTGGTACCCAGTACTGCAGTCACAAAAAAACCACAAGGCAGCAACAAAATAACATCAATGGCCAAAGAATGACTTGACTTTGGGGGCTTTGTTTGTTTGTTTGTTTGTTTGTTTGTTTGTTTTGTTTTTCGAGACAGGGTTTCTCTGTGTAGCCTTGGCTGTCCTGGACTCACTTTGTAGTTGGGAGGCAGTGCAGTGGAGTGGAGTTCATGGAATTCAGAGGCAGTTTTACCAGGAGAATTTTACAGAGACAGGTTGAAGAGACAAAAAACTGGGCACAGGGCTACCCAATGAGATCCTATCATAAAAAAATAAATAAATAATGAATAGATAACATAAAAAAATAAAATATAAGTAATTTTAAAAAAAGATTTATTGGGCTGGAGAGATGGCTCCGAGGTTAAGAGCACTGGCTGCTCTTCCAGAGGTCCTGAGTTCAATTCCCAGCAACCACATGGTGGCTCATAACCATCTGTAATGTGATCTGATGCCTTCTTCCGGTGTACATAATAAATAAATCTTTTTAAAAAAAAAAAAAAGATTTATTTATCTCCAGGCGTGTTGGTGTATGCCTTTAATCCCATTCTGCCTGCATGTGTGCCTGTCCCGCAGAAAAGGGAAATAGATGGTTATGAGCCACCATGTGGTTGCTGGGAATTGAACTCGGGATCTCTGCAAGAGCAGACAGTGTTCTTAACCTCTGAGTCATCTCTCCAGCTCCATAAAAGTCATTCTTTTTTTTGGGGGGTTTTTTTTTTTTTGGTTTTTCGAGACAGGGTTTCTCTGTGTAGCCTTGGCTGTCCTGGACCCGCTTTGTAGACCAGGCTGGCCTCGAATTCACAGCGATCCACCTGCCTCTGCCTCCCGAGTGCTGGGATTATAGGCATGCGCCACCATGCCCGGCATAAAAGTCATTCTTATTGGCCATCAAACAACAGAAGTTATTTGCTGTTGTTTTGTTGTTGTCTTGGTTTTTTTGTGTGTGTGACTGCAGTGTAAAGGTGAAGACAGAACGAGCCAGAGAATGAGAAGAATCCAGATTAGAACAGATAGCCAAAGTTAGCATACGGCCAAGCAGAGCAGTTCAGTCAAAGGCTGAGAGAAGCCGGATTAAATCAGTAAACTTGGAGAGGAGTTTGAGCCAGCCAGAACAGCTGGCCACAATTCAGAAAGAACTAGAAAGGGTGAGCTTACTTAGCAGTAAGTCTCAGAGGACGGAAAGCATTCTAGGCCTAGAATAGATTGTGTGGAAGTTAGAAGCTTCCAGAATGACAATGAGGCGAACAAAAGTTATTTTAACACTTTCTTCCTCAGTCTTCTTACTTGCTGTTGTTACAGGTGTTTACTGAATTGAAAAAAGAAAAAAAAAATGAGAGAAAAAAAAGAAATAAAAAGGAAAGGAAGCATGATTGGTCCCAAGTGTAAGCAACAGGTGAATGAAAAAAAGAAGTAAAAGGAAAGGGAACTGACCGTTCCTAAGTGTGTTGGAGAAGGAGGTTTATTGTAGCTATGTGGGAGAGCATCGTAGGGGCAGAGACATCAGGGAGGGTCCTGAGCTGTGCCCCACAGACAGAGCTGTGTCATGTGGGAGAGGGGGAGAGGAAGAGAGAAGGGAGACAAAAAGAAAAGAAAAGAGCCGGATGTGGTAGCGCACGCCTTCAATCCCAGCACTCGGTAGGCAGAGGCAGGCGGATCACTGTGAGTTCGAGGCCAGCCTGGTCTACAAAGTGAGTCCAGGACAGCCAAGGCTACACAGAGAGACTCTGTCTCGGGGGAAAAAAAAAAGAGAGAGAGAAGGGCGAATAGGGAACCGAGGTACAGCAGCCAGGAGGTCCAGAGGTGCAAGGAGAGTGGGGAACCACAATGTCTGGATTATATAGAAAAGAGTGGGGGCTGGAGAGATGGCTCAGAGGTTAAGAGCACCGACTGCTCTTCCAAAGGTCATGAGTTCAATTCCCAGCAATGACATGGTGGCTCACAACCATCTGTAATGAGATCTGGTGCCCTGTTCTGGCCTGCAGGCAGAATACTGTATACATAATAAATACATCTTTAAAAAGAAAAGAAAGGAAAAGAAAAGAGCGGCCCAGGCCCCTGCCCTCGAAAAGTTTAGGGTGGCTGGCTGGGTGGATATGCCAGCCAGGAGGGCCCTGTCACAGGTAGGAACTGAGGGATGCTGGGAGAATCTGGTGGCCAGGTCTGCTTTGATATGTTAAATAGACACCTCAGCCTTTTGTCCTAGGTTTGAAACCCAACATTTACCACCAGACCAAGCTTCAATGTTTTTCTTTTTCTTTCTTTCTTTCGTTCTTTCTTTCTTTCGTTCTTTCTTTCTTTCTTTCTTTCTTTCTTTCTTTCTTTCTTTCTTTCTTTCTTTCTGTGTGTAGCCCTGGCTGGCTTGGAACTAGCTCTGTAGATCAGGCAGATACTCTCTGCCCTTGCCTCCTGAGTCCTGGCATTAAAGGCATGCACCTAGCAAAAATAGTTTTTAAAGCTTTGCTAGCCTGCCAAAGACCAATATATCACAAACCTCCCCTACTTTGTAAAGCTATTATGCAAAAAAACTTCAATATTTTAAAGAGTTTTATTATGCATGCATGTGTATGTGTGTGTGTGTGTGTGTGTGTGTGTGTGTGTGTGTGTGTGTGTGTATGTGCACCTGCCAAAATATATGTGGGTGCCCATTGATGCCAAAAGACAGCATGGGATCCTTTGGAACTAGAGTTACAGCTGTGGTGGTGCACGCCTAAAATCCTAGCACTCAGGAGGCAGAGGCATTCAGATCACTGTGAGTTTGATCCCAGCCTGGTCTACAAAGCAAGTCCAGGACAGCCAAGGCTACACAGAGAAACCCAGTCTCAAGAAAAATAAAAGTAAATAAACAAATAAAAATGAAAAAATAAGGCCGGGCGGTGGTGGTGCACGCCTCTAATCCCAGCACTTGGGAGGCGGAGGCAGGTGGATCACTGTGAGTTCGAGGCCAGCCTGGTCTACAAAGTGAGTCCAGGACAGCTAAGACTACACAGAGAAACCTTGTCTCAAAATAAAATAAAATAAAAGAGAAGAAAAGAAAAGAAAAAATAAAGGAAAAAAAAGAAATAGAGCCACAGGTGGTAGTTTACCCCCTGAAGTGAATGCTGGGAAATGAACCCAAGTCCTCTAGCCGAACAGTCAGTGCTCTTAACCACTGGGCTATCTATCTCTCCAGCCCATGTGTAAATAAAAGTTTCTCAGGTGGAGGAGATATAAAGATTCTACTTCCTGGGGCTAGAGAGATGGCCTTGGATTTCCCTGCACCCACAGGTGGCTCACAAACATCTGTAACTCCAATTCCAGGGAATCTGACACCCATCTCTGGCCTCTGTGGGCACAGTGCGGTACATAGACAAACATGCAGACAAAATACTTATTCACATAAAAATTAGGAAAAAAGAAAAACAACAACAACAACAACACAAACCCTTTTGCTTCCACAAAGGTGTGCTGTATTGCTGCAGCCGGGTGGCTCCGAGAGGATGACCCCTGGCCAGTCCCTTCATTTCCATCACACAGCTTTCCAAACCAGGAATAGGAGCCAGGCATGGTGGCATATGCCTTTAATCCCAGCAGGAGGCAGAGGCAGGTGGATCACTGTGCGTTCAAGGCCAGCCTGGTCTACAAAGCTAGTCTAGGACAGCCAAGGCTACACAGAGAAACCCTGTCTCAAAAAAAAAACAAAAACAAGAACAAAAATAAACAAAGAAACCCCAACAAACCAGGAATAGACTGTTAGGAAACGCCCCACTCCCCCATGCTGTAAGGATAAAAGCCAGGGGCCATGACAGCACACACATTTTACAGAAATCTGGCCTTCCCTGGCTGCTTCATTTATGTGTCTCTTGGTGCAACACCAAGAACAATCTTTTAACACAGGCTTCTGCATATAGCCTGCCTGATTGTCCATGTGATCAGTCAGCAGTCTGCGGCCTCCCTACCTCGGGACTGTAAGTGTGCACCGCCAAACCCCATTGCATACCACATGAGAGATCTTTCAGCTCAGAACCCAGTGCCTGTGAGATGAGCAGTCTAACAAATGAGCCACAGCCCTATCTTAGGGTTACTACTGTGTGATGAAACACCATGACCGAAAGCAATGTGGGGAGGACAGGGTTTATTCCACTCACAGCGCCTTGTTGCAATTCATTGTCACAAGCAGTGAAGATAGAAACTCAAAGAAGGCAGGAACCTGGGCCCACCAGCTGACACAGGGACCATGGAGGAGGGCTGCTTGCTGGCTTGCTCCTCATGGCTTCCTCAGCTTGCTTTCTTATAGAACCCGGGACCACCTGCCCACAATGGGCTGGGCCCTCCCCCATGAATCACTAATAAGAAAATGTTCTACAGCTGGATTTTGTTTGTTTGTTTGTATTTTTGTTTTTTTCAATGGTTTTCTCTGTGTAGCCTGGCTATCCTGGAATCCCTCTGCAGGCCAGGGTAGCCTTGAACTCATAGACACCCGCTTACCTCTGACGTCCTGAGTGCTGGCATTACAGGCCTGTTCTACAGTGCCAAGTGTATTTTTCTTTAAATAGAATTTGGTTTTTGGTGTTTTGTTTGTTTGGTTTTTCGAGACAGGGTTTCTCTGTGTAGCATAACCCTGGCTTTCATTCTGGATATTAAACTCAGGACCTTTGGAAAAGCAGCCAGCGCTTTTTTTTTTTACTTCTTCAAGACAGGGTTTCTCTGTGTAGCCTTGGCTGCCCTGCACTCCCTCGATCCACCTGCCTCTGCCTCCCGAGTGCTGGGATTACAGGCATATTCCACCATACCTGACTCAACCAGCTCTCTTAACCTCTGCACCATCTCTCTTCCGCCCTGTATTTTTATTTTTAATTAATTATATATTCTTTTTATTAAAGATTTATTTGTTTATTATTATACAGTGTTCTGCCTGCATGTACACCTGTTGGCCAGAAGAGGGCATCAGATCACATTATAGATGATTGTGAGCCACCATGAGGTTGCTTTGGAAGAGCAGTCAGTGCTTTTAACCTCTGAGCCATCTCTCCAGCTCCTGACATATATTTTTATTTCATTTAGTTACAGACAGTTATGAGGGGCCATGTGGGTGCTGGGAATCGAACCAAGGTACTCTGGAAGAATAGCCAGTGTTCTTAACCACTGAACCACCTCTCCAGCCCCCTATGCCTTGAATGGTATACTAAAAAGAAACTTTCTTGCCGGGCTTGGTGGCGCATGCCTTTAATCCTAGCACTTTGGAGGCAGAGGCGGGTGGCTCTTTGTGAGTTCAAGGCCAGCCTGGTCTACAAAGCAAGTCCAGGACAGCCAAGGCTACACAGAGAAACCCTGTCTCGAAAAACAAACAAACAATCAAATGAAAGCATTTAATTGGGACTGGTTTACAGTTTAAAAGGTTTGGTCGCCGGGCGTGGTGGCACACGCCTTTAATCCCAGCACTCGGGAGGCAGAGGCAGGCGGATCGCTGTGAGTTCGAGGCCAGCCTGGTCTACAAAGCGAGTCCAGGATGGCCAAGATAACATAGAGAAACCCTATCTCGAAAAACCAAAAAAAAAAAAAAAAAAAAAAAAAGGTTTGGTCCATTTTGTCATGGTGGAACATGACAGCAGCGTTCAGGCAGACATAGTGCTAGAGGAGGGCTGAGGGCTCTACACCTTAATCTGCAGGTGACAGAAAGAGACCATGTGTCACGCAGGTCATAGCTTGAGCATGCTCCAATAGTGACACACTTCTTCCAACAAGGCCACACCTCCTAATAGTGTCATTACATGGACCAAGCACTCAAACACATGAATCTATGGGGACCGTGCCTATTCCAACCACCACACTAAAGATGTCCATCAGCTAAGCTAGCACACTTTTGTTTTGTTTTTTCGAGACAGAACAGGCCTGGCTCTCCTGGACTCCCTTTGTAGATCAGTCTGGCCTTGAACCCACAGCAATCCTCCTGCCTCTGCCTCCCAAGTGCTGGGATTAAATGCCTGTGCCACCATGCCCAGCACGTGTTTTTGTTTTTGTTTTTGTTTTTTGACCCAGGTTTCTCTTCATAGCTTTGGCTGTCCTGGCCTCACTTTGTAGACTAGGATGGCCTCGAACTCAGAGATCTGCCTACCTCTGCCTCCCAAGTGCTGGGACTTTCTTTGTTTCTTTTTTGTTTTTGTTTTGGAGACAGGGTTTCTCTGTGTAGCCCTGGCTATCCTGAGATTCATTTTGTAGACAGGCTGGCCTCAAACTCAAAAATCCACCTGCCTCTGCCTCGTGGAGTGCCATAATTAAAGTCATTTGCCACCACACCACTGCTGGCCTAATGTTAAGCTCATTTTTACAGAGGAAGAAATGAAAGCCAAAGAGGTTGCCACTTGCTCACTACATAGCTGTAGATTTAGGATTTGACATTGAGTGTGATGTTAGAAATTGTGGTATTGAATGGGACAATACATTAAGTAGGAAGCCTTATTCACAGTGAAAAAGAAGAATGTCTTAGAAATTCAGTCATAGAAAACCTCAGGCAGGTTATGTGACCCCCCACACATCAGGAAACACCGTCACAGGGGCTCTGCTGCCACACTGAGGACACGGGCAGAACTGCAGCAATGAATGTCTGGTAAGGAGCTGGTGGATCCCAAGGTGCATGGCTGAGGTACACACACATATGTCTGGGATCCTCAGCTCCCTGGCTTTACAAAAACCTCCCAGTTGCTTGGCAGTGCCGTGACCTTCCTGATTTTGACTGTTTTCACAACAGCCCCCCAGATCCTAAGTCAGACCGTTCCCTTTTGTCAAAAGCCCCCAAATGGGAACCTGGCACTACTTGCAAAACTCAACTGGCAACCCATGTTTTAGAGGATGTAGTTCAGTGGTAGAGTGCTTGCTCAACTCATCAAGTCTTTGGATCAATTCTCAGCACCAAAATAAGTAAAGTGTGTGTGTTTATAAACCAGACTCATTCCTACAAACTTCCCGTGCCAGTTAACAATGGCAAAAGAAAAGCAGAGATTGAGAACAGGACTGTTTTACTGTGTTTTCCTAACATGTTCCCTGTTCTGAGTTTGGTCCCCAGCACTGAAGGAGGAGGGAAGAAAAAAAAATTATATTAAGTTGGGGGCTGGAGAGATGGCTCAGTGGTTAAGAGCACTGCCTGCTCTTCCAAAGGAATTCCCAGCACCAACATGGCAGCTCACAACTGTCTGTAACTCCAAGATATGACACCCCTACACGAATGCACATAAATTAAAAAAAATTTTTTTTTTTTTGGTTTTTTGAGACAAGGTCTTTCTGTGTTAGCCTTGGCTGTCCTGGACTCACTTTGTAGACCAGGCTGGCCTCGAACTCACAGCGATCCACCTGCCTCTGCCTCCCGAGTGCTGGGATTACAGGCGTGCGCCACCACACCCGGCTCAAATTAAATTTTTAAAAATTATATTAAATTGAAATTATATTAAAAACCAAGGGTGTTCGCAGCCACTGCTGTCCTCTAATGCCAGCGCTGCCTCTCGCTTGCTGATCTCCAGCTGAAGCGGGGTAGGTAAGGAGGTACCCTTAGCATGGCTCATACAAAGCCGACTGACCGCAAATCCACCTGTGGTAAAGCACCCAGGAAACAACTGGCTACAAACACCGCTGGCAAGAGTGCGCCCTCTACTGGAGGGGTGAAGAAACCTCATTGTTTCAGGCCAGGCACTGAGGTACTCCGTGAAATCAGATGCTGTCAGAAATCCACTGAACTCACTCACAAGCTCCCCTTCCAGCATCTGGTGCGAGAAACTGCTCAGGAATTTTAAAACAGATCTGCACTTCCAGAGTGCAGCTATTGGTGCTTTGCAGGAGGCAAGTGAAGCCTATCTGGTTTGGCCTTTTTTTGGGGGGTGGGGTGGGGGCAGGTTTCAAGACAAGGTAGAGTTCACTAAGCCAGGCATGGTGGTACATGGTTTTAATCCCAGCACTCAGGAGGCAAAGGCTGGCAGATGGCTGTGAGTTCGAGGCCAGCCTGGGCTACAAAGCAAGTCTGGGACAGCCAAGGCTACACAGAGAGATCCTGTCTAAACAAAACAAAAAAACAGACCAAACAAAAACCCCAATACAGATTGGAACAAACTTTTCCTTGAAGGATTGAACACAGGTTAAATAAATCTGGAAAACCATTAATAAACCGGGCGTGGTGGTGCACACCTTTAATCCCAGCACTCGGGAGGCAGAGGCAGGCAGATCGCTGTGAGTTTGAGGCCAGCCTGGTCTACAAAGTGAGTCCAGGACAGTCAAGGCTACACAGAGAGACCCTGTCTCGAAAAACCAAAGAAAGAAGAAAATGTGCAGCTCCCCAGGATCCTACTATTTCTTCTGGCCTCCTCAGGCACCTGTATTCATTGCATAAGCCCCAACCAGACATACACACCAAAAACTTCTTAAAATAAACTCAAACAGGTGAGATTAATTTAAATAATGTATTTTATTTAACTCAGTATGTCCAAAATAGTATTTCAACATGTAATCAATATAAAGTTATCAATTATATATTTTACATTCTTTTTTCATACTAACTTCAAATTCTGGTGTGTATAAAGCATATCTCAATCAAAACTAGCCACATTTCAAGTGCTCAAAAGCCAGAGTCCAGTGGTTCCAGGTTGGACAACACAAGTCTAAACTTAAAGAAATCCATGAGCTTCTAGGGGCAAAGCTAACATTTGCAAGGCCTAGAATGCACAAGGCCCTAGATTCCATCCCCCAGCACTAAAGGAAAAAACAAATAAAACAAAAAACAAAAACAAAAACCAAGCAATGAAGTAAATATTTTCATTCAGATTAAAATTTAAGATAGTGCTGAGATTTCAATCCAATTAATACAATTTGAGGAACAATAGGTCAGATTGAGTAACAAAAAAAAAATTTTTTTTAAGAGCAGCATAGCAGGCTGCATAGTGGCCCCCAAGGTGCTCAGGTTCTAGCTTCTGGAAGATACACACTTTACTTTTGTGAGGAGTGGGAGTTAGGATGTAGATCAGTGGTACGTAGAGTCCTTGCCTGACACTGGACCCAATCCCTGGTACTATGGGGCGGGGGAGTATGTAGCGGTGAATTTTGTGGGTGTTCCTATATCCAATTATTACAAATACCCAATTAAGACAGGGATAGAAAAGGTTGAATGCAGTGACAACATTGCCAGTTCAAGGCTAGCCTGGGCTAGAGACCCTTCCTAAACACACACACACACACACACACACACACACACACACACACACACACA
>OU015755.1:90056973-90082622 GCA_907169655.1 Acomys percivali | reverse complement strand
CACACACACACACACACACACACACACACACACACACACACACACACGGCAGAGAGGCACTGATAAAGATGTAGTATACAAAAGAGGCCATGTGACTAACAACCTAGGGTACTTGCAACTACAGTGGTTAGAGCAACAGGAAGCTGCAAGAGGCAATAGGCATCCTACCAGAGCCTCAGAGGGAGCGTGAAGCAGTTTACCTGTTTGTCTTGAGACAGGGTCTCACTATGTAGCCCTGGCTGCCCTCAGGCTCCCTATGTAGACCAGGCTGGCCTTAAATCTGCAACACTCCTATGGCTTCGATTGGGATTACAGACAAGCACCATGCCCGGCTGCTTTGCATTTTGAGATAAGGTCTTACTTTTTACTAGCCCAGGCTGAACTTTTCTGGTGCTTCTTCCTCAGCCTCAGCTGGAATTATTGGCACGCACCACTACACCCAGCTAATTTCTTTTGCTTTAAGGTCTCAAGTTTGTGGTAATGTCTTGGCAGCCTTAGAAAACTAAGGCAAACTGATAAAATGCATCTCTCTCACATGATGTCTGAACTACAACCACGGGTAGATGATGAATTCTACACCTCAACAAAAAGCCAACCAGTGTTCTGTGGCCAACAGTTAGCTGTGGAGATTTACAAGCACACTGTACATGTTATTTACACTTACAGTTAACAGGCCCTGGCGCCTTCCTATCTATACATTACAAAATACCTTATGTGCACCTAAACATGTCACATACAGGGCTCTCTCCCTTCCTGAGCATGGCCTATAGGACACTCTTTATTTTTCTGAACTCTCTAGACCTGTTTCTTCCTCCACACAACAGAGGAATGGGACGAGCTCCTCGGTGGGAAGGGCTGGTACCAGCTGCTGTTGAAACAACTACTATGTAACAGGAGGACTGAGTCAGGGCTGATGGAACAAAGCTCTGGCCCAGTGCCTCGGCTGGAACGGGGTCGACTCAGGGAGTCAGGTGTAAGACCTGTTTAAGGCTATTACTTCATGTGGATGGGTCACTATCCAGGTAGAGACTGAAATCTAGATCACTGGGGTCAAGAGTCTCTCCCATCCCTTGTGCCTAGGGCACAGCACCCAAGCATGGAGTGGGATCACCTCTTCTGCAACACCATGGTTGGGATGACATTTGGTGCTGTCCTCTCGGTTCCAATGCTATTCTAGTCCACTGCACAAATCATAGAGGCCCCGCCCCTTCCTGATTGACCACTGCTTTTCAAACTGTTCTGGCCAGTTATTTAATGGGCTATGAAATGGCTTGGCCAAGATTCCACAGTGGCAATTTGACTAAACTGTCTCAGACCACTGGACCAGAGGTGGGGATGTACAGCTGGCAACCCTCTGGGATCCACATTAGGGACCACAATGTACTAAAGCCCACTGAGTCCCCAGCCTCATCCCATCCTATCTGCTTTATCTGTCAATGTTCTAGCCAGGTGGCTCAAAAACCTTGCTACTGAGTACAAGAATAGCCATGTCCTTTACATGGCTCCCCGGTCCCTGCTCTAGCTTCACCTGTGGTGTTAGGTGTGTCCCTGGCCACCATAGTTTATTGAAGGCCATCCTCCTGGAAGGGAAGAGGGAAGTGGGCAAGGGCAAGTCCACCTTTAGCCATCAATCAAGAGGTGTCAGTGACCACTGTCTTCAAAGCACTGGTGGGCAATATATTCAATTTCTCCAAATCCAGTTGGAAGGTTAAGAAAATAAATTAAGGGACAAACCAAGGTCAGGCTTTCTCTTATCACAGCATCAGACAATTGTTTCAAAATATATTAGATTTGGTTTTTATTGTAGAGCACACACATATTAGGGCAAAGTGCTGCACAAAGAACTACAAATCATTTTGGGGAAAGGAGCAGTTAAAAAAAACAAAAACAAAAACAAAAACAAAAAACCAGAACCAAAACAAAACAAAAAACCAAAGCAAAACAAAAAACCCCAAAAACCCAAAACCACAGAAGACCTGCAACTGCTTTAGTTATGCAGTCTCAACTTGATGGCTCCACACTGGCAAAGGATTTCTGACCCCAAAGAGGGACTTCCTGATGGCTGGTTGCTCCCACATCTTTGCAGCCCCGGAGGCCTGAGAGGCAGGCCTCTGTGCACCGCTGGAGTGGTGGTAGCATGGCTACTCCAAAGGCTTCTGTTTTTGGCAGGCCCAGTCTTGGCCTAGCTGGCAAAGTCACTTAATGAATGTGGATTAGCAAAGACCCACAGCCTTCCAGGATCTAAACAAGCGGAAACTGTCAAAGATGTCGCTGTTCTGGCTTTTTCTTTCTATTATTTTCAGAAGTTCCTTCCCCAGCACCCAGGCCCCTGAGGCAGAGAAAGTACCAACCCAATATACAGGTCTGACCTCTGGCCTTGGAGGTATGCTACAGGTGGACCTTCTTAGAGAGATGATGTGGGAAAAGATGGAGAAAGGCAAAGGAGAAAGCCAAGAGACTAAAGGGAAGGAAACATCTCAGAACAAACAAAACAAACAAACAAAAAAAACAAAGCTCTACCACACACCCCAAGTTCCCATAACCCAAATGCTAGACTGGAAGCAAATCAGTTCCTCTAGCTAGAAACAATTCCTACAAATGACCCACTGCAGCAAGTCTAACTGCTCCATACAATCACACTCACATGGCTAAAAGGAGCAACCCAGCAAATAGGCATGCTCTTCTTGGCAAAAGAGGTCAGGACCACTGTGCTAGTCCCTTGACCACCCAGGACTGGTGAGCAGAGCAAGCCAGAGGGCATGCAGTAAGCCTGGGGACTCAGATATGGGATGGCAGGGGCTGGCACTGTTTAAGCCCCATACTCAGCCCACCTGAATAGTGGGGAATAGGGCATTTGCATGAACTCCCAGAGCCTGGACAGCAGGTGAGATGTAGGGGCAGCAGGCCCAATGCAGGGCCTGTGTGGCTCCAAGAGACCTCATCCAAGCATGAGCATCAGTGGAAGAAAAGGCTGGCAAAAGAATAGATGGTTTAAAACACTGCAAAGATTTACATTTAAAGCCCAAACAAGAATTTCTTAACCAGAACATTTAGTGTGTTTAAATAGCCTTAGCCTGATGCAGTTCCACTTGAAGACAGGTGTCCCCACTGTCTCTACTGGCTACTCTGGTAAGAGCATTCCCCTACAGAAGCTCACAGCCTTTCCCATCAAGGAGGAAAGCCAAGAACATAAGAACTCAGTTTTTTGCCAATTCTGTTCTTTAGCCTTAATGGGTAACAAAGCAAGGAAAACATATATAGGACCAAAATAACAAACAAACAAAGAAAACCACTCAAACAAAACAGAAGATGGGGCAGCTACATCAGGATTAGCCCGAGTCCCAGAAGGGCATGCGGCCTCAGTGTCTTCGCATCTTCACCTTGCGGGTGGGGCTGCTGGCTGCCTCTGGGCAATCTTCTGAGGACTCATAGGACTTGCGCCAATAGTTCTCAGAGCTAAAGCTCCCCCTCCGCCTGTGTGAGGGCAGAAGCACAGACCTCCGGTTTTCTTCTTTGTCCATCTCCAGGATACGGGGCCTGCAAACAATGGGACAAGCTGTTACTTGAGAAGCCAGGAGGGATCTGGTCTTGCCACCACTGAAGGGGACTCAGAAGGCCCTGTCCTTGAATTGGGCTGCTTTGCTCTGCAGGTCCTAATGGAGACGCACTAATAGCAGTGGGGCCTGCCCACTAAGCGACAGTGAGCAGTCCTTGTCTTGGGGCTATCTCTTCTCCGTATAGAGTCTGCTGAACCCTGACTTGGTGGCCAGTACTGCGTCAGGTGGTCTAGGCTTTCCTTCTCTCAGGTCCTGCCACACCTCACCTCTACTTACCTCCCCATCTCCTGCTCCTCTCACCCTTCAAACCTAGTCTCTGACACCACTGTGCCCTTTTCTGCCTCAGAACCTCAGCTCTTTCAGTACCTCCTTTTCCTAGAATGCCCCTTCCACACAGAGTTCTCATCCTTCTGGGTGTCATTATAAATGCTACCCTTCCAGAAACCCTCTCCAAGAGATCCTCGGTTCACTTCTAAGTGCCAAGAAGCAAGCAAGCCTCCTTCCACCCCCGTCTTTTTGAGATAAGGTTTCTCTGTGTAGCCTTGGCCATCTTAGAGTCCACTCTGTAGACCATGCTGACTTCAAAATCAGAAATTTGCATGCCTCTGCCTGCTCGAATTAAAGGTACGCACCACCACTGCCTGGCTCCAAGATGCAACACCTAAGTATAAACCTACAAGTCTGTCCAGATTAAGAATGAACATGGCTAGCTATGGAGAGCCATGACATTTTCCATTTCTTTTCTTTCTTTCTTTTTCTAGATTTATTTATTATATACACAGTGTTTTTGTCAGCATGTACATCTGTGCGCCAGAAGAGGCCATCAGATCACATTATAGATGGTTGTGATTCACCATGTGGTTGCTGGGAATTGAACTCAGGACCTCTGGAAGAAGAGACAGTGCTCTTAACCTCTGAGCCATCTCTCCAGCCCCAACATTTTCCATTTCTTAGACTTCTGTTGAACTGCTTCCTCTAAGGGGCAATAAATATGTACTGGCTGGGTGTCTTGTCTGTTGTGTGCTGTGTGTGTGTTCCACCAATGCCACTTTCCCAAAGGAAGAAAGACAAGGCTTTGAAGTAAAGGACAACTCCAGGTTCCTAACCAGCCTCACACAGACCATCAGTTACTCTGCTGGCCTCTAGTGAGGGTTCTAAGTACCTGTGGGCAGCATCAGGGTCTGCCTTTCGGTGGGACCTTTTGGGTTTCAGCGCAGGGTCTCTGTTGTTTCCTGACAAGCGATCTGCAGTATAGCTGGGTGGCAATGTGGAGCTGCTCAACGATTTTGTTTCCAACCGCGGTGCATCTAATCTTGTCCTGCAAAGGAAACGCACATACGAGGTCTCAAAATGGCCTCTGGTAAGGGCATAAGCCCCATCAGAACCGATCTGTCTCCAGTAAAGACGTACTTGGCCTGCAGACCAGCAGTCTATGTTCTGCACTTTGGTCTCTTCATGGTTCAACTAGAGATTAATCTAGTGATTTCCAGAAAAATCACCTTCAGGCCTCAAAGTGGAGACTGGGAGTAACTTGACTTACAAACCTCCAATGATTAGGATTTGCTATGCATGCAGACAGACCCCAGAGCACTCTCAGCCACAGAAGGTAGCATTTCTCAACCCTGTTAGCATTTCTCAAGCCAGTTAGACTTCCAGTTTCTCTGGGAGCATCTACCCAACCTGCCAGTGCATTGTGGGCATGCGCCAATGGCTGCTCTCATCCCTGCAGCAATACAAACACGGGGAGGGTTTGCCCTAGGACTCTAGAGATGGAGGAAAGCAGAACCACCGTACTTTCTTCAAGACCAAGTGGCAGAGCAGGGAACGGAGAAGCTTAGCCTACTCCACACCCCTGCCACAACCTAGCTGTGGCCCTCTGGGGAATGCTAGACAAGCAGAGTCCAAAAAGGGCTTCCTTTTATTTACCAGGGGAGACACGGATGGACGGACGGACGGACAGACACACTTTTCTTTTCTTTTTTTTTTTTGGTATTTTTTGAGACAAGGTCTCTCTGTGTAGCCTTGGCTGTCCTGGACTCACTTTGTAGACCAGGCTGGCCTCGAACTCTCAGCGATCCACCTGCCTCTGCCTCCTTAGTGCTGGGATTACAGGTGTGCGCCACCACGCCCGGCTCCACACACACACTTTTCAATAATTATGTATACAAAAATTATGTATATGTGTGTCCATGAAGGCCAAAGAAGTTGGATCACCTGGAGTTGGAGCTACAGGTGGTTTAAAGAGCCTCCTAACATGGGCGCCAGGAATTGAATTCAGGTTATCTGGAAAAGCAGTGCATGCTCTTAACCACTGAGCATCTCTTGAGCTGCTCCCCCAACCCAAGGGCTTTTGAAATTTTGCTGTGTGTGTGTGTGTGTGTATGTTATGATGCATGACTTTAATTCAACACCTAAGAGGCAGAAACAGAGGCAGGCAGATCTCTGAGTTAGAGACCAGCCAGGCCAAACAATGAGACCCTGTCTTTTTTTGGGGTGTGTGTGAGGGGTTGAGACAGGGTTTCTCTGTGTAGCCTTGGCTGTCCTGGACTCACTTTGTAGACCAGGCTGGCCTCTGCCTCCCCAGTGCTGGGATTGAAGGAGTGTGCCACCATGCCCTACTCAAGACCCTGTCTTTTTTTTTTTTCTAAGATTTATTTATTATTTATTCAATATTCTGCCTGCATGTGTGCCTGCCGGCCAGATCTCACTACAAATAATTGTGAGCCACCACATGGTTGCTGGGAATTGAACTCAGAACCTTTGGAGAGCAGAAGGTTCTCTTAACCTCTGAGCCATCTCTCCAGCCCAAGACCCTGTCTTAAGAAAGAAAGAAAGAGCACTCGGGAGGCAGAAGCAGGTGGATCGCTGTGAGTTCGAGGCCAGCCTGGTCTACAAAGCGGGTCCAGGACAGCCAAGGCTACACAGAGAAACCCTGTCTTGAAAAACCAAAAAAAAAAAAAAAAGAAAGAAAGAAAGAAAAGAAACACAAATGCAAATTTTAAGAAACACATTTCCCAGTAAAGGCAAAACATAAAGGGACAGAAAAGCATAAATTAGGCTTAAGGTGGAACAAAAGCGATGATTTGCCTAGCAGGGCTAAGCTAGGGGCTCAGTTTAATTCTGTGGTAGAGGGCTTGTCTAGCACTTGCAAAGTCTTGGGCTCAATAACCAGCACAGGAGGAAGAAGAAAGAAGGTAAGCAGACAGAGTCCTTATGAAAGGAGACGGCCAGCCTGAAGACTGCCACTCCCAGAGCTGCAACCCTTTCATCAGGACAAAACAAATCAGACCAAGGTACAGATCAGACTGGAAAAGAGAAGATGGACAAGGGTACACAAGTCAACATGGACTGGGGTATTAGCTCCAAGAGTTAAAATGCTTGCCAGACAAGCAAGAGGGACAGAGTTCAGATCTCCTGATGTATATAAATGCCAGGTAGGTATAGTACCTCACCTGGAACCACAGCCTCGGAAATGATCTCTGGAGCAAGATGGTTAGAAAGATGCCATTCTCACAAGTTCTCAGTTTAATTGAGACAACTGATCAATGAATACAATAGGGACCAGAAAGAAGGCTTGGGAGTTAAAAGTACTTTTCCAGAGGACCTTAGTTTGGCTCCCAGCACCCACATGGCAGCTTTTAGAACTGTCTAACTCTAATCCAGTGGTTCTCAATCTGTGGCTCACAAGCCCTTTAATAGACCTCTATCTCCAAAAATACCTATGTAAAGTTTGTAACAGCAAAATGACAGCTATGAAGTAAAAAAAAAAAGAAAGAAAGAAAGAAAGAAAGAAAGAAAGAAAGAAAGAAAGAAAGAAAGAAAATAATGTTATGGTTGGGGTCACCACAACATAAGGACCTGTATTAAAGGGAAGGTTGAGAACCACTGCTCTAGTTCCAGGCATCTGATGCCTTCTTTTGGCATGTGGCTACCAGGTGCAGGCAAAATATCAGTATGTGTAAAAATAAAAACAAATTAAAAAATGAGTAAGCTGGTACAGTGGTACATGCCTGTAATCCCAGCACTCAGGGAGGCAGAGGCAGGTGGATCTCTGTAAGTTCAAGGCCAGCCTGGTCTACAAAGTGAGAGTCCAGGACAGACAAGGCTACACAGAGAAACTCTGAATCCTGTCTTGAAAAACCAAAGAAAGAAGAGTAAAATAGAGATGATAGAAGATTCCCAATATCAACTCTGGGTCTCCAATGTGTACTTCAACACACACACATATACCACAAACACAGGGAAAAGAACAGAATAACAACAAAATAACGTCCAACACATTCAAACGTAGACTGTGGGTAAGGAATGGATAGACTTGTCCAGGGCTCCTCTTATGTTCCTTAACCACTCGTTTAACAACACACAGAGAAGCTGCTGAAGGTAGGAACAATACTAAACCAGAGGTCAGATTGCTGGCTTCAGTCGCACAAGGCCTCCAGCAGAGAGAGGCAGTACTTACTCACTGTGGTGGAGCAGAGATGCCTAGGGCCAGCACCACAGTTCTGGGAGACAGGAAGCCAGTCTATATTCACTATGTTCCAGAGGTAGCAAGTGTCTCTGTGGGGCAATAGCTTAGGCATGGTCACAGCTAGGGAAACCAGGATTTAGCCACTCATACTTTCCTGAGGAACAGCACAGAGTGTACTCCCCACACCCACCCTCTGTTCATCTATCCATTTAACTAGGACCTCTGGCTCCAGTGGTAGAATAAGCCTTTCAACTTAGGCTCCTACAACCTGTCATGTGTGAACCCCACATCCCGTTGCTTTTGGTGGCTTCCTATTGCCACCCAGGTTTCTACCAATTTCTACCTCATTTCTAATCTGTTCTAACATTAAGGTATGCCTTAGAGCCTGCCTTCCTTCTCTGTGGTGCCATGAATAGATCCATGGCCTCATACAAACTAAGCAAGCCTTTAACACGGAGCTACATCCCTAGCCCAAAGAGCACCTTTCTGCCAAACTGCCTCAGCCCCTGAGACCCTTCTGCTCCTGAATAAGGCCCAACCACTTGAGTACTTCCTGCACGTCTCTGGAATGCCATTCTTGACTTGTCCCTCCCTGGTGAGCATTCTGTAGCTAACTTTCCCAGAGGACACAGATAGGAAATCACCTGGGCTGGGTATAGCTCAGTGGCCCACTCATAAACCACCACCAAATATAACAATCCTTGTAGGCCCAGTTTTCTTAACCAATATATTTTATTATGAGCTTATTAACCAAGCATACGTCACTTATAACCCAACTAACCTAAACGATAGGCAAAGAGGATTAAAGAATAACAAAACTGTAAGGGTATCAGTTCCCAGGAACGATTCTCCTAAAAGCAGGATTTCTTCTGCTGGAACCTGGAGTAACCAGAACCTGGAACCTCAGCAGGAGCCCAGAGCTCCGAAGCCTTCTCTCTAGGAGCATCTCAAAGAGGAGCAATGAACAGCCAAAATTATCCTAAGTCTCCAAAGGCCCCACCTCTAGTTTTGGGCTCATTTATATATCTCCTCCCAGAGTCTGTCCATGGATCTTTCAGCTGGCAACAATCAACCTCCCGCACAAGGTGGTTTGTCTTCTAGAAGATTAACCTCACCTGTTCTCACAAGACCGCTCCGATCCTACACTTGGGATCATAACAAAAACATGTTTATCTCTCCTTCAAATTCTCCTAGCACCAACACATAGAATCTAGAACATACTAATGGTAGCTAACTTTTGGTAAATGGATCTCTAGCTGTTTCTTCCTTAGTGCTTCAGAATATTCCTAAGACCTACTTTATCAAAAGCAACCTATTTATACTGCCTTGTCTCATTTCACCTATTTCAGCTGGTTAGTTCAATGGACAGTGTCATCTCAGGAAATCAAGTGTAGTGCAGCCCTGAAAGCTCTCCAGAGGTGCAAATGCCAATCTAAGCTTTCTTACCACCCCCATAAGCTGCACTAGTGAGTCTCCCACACTTCCTGGCCACTGAACATAACATTTCTGTCTAGCCAGTAGTTTCTAGCTCTGAAAGCCAGATGTGTCAAGCCTTCTCTGATTCTCCCACTAAGAGGGATGTAATTAATTTTTATTTCTTTCTAGTGGGCCCTCCAGGAACATATTCAGTATGTCCTTTGCTTTGTGCTGTAATGGCAAGCAAAAATAGAGAGAACTAGGGGTGTCTTATGGTGCCTATCCTGGATGCTTATATACAATAACCACCTGCTGACAAGCCAGAAATCCCAGCTCAAAAATCACCCCAAGGGGCTCACATCCTGCCCGAGTCCCTTCCACAGCTCACATCTCCTATTCTTAGGGTTAATATGTGAACATGTGCAGCAAGCCAGGTCCTCCAAGGAGTATCAATGACTGACATCCAGGGACACTGCTGGATACAGGAACTTTTAAAGACATGCTACTATCTCATCCCACTCACTGTCAATATAGTGGACTCTCCCCAGTATTACAATTCTCTCTCTCCCACCTCTTCCCCTCCCCAGGGTCTCTCTATGCTGACAGTTCTGGAATTTGCTATGTAGATTAGGTTGGCCTCAAACTCAAGAGATCTGCCCGCCTGCTTCCTAGACTACAACCCTCTTAGTTAATTAATTATTCTGGTTTTTCAAGACAGGGTTTCTCTGTGCAGCCCTGACTGTCCTGGAACTCTGTAGGCCATGCTGGCCTTGAACTTAAGAGATCCATTTGCCTCTTCTTCCCAAGTGCTAAAATTAAAGGTGTGCACCAATGCCCAGTTAAGTGTTTTTTGTTTGTCTTAGTATTTTATTTTTATTACCTATATGTGTATTTTGCCTGATTATAAGTATATGCTGAGGCCAGGCGTGGTGGCACACACCTTTAATTCCAGCACTCTGGAGGCAGAGGCAGGCAGATCACTGTGAGTTCAAGGCCAACAAGGTCTACAAAGTGATTCCAGGACCGCCAAGGCTACACAGAGACCCTGTCTCAGAGAATGCAGAAGAGGACATTAATCTCCTTGAACTGGTACCACAGGTGGTTATAAGCCATCATGTAAGTGGTAGAAACAATCAGGTTCCTCTGGAAGCTGTTTCTCAGAGCCTTTTTATTTTTTGTTAATTCTTAGTGTGGTAACATGCATCTTTCTTTTAAAAAGATATTTATTTATTTATTTATTTATTTATTTATTGGTTTTTCGAGACAGGGTTTCTCTGTGTAGCCTTGGCTGTCCTGGACCCGCTTTGTAGACCAGGCTGGCCTCGAACTCACAGCGATCCACCTGCCTCTGCCTCCCGAGTGCTGGGATTTATAGGCGTGCGCCACCACGCCGGGCACTAAGATATTTAATTTTTAATGTATATGAGTGCTTTATCTGCATGAATACCTGCATGCCAAAAGAGAGCATCAGATCTCACTAGAGAAAATGGTTAAGAGTCACCAGGTGATAGCTGGGAATTGAACTCAGGACCCCTGAAGAGCAGGTGACACTCTTAACCTGATGAGTCATCTCTTCAGCCTGAACGCACCTTTCTGTTTTGTTTTTTGAGACAGTTTCTCTATGTAACAACTCTGGCTGTCCTCAACCTTACAGAGATCCAGATGGCATGCACCTTAATCTCAGAACTCAGGAGAAAGGGAAGGGAAGGGTCTCTACAAGTTGGGGCCAACATGGTCAGCTAGAGCTACACAGTGAAGACTGTTTCAAGACAAATTTGTGTGTGTGCATGCATGCATGTGGACATGTGTGTAACTTCATGTAGAAGACTATGGAGGCTGTAAGAATGTGTTGGAAAGCGGGCGTGGTGGTGTAAGCCTTCAATCCCAGCACTCCGCTGTGAGCTGGAGGCCAACCAGGTCTACAAAGGGAGTTCAGGACAGCTAAGGCTATCACAGAGAAACTTTGTCTCAAAAAACAAACAAAAATGTGTCGGAGTCCCTTAAACTGAGTTATAGGCATTAAAGAGTTGCCCAGACTGATTCTAGAAACTGAACTCAGTTCTGAAAGAGCGGCAAGTACTTTTTTGGTATTGGTTTTTCGAGGCAGGGTTTCTCTGTGTAGCCTTGGCTGTCCTGGGCTAGCTTTGTAGACCAGGCTGGCCTTGTACTCACAACGATCCACCTGCCTCTGCCTCCTGAGGGCAGGAATTAAAGGTGTGCACTACCACGTCCGGCTGCCCGGCTTATTTCTAATTTAAGTACCCACCCCAGTGACACATGTTCTGGGAGGTAGGTGAAGGCAAGCCCTAGAGTGCCCCACTGTGCAAACCATTAAGCCAGGAGGCTTAGGTTCAAGATCTCACTCAACCACCTACTATGATGACAAACTGGTTTGTAGTCTGAGGGTTTTACTTCCTTCAAAGGAGCCACATTTTGTTCAGCAAAGCACATGGCATAGATCCATCTACATCTCTTCAGGATCTTGTCAGCTGACTGATTTGAGCTGGTGTTAGAACTACCAGGTCCTGTTGTGCGGTGGTGGCGCATGCCTTTAATCCCAGCACTTGGATCACTGTGAGTTCGAAGCCAGCCTAGTCTACAAAGCGAGTCCAGGACAGCCAAAGGTAACAGAGAGACCCTGTCTCAAACCCTGCCCCACCCCAAAAAGAACTCCCAGGTCCTCCCTCTGTAGTTTATGCCATCTTTATCTGAACTTTAGGCAAGACTGACTCTAACCCCTGAATATAAGGAACAGGGCAGACTCAATGTCCAGACTCTACTCACTAGAACTTGGGTCTTACCAAAAGATACCAAATCACCAGGTACTACAAGGCCACCCCTGATCTCTAAGTAGTATCTGGATGCCCAAGTTAGGATGCTTTCAACTATCTCATTTGATCCTTTTATAAGACAAGTCCAAACAGCTATTCTAAAACTACTCTTTGGCATTCCAAAATTACTCTCCACTAATCAACTGATGTCTCATTTGGCTGGGTGGCAAGCTAGGCACCAGACATATCCTCAACTATTCCTGAATATGAATTTGGAAATTCACAATTGCCATGCATATGGGCTGTGCAGCCTAAAGAGGGGTGGTGTGCTGAAGGGCTACAGGTATGCAAAGTGCCCTGAATGTAAACACCTGGGCCTTGAAGGATGGCTAGGGTGACCAGTGTGTATATGTAGGAACTGGAGAGTGGTGATGTGGACATGAGCATATGTTAGAAAAGTGTTTCTAGGGCAGCACTGTGGCGCATGCCTGTAATCCCAGCACTTGGGAGGCGGAGGCAGAGGCAGGCAGATTGCCATGAGTTCAAGGCCAGTCTGGGCCACAAAGTCCAGGACAGCCAGGACTACAAGAGAAAGGCTGTCTCAAAAAGCCAAAAGAAAAGTGCTTCTAACAAAAGCCGTCTCGCTACAGAACCAGGTCAGAAGCTGATGCACTAGGGCTGTGGGTACTTCAAGGTAGAGTAAATAAAGGGAACTGCAAGAGACTAGGCTAGATACTTAGGCTAGCCTGGTCTACAAAGTGAGTTCAGGGCAGCCAAGGCTGTCTTGAAAAACTGAAAGAATTTCATTCCTTAGGCAAGACATCAATGTCAATCCTTGGATTACTCCGGGTTAGCTGATGTTCACCATCAATGGTGCAAGTTGTATTCATAGTATATACCACTGGTATATGGTAAAAATGGCACTTGGCTTCTGTGATCTTTTTCATAAAAATATAAGCCTTGTCCAAGTATAAGAAAAATCAGACCTGGTCTACAAAGGGAGTCCAGGACAGCCAAGGCTACACAGAGAAACTCCCCCCCCCCCCCAAAAAAAAAAAAAAAGAAAAGAAAAATCAGGCCACAGAGAAACCCTGTCTTGGAAAACCAAAATCAGGCAAATCCCACTGCAACAGTCTATAAAATACCCAGCCAATCAAGACTGAGAAACTGTCATAGCCAAGTAAAGTAACATGACAACTAGATGCAACACAGGATGCACCTTGGATGAGAACAAGGACACATGAAAAAAATTAAGTACACCTAGTTGTGATGGTTAATCTCAACAATCATCTTATTGATTCCTGGGAGATAAGCCTTTGGGCATGGAAGCTTATAGAAGATTGTCTTGATTAGGTTGAGCTGGGAAGGCCTGCCCACTGTGGGCGGCACCATTCCCTGGGCTAAGATACTGGACTGTATAAAGACAAAAGTGAGCTGAACATAGCATTCATTCTTTTCTTTTTTTTTTTTTGGTTTTTTGAGACAAGGTTTCTCTGTGTAGCCTTGGCTGTCCTGGAGTCACGTTGTAGACCAGGCTGGCCTCGAACTCACAGCGATCCGCCTGCCTCTGCCTCTCGAGTGCTGGGATTAAAGGCGTGCACCACCACGCCCGGCACATTCATTATTTTCTGCTTGCTTTCTCTAGATGAAATGTGACCAGCTACCTAAAGTTTATATCCTGGAACTGTGAGACAAAATAAATTCTAAGTTACCTTTGTCAGAAATGTTTACCACAGAAACAGGAAAATTAACTACGATACTAGGTAAATTTAAAACTAAGGATGATGGTGAATGGCTCTCAAAGCCCCAGGCAGGCTAACAAATACTTTATCACTGGGCTACATTTCCAGCCACAATTGATTTCTTTTCTTTGGTGTTTGTTTTTAGAGAAAGGGTCTTGCTCTAATGCCAAGCTGGCTCCAATTCCTGGGTCCCAGTGACTCTTTTTTTTTTTTGGTTTTTTGAGACAGGGTTTCTCTGTGTTAGCCTTGGCTGTCCTGAACTCACTTTGTAGACCAAGCTGGCCTTGAACTCACAGCGATCCACCAGCCTCTGCCTCCCAAGTGCTGGGATTAAAGGCATGTGCCACCATGCCCAGCGTCCCAGTGACTCTTGCCTCAGACTTTCAAGAAGCTGAGACGACAGGCACATGCCTAGCTACTACTATATCTGTCTATCTCTCTGTACTGGGAGTTTAACTCAGGACCCTGATTGCCAGGTAAACACTCTACCACTGAGCTATATCCCAAGCCCAGCATTCTTTTTACTTTAAGACAGACAGGGTCTCAGCTAGCCCTGGGTGCTCCCTAGAGCCCAGTGAGATCCTATACTTATACTCTTCCTGCTTCAGCATTAGTCTTTTAACTGCACAAATATACCACACTAAATTGAAGACATATAGCATCAATAGCGGAAAGGAAATAGAGGGCACGTGGGAACTCTAACGGTCTCATGATGTTCTCCATATCAAAAACTATCAAACAAACAAAAAAACCAAAACCAGTGTATAAAGTTTTCCTAGTTCTACTTCTGTCATGATTCCCTTTGTAGACTAGGCTGGCCTTGAACTCACAGTCATCTGACTGCCTCTGCCTCTCTGAGTGTTGGGATTACAAGCATGTGCCACCATGTACTTTGTATGCATTTTTTAATTTTGTTGCAAGCCAAGCCTGCTGACTGTAATCGCAGCATTCAGAAAGGCAGAAGCAGGTAGATCACTGTGAGTTTGAGGCCAGGGTGGTCTACAGAGGGAGTCCAGGACAGTCAAGGATACACAGAGAAACCCTGTCTCAAAGGAAAAAAGAACGAACTAACAAAGGAAAAGGCAAGCAAAGCAAGCCCACTGTACAGGCTCAGATTATGCTTGGTAGGATGTATATTGTTTGCTTTGTTTTTTTACTGGAATCTGATGCCCTCTTATGGCATTCAAGTGGACATACTGGTAGAGGATTCGTATATGTTTAAAAAGGGGGTGGGGATGGGGACTGGAGAGATGCTGGCTGCTCTTCCAGATTTCCTGAATTCAATTCCCAGCAACCACACAGTGGCTCATAACCATCTATAATGTGATCTGATGCCCTTTTCTGCCCTGCAGGTGTACTGAATGGCAGAGTACTATATTCATAATAATCAAATCTTTAAAAAAAAAAAAAAAAAGATAGGGTCTCTTATCATGGTGGCATACACTTTTAATCCCAGAACTTCCGAAATAGAGGCTGGTGGATCTCTAAGAGTTCAAGACCAGCCTGGTCTACATAATGAATTTGAGGCCAGCCAAGACATTATAAAAAGGATTAAAAAACAAAACAAAACCAAAAACAAACAAACAAAAACAAAACCAAGACACGACAGACAAGACAGAAAGAAAACAAGCCAGCCAGCCACTGCAAACCTCATGTGGCCCAGACTGCCTTGAAGTCCTCTCCTACCTCCACTTCCTCAGTGTTAACACTTCAGGAGTGGCTCGCTGTGTCTAACTTTTCTCTTTTTCCTTCCTTCCCTTTCCCCCCTTCTTTTCTTTTTTATTCTATGACAGGCCTGACTCAAAGTCTCAATCTTTCACCTTAGCCTCCCAAATGCTCAATTAGTTATTAATGAGTGACCATGCCCAGCTAGGACAGGGCAGGTTATAAATGTTAGAATGTCCCCAAGGCCCCTCACCAGAGAGGGGACAGTCACATTTGTGAGCCAGCTAAATACTGCATCCTAACCTCCCACTCTTGTCACCTCTCCTCATTCCTTGCTCCTTCTAGAAGTGAAAGCCTAGGCATTTTAAAAGTAGGCTGCTACAGTACAGTCTAAAAATAATCACTGAAAGTGCGCGTGACAAATCAAAATAGGGGGTAAAGAAGGGTGGGGGTGGGGGTCGGCTTAGAAAAGTACTCCCCTGTTTTAAGACTGTGCCCAAAGAGTCTGGAGACAACTCAAGATTAAGGGAATACACTTGTTCTTTTTCTTTTCTTTTAAGATTTATTTATTTATTACATATACAGTATTCTGCTTGCAGGTACACCTGCACACCAGAAGAAGGCATAAGATCTCATTATAGATGGTTGTGAGCCATCATGTGGTTGCTGGGAATTGAACTCAGGACTTCTGGAAGAGTAGACAGTGCTATTAACTGCAGAGCCATCTCTCCAGCCCATAATACAGTGTTCTTGCTGAGGACCTGAGTCTGGTTCTTAGCATCCATGTCTGGTGGCTCACCACTACTCTATAGCTCCAGGGGATCTGACTCCTTCTTCTGGACTCCATAGACACACACACATACACTCATATACAGATACACATATTAAAAATAAAATAAATCCTTGAAAGAAGAGAAAAATTGTGTCAATAGATATCAGGAGCACTTTGTTCAATACTGAACTCCCTAAACAGTTTAAGGATGTAAAATAATTCCGTAGTGACATACCAGAAGTAGAGAGAGGTAAATTCTAAAAGGATCCAGACAGGCCCACAGGTAAGGCAGAGAATGCCAGACGTGAAGGTACTTACTTCCTGAGAATGATGACCGCCCTGCGTTCCTTAATGTCCTGAGGCCGTATGCAGTGAGTGATTTCATCAGCAGCATACCCACTAGAAAGAAACAGAACAAATGACCATAAGAGAGTAGACAACCAAAGTTCATCAGGGACAGGAAAAGGATCATGTCTTATGGTTGCCTTCTGCCTACTATTTGAGAAGTTCATGAAAGGAAAATATCACATTTAAGGTCTAAGAAGTGTCTGCCTAGAAACTATTCAAGGAAAAAACTGGCACAGAAGACTCATTGGTCACTTAACAGTCTGAATTAGGACTCTTCTAGCATAGACTAGAATCCTTTAAGTTTGCAGCTCTTAAGGTTAGGGTGTAATTCTGAGGTAAAGCACTTGCCTGGCATGTATGAAGCCCTGGGTGCAATCCCCAGCACAAAAACAAATACAAAAACAAATTCTTTCAGCAACTGGAGTGAAGGTGAGAGTCCTTGGTGAAAAGGCAGAAAACTGCCCCCACCCATGCATAGACATGCATAGACAGGAAGTGGAGGCACTTACTGACAACACAGAAATACAGGGAAAACTAGGATCATTAAGTCCCAACACAGAACTTTCCTACTTGGAGAAAAAGCTTTCAAAAGCCTCCTCCGGGGAGATTCAAAAACTTACATGATTTTAAAACTGCTTAAAGGCTAACAATTGTGGTCAGGTCACTATCCTCTTCTCACCTGACACTCTTCTGATTTGAAGTTCTGGGACTAATTCTGATTACTGAGCTCCTCACATGTTCTCAATGAGCACCTCCAAGACATCTCTACTAAGCTGCAGAGATGAACACAGCTGGATACCTTCCCAGAAGATACGAAGCCTGATGGAAGAGCTTTCCTTCCAACTTCCCCATTTAGGACTCCCAGCTGCCCCTGAGCATACACCTTTTCCTCATGGCTGCTGATCAAGCTACTTCTCCTGTGTAGATGTACAGGTAACGCATGCTTTACTAACTGAAACACAAAACATCTGGGAATGACTCCGTAAGGGCATGGCTGCCCCAAGAACAATGCTGGATTCAAAAGCCAGTAAGAAATACAAAGCCAAACTGTTTCAGGGTCAGTCCTCAGAGGAGTGGCTCTCAACTTCCTAATGCTGCCACCCTGTAAGACAGTTCTTTATGTGTGGTGACCCCCAACCATTACTTTAACTGTTATTTTATAACTGTAATTATGCTACTGTTATGAATTATAATATAAATACCTATGTTTTCTAGAAAGTCTTAGGTGACCCCTGTGAAAGGGACATACAACCCTAACGGGCAGCGTCCCACAGGTTGAGAAACACTGCTCTAGAACAAAGTGCTTCAGATTTAAAAATCTGATTTAAGCCGGTTGTGGTGGCACACACTTTTTTTTTTTCCGAGACAGGGTTTCTCTGTGTAGCCTTGGCTGTCCTAGACTCACTCTGGAGACCAGGCTGGCCTTGAACTCACAGAGATCCACCTGCCTCTGCCTCCCAAGTGCTGGGATTGAAGGCCTGCACCGCTGGGCCTGGTCTACAGAGCGAGTCCGGACAGGTAGGGATATTACATACAGAAACCCTGTGCCCAAAACCAAAACAAAACAGAACAAAACTTATTTGAAAATCAGGCTTGATAGTGTGTGCCTTTAATCCCAGAACCTGGGAGGCAAAAGCAGGTGGATCTCTGAAAATTCAAGGCCAGCCTAGTCTCCACAGCAAGTTCTAGAACAACTAGGATTACATAAGAGTTCCCCGTCCCCCAAATTCTGGTTTGAGTCCATGCTGGTGATAGAACAAACCTCTTTATAAATGCCTTACCTATTCCTATCTCCACTTCTAGCTGTTTCTAGATGACAGTTTTTTAGTGTTTTTTTTTTTTGTTTTGTTTTGGTTTTTTGAGACAGGGTTTCTCTGTGTAGCCTTGGCTGTCCTGGACTCACTTTGTAGACCAGGCTGGCTTCGAACTCACAGCGATTTTTAGTGTTTTTTGTTTGTTTGCGTGTGTTATTTCCACCAGAGACTATGGACAAGTATCTATAAGCCAATCAAGTTGAACAATATTAGAGTTTCAAAAAGTACTGTTATGTGAAAGGATCTGAGAATTACTATGTCAAAAGACTCACTGACTGAGTACTGAGCAAAGAACCCGCGCTTCACCCTTATGAGACACACCACATAGGAGTTACAGAGGTCTTGGGTTCAGGACTTTATCAGCTACAAGCTTTTTGGTCTGGCTGTCCTGGATGCAGCTCACTATGTAGACTAGTTGTCCTTACACTTAGTGATCCACCTGCCTCTGTCTCCCAAGTGCTGGGACTAAATGTGTGTACCTTCATGCTCTACCTAACTGTAAGTTTTGTGACCTCTGTTAAGTTGCATGCTGAACAGAAAGCCTTAGTTTCTTCAATGCTGGTAAGGAGAGCAGTAGATTCTCCACTGTTCATTTTGTTATGCTTTATAATGTAGGCACTCATTTCTTTGATCACTATTAAGGACTCAGGATGTTAAAAGGCATACAGATACCGCTTCCTTTCAAGGCAGAATCAAGTTAGACCAGTTACATGACTGTAAGGGAGCAGTTGGAGGCCTACTTGAGGGTTGAGAATGATGCTGCATAACTCCCGAGTATGTCAGACCCTCCTACCTAAGAGCCTAAGGCTCTGACACCACTAAGAGGCCTAGACCACTTCAAGCCAGAGCCTGGATTCAGCTCCTGCAGAGGAAACACAATCTCAGATCCCCTTCAGAGTTCTGCACTAGGGCTTCTTGGCCTTATTTCCAGACTAGGTACTAGCTCTGGGTTTCACTAAAACCCAGGCTTGCTGCAGGAAGACAGTGAAAATCTCATTCTGCCAGTCTGAAATGTAATATGCCCTGGATCTGGTTCTACCCTTGATGAAAAGGAAAGTTCTACGGCTTCCTACTGCTGTTTTCACAGGGAAAAATAGAGGAAATATCTTATACTGTCCAGCTGGCCTGCTCCTGGGCTGAGCCTCCATGCCTAGCAATGACCATCAAGTAACATAACCTAGCTCTGTCACTCACTAGTATATCCCTTAGAATAATTCAAGGGAGCTCCTCTCTCTTGGTAAAATTTCCCTAAGCCCCCTCCCCAGTTGATTTCCTCCATGCCACCTAGCCACACCATCCCATGATTCTTACTATATTTGGACTACGGAAATTGTGTTTTCTTTGTAAGACAACACTCTCTAAAGGCCTTACTCAACACTGCACTGTACACAAAAAATTAAGTATGTGCCAATATTCTACACCAAGAAAGTCTAAACACTTTGAAGCCTCTATTTTAAAACCAACACAGCTAAAAAATAAAATAAATAAAAAAAAAAAAAAAATAAAATTAAAAAAAAAAAAAAAACCAACACAGCTGGGTGTGGTAGGGCACGCCTTTAATCCCAGCACTCAGGAGGCAGAGGCAGGCGGATCCCTGTGAGTTCGAAGCCAGCCTGGTCTACAAAGCAAGTTCAAGACAGCCTAGGCTACACAGAGCTGTTTAAAAAAACAAAAAAACCAAACCAAACAAAAACCTCAACACAGATTAGAACAAACTTTTCCTTGAAGGACTGAACACAGGTTAAATAAATCTGGAAAACCATTAATAAGAAAATGTACAAGACTATGCATGTCTCTTTTAGGCACAGTCTTAGAGATGGAGTTGCTAAGGCTCATTTCCAAGATAGGCACCATTCTCCAATTGTTCCATGTCCTGCCTAGACCAGGACATGCCAAAATAGATAGATGGACAGACAGAAAGACAGACAGACAGAAAGAAAGAACAAACGAACTAGACAAGGGAGCCTAATGCCAGGCGCCCTTTGATGGGCTAGTTTCCCTAGGCAGCCCCCTTGAGTCTGCCTCACCATTGTCAGGCTTGTAGAGGGAAGAAGAAAAGGGCTGGAGGTGGGGCAGGAGCCACAGATGCATAGGTAGGACTGTGAGCTCAAGCCTCCAGGAAAAGAAATGGCTTAACTTTAAAGAAGTCTTGGGGCTTTGTGGCACAGATACATCGGTTCTGAGTATTGACAGCACTTCATCTCTTGATATATCTTTAACTAACCTTCAAGAACTCAGCAGAAACAGATTCCATCTTTTTTAACTCCTCTAAGGCATCACTGGCTTCCTTTTTAGGAAGAGAAAAGCAAGGCCAGTGTGCACAAGCCTCCCAGTACTCACGGAGCCTCTATACATGTGAATTCTAGGGCTATTCAGTCCTGTGCCCCAACCCCACAAGTAATTTGCTTATGTTCAAACAGCTAAAATAGTGATGCAGAAACTTTCACCAAGTTTGCTATAATCTTTTCATTTTTGGAGGCTGAATGTGTTAAGAAAGAGTGAAAGCAGAAAACCGGGTATGGTGGTGCACACCTGTAATCCCAGCACTCGGGAGGCAGAGGCAGTTGGATCACTGTTGAGTTCGAGGCCAGCCTAGTCTACAAAACGAGTCCAGAACAGCCAAGATAACACAGAGAAACCCTATCTCAGAAAACCAAAAAAACCAGTGAAAGCAGAAAGCCCATCTGTGCTTCTTGGTAACATAAGGTTTAATTTGTCATGGGGCCTTGCTGGCCTCATCAAAGAATATGGGAATAAGTCCAGTCTCATGAGACAGGGAGGATTGTATCACACAGAAAGCTGTGCACTGACAGCTTAGGCTAGAATGGCCAGCCAGTCAGCCCTGAGATTGCATGGCCTGTCTACTCCTTGCCTGCCCTGAGCCTCCTGCTGAAGACCATGGGTCCCAGCTAGGTGCTTCTCCTTTGCTACTTTCTGCCTAGTCTGCCTGGCAACACAGAGGGGAGCAAATTCCATTAACTAACAACCCAGCTGAGGGTGCTCAGTTCTGACTGCATCTCATGGTAATAGAAAATTTCAAACAAGAGGCAAGTGAGATGGCTCAGAGGATAAAGGTTCTTTCTGCCAAGACTGACTACCTTAGTTTGACAGTAAGGACCCTCACGGAGAGGACCAACTCCTGAGGTGTTCTTTGACGCACCATGAACACATAAGCACACACACAAATAAATGTTCATAAAGAAGCAAAATCCAAATAAGAGGTGCAGTCCAAGACTTTTCTGCCCTACTTTCTCAACTATTTTAAGCCACAAAGCTAAATTTTGCTTTCAGTCAGCCAAATAAGATCAGCTATTGGCCCCAAACGGACAGGGATGCCCAATCCCCCAACACTGTTAAGCAGAAGAGTAAAAGAGTAAGCGCACCCATATACAACGGATGGCTAGGAGAAGACCTGGTGGCTAAGACCCAGGCCTCTGGGAATGATTAAAGAAAACATTTGTAAGCAGTCAGCCTTCAGGTGATTATTCTTTTTTTCAAGACAGGCTTTCTCTGAGTGGCCCTGGCTGTCCTTAAACTCAGGAAGATCCGCCTGCCTCTGCCTCCCCGAGTGCTGGGATTAAAGGCATGTGCCACCAATGGCCAGCTTGAGGTGATTATTTTAACTAAAACAATTTAAGTCTTTTTGTTTTGTTTTTGTTTTTTTGAGAAAGGGTTTTTCCTAGACTTGCTTTGTAGACCAGGCTGGCCTTGAACTCAGAGATCCACCTGCCTCTGCCTCCTGAGTGCTGGAATTAAAGGCGTGCACTACCATGCCCTGCTTTTTTTTTTTTTTTTTTTTGAGAGTCTCTCACTGGTTAAGAAGGCAAGGTTGGGTAAGTGGCTAATGAGTCCTGTCTCCACCTCTCTGGCCTTGGATTACAAGTATGGGCCATCACATCTGGCTTTAAATAAGAAAAAAATAGGGGGGGGGATGGAAGATTCCTAGGGAATCAAACTTAAGATTCTTATGCTTCTAAGCACTTTGCCAACTGAACTATCTACAGCTCTAAGATGTGCTTTAATCTGTCCTTTTCCCTTTACAGAGCCAGGACAAAGAATGTGGGATGAATTGACATGAAGAAAAGGTTAACGCTAGATCCCTAGAGAACAGCATAAAAAGGGAACCTCCAGGGACTGGAGAGATGGCTCAGCAGTTAAGAGCACTGACTGCTCTTCTAGAGGTACTGAGTTTAACTCCCAGCAACCACATAGTGGCTCATAACCATCTGTAATGAGATCTGATGCTCTCTTCTGGCCTGCAGGTGTACATGCAGGCAGAACACCACATACACAATAAATAAATTTAAGGAAAAAAAAAAGGAGGGGGGGGACATCTCCTTCCAGGCTCAAAATGAGATGGTCACCAACACAGTCAAAACGTGCCAGTTGTTTTGTTTTTTGAGACAGTATCTGGAGCCAAACTCTGACGGCCATAAAGTGTTATTAGTGTCTAATAGATAATAAATAAATAAATAAGAGCATCCCTAGCCTTTAATACTTCAAGGACAGTCCATCCAGAAATGAATTTACAAGCAGCTCCAGGTAACAACAGTAGTTGAGAAACTACTATTATCACCAGGATAACCCTACTAGAATCTCTGATAGGGAATACCATCTGCCTTACAGCAATCATCTTTATCAATGACCAAGGTCTACTGCTATGTAGCTCTGCTACTGTGTGCATCCACCACTCTGGCTAATTTCTACTCATTCTTTATGTTCCAGCTTCCTTCCTCCCAAGAACTTCCAATATCTCATAGTGAGTAAGATGTCCCTTTCAAACTGGGTGTGGTGGCGCCTGCCTGTAATCCCAGTGCTCAGGGAGGACAGCCAAGGCCTCACAGAGAAACCCTGTCCTGAAAAACAAAACAAAAAATGCCTCGTTCAGCATGCTTCTCTGATTAGCTTTCTGGATTCTGATGATCCACCTGGTCTAAAGCTTCTACTGAGAATGAACTGTGAAGATTGGAGCCATGTTTCAAGATCAACCAACTCCCTAGCTGCTTTCCCAAGCAGAGCAGGGCCTCACTAAGTGGTTGTGTAAACACCTGAGTGCCTATTCTGTATCATGCTGTTAGACACCAAACCATTTAACTAAGACTTCAAAAGTTGGCACTATCTCTGCTATACAGCTAATACACCTATGAGATCCGAAGGAAGGCTAGCCATGATGGCTCACTCCTGTAATCCTTGCACTCTGGAAGCAGAGGTCATAACAGTGCTGAGTCCAGCCTAGACTACAGGGTGAAACTGTCTCAAATAAAATCTCAAAGCAAAGGAGAGCTGGACTTGAAGCCTGGGGCAGCACTTTTCAGGATGTGGCTGGGCCTCCCACACTAACTCTGGAGCCAAGTCTGAATCCAGGAAGGGACTGGGAAAGCTTTAGGACTTTACCACTGCAAAGAGAAGACGATTTTCCTGATGATGCAATCTTGTTAATCACTAACAGACCTGCATATTAAGAATTTGAAAATTCTGCTTTTAAAGCTAAGAGTGTGGCTGTTGGGGGAGTCTCAAAGTGCCTTAAGAACTCCCCACTAAGCCGGGTGTGGTGGCGCACGCCTTTAATCCCAGCACTCGGGAGGCAGAGGTGGGCGGATCACTGTGAGTTCAAGGCCAGCCTGGTCTACAAAGAGAGTCCAGGACAGCCAAGGCTAACACAGAGAGACCCTGTCTCGAAAAACCAAAAAAAAAAAAAAAAAACTCCCCACTAAGCAACCAGTCACTGCCAAACTTTTATATAACCTAAAAGGTGTACGACCACGAGAAAAAGTATCCAACTAGGTGACCAAAGGGCCTTTATGTGAAACCCTTTAAGCACCAAGAAACTTCAACAAGGAAGGCCCCAAAATCTTCCTTACACAACAAGCTCCCTGGAAATTCCTTCTTCTGGGAGGGTAGGTGGATCTTTTTGAGACAATGTCAAACTCACAGCAATCTTACTGCTTCTGCAGGGAAAGTTGAGCATTGACTACCAGTTGGAAATCCCTTTTAAGCCTTTTAAGTACATTTTCTCAAGACATCCATCTGGAGCTGGGTGTGGTTAGCACACACCTGTAATCCCAGCCCTTGGGGAAGCAGAGGCAGAGGGATCGCTGGGTTTGAGGCTAGCCTGGTCTACAAATCAAGTCCAGGACAGCCAAAGCTACATAGAGAAAAACCTGTCTCAAAAAAGAAAAAGATATCTATCTGGAAGCACCATGCATATCTGAGACACTCAAAAACAGTTGTATTGTATACTAGGCCTCATTTGGAGGGTTACTGAAGTACATTAACTAGGCTTACCTCTCTCAGGGCTGAAAAAAGACAGCCTCCGGAATAAAATTTCACTTCATTTAAACACCAGCAGTGTTCCAGCAGATGATTTACTCTGCTGGCCAGGGCACTGAGCTAATTCTTAGCAGGACCTGGGGCCCCAACTGGCCAAGAGCCTAAGATGTGGTCACCGAATCACAAGGCCAAACACCAGGTCAACAAACCAGCTGTATTTTGTTTTACTGGATCCCAGTAACAGTTATGGCATTTCTACAAAGTGCCTCAGAGGCCTGAAACTAACGGAGAATTTTAAGAGCGTGCTGCTCTTTATTTCTGGACAAACCACTAAAATATTCAATCCTGAAGAAGTCATTCTTCCTGAGAATGGAGAAATCTGTATCAAAAAACCAAAAACCCTCAAGGGCTTCGCCTTTTCAGTTAAGGAATCCACTATACTTTACTAAACCACAAACAACAGAAAAGAGAAAACTTTTCGGTAGACAAACAACAGAACAGAGAAGATAGTTACCCATAGATTTCCTTTCTTTTGAAGACATGGAAATGAAGTCCAAAACCGAAAGTGATTTGCTTAAAACCACAAGGAAAATACGAAGCCTTGAGGTCTTCTATCTCTAGGCACCACAGAAAACCCGGCCAGTGCACATCTGTAATCCCAGCACTTGGGGGAGACGGATGTGGGAGAATCAAACATTCAAGACCATCCTTCTTTGTGCAGAAAGTTGAAGGCTAGACTGGGCTACCTGAGACGCTCTCCCCCCAGCCCCCCATTAAAACACACACACACACACACACACACACACACACACACACACACACACAC
>OU015755.1:90015136-90056963 GCA_907169655.1 Acomys percivali | reverse complement strand
CACACACACACACACACACACACACACACACACACACACACACACACGAGGCGAACTCCTATGCTAGCCTTCAGAAAATGTTTAGCCTCTCACAAACAGGCTTTTAGATGAATTCTCAGATAAGCTATTATAGCAACTTCAAAGCTGCCTGCAGGTACAGAAATCCATATTGGTTTTATCCTGCTAGGAGCTTTAGGCACAAACTTCCTATGGTCTGCACGCAAAAAAAGATGAGTCAGAGCCATAAAAAGAACCGAGGTCCCATCAGCTGTGGCTTTCTGGACCCGGCTGGATAGTTTTAGGAGGCAGGGTACAGGGCCAGTCCCCTCCTCCCAGGTGTGTTACCTGAGCACAGTCACGCTCCCTCTGCGCACCGGCAGAGAAAGCACAGGTTCCGACACCCGGATGGGCTTGAACTGGAACTTGCAGCCGAAGCAAAGTGCCGAGTCGCTAAAGAAAGACACGGACACGATCGGGCGCTCGAAGATGTGGATGGGGTCGACGTGAGATACGATGCAGCCGCCGGGCTGGTAGTCGTTGATGACTGCGCTGTTGACGAAGCCCTCCGGGATGACGCGGTGCTCCACCAGCTTCTGGATCACCAGCTGATGCACCCATTCGGGGATCTCATCGACGTCGCCCGGCGGGTAGAGGCGCTCCTGGCCCGGCCCGCGCTTTTGCAGCTGGGCGCCGTACGTGTAGCCCTCACCGAAGAAGTACTTGTTACGCAAGGGGGCCCGGTCCACGGTGTGCTCGTTGTACAGGCCCTTCTCGGCGCGGGACACCACCTCGTCGATGCGGGCCTCGATCTTGGAGCACTCGTCCTGGCTGAAGAGACGGATCTGCCGGATGCCGCTTTTCACTTTGCGCGCCTCCTCCTCCTTCTGCGACTGCTGCTCCTCGTAGTCGCTGCGTTCTGGGTCCGAGTCCTCCTGGTACTTCCGTTTGGTGGTCCCGGACACCGGGTAAGGCTCGGCGGCGGCTGCGGCAGCCGCGGCGGCGGCCACGGCGGCGGCTGCAGCCGCGGCGGCTTCCCGGCTGCCCGCCTTGTAGTTGTCCCGGGACGTCATGGACTTTAGCTTCTCACGTAGGTCCGTGTAGCCGCTGGCGGCCGCCATGGCCCCCCGCAACTCAACTCTAGGGTCCTCCGGGGCGACCCGGCATGGCTCTTGGGGGACGCGCCCAGGGGCCCGGGAGGGGAGCGGAGGTCCTCAGTGCCAGGCTCCCATGCGTGGCTCAAGGAACCGGCGGTGGCGGTGGCGGTGGTGGTGGGGGACTGGGGGGGGCTTAGAGGGGCCAGGAAGGGGGGGGGGCGAACCTCAGCAGCGGCCGGTCATGCAGCACAAGCGACTGAGCGCGCTTCCTCCTCCTCCCCCTTCTCCACGTCCCGAGGAGCAAGGGCGCCGGCAGCGCCTCATGCCGCGGACGACTTCGGCGAAGACTCGCCCAGACTCCGGGTCGGACCCTCAGACGTCCCGACCGGCCCGCACTTTAAAGCTCTCCTCACGACGTCACCGCCTGCCCGCCCGACCTCCGACAGCGCCGCTCCTTAGCGGGCTTCTCGGCGCGCATGCGCAGCGCTGCCGGCCACGAGACTCCACGTACTCTGAGCATGCGCGTGCGTGCCAACCCCGGTCCGGGGAAGAGGCCGGCGCATGCGCACACGAGGCCCGCTCCGTCGTCCGCCGCCCTTCTCCTCCCCTCCCCCCCCCGCCCCCCCCCCCCCACCCGCCGAAGGCTTCGAGAGAACCGCTCTCACAACAACAATTTGCCTTCACGCCAAGCCGCCTCCGGGGCCGAAGGACTCCACCCGCTGCAGTGTGCTCGCGGTGCTGCGCTGCCGCCCCGTGGCATCGCGCGGATGCCCGCAGGCGCCTCAGCTTCCCGGGCACAATCCTCGGGAATCACCACAACCCAATCCGCCCGGTGACCGCCCCCTTTGGCGCTTCCACTTTCTTAATTGGACTGGCGGCCACGCGTTGGGCAAACATAGACCGGAGTTTCCCGGAGTCGGTTGGTAAACCATGCCTGTCAATCAACTAGTCTCCTTGGCTACTGCGTCCATCTCTTAATTAGCTTCGGGCAGCAGCTCGAGGACCCCTGAAGGGTGAATGGGTGGCTAAATAAGTGCCTGAATGGAGTTTTCGGCGGAGGAAAGCCCTCGGGACTCCCGCGAAGCTTCGGAAACAGTAGGAAAGTTTTCAAATTGCGGGCTGGAGAGCATCGGACCCAAACTGTGGAGCAAGCCAGGACAGCAACAGAAGCTCGAGGCGCGCACTCGGGGCACCCCACGCCCTATTCCCCACCGCCATCGTTTCTCAGAGCGGACGTTCCACAAGTCACGTCCCGGGACTGCCCACCGGGCGCGCGGCGCGCACTCGGGGGCGCGCGCACGAGCCTATCTTGTCTGGCCGAGGTTGGGCGCTGTCGTAGGGGGCGACAAAAAGGCCCTCTTGCCCAAATTGGAAATCTGAGACAGTTTAAAAAATTTGAACAGAGAGGTGTGAAGTGCGCCTTCAGCCTCAGCGCTCTGGAGGCAGAGGTTGGAGAATAGCTCTCAAGTTAGAGACCTGCCTAGGCTACATTACTGGCCTCTGACTCAAAAACCACAACAACCCCAAGGAGGTAAAAATCCTGGAGCAAGCACGCCTTTAAATCCCAAAACTTGGGAGGCAGAGGCAGGTGGATCTCTGTGAGTTCGAGTCCAGGGCAGCTAAGGCTACACACACACACACACACACACAAAAAAAAAAAAAAACCCCTGTCTCGAGAAACAAAACATCATAAATGGTTGGGAGCCACCATCTGTTGCTGGAAATTGAACTTAAGACTTCTAGAAGAGGGAGGGAGGATACAAGGGATGGGCTAACAATTGAGATGTAATATGAATAAATTAATAAAAAAATTTTAAAATTAAAAAAAAAAAAGACTTCTAGAAGAGCAGCTAGTGCTCTTAATCGCTGAGCCATCTCTGCAGCCCTCAACAAAACGAAAAATCCTGAAGCAGCAATGAGGCCTGAACAAAGGTGTGGCCAAGCTGGAGGCCCCTGGGCACTCCAGCAAGTAGACTGCTGCTCTGAACCTCCCCAAGACCGGCCCTGAGGAATTCCCAGTGCCTTTTCCATTCTTTGGTAGTCCGTCAGATTTTCAAACATCCCTGTCTTTCCTGGTCTTCGCCCATGCCCTCTGTCACTTGTGATGCCTGTCCCCCTACAGGCCCTTTTGTTGAGTTCCCCTCTTTGTCTTGAAGCCATCCCAGATCCTGGTGTGTAAAACCAGGCATCCGTATTTACCTCAAGGGTGCCTGTGAGGATGCCGCGGAAGGATTGCTGATACAGGCTCCCGACCTCAGTTTTTTAAATCTGTAAACCGAGGGTGGTGCGGCAGTCTCTGTTGGAGAGTGGGGACCGTGTGGGTGGTGACTTAGCAAAGTCTGTGCGATGGGAAGCCAGGACACTAGGGATCCAGGCCACCCTCTCTCCCATGCAGCAGGCAGAAGAAAGGGAAATGGGACAGGCACACTGGGGATTCCTGGTGCAGCCCCACGGGCCCAGGTGAGGGACGGAAGGTGGGAGGTGGACTAGGGGCCGGCCGGCTGGCCTGGACTTCGGTGGAGTTCTGTCTGATCTGTGCTGTGTGAACACCCGCTGGGTCTCCTACCTGGGCAATAGGTAGTTTGGCTCTTCAGAAGCCCTGCTCTCTAAGCAGCTGATCTGCCTTTCATAGCTGCGTGGTGCGAGCTCTTTATCACCACACCCAGAAGCACTTAGCAGCTACCCCAAGGACCTCATCTCTGCTCACCTATGCAAAAATGTGACCCTGCATGAGTGTGGTGCACACCTTTAAACCCAGCACTCTGTGTGTGTGTGTGTGTGTGTCTCAGAGTTCAAGGCCAGCTAAGGCTACATAGAGAGACTGCCTCAGAAAAACAAGAAAAAAAGCAACTCTTCTATAAGTGGACTCTCCAGTCCCAAGTAAATGCACTGTGTTTCCTCCTTGGCTATGCTTTGAGTCAGGCCCAGATACTATGGGGAAAAGCCAGAATGCCTGGGTTGGACTTCACAAGGCTACACGCACATGTCCAATACTGTTAGCACTCCAGCAGCAATTTCCCAATTATACCAGCGTCATTGGAGTGCTTTAAGAATTACAGAGTTGCCAGGCATGGTGGCGCACACCTTTAATCCCAGCACTCGGGAGGCAGAGGCAGGTGGATCGCTGTGAGTTCAAGGCCAGCCTGGTCTACAAAGTGAGTCCAGGATAGCCAAGGCTACACAAAGAAACCCTGTCTCAAAAAACAAACAAATAAAAACCAAAACAAAACAAAAAAGAATTACAGAGTTATTAAAGAGTTAGTATTTGCAAGGGGCCTGACACTGTAGTGTTTGTTTGTTTGTTTTGAGACAAGGCCTTTCTGTGTAGCTGAGGGTACCTTTGAATAGATCTTCCTGCCTTTGCCTTTAGGAAAACTTACTTGTATGTATTCGTGTTCATGTGTGTGGTGCATTTGTGTGTAGGTACATTGTGACATGCATATTCAAGGCCAACCTCAGGTGTTATTATGGAGTGCTGACCTACATATTTTGAGGCAGGGTCTTCTATTGGCCTGGAACTTGCCAAATAGGCTTAGGCTGGTCTGAGACTCCTGTCTCTGCCTTTCCAGCTGCAAAATACAATTGTCTACTTTTTAAAAAATAACCTGGATTCTAGGGATTGAACTCAGGTTTACCAATTGAACCTTCTCCCAAGCTCCTAGAGTTACCTTTTTTTTTTTTTTTTTTTTTTTTTGGTTTTTCAAGACAGGTTTTCTCTGTATGTATTCCTGGCTGTCCTCGACTCACTCTGTAGACCAGGCTGGCCTGGAACTCACAGGGATCCACCTGTGTCTGCCTCTTGAGAGCTGGGATTACAGGCAGCGCCACCACACCCAGCTCTAGAATTACCTTTTAAGACAATGTGGGAGCCGGGCATGGTGGCGCACGCCTTTAATCCCAGCACTCAGGAGGCAGAGGCAGGCGGATCGCTGTGAGTTCGAGGCCAGCCTGGTCTACAAAGTGAGTCCAGGACGGCCAAGGCTACACAGAGAGACCCTGTCTCGAAAAACCAAAAAAAAAAAAAAAAAAAAAGACAATGTGGGGCTGGAGAGATGCCTGCTATATAAACATGAAGACTAGGGTTTAGATCCCCAGCACCTATGTAAAAAAGCTGGATGCTGCATGTCTGTGACCCAGGCAGTGGGGGCAGTAGGGCGTCAAAGGTTTATGGAGACAGTCAGATTGCTGGGGTTCATTGGCCAGACCGTCTAGTTGAGTTGGTGAACTCCAGGTTCAATTAGAGACCCTGTATCACACCATTAGCATGGAGAATAACCAAGGAGGACCTTGACATTGACCTCTGGCCTACACACACACACACACACACACACACACACACACACACACATCCTCACATGCACACACAAGTACACATACACAAAACAACAGCACCATATGTCCATTCCCTAACATCCATTTGTGGCCTCTGCTGAGCATATTGACGAACACTTAGAATGCACTTATCCCAAGCAAAGACTCAGAGGGCAAGTCACCACACAACCAATGAGCAAACAAGTGGAGTTTGAACACAGGCCTCTCTGGTCTTCAACCACCCCAACACCGTACCCTTAAGAGGCTGCTGAGCCTGAGCAGGAGAGAGCTAGGGGTGTATATCAACCTCAAATTAGGGCAAGCCCAGTCCCTTGTGCACAGGGAGAGTAGAGGCAGCAAAGAAGTCATTTTGGTTATTTCAGTATCCTGAATTATGATGATCCTACTGTGCTTGCCTGAGCCCCAAGCCTTTAGGAATTTATTGCTTTAATCTTCCATGCTGCCCAGATATTCCTCCTTTATTGTCCCACATTGGGCCTCACATCACCTGTGCCTGGTCTCAGTACCCTGGCTAGGGGTGTTGAGGGAATGAAGAAACAACACACACACATACAGTAAAGCTCAGGTCTGGTGGGATTATCAAGGATTATTTATGTAATGTTAGGAGGTGAGACAGTCTGATCATAAGCCTTTTGTATTTTTAGGATGTCCTGACATAACTGGACCATATCCTTGCTAACATTATCATGGGTCCAAACACCAAGGAAGTGAATCCCAGTTCCCAACTAAATTCTCATTTTAAGGAGCTGTTATCACACATCTGTGTTGGTAACCTATGTGACATATTAACTCCTGTCTAAATTGAAGACCTGTAGCCCACCCCTAAATTGTTGAATGAGTCTCTGAGGACTCTAGGTGTTAGAGTAGTGAAAGGAGTCATCAGTCATTGGTATAAACAAGTTTGGGAGAATTTGACCAAACCAGTGGCCTAGGCATGTGTGTCCTGTAGGTTTTTGGTTTGTTTTTTCAATACAGGGTTTCTCTGTAGCCTTGGCTGTCCTAGACTCAGGAAAATCTGACTGCCTCTGCCTCCCAAGTGCTGGGATTAAAGGCATGTGCCACTTTTGCTGGCAAGTCCTGTAGGTTTTTATCCCTGTGTGGATTACCAGACAACTCAGAAATATAGACACTGTTATGTCCCAATCCAGGCCTTCTTATACCTGAAATCAAGCTCCTCCCTGAACCCAAAGTTTCTATGCTACACCTGTATGAGACATCTGTAGGCTCATTCTACAATAGTCTGTCACTGTGGGGTTGTTGTTATTGTTTTTGTTTTTTAAGACAGGGTTTCTCTGTTGTAACATTTGTAACCCAGGCTGGCCTCAAACTCACAGAGCTCTACCTGCCTCTGCCTCCCTGAGTGCGGAGATTACAGGCATTTTTTTTTTCTTTTTTTTTTGGTTTTAGTTTTTTAAGACAAGGTTTCTCTGTGTAGCCTTGGCTGTCCTGGCCTCACTCTGCAGACCATACTGGCCTTGAACTCACATAGATACACCTGCCTCTGCCTCCTGAATTCTGGCCACATCTTAAAGGAGCTTTCCTCCCTTTTTGTAAATTTGTTTTGTTTTCTAGACAGGGTTTCTCTGTATAACTGCCCTGACTGTCCTGGAGCTCATTCTGTAGACTAGGCTAGACTCAATCTCACAGAGATCTGCCTGCCTCTGCCTCCTAAATGCTGGGATTAAAGCTGTGTGCCACCACACCCAACTAGTAAATTTTCTTTAAAAGACTTGTTAATGGGGCTGGAGAGATGACTCAGTGGTTAAGAGTACCAGTCTCACAATGTAGCTCTGGCTGTCCTGGAACTCACTCTGTAGATCAGGCTGGCCTCAAACCAGGCTGGCATTGTCTGCCCATGTTCTCTGTTTGATGAGATGTCTGTTTACATGAGAATACTATGATCTTTCTTCTTTCTTTCTTTCTTTTCTTTTCTTTTCTTTTTTCTTTTTCTTTTTTTTTTTTTTGAGACAGGGTTTCTATGTGTAGCCCTGAGTGTCTGCAACTCTCATTATAGACCAAACTGGCCTCAAACTCACAGCGATCCACCTGCCTCTGCCTCCCGAGTGCTGGAATTAAAGGCATGTGCCACCATGCCCAGTGAGAGTACTGTAATTTTTATAATAGCATGGTATTATAATCAATATTTTGTGAATAAACCGATCATATTCAGGCACATCTGTGGACACCCTTATTGCCAAGCTGTTCCTCTGATGTTGAGCTGCCCTTGCTAGTTCCCAAACCTTGAGTCTTCTACCAGCCCCACAGCACCAGCACTTCCCATCCACATTTATTCATTTTATTTATTTTTAATTTTAATTTTTTTTATGTGTATAAGTATTTTGCCTGCACATATGTCTGTATCACATGTGTGCCTGGTACCCCTGGACAACAAAGCTCATGTTACTAGAGTTACAAATGGATGTGAGGTGAAATGTGGGTGTTAGGAATTGAACCCACGGCCCCTAGAAGAGCAGCCAATGCTCTTAACTGCTGACTCATCTCCCCAGCACCAGTCCCCCCCCCCCCCCCCCCCAAGACACAGTCTTGCTAAGTAGCCTGGGTTGGCTTTGAACTCGGCAGTCCTTCTGACTCAGCCTCTGGAGTGCTGAGATTACAGGTGTACACCCTCCTACCGAGTGCTTCTTCATTTGCCCTTCCACTCATATGGCAAGTGTTTTTAAAGGGTCTATTCTGCATTAGCCATCTTTTTAGGCTACACACTCCATCTTTAACTCCAGCGGGAAACTATGGTTTCCTCTAGAATGCCTATCCTAACCCTCTATTTCCATCTATTCTTAGCAAACTGTATTCATTCTTTGAAAGCCAGTCACAATGTATCAATCTCTGGGAAGCTCTTTTCCAGCCTCTCTAGCCCTCACCCCCTGAAATAGAACATTTCTCTCTACTGTCCCAATCTTGTGCTTTGGGTGGTCCATCCTGTGATGGAAACTGGGATTAGGGCTACCGAAAGATTGTAGAGTGGGGGACAAGGGTTTTAGGGAGGGGTAAGGGCAGATGTGTCTGCTGGAAATGCTGTTCATAGAGCGAGTCTGGTACATCTGTGTCTCGGCCTCCTCTCTCAAGCTTGCTTTTCAGCCACTGAGCAGCTCCACGGAGGACATGGCTCCCAGGAATACCTCTTATTTGCAAAGAAATGACCAAGGGTCAGAGGTCCAGGCTGAGGACACCTGATAAGGACACATGGAATGCTGGGGTGTGAAGCTGGAGCAGATTTGAGTATCAAGCCCCAAGAAACCAGAGGTAGGCCCCGGTGCTCTAGACTACTGGTGTGGGGGTTCCCTGTCAAGGGCAGCTGTCAGAGCAGGGTCTGCCTTCTGGAGGGCCTGTGGTCCAGCTTTTAAAAATTACTTCTGCAAAGTAGCCCTAGGCTGTATCATGATTCCATCCCAGCTCCAGATAGGTTCTTAAGTTTTTTCCTGACTTCTTGGGTCTCCTCCAAGGTTCTGGCCATAGTCTAGGGTCCCTGGTCCAGAAAGGCCCAGAAACTACCCTTAGGCCACGGAGCAAATCTTCCAGCAGGAAGCCTCGAGAAGGTAGGCCACGTCAGAGCAGTGTGATCTCACTGGGGGGCAATGTGAGCCTCTCTTCCCGAGCACTGAGCATGCTCTCCACGTGTACAGCCACCACACGACACAGCTCCAGACCCTGCAGAATAGGGGACACAAAATAGTCAATCAGTCTGTCTGTGTCTATCTGTCTGTCTCTGGTTTTTTAAGAGACAGTGTTTTGGGAACTTGCTTTGTATATAAGGCTCACATCAACCACACAGAGATCCGCCTGCCTCTGCCTCCTCAGTGCTTGGATTAAAGGTGTACACCACCACTGCACGGCCTAAGATTTTGTTACATGGAAATCCTTTAGATTTAAAAAATAGTCTAGGGCTGGAGTGATGGCTCAATGGGTTAAGAGCACTGTCTGGGGCTGGAGAGAATGACTCAGAGGTTAAGAGCACTGACTGTTCTTCCAGAGGTCCTGAGTTTAATTCCCAGCAACCACATGGTGGCTCACAACCATCTGTAATGAGAGCTGGTGGCAGGCAGGCACATATATGGGCAGAATACTGTATAAATAATAAATAGTCTGTACTAGAAAGATAGTTCAGCAGTTGGGAAGGCTTACCGCTTTCCCAGAGGACCTGGGTTCGATTCCCAGCACCTACATGGCAGCTTACAATGCTACCACACTGGGAGCCACCACCAATTGCCTCTTATAGAGATCAAGTCTCCTGTGCACCCCTCCCAGTATGGATCATGGTTATGCAGAGAGAGTTTTGCAGATCTGAGATTGGGGTGAGAGCCAGGACACAGGGAACTCAGTCACATTTGTTAAAGCATGCTGTAAGAGATGCTCAATGGCTGTGTGCTGAATGAAGGGAAAAGAAAAACACTGCATCCCTTCACCCACACAGGACAGAGGCCAGAGCCAAGAAGATTCTCATCCGACCATTTGTGCACCTATCTACTCACTTGCTCATCCTTCCAGCTACCCATCCATTCACTCACCCAGCCACCCATTCCTATACGTGCCGACCTACCAAGCACACACTGAATACCTACTATGTGCCGGGCACTATGCTTTTGAGGTGGTGCAGATAAGGAGGATAAGGCCCTGTCCTTCTGCAGCTGATGCTCCAGTGGGAAAGCAGGCAACAGGCAAGCAAATGCATGAATAAAGTGCAAGGCATGCTGAGGGTCACAGGAGCAGAGTTGGCAAGTCACTAGGAGGAGGGGACAAGGGAGGCTTTTGCCAAGAGGGACTCTTAGGATGAAACCCAAACAAAGCAAGGGAGGGAGCCTGTGAGGAGTCAAGGGAGAAAGAACATTTCATGTAGAGAGAACAGTACATACAAAGGACCTAGAGTAGGGAGGGGAGCTGTAAGAGGCAAGGAAGATGGAGTGATTGAGCGGGGTCGGGTGGGGGAGGCTGCGGATTGGATGGAAGGGTGGTGGAGTCAGAGGAGCCATGGAGGGAGCCTAGGGTTCAGGCTAGAGCAGGAAGGGGGAGTATGGCCCTCGTGCTGCCTAGTCTCATGTTAGCTTGACACAAGGTAGAGCCATCTGAAAGGAGGGAACCTCAACTGAGAAAATGCTTCCCCAAGATCCGACAGAAGGTCATTTTCTTATTAGTGATTGATGAGGCTGGCCCAGCCCATTGTGGGTGGTACCATCCCTAGGCAGGGGGTCCTGGGTTCTATTAAAAAAGCAGACTGAGCAAGCCATGGAGAGTAAGCTGGTAAGCAGCACCCCTCCATGGCCTCTGCCTCAGCTCCTGCCTCCAGGTTCCTGTCTTGACTTCCTTCCGCTATGGACTGTGATATGGAAGTTTCCTTCCCATCTTGCTTTTGGTCATGGAGTTTCATCACAGTAGAGATCATTTTGAAAGCCCTGGGGACCGAGAAGTTGCAGGGAAAGAAACCATGGTAACCAGAGGAGGGAGACAGGGCCAAGGAGTGTAGCGCAGGCCATCCAGGAGCCTCATCCTGGGTCACAGGTTCTCTAGGTGGCTCGATTCGGCCACCTTCTTCTTCTTCTTCTTCTTTTTTTAAATTTATTTATTTATTATGTACACAATGTTTTGCCTGCATGTACAACTGTAGGCCAGAAGAGGGCATCAGATCTCTCACTAAAGATGGTTGTGAGCCAACATGTGGTTGCTGGGAATTGAACTCAGGACCTTTGGAAGAGCAGGCAGTGCTCTCAGCCGCTGAGCCATCTCTCCACCTTCTTCTTCAGCAGCAGAGCTGGAGTGGAACACCCAGCCTCACAGGGGAGGTGGCAGGCTAGAAGGGACACCTGAGGCCAGCCTCAATCCTGTCCCTCTCTCTGCCTCAGCTCTGTCTCCGTTTCTGTTCTGATGCTAGGGGCCATAACATTTAGCCAAGAGTCTAGTTTCCTAGTCTAGATGTCACAAGGAAATTTACTTACCTTGCCTCAGTCCCAGGCCACCACCATCCAGGTACCATCTTAGCCCACGGCAACCTCCCTAGACCTCCTGTGCCAAACCTGTCCACCCGCCAACCTTCTGTGCTCCCTAGTGGCCTCAGAAAACTTCAGACTAATCTTATTCCTTCTCCCTCCTCTTCCTCCTCCTCTTTCTTCTTCTCTAGACAGGATCTCTAGCCCAGGCTGGCCTTTGTAGCTGAGGATGACCTTGAACTCAGGATCCTCCTGTCTGCCTTCTGAGGTTGCTGAGATTACAGGTGTGTACCATGTACCACTGTGACCAGTTTTGTGCAGCACTAGGGATCAAACCTCTGGCCTCATACATGTTAGGCAAGTAAGTAGTCTATCAACTGGATTACACTCCATCTCCCAGAGTTTTGTTTGCTTGTTTAGTTTGTTTGTTTGTTTGTTTGTTTCTTTCTTTCTTTCTTTCTTTCTTTCTTTTTTGAGACAGAGTCTCTCTGTGTAGTCCTACCTGTCCTGGAACTTGCTCTGTAGACCTGCTGGCCTTAAACTCACAGAGATCCACCTGCCTCTTTCTCTTAAGTGCTGGAATTAAAGATATGCACAACCACCTGACTCCCAGAATTTTATTTTAACATTTAAAGAGCTCTGCTACCTTTCTTTCCCTGGTGATTCTTCCTAGTATCCTGCCAAATGCCTCCCTGCTCTGCAAACAACTGGTATCCTTCCCCACAGAGCACTGCTAAATCGCTTCCTGGGATAAATAACCACAGCTCTGTTGCCTGTATTGGGCTGTTTGCTCCCTGGGCCATAGCGCAGGCTGGAGAAGAGCCCAGGGTGTAGAATGTGAAAGCCAGAACCGTATGACAGGGTCTGGCTGGCAGGACTGGGCTCACCTGCTCCAGCTGGAGTTGCATGGTACGCTGGGCTGCCACATCCCCCAGTGAGATGTCCACGTACGGGTAGCTGGAGTTGGCCGTGGGCTGCTGAGTCCACGTGGACTGGATCTCCTTCAGGGGAATCTTCACAATTAGCTCCTGGGGATGAGGACAGAAGAGCCAGACAGGTACAAGGGTGAGAGTGGTCTCTACCATGCCAAACCTTCCCCTGCAAGCCGGATCAGAAGGCAGAAGGCTCAGCTCTATGTCAGTTCCTCGGGCGCTCATTGGCTTTGTGACTTGTAGCAACTCACCTGACCACTCTGGATCTCATTTTCCTCACTAGGGGAAACTGAGTCAACAAATACTGATGCTTCATGCTTGAGATGCAGAGGGCAGTGGGTGCTGTGGGTACTCCAACCTTTATACCAGAGCTGCTTCAGGGAAGGCCCTGCATCCCTTCCTCAAGGAGCTTTATTTCTGGCCCCCACGCAGGAGTGATGGAAAGTAGTGCCGCCCTCAACTCCTGACCAACGGGGACAGAGTCATGGTAGCTCCTCACTCCAGCAGAAAAAGCCACACCTTAGCAGGCGTGTTCTGAGTTGTCGCCCAGGGCCTCCAGCCACTGCACACCTGCCCTTTCACCTCATTTGCTTCTTCTAGTGTCTCCTAGACTCACCTCTAAGCAGACCTCCTGTCCCCAAACTCACAACCTAGGTTTCTTTTTTCTTTATTTTATTTTAATTTTCGAGACAGGATTTCTCCGTGTAACAGCCCTGGCTGTCCTGGGCCCGCTTTGTAGACCAGGCTGGCCTCGAACTCACAGCGATCCGTCTGCCTCTGCCTCCTGAGTGCTAAGATTAAAGGCGTGAGCCACCACGCCCAACTCAGGTTTTTCTTTCTATCTTCCTTCCTAAATTTCTTTCTTCCTCCCTTCCTTCCTTCCTTCCTTCCTTCCTTCCTTCCTTCCTTCCTTCCTTTCCTGGACTCAATTTACAGACCAGCCTGGCCTCAAACTCACAGAGATCCACCTGCCTATGTGCACCACCAGCCCTGGCTTGTTTTTTTGTTTTGTTTTGTTTTGTTTTGTTTGTTTGTTTGTTTGTTTTTCTGTATAGCCCTCGCTATTATTTTGGAACTCCCTTTGTAGACCAGGCTGACCTCCTTGAATTCACATAGGTCTGACTGCCTCTGCCTCCAGAGTGCTGGGACTAAAGGTGCCAGGTTTGCTTTTTAAGAGCTAGAACTAAGAAAAGGATGGCAAGTCCAGCTCCTTCGTGGCTATAGAAAGCCCCAGCCCCCTGGAACCTGACTATATTTGGAAGGACTGTAAAAAGGGCTTAAGGGGCCAGGGATAGAGTGCTTGCCTGCTATGGGGGACCCTGGATGTCATCGTCAGTATCACAACATAGGGAGATAAAAGGTAGGCATGGTGGTGTGTGTCTGTAATCCCACCGAGTCAGGAGAATCACTGAAGGCCAGCCTGGGCCACACATTTATACAGCCCCCCGCCAAAAAAAGAGGGTAATCAGTTAAAATGAGGCCACTAGGTTAGGTTCAATTCCAGCATGACTAGTGTCCTTATAAGAAGAGAAAAGTTGGACACATGGACACCAGGGATGTGACTACACAGAGAGGTCATACGAGGACACAAGAAATTACTGTCATAAGCCAAAGAAAAGCAAAAGCTCCCAAGCTGTAGAAATCTTGGAATTTCGGCCTCCGGAAACGTGAGAGAATGACCTTGTGTTGCACGGGCCTCCCAGACTGTGGTATGAAGCCTCAGCAGTATGACACACTACTCACATGCTCTCCGTGTGTTTTTTTACATGTCCGTTCACATGTAGGCCAGTGGGGGCCAGAATTCTATTATATCCACCTTCCAAATGAAGGCTCCGAAGGGGAGAAGGGATTGGCTGCAGACCCCGCAGGAGGTAAATTTGAAGCAGGCATCTTTGTCCCCCTAGAGTTGGCGGGAGTGCCAAAGGGCAGACTGGACAGGGGACAGGTAGGTAGGGTCACTCACATGGGTCTTGGTGCTGAGGAAGTTGAGGCCGTTATGGTTGACAGCGAGGATACAAGGGGCTGGCACCGTGATGTTGCTGCAGCTCTGGATGAAGAAGAAGGAGGAGCCAAACAAGGGGAAGGCACTGAGGAGGCCTGCAGTGTGGAGAGCAAGTTATCAGGACACATGCGCCAGGACAGCCACTGCCCCGGAGCGGCCAGAGGCTGCCCGCAAAAGCTGCTGCCTGCTTCAGTTGGTTCCGACCTCCCTCCCTCCCCTCCTGGCCTCATCCTATACCCGAACCTTCTCATTCCTCCGCCTTTAGCTCTCTGTCCAACATTATTTCCAACCCAGGTGACATTTTTAGGGAAGTGGAAACAAGTCTTTCCAGAGAGCTAGGCAGCTCGGCTACCACCAAAAACTGCTTTTGTGCAAAGAAGATAGTATTCCCCCAGCCTCCTTGCGGCTAACCCTTAGCTCAGCTCCCCACCCCCACATCTCCAACCCTCTTCTCAGCTCTTACCCAGGAACTGAGCACGGGCCTGGTGGGGGCTGAGCGCCTGAGTCTGCTGCCGGTGTTGGCTAACCAGGTTGAGCCAGGTGTCACTGGCTGTGGTGTGGTAGAGCTGGGCTGGAATGTACTCTTGGACTTCACGCCTGTGAACAGAGGGGTAGAGGGTCCCTGAGCACCAACCCACCTGCCGATCCCCACTGCAAAGCAGGTACGACACCAAGCAGACATCACTGCCATCCCTGTCTGGGATACTTAACGTAGGGGGGGCTTGGAAAGGACATATGGGGTCCTTACTCACAGCCGAGGGAGCTGAGGCACTGAGGGGGTCCCTACTCATGGCCCAGGGAGCTGAGGCACTGAGGGGATCCCTATTCACAGCTGAGGGAGCTGAGGCACAGAGAGGCCCAAGGTGACTGAGAGAGGAAGTGTGAACAGGGTAAGGGTATGAATGAATCCAGACTGGGTTTCTTAGTTCCTGCACCCAAGGAAGAGCTCAAGGCAAAGGGGTGAAAAGCACAAAGGTCGGGGAGACATCCAGGTGTGCAAAGCAGGAAACTTGGGACTGAGTCCTCAGGCCCCTCACCTCCACCTGTCCCGGTTCCTGCTCTCACCCGCCTCTTTGACATATGCCAAATCTCTCAGGACAGACCTAGTGCTCTCAGGAATGTAGGGACTAACAGTAGAGGTCCCAGGCCATCCCACCTGCCCTGGGCTGCACTTGGGGAAAGAGCAAGGAGAAGTGGAGGCAGCCCTTTCCCTCACAGAGTCCCCCACCCTGCTGGGATAAGAGGCCAGAGGTAATTCCTCAACTGTTTCTATTATTGTTGTTGTTATTATTATTATATTGATGTGTGTTTGTTTGATTGTTTTGAGATAGGGTATCATTCTGTGACCTTTGCTGGTTTGAAACTCACATGTAGGGGCCGGGCGTGGTGGCGCATGCCTGAGGTCCCAGCACTTGGGTGACAGAGGCAGGCAGATCCCTGTGAATCTGAGGCCAGCCTGGTCTACAAAGTGAGTCCAGGATAGCCAAGGCTACACAGAGAAACCCTGTCTCAAAAAACCAAAAGAAGAGCCTCGAGAGATGGCTCAGAGGTTAAGAGCACTGGTTGCTCTTCCAGAGGTCTTGAGTTTGGTTCCCAGCAACCACATGATGGCTCATAACCATCTATATAATCTGATGCCCTCTTCTGGCCTGCAGGTGTACATGCAAATAGAGCACTCATAGACATCAAACAAACAAACAAACAGATTATTAATAATAATAAAACCAAAAGAAAAAAAAAAGAAAAGAAAGAAACTCACATGTAGACCAACCTGGCCTCCAACTCATAGAGAGTTGCCTGCCTCTGCCTCCTGAGTGCTGGGATTAAAGGCCTGTGCCACCATACCTGGCTTTAATTATTTAGCAAGACGAGGTCTCTCCCTGAGCATGGAGCTCACTGATTAGCTGTCTGCCCTTCTGATTACAGGCTCATGCTACCCTGTTGGTCATTTTTGTGGGTGGCTCGTGCTACCATGTCTATCATTTTTTTGGGTGGTTTGGGTCAAGCTCAGGTCTTCATGCTGCTGTGGCAGCACTTTATGGGGTGAGCCAGCTCCCAGCCTCTGGAATTATCCTTTTAAGGGTTTCTTCAGGTTTATGGTCGTTCCATGAAAAGTGCCCTGTGAGCTGGGTGTTTTGGTTCCGGCCTAGAAGTCTTAGGCCTTGGGAGGTAGAGGCAGGAGCTCAGGATCATCCCCAGTTACATACTGAGGCAGCTTAGACTACATGAGACCCTTTTGAAAAGAAAGAAGAAAAGCACGCTTAGCATTTGGCCTTCGGCGGTAGAGGCGTAAGATACACTCTGTGAAGATAGTATCTTGCAGGCTAGAGAGATGGCCCTATGGCTAAGAACACTGGCTGCTTTTCCAGATGACCCAGGTTCGACCTCCAGCACCACACAGACACACATGTAGGCAAAAACACCAATGCACATAAAAATAAATATTTTTTTTTTTAAAAGGAAGGTATTGGGCTGAAGAGATGGCTCAGCAGTTAAGAGCATTATCTGCTCTTCCTAAGGTCCTGAGTTCAATTCCTAGCAACCACGTGATGGCTCACAACCATCTATACTTGGATCTGATGCCCTCTTCTGGCGTGCAGGTGTACATGCAGATAGAGCACTCAAATGTAAAATAAATACATCTTTAAAAAAGGAAGGTGTCTTGCTGTTGTTCACACAGGGCTTCTTAAAGTGTGGTCCAGGGGCAAGCTGTGAGGCCACAACCTTTTTCACAGTGAAGCCAACATATCTTTTGCCTTTCTCCAACTCCTACCATCTCACAAGTGAACTGTGAGGCTTCTCAGAGACGGTGAGGAACGGGTCTGTTTGCACAGTGAGATGGCGGCAGACTGACCTCTGGTGAATCGGCCAGGGATGGTCTTCTCACTCAGGCATCATGGCTAGTTTTCATCACACTCTACATGTATTAACATGTAACCGCTACACTGTTATTGTAGTGACCTGGCAAACTCTTGTTTTAATTTATGTTTTCACATGGGGTTCTCACTATGCTGCCCAGTCTAGCTTTGAATTCCTGGGATCGAGAGATCCTCCTGTTTTAGTGTCTCCGTTTGCTGGGATTATAGGCATGAGCCACCACACCTGGGGCAGCGAATGTTTATGTGGCTAAATCCTCATGGCTGTGTATGTTTTCTGGCCTCCAAGATGTGTGTGTCTTGAAAGTTCTCATGGATCATTAAATTTGTTCCAAGTGATGCAAGAACACTGTATCGCAGGAGAGAAAGAGCTTCAAGGCCAGGAAAGCTTTTTCTAGTCTAGTTGGTACAGAGGGGAAACTGGGGCCTAGGATTGGCAGTTGTAAAAAAAAGGGGGGGCTGGGGGTGGGATGGGGGTGATAAGTGGCCTGCCCTCCCTCCCAGTTTAGACAAGCAGACAGGTGCTCACACACTGGGCAGGTAGAAGTGGTCCTTGGCGCGGTGCTGCAGTGAAGCCAGCTTGGACACCTGCTGCAATTGTTGCTCACTGGGCTGGCGGGCTGGCACACTGCTGAAGAGGCCCTTCAGGTAGTCAGGCAGAACCTGCAGGAAGTGTTGCGTGAGGGACTGCCAGGCAGGGGCGCACTCGGGCATTCGCTGTCAGGGGTTCTGAAGCAGGCAGTCACGTCGACTCCAGCCCTTCCCACTTATAGGAGTTTATGGTTCATCACTTTTCTGGTTTGTGGGGGATGGGGATGGATGTATATGGGAGCAGAGCTCTGAGAGATGAAAACTAGGAGGGAGTTTCCATAGTAACATAGGAAGAGTGGGCTAGGTAAAACATAACATAAACAGTACAGTATACACACGTATACATTCGATACATGCTTCTCAAAATTGAGATCTAAGGCCTGGCGTGGTGGCGCACGCCTTTAATCCCAGCACTCTGGAGGCAGAGGCGGGCGGATCACTGTGAGTTCAAGACCAGCCTGGTCTACAAAGCAAGTTCAGGACAGCCAAGGCTACACAGAGAAATCCTGTCTCAAAGACAAACAACAAACAAACAAACAAATTGAGATCTAAGGTAGAGAGTGTATCAAACCAGACTTCAGAGTTGCATCTAAAGCCTTTCATCCTGTGGATCTGGGGCAGAACCAGTCTATCCAAGCTTTTGGTGGTCTTTGAATAGCAACTAGCAGGCTATGATGAGGTAAGTCCCCAAAATGAAGGTGCTATATGTTTGAGAAAAGGTCTCTCTCTATAGTCCTAGCCAGCCTAGAGCTTGTTAGGTAGGCCAGGCTGGCCTCTAACTCACAGAGACCTGCCTGTCTCTGCCTCCTGAGCACTTAGGATTAAAGGCGTGTGCCACCACATCCAACAATGTGGGTCTTGTTTTTGTTTGTTTATTTGTTTGTTTTGTTTTGTTGGTTTTTTGAGACAGGGTCTCTCTGCGTTAGCCTTGGCTGTCCTGGACTCGCTTTGTAGACCAGGCTAACCTCGAACTCACAGCGATCCACCTGCCTCTGCCTCCCAAGTGCTGGGATAAAAGGCATGTGCCACCATGCCTGGATTTTTGTTTGTTTGTTTGTTTGTTTTTGAGACAGGGTTTCTCTGTGTATCCTTGGCTGTCTTGGACTCGCCTTGTAGACCAGGCTGGCCTTGAACTCACAGCAATCCACCTGCCTCTGCCTCTGCCTCCCAAGTACTGGGATTAAAGGCGTGCATCACCATGCCTGCCTTAGTCTTGTCTTGTAAGTGGAATTGCTAAAGCTTTGATACAAGTTCCACCAAAAAAACAAAAACAAAAAAACACAAGTTCCACCAAAATCTGGGTGTGGCGTGTGTGGTATGTTACCTAACAGAGCCCCCAGCAGTTTATAGGGTTCAGAACAGCAGAGAGGTCCCATCTCTGACCTGGTTATAGTGCATAGTCACGTACAGCTCATTCTCAAACTTCAGCGGCTGGTCCCAGAGCACCCGCCGGAACCAGAGCGTGTAGCCACCGTCCACCTGCTCCATCTCGGAGGCCACGTCCAGGATGTAGGCCCTGCAGCTCAGTGGACACACGTGCTGGCCTACGGAGAGAAGGAAGCACGACTGGGAGAAAGAACCTGTGGTACATACAAGTCACAGGCAGCACAAGCCTGTCAGCCGAGTGTCACCGCCAAGGATGCACCTTCCTTAATTCTTCCAAACTTACAGGGGAGGTAGCCCCAATTCACAGGAACAAGTGACATTCCGTTTCTCCCAAGGAAGGAGCCTTGAGTGCTCTGGAAAAGGTCTGGAAAGGACCTTAGGTTCTGCACTGAGAAATCCCAGCTCCTTTCAGGGGAGTCTGGTGTCACAGAGAAGCCCCAGCAGGCCTTAGCCAGGAGCCTTTCTGCAGACCTCCTCCAGGGGAGCTCCCTTGCTAGACATCTGTGGTAGGTAGTGTGGAAGGCCTGAGCTCTAAGCTGGGACAGAGATACACAGGGTTCTCGCTTGCATTGATGCTCTGCTACCTGTCTGTAGTGGTTTAAGTAGGAATAACCCCCATAGACTCGTGTATTTGAATGCTTGGCCCATGGGGAGTGACACTATTAGGAGGTGGCAGCATTGTGGAGTGGGCGTGGCCTTGTCTGAGGAGGTGTGGCCTTGTTGGAGGAAGTGTGTCACTGTGGGGGGTGGCCTTTGAGGTCTTCTATGCTCAAGTTCTTCCCAGTGTGGAACAAAATTCCCCTTCTGCTACCTGCAGATCAAGATGTGGAACTTGGGGCTGGTGAGATAGCTCAGTGGTTAAGAGCACTGTCTGCTCTTCCAAACGACCCAGGTTCAATTCCCAGCACCCACATGGCATCTTATAAATTGTCTGTAACTCTAGTTCCAGGGGATCAGACACCCTCACACCAATGCACATAAAATTAAACACATTATTTTTAAAAAAAAGGCCAGGTGTGGTGGCACATGCTTTTAGTCAGTTATTTGCTTTGTGGGCCAAATGGATACAAAATACTGTAACGTTGTGGTGTCTGAGAACAATCTCTCTAGATAGAGCAATACCCTGACACCTAGGACTTGGGATTCTGTCACCTACTGGCAAAAGGGAACTTTGTGGATGTGATTAAAGGGTCTTAGATTTCAGGCCAAATGAAAACACTAAAATTCCTAAAAGAGAGGCGAGAGGCTCACATCAGAGGTGTGGGGCCAGAGCGGAGAGGGTGGAGCAGGAGGGAGACATCTGAGGCTTCAGAGACAGGGATGGAGCCCCACGCCAAGGAGTGGGCAGCTTGGAGGAGCTGGGGAGGGGTGGAAATGGAACCTCCCCAAAACTTCCAGAAGAAAGCACGCCTGGCCGTGCTCCTGCTTTCATGTCCTGATCCATCTGTGTTACTCTAAGTCACTGGGCCTCTGGCTGTGTGGTACAGCAGTCATGAGAACAGAGACAGCTTCGCTTCCTCAATTTCCACAACTTTAAATAACAAAGAGAAGAGAGTTGTTGTGGGAGTTAAAGAGACTTCATAGCACTGGAGTCTGATGTGGGGCATTTCTCAGTCACAGAAGGCTTGCCTAGGATGCCCAAGGGGCTGCACATCTCCAAACAAAAACAAACCAACCAGCCATGGATGTTTATACGATGAAATAGTTTGGATTGTGTTTACGATATGGTCAATCAGTGTCTGCTGTTAGGGCCGTTCTGCTATCTGTCGTCCCAGTCCCCTCTGTCCTGGCTGGACCCGGGGTAGGAAGAGCTGAGGCACTCAGGAGGGGGTGGGTGGAGATGGCTGTGACTGTCAGTTGATGGAAGGCAAGTCTGGCCTAGAATGAGCATGCTGGGAATTGGAGAGGTTTGAGGTTGTGTGAGAGGTTCCCTGTGTACCTAGAGGCCCTTGGGAGAAGGCCTCAGGAGGGGCCCACAGGCTACTCTGAGGGCCTCAGGGCTGGAGCAAAAGTCCTGTGTGGGACTGCAGGAGTTTGGTTTTATGGATGAAACTTGTCCAAAATCTAGACTCTAGAGTGTAGCTTTTTTGACTAAGGAGGCCCTCAGGGGCCTGGAGACCAAAGCAGGATTCAGAGGTTCTGCCTTCCATGAGCCTCAGTCCGGAAGGGGAGACAGATTTGTACAGACCATAACAAAGTGGGAGAAACGAAAGGCTTGGGGGGAGCACTCAGTACACAGAGGTCGTCTCTCATGGAGCGTAAGGGCTTCAGAGAAAGTGACCTTCGGCCTGGCCATCAGGGCAGGGTAGAGAGGTTCCCATGGCCAAAGGTGGTGCTGGGTTATGAAGGAATCTAGAATGTTCAGTCCTCTTGGATACTCACCTCGGTTGGTGACAACAAAAATGACATACTCATCAAAGGCTTCAGGACGAGTCAAGGCCATCTCGGTACACAGCCCCTCTATCACATCCCGAGCCACCTGGGAAGGCCAGAGAGGTAAAGCTGGGCCTTAGCCACTAACGAAGAGACACAGGATTCTGTGCCTCAGCCTGGCAGAGGGTAGCCATTTCCAATGGCTCCTGATTTGCCTTTTCATACTCTCTGTGTGGCTCTAGGCTGTATGGCTCTTAGCCTCTTGGAGTCTCAGTTTGCTGTTACCCACTCAGAATCTATAAGGCACCAAGGCAAGATGCCCTGCAGATACCAAACTCCCAAGATGCCCAGCAAGTCCATTACTTAAAATTGTATAGTTATTTGCATGTTACCCACACATCTCCTTCCTGGACTTTCAATCATCTCTGGCTGATAATATCAACTATAGTAGAATGTTGTGTGGACGTTGTCATATGATATTATTTAAAGAAAGGCAAGAGAATCTATATTGTTCCAATGTGACTTTCCCCAAACATTTTGCATGTGCAGTTGGTTGAATATGCAGACGCTGAACTCACAGTAGCAGAGGTGCCACAAACGGCAAGCCCTGCTGCATGGGGGCTGTGTGAGAACTTCTGGACCACTGATGCTCACTCACTCCACCTAACCCAGAGCTTGGTATCCCTCCCTTTCTAGCAGCAGCTTGTTGAGACATTTCCTCACTTACAGTGCATGTTTTGATTTTCAGATGGCGTTCAAGGCCCCCGGGAAGAAGAAAGAGCTGTCTCTTGGAACTGCGGCCTGCCTGAGGTAGATAAGGAGGAGAAAGATGAAAGGCTGGACCCTCTCACCCTCATGGGAGAGGCATGCCTGTGCGGGAACCTTCATGCACGGGGATGGACAGGAATCACCCTCATACACCATGCAGGGCACATGTATTTAGCAAGAGGTTCTGGGTAGGGCTTGTGTCTTCCATCCATCTTGACCCTCCAGCTGTGCTGTAAGCTCACCAACATAGCTCGAAGCTCCATATTGCTGGGGAATTCCAGACGGCCTCCAAAGCGTAAGGTCTTCTGCAGGTTTTGTTCACAGGCTTTGGCAATCCCTGCAGAGGAAAGAAGAGAGCTGAGGCCTTGCTTAAGGTTGTCCACGAAAGGAAAAGGCTCCTCTCACCCCAGCCATGGACCCCTGCATCCCTTCAACAAGGAGTAGATATTATGTCCTTTGAGCTAGTTGAGGACAGTGAACTCGGCCAGGGCCAGTGATTCACCTAGTTTAGGACCCGGAGTATAACAGTAAGATCCAAACCTACATCTCATAGGGTTATAATCTTGTCTTGCCCTGGGCTTTGTATGGACCTAGTGATATCTATGCTCCTTAGCTGGTGACTGTCTATGTTGCTTACTCCCAATGGCCTCAATGGATGGCATGATGGTATCCTGTCACCCGAGACTGCAGCCAAGTGCCTTGTCTCACTGCCCATCACAGGGTGGAGACTCCCCACCATCAGCGCTCCATGCACCTAAGCTAAGACCACATTCTTTTTTCTCCCCGGTGGTGCCAGGAATCCCATGACACGTTCTGCAGTCGCCTCCCACCTGGGAGCCCTTCCCTAATTATCCCTGTCAGTTAATAATCAGAGGAAGACTCACAGAGAGGCGCTCCCCTTAGTTTTCTACGGCTTCCATCATTATAATTGATTAGAGGGCCCTGGGCCCTCTGTTTTTTTTAGAGATAGGGTCTCTGCATGCACTCATGATCTTTTGTCAACTTGACACAAATCAGAGACACCAGGAGTAGGGAACTTCAGTTGAGGAAGCGCCTCATCAGGTTGGCCTGTGGGCATGTCTATGGGACATTTTCTTGACTAATGATTGGGGGGGGGAGGAGAGGCCTAGCCCACTGCAGTTGGTCATGCCACTGGGCAAGTGGGCCTGACAAGTATAAGAAAGGTAGCTGAAAGCTAGGCGTGGTGGTGCATGCCTTTAATCTCAGCCCTAGGGACGCAGAGGCAGGTGGATCGCTGTGAGTTCGAGGCCAGCCTGGTCTACAAAGCAAGTCCAGGATAGCTAAGAATACACAAAGAAACCCGGTCTCGAAAAACCAAAAAAAAAGAAAGAAAGAAAGAAAGGTAGCTGAAAGCTGGTCAGTGGTGGTGCATATCTTTAATCCCAGCACTTGGGAGGCAGAAGTAGGAGGATCTCTGAGTTCAGGGCCAGTCTGGTCTACAGACTGGGTTCAAGGACAGACAGGACTACACAGAGAAACTCTGTCTTGAAGGAAAAAAAAAAAAGGGGGAGGGAAGGAAGGAAGCCTAAAAGCAAGCTGGTAAGCACAGCTCCTCCATAGCACGACTTCAGCTTCTGCCTCCAGGTTCCTGCCCCACCTTCCCTTCATGATGGACTGTCAGCTGTAGGATGAAATGAACCCTTTCCTCTCCACAGTTGCTTTTGGTCATGGTGTTTTATCATAGCAGTAGAAATGACAGTACGTATCCCAAGATGGCCTGGAACCCCTAATTTTCCTGCCTCGGTGTCCTGAGTGCTGGGATTACAGATGTCACATCTTTCTTAGAGTTGCATAGACATGGGCTGGAAGCGGCCCCTTCCTCCATGCTACAAAGGTAAAGCTGAGACATTGCTACCAGCGGCAAGCCACTGCTGGAGTAGGAGCAGGGCCCTACTTTGGTGTTCTGGGTTCTTACCTATCTCCTCCATTTTTCTTTCCTTCTTTCTTTTGTTTTTTCTTTTTCTTTCTTTCTTTCTTTTTTTTTTTTTTTTTTTTTTTTTTTTGGTTTTTCAAGACAGAGTTTCTCTGTGTAACCTTGGCTATCCTGGACTCGCTTTTGTAGACCAGCTCGGAGTGCTGGTTTTGCAGGCACGTGCCACCACACCTGGCTCCCTCCATTTCTTATACATGTCGTGCACTCCATCTCTGGGCTTTGACTCTTACAAAGTCTACCTGGAAACTCTTTCTGTGCATTCACTACCCAGGGCAATCCCTGCTCCTGGAAGCCTTCCCTGGCCGCCCCCACATGAGAGCAGAGCCACCCCTGCATCAACCCCCTTGGGATCTTCGTGACTGCCTTGGCACGTGCCGAGGGCGAGGCTCTCTCGTTGTCCTTGCCCACGGTTGCATGCCCTGTCCCTGTGTGCGAGTCCCCACTCACAGCTTCTCACCTTGGAAGGGCAGACCTGGGGTCCAGCTCACGTGTTGGAGGAAACGACTAAGGTATGGATAGAAGACCTCAGAGCAACTGTAGTAGGCAGTCACGATGTACAGCAGCCTCCAGCCTCGCTGGCAGCTGTCCCTGTAAGCACACAGTGGTCACATCATAGGTGGCTTAGAGGTGGACACAGGATCCAAGACTCACCAATCAGAGTTCAGATGCAGCTGGGCATGGTGATCACACCTTTAATCCCAGCACTGGGGTGGGGTGGGGAGCAGAGGCTGGTGGATCACTGTGAGTTCAAAGCCAACCTGATCTACAAAGCGAGTCCAGGACAGACACAGCTACACAGAGAAACCCTGTCTCGAAATTCAACCCTGTCTTGAAGTTCAAGAATGAGCCACAGGGCGCTGGAGAGATGGCTCAGAGGTTAAGAGCACTAACTGCTCTTCCAGAGGTCCTGAGTTCAATTCCCAGCAACCACATGGTGGCTCACAGCCCTCTATAATGTGATCTGATGCCATCTCCTGGCCTGCAGGTGTATGTGCAGGCAGAATACTGTATAAATAATAAATAATCTTTAAAAAAAATAATGAGCATGAGACCAACTGGGGCTGATATAGCTAGATTTGGGGGGTTTCTTTTACTTTTGAAAGTGGATAAACATATTCATTCAGTGTGGCCGCATTGAGAAGAGGACTAAAGAATCCTGACATGAGGTTTGGGTTTAAATAGAAGGCCAGAGATGCAGTCCTGACCAGATAAGGCCCCGTATCATGGTTTTCTCAGGCCTAGTCTGTCCTGCAGAGTAGCCTGACAAGTTGTAAGGCCTATGATACCTCTTTCTGCGAGGCACTTTCCTCCTCTGCTGGCGTCAAGCTTTAGTCTTTCCTTTTGAGATTTCTCATTGTTTCAATAGTCTGATAGTTAGAGGGCGGGGCCTTCTGGTCTTCCTTCATCTGTGGTCTCATTTCCCCACTTTCCGTGCATGTGTGTATGGATTTTGGTTTTTCAAGACAGAGTTTCTCTTGCTACCAGCTGCAAGCCACTGCTGGAGTGTAGCCATGGCTGTCCTGGAACTCACTCTGTAGGCCAGGCTGGCCTTGAAGTCAGAGATTCACCTGCCTCTGCCTCCCAAGTGCTGGGATCAAAGGCATGTGCTACCACAGCCTGGCTTTTTGTTGTTGTTGTTGTTTGTTTGGTTTTTTTTTTTTTTTGCTTTTAAAATATAGAATGTTTCATAAACTAACATGTTACCCTTGTACAGGGGCTATGATAATCTTTTCCATATCATACCAATAATTTTAGTATATATATGTATGTATATACGATATATATATGTTATATATATTACATATATATGTTACAAAAGTGAACCCCCTATTCTTTGTTTTATACCTTGTGTCTATGACTGAAGCAACTGTCATAAGCAGAACACAAGTAGGAACCAAGGACAAAAGACATTCAGTTAATATTGGGTACCAGGTATAAGAATAATTTTGCCGGGCGTGGTGGCACACGCCTTTAATCCCAGCACTGGGGAGGCAGAGGCAGGCGGATCACTGTGAGCTTGAGGCCAGCCTGGTCTACAAAGTGAGTCCAGGACAGTCAAGGCTACACAGAGAAACCCTGTCTCGAAAAACCAAAAAAAAAAAAAAAAAAAAAAAATCATGTGTGCAATATCTGCATGTTTGGGTACGGGTATGCCATGAAGAGTACGTGGAGGTCACAGGACACATTTGTGGGGTCGGTTCTCTCCTCTCATTTTTACATCAGGTCTGGGGATTGAACTCTGGTTGTCAGGCTAGCAAAGCAAGCACTTCACTCACTGAGCCCTCTTGCTTGCCACATAAGGACCATTTTTCAGTCTGGGAAGATGCCAAGGTGGGTAAAGTGAGTTTGGATCCCCAGCACAGAGGTAAAGCTGGGCATGTCAGCACATGCCAGCAACCCCAGATCAGTTCTTGCCACAAAGTTCACTCCTAGCCATCAGGAAACAAAATGTCTTCCCTGCTCCCGGAAGCCTATCCCTGGCCACTGGCTGGGCATGGATACAGGTAGATCCCTGAAGCTTACTAGCTAAAACAGTGAAAACTTAGTCCAGTGTGAGACACTGTTGAAAGAAGAAAGAAAGAAAGAGAGGAAGCAAGGAAGGAAGAGGAAAATAACCAAAGGTGACCCCTGGCCTCCATGTATGCATGCATTTGCAAGCACAGACGAGAGGTGGGGGGGGAGGGAGAAAGAGGGTGAGAGACAGAGGCAGAGAAAGACAGAGACAGAGACAGAGAGTGTGTGTGTTTTGCTATAAAGGCCAGGCTGACATCAAACTTCTTCTACTGGGATTGCAGGCAAGTGCCACTATGCCCCGTGACTTGATTTCAACCCCTACAGCCTCCCTGTGCCCCCCCCCCCCCCCCCCCCCCCCCCTCTGAACACCACCCTCCCCCGCTCCATTTCTGAAGAATATCCTCTGAATACATAGCTCATTAGCTCTCAGTGGTTTGACCAACTGTCCCTCATTGTGGGAATGAGCTCTGTCCCACTTGTTCTGATCTGATCCCTCATTCAGAGGACAAATGTATATAAGAAGTATAAAAAGAGTGGCTCTTAGGCCAGGAATAGCTGGAGCCTTTGTCTGCTCTGTATGCATCAGCATCTCAGAGACACTGTGGACCAGAGGATGGAGGAAGCATGCCATCATCCTAAAGATTTGTTTTATTGTTGTTGTTGTTGTTCTTGTTGCTGTGGTGCCTGTGTGTGAGCATGTGCACATGAGTGCATGTGTCCCTAGAGGCCAGAAGATAAGAGTTTGATCCCTTGGAGCTGGAGTCACAGGCACTTGTGAGCTGCCTGGCATGGGTGCCGGCAACTGAACTTAGATCCTCTGGAGAGCAGCAAGCACGCTCCACCTCTCAGCCATCTCCCTGAGAGCTAGCTTTCTTCCTTTCTTTTGGTTTTTCAAGACAGGGTCTCTCTGTGTAGCCTTGGCTGTCCTGGACTCGCTTTGTTAGACCAGGCTGGCCTCGAACTCACAGCGATCCGTCTGCCTCTGCCTCCCAAGGGCTGGGATTAAAGGTGTGCGCCACCAAGCCCAGCTCAAAAGCTTGCTTTCTAATGGTACCTGGACCCAACTGTGCCTGAAAGCACACCCTAACTGAACTTTGGCTGCTTAAACCAATAGGTTCTTGCTTTTTCTCAAGCTGCCCCGAGTTGGATTTCTGTTACAAGCAGCCAAGAACCAGTCCTGCATCCCACACACTTGCGGACTGAAAATGAAAATTGCTGGCAATGAAAAAGGGTTGCCTTTTTCATGGAGGAAGAAAGGGCAGAAATGGCATGGTCTGGTCTGGACAAATGGCAACTCCCAAAACAGAGCAGGGAAGAAGGGGAGTGGGGCAAGGCTGAGGAAGGAGGAGCTCTGAGATGGGCAGTGTGGGCACAGTGGGCTGAGAGGCCTAGGTGACTCACTGCTTGGAGCTGCTGTTGTCTGTGATCTGCTTCACAATCTGGCAGTAGCATTCATCTCGCATGACCTCATGATCCCCACAAAACTGAAAAAAAAAAAAAAAAAAAAAGGCAGCCCAGATCACCTGCTGTGCCAAGTGTGGGAGTTCTCGACCCTCCAAGCACCAGCGGGATGCATTCACTCCTCTCTGGGCAACATGGAGGTTTCTCACTGCTATGACTGACAGATGGGGGGAAACCAAGGCACAGAGCAAGCGAGAAGGAAGCATGAGGCACACGCTTCAGGACTGACCTTCAGGAGGGTGCAGAGTACATCCAGATCATTCTGCCCCTTTAGTGGGGCATCTCCCATGAACCTCATCACAGCTGTAGAAAAGACCCATCCTGCTCAGGGTCACCACGCCCCCAGCTGCCCATCCCCACGGGACCCCAAGGTCAATTCCTTCTCTGAGAGGCTGCCCCTGACACAGCTAGAGGCCTCCATTCTCTTCAAAGTGTCTCAGGTTTGGGGACGAGAAAACTCTGAGAACCAAAGGGGGAGGTAACAAACACAGGTTACACAGTACTGCGTCCCACACACCTAGGAACATGTCAACGGCCATCTTGTTGAGATTGCTGTCACTGAGTTCAATGAGGGATTCCTGGATCGGGGCCTGTGTAGAGACCAAGGGGTTGTATCACAATGGAGTTGGGACAGAACAGAAGAGGGACTGTACCATGCATTCAAGCATCACAAAACAGGGACAGATACTGTACTGCAAGGAACCCTGGCTCCAGATGCTGAGAGCCAGAGGCTTTCAATGGGGACAAGTATTTGCTCTAGGGCATAGAAGGAAGGTTTCTGCATCACCGCTTTACAGATGAGTAAACTGAGGCACAGAACGTGCACCTTAGTGAAGCAAAGCATGTCCTCCAGAGTTTTAGACTCCCGGTCCTCCTTAGACTTCAGCTTGAGGCCATCCCTGCAACAAATGGACGCCTCTCTACCCAGTCCTGCCTCCCAGCCTTTGGCCACCTCTCTACACCTTCAGTCGGTCTTAACATAGGAAGGCACCCAGAGGCTGAGACTGAGGGGCCTCCGGATCCACCCTCCAGAAGTAGGGCCAGCAGCCAACAGCCTACAGCCTGAGTGACTTCAAGACAACACAGAGAAGGTGACGAGGAGGACGGGTCACTACCCACCGGGGATGCCTCCGAGGGTCTCGGAAATACTTCTGAGCAAACTCGAGCATTGTGCTCGGTGGGAGCGCCACGGCGTCCTCTCCGCTGTCAGCGGAACGTGCCCTGACTGGGGGACCCTGTGGGATAGGTGTAGTTGCCAAGACACATCACCACCAGCACCCTGACCCTTCTGTGAAAGGCACGCAGCAGGACCCTTCAAACAAGCCTTCCTCACTTACCACTTGGCAGGGACTCGGCTTCCAAGTCAGGCCCCGCCCTTTAGGCCAGTCCCTTGCACGGGATTGGCTGTATCCTAGGCTGGCCCCGCCCCTGGAGTCTCCGCCCGGCCCCTTACCTCTCTCCGGCGCCCCACCTCCCGTGCTGCTGCTGCAGAGGCCACGGCGGCGGCCACCGCGGCAGCGCGCCCCCGGCCCGGCTCGGCCGGGAGTTGGAGGAAGTCTGGAGCAGCGGCAGGCTGCACGAGCTCTGAAGGGAAGCGGCCCACGCGCCCGTGGACAGCCCCGAACCGCCAGCCTAGGGACAAGTAGAGGAAAAGCGGATGGTCTTGCCTTAGGACAGACAAACTTTTGAGGTGGCTTGGACGCCCCGTTGAGCCATTCCTAGTGTTATTTGTGTCCTTGGTTTTTTTGTTTGTGGATGTTTTGATTTTTTGTGGTGCTGGGGATGAATGCTAAGAGCAATAGGCGATAACAGGTGGCATGGAGACACACTTCAGCCATTTGCGCAGCGGGAGATTAGGTTGAAGGGCTGCTGGCTCGCAGGGTCACCAATAGGTTCTTATTATGCATCTGCAGTGTGTTTGGAAGCTGGACTAGCACCCCTGTCTGGTCCTCCAGGTTTGGGGTATCCACAAGCACCCACCAAAGTCAGGGCCTCTCCGCCGCAGCTCCTCCAGGTACACCAGCTTCTTGCGGACTACACAGCCTGCGCTGTATCCTGTGGAAGGAGCTTGAGTTAGCGATGTGTACCAGGGAAGCGCTTTTCTCAGCCTTCTTTCTTTTGTGTACTTCCACCCAGCCATGGAGCTGACCCACTCTAGGTGGCTCCAGGCCCTGCAGGTGGATGATGTCGCCCTTGTGGAAGGAGAGCAGTTCCGGGTCTTCAGACAGGAAGTTCCTCACCGCCACAACGTAGTCAGAGTCCTGGAAATCACCAGGGATAGAGTGCTGAGTACTGCCTTCATTCCAGGGGCGTCTCTACTAACCCATCAGAGAAGGCCCAATCCTTAGGCGGGCGGGGGCGGGGGAGAGGGGAAGTGGGTGGGGCGTTCCTTAGATGGGCAGAGGGTAAGGTGTTATACAGGAGGCAAGCCTGAGGTTGCTGAGCACACTCTGTGCCTTAGCCACTGGTCCCTCCCTAAACCCTCTTCTGGAACCTCCTGGGTTAGGTGCTGGACTTGGGGCATATCCTGGCGTGGTGCAGGGGTGAACAGAGAAGGAGGTTCACAGGGCAAGCAATGCAGTTCTGAGGAGACAAATTGGCTTGGGGCTTAGAGGAGGTGCATTCCACACTGCTGAGGGCAGATGCGAGGCAGATTCTGGGAAAGCAAAAGAGAAAAGGCACAGCAAAGGGAAGACACAGCTTATTGGCAAGGAAGTCAGTGGATGTGCTCGGAGGTGTGCGCCTGTGGTAGTGTATTCACAGTGTCTGGGCAGAGGGGCTGCGACGCATCTGTCTTGCAGCGGCAGGCAACACCTGTGGAGGAACCCCAACCTTCTTCAGCTCCAGAATGAAGTTGTCTACTAGGGCCTTGACCTGACGAGCTCGGGCTGAGAAGAGGATGATCTTCTCGTTGGTCAAGTTGAACTCTAGCATGTTCTGTGACGGCATGGTCACAAATAGGATGTCAGCAAAGCTGGGGAGAGAGAAAGTAGCTTGAGGGCAAGACCTTATGGCCAAAGGGATGCCTGCCTGCTGTAATGGAAGTTTTGGTTTCTTTGCAAACTCGGTTATATTATGTAAATATGCTTTGTTTGTTTGTTTGTTTTTTCCTTGTTTTTTTTTTTTGGTTTTTCGAGACAGGGTCTCTCTGTGTAGCCTTGGCTGTCCTAGACTCACTTTGTAGACCAGGCTGGCCTCTAACTCACAGCGCTCTGCCTGCCTCTGCCTCCCAAGTGCTGGGATTAAAGGCGTGTGCACCACCACCACCTGGTAAATGTGTTTTTGTTTTAATCCCAAGGGTGAGATTTTAGTTTGGCCTTTAGTTTGTCCACAGCTGATAATTGTCTTGTGTGGGGCGTGGTCTTTGCCAGCTGGTAATGGCCTGCCTCGTGGGGCATGGAGAGGGTCGTGGTCTAGGACTCTGGGGAAGATAAATAGATCCAGGCAAGAGAAAGTGTGGCATGCGATGGTAGCTTGTGGCATGTAGCAGTTTGGAGAGACCAGAGATTGGTGTGGTGCATGGAGAGAAACTTTTTTAACGAGCGTGTTGTGTTTGCTGTTAACAGAGATTGGTATTGCCCCCAAAGAACCCAACTGACCTTAAACTGCCAGGAGAAGTAAAGGGGTCTGTACCCTACCTGTCTGAACCCCACTTCCCTGCTACCATTCTTTCTCAATCTGAGGGTTAAGGGGTTGGTGGAAGGGAGGTAGAGGCTTCAATACACCAAGTAAAATAGAGTTTGAAAGCCAAGCGTCAGGGTTGGAGAGATGGCTCAGAGGTTAAGTGCACTACTGACTGCTCTTCTGGAGGTCCTGAGTTCAATTCCCAGCAACCACATAGTGGCTCACAATCATCTATAATGTGATCTGATGCCCTCTTCTGGCTTGCAGGTATACATGCAGGCAGAACATTGTATACATAATAATAAATAAATCTTAAAAACAAAACAAAACAACCAAGCATCAACAGCCTACAGGCATTTTCTGAGCCTATTTCCCCTCTCTGACCACCTGTGGGTTCTGTGTATCTCTTGAAACCCTTTGTACCGAATTCCAGTCTCTTAGTCCAACCACAAAACCAGACTTTGCCCACACAATACCTTTGTCTCATCCGTTGGTCCAGTTTTATCCTTCAGAGCAAGGAGTTTCCATCCATCTAGTGATCAAAGCTCTTTCCTGACCTCATATTGAAAGGGACAAAGGGGTCTCCCATAGGGAGTCTCAGGGCCAGGACCATCTCTTCTCCCAGATGCCTGAGGACTTGGTTGATCTCAGGATTCCTGTCTCTGTACAGTGAGCTCTGGAGGCAGGGCTCCCACCACGACCACTTCCTGCCTATGTGACCCCAGACCACCAACTTTTCTCTGTGCCTCACTTTCCAACTCTCTGACATGGACTTAAGTAAAAGGCTTGGCATAGACAGCACATCATAGGTGCTAATAACAGCCCCGAGGAGCACAGTAAGATGTTGATGCCAGTCTGTGCCTATGTCCAGACAGCACCCTCCCATCCGTCTGCCAATCACCTGTACGCGCACAGGACCCGAAGCTGTCTGCTGGCCTCCCTGCTGCCTTTGGCCATCCTCAGGAGCTTGATGCCCATGTGCGATACAGCTAGGATCTGCACGCCAGTGCCCACACTGCCCTAGGGAGAGGGTGAGCCTGGTTGAAGCCTTCCATCTTAATCCCTAGCTGCACTGGGCGGGCAGGAAGGGGTGAACAGGGACTCATACCATCGCTGGGAAGAGGCGGGAAAAGTAGATCTCCCAGCTGTCTCGGGCCATGCTGATTGCAGCCCGCTTCACACTTTCTGTTACCAGCGGTCGCTGAGTGTCCAGCTGGTTCTGGGCTAAGGGAAAGCAGTTTTGGTCAGGACCCTCTCCCTCCTCCTTGCCAGCTCATGTCTCAGGGAGTTGAGAGTGAGAGGCTGGTACCAGCAATAAGCTGTCTGACCAATGTTTGTGCTGGGAACTAGAAGCCACAGACAGAAGAAAGGGCCATATTGTGTGGCTGTTGTCTTCCAAACGTGCAGCCTGGCGAGGCTGAATAAGCACAGGCGTGTGTGGGAGGAAAGAGGGCAAGGTGTGTCTTTAGCTTTCTTCCAGCCAAGGGCAGGACCCCCAGCAGCCCTCCCTTCCCCAAGATACCAAACAGGGCCTTCATCTGGAGCCGCTCCTCTTCAGATATGCGAAGGCAGGCCTCAGACATTGTGTCATGCAGGATCTGCAGGAACAAGTGTGCCTCGCTGGCTGAGGTCTACGGTCTGGGTACGTGGGTAGGAAGGGTTCCTGTCCTGCAGCGCTGGGGCCATCTGTCAACTGGGTGCCTTTTGTTATCGGATCCCTATATGGCCGCTTTCCTAATCCCTCCTGCCTTTCTCGGGCCTTAGTTTCCAAATGTATCCAGGGAGGCTGGGATTTGACCTCTAGGCCCTGCTGAACTCAGAGTGACTGTTTTTATTTATTTATTTATTTTTCCCCTCTGATACAGGGTTTCTCTGTGTATCCTTGGCTGTCACTTTGTAGACCAGGCTGGCCTGGAATTCACAGAGATCCGTCTGCCTCTGCCTCCCAGTGCTGGGATTAAAGGCGTGTGCCACCACACCTGGCTGTTTTGTTTTGTTGATACAGGGCCTTGTATCAAAACTCCTGACCTTTTTCCTCCACCTTCTGGGTTCTGGGGTTACAAGCGTGTGCACATATGGCCAGATTGAATTGTGATAACTCATTAGTTGGATGTGTGGCCCTTCTAAACTTGTTCGTGGGAGTGGGGGAATCTGTAGAACAGTGCTCAAACCCACTGACGCTGCAGGGGGGGAGGAAAGAAGGCCTCACCTGCCGGAACAGGAGGTCTAGCTGCACCGGGTGACTGTAGCTGTCCTTAGGGTAAAATACCTGTGTAGGAAGGCCTTAGTTACCCATGGGTTGCTCCACCCTCAAATGCAGCCCTTGGCTGTGTCCTACCCTAGCTCCAAGCCCCATTCTCATTCTTCACGGTTCCTCAGCTCTGGCTTCCTGGATAGCTCCGTCCACATCTAGCCCCGCCCATATCTAGCCCCGCCCATATCAGCCCATCTTGGGGCCTGCGAAGGCACCTCTTTGCGCAAAAATATCCGCCAGGGGGCGTCTTGGTAGCCGTAGAAGTTGGGGTTGACTAGGCGGTGCAGCTGTGTCTGCACAGGATCCTCTGGAGGCTCTAGTGACCTTGAGGGCTGCACTGTGGAGGGCAGGAGCAGAGAGGAAAACTGGGGCTTCCTAGGACCCAGCAGGAAAGGCAGGACCCGGGGAGGACTTTCTAGTGCTTCTGGTGATAGGAGGTATGGGGAAAGTACAGCAGGCTGATTCAGGTGAGCTGACACCTGACTGATGGGCAAGAAAGAGCCAGACACTTTCGGTGCACGGGTCTGATACTTTCAAGCTGTGTGGCCCTGGGAAGCAACTTGATATCTGTGCTTCTCCCCCCCCCCCCAACCCCCGTCCCCCCCCCCCCCTGCCCCCTCCGTTGTTACCAGGTAGAAACAAATAGTATTATTTCCATGCACTTCAGTAGAATTCACTGAAGCCAAGGCGGGGCTGGCCCAAAACCAGTGATTTAAGTGCCCCCCCCCCCACAGTGTGCACTTTAACTCAGAGACAGACACAGCCCCCAAAGACTCCGTGCACTCACAGGCTCGCTCACTCACTTGGGCACCACTTGTGTGTCTCCTCCTCCTGGCCCTCACGTGGAGTGGGCCCCATGCATGGCCTTGGAGCACTGGTCACTGGCTTCACCAAGGCCACAGCCTCTCTGGACACCTGTGCCACCACAAAACAGAGCGCTCATGAGGCGGTTAAGCAGGCCATGGAGGGAAGGTATAAAGCCATGCTGAGACAGCAACTGGTTTCTGAGGCTTCTGTCCTCCTGGGGGTACCCAACCCTTTCCTCACCTGAGTGCCAGGCAGTACTGCCAGGTGAGCCTTCTGTCCCTTCAGGATCATTAGGGCCTCCTCATGGGGGTCAGGTGGCCTCCTGAACACCTTCCCACCATCCGTTCTAGCAGGAAAACCATGGTAGGTTAGACACTAGGTATCCCCTTTCCCACAATCCCCATAGTGGGGACCCTTCCACCATGGCAGCCCCAGCCTCCCGTTTCCCAGAGGCCCATCTTGATGGTGATGAGGCCAGCACAGAGCTGCTGAAGGTAAGCTGAGGGCTGGTGGCTGGACCCACCTGCGGGCCTCAGGGCGTCCTGCGCAGGGCGGCTGCTTGTATTGCTTGATGATGCTTCTGATCTGCTGTGTGGGCTGGGGGAAGTGCTCTGAGTTGAGTGTGGAATACCGAACCAGCTCTGGGGAGGCTGAGTCTGTGAGGGGAGGTAGCCAGGTGAGGCTATGAGGCCCAGATGCCCCGGCCTGTTTGGGCAGTCTCTGGTCTTAGATGGACACTCACTGGATTCTGGAACAGTCCAATCCTGAGCTAGGATTGGAGCAGCCACTGGCTTGCTAGGGATCTTCGGGGCCTTTGCCACAGAGCCTGGGGCCAATGACTGTGGAGTGGGACGCACGAGCACAGGCTTGGCTGGAGGGCCGATGCCTACACACTTGGGCCGTGCCTCTGGAGCTAGGGGTCTCTGTGGAGAGCAGACCATGACATCCAGGACATACTGGCTTATTCCCAGGCACCCCATCTCTGCCCAAAGTGGATTACAGGACTCCTGGCCTCAGAGAGGCACAGTAAAGCCCTGGGGGTATCACGATATTCTTCTTTATCCTGGGTATCTCTGCTCACCTCTGGGAGCTGGAGTCTTGGGCTTGAACTCAGGGGCTGCTGCTGGAGTGCCAAAGCTTGTAGGGTCATCTCCCGGGCCTGGGAATAGGTGGCCATGGTGACCAGGTGGACTTATTCCTGTGTACACACTGGTGCATGCACACAGACACAGACACACACACAGACACACACATACACTTTGTGCCTGGTCCCCACTCACCAGTAGCACAGCCTGCCTGTGGATGAAGGCTTGCTGCAGAGCCAGTGTGGAGGCATCCAGGCCTGGGACTGGGGAACCAGGCAGATGGCACAGGTGGGCACAGGTGTTGGGGAGGCAGGAACTCCCCCTGTGTACCGCCCACCCCTAGCCCAGAAGCATGCTTAAGGAAGCACTGACTGGGCTTGAGCTTGGGCTCCGGAGGTCTCCTGGGGATGTCTTCAGAAGCACTGCCGCCACTTCCACCTGGCTGGCCCCCACCTTTCATGCGGTAGGCAATGGCTGTTGGCTTCTCCAAGTCCTAGGGCAGCAATGACTGCCTCACTGCTGTGATCCCCAGGACCCATGGCAACAGGCACCTGACACCTGACACCTGCTCCCAATCCACCCCCTCCGCAAGGAACCTCTGTGGGGTGTCAGTGTCTATGCTGGGGTTCCCTAGGGCAAGGAAGTCTTGGGAGGTTTGAGAACAGGTGATCCAGCCAAGCCATCCCATAAGGATGGCTTCTGCCGCATGCGACAGCTGGGGTCCTGACATTTAGCTGTGGCTCCTTCCAGGGCAGCCAGGGACAGCCCCAGCTGCCAGGCTGTGTCAAGGCTCAGGTGTCACCCTAAGACATGAGCTATGTCTCTGGTGGGGCATGTCATTGAGTCTGCCACCTGCAGACACCCCTCTGCAATCCTACCGCATCCCCACAGGCCAGCACGGGGTCGAAGAGGCTGTCCAAGTAACCATCCAGCTCTCTTGGGGGCACAGCGGGCTCTCCAGTGCTGTCCACAGCTGGTGAGGGCACAGAAGGGCCAAGTTCACTTCTTATGTGGGTCTCCACACCTCCTTCCTCTTTTCCCTCTGTTGCAATGGCCATTGCTGGCTGACCTTGGCGGGTTGCTTTCCATCTCTGGGTCTCAGTGTCTTCTGTTGTACCAGCCTCATTGTGGATGCAGTACCCATCAAAGGCAGGCGTTTTGGGCGTGTGGTCCTGGGGCTGGGGTCTTGTGGGTGTGTCTTCATCTGAATCCCAGCAATTCCCAAACACCCTGTGGATGGAAGGGGAGGCATAGGACAGCTGAGCCCAAAGGAATCCCATGGAAACGGCTATGTGTCCTGGTTTGGGTGGCTTCCACATTTGAGGGGCAGAATTTTACTAGGTATGGTGGTGCACACTGCAGCTCCAGACTCCAGAAGCTGAGGTAAGAGAATGGCTTGAGGCCAGGAGCTCAAGGTCCACTTAGGTCAAACCACCAAATAAAAAAACGGATCTCACTCCCAGAACTCAGCCTTTCCCACCAGCTGATGAGCAGAGCCAGCTGCCCAGGGGAAGTGGTCTGGGCAAGTAGCTATCTATGTACCCTCTGTTGTCTCCCTTGCCAGCCGAAGGCCCTTCTGCACCCACAATGAAGTAGGATTTCTGTCGAGGGAAGTCCCTGAGCAGTTCCAGATCTGACACCAAGTCCAGCACATAGTCATGTCCGGCCAGCTCTGCCCATTGGACTCCATTCTTCATGGCCACTGTCCAGCCCCTCCAACCATCAGCCAGCCCCCTGGCCAGTGTTCAGAGAGATAGAAACAAAGAGTGAAATTGTTAGGCACTGCCTGGAGACCGTGGGGTACGAGTCAGACCCCAAGCATGGCCAACGTGGTCCTCTGGACCCTCCCCCCCAGGGATGGTGTCTCCTGCCCTTCCTTCCCAGGTCATGGGGGTGCTGGATGGGGCATCCTAGGAGGAGCCAACCTGTGCTTCAGAATGTCTCCAGCCACTGCTTCCCCCGTACTCCAGGCGTGCACCGGACAGGAGAACTGGTCACCTGGCACAGCCAGTTGTGTACTCAGTCTGGGGGCATCTTCGGGCCAGCCTCACTGGCTCCCGTGCCCCTATGCCATATCTCAATCCCCACTTCTTCCCTGCACTGCCACACTGGCATGAGCCCCTCCCTGGCTTCAGAGCCTTTTGTGCTTGCTGCTGACTCCAGCTGCTTTTCCTTTCGGAAGAGAAGAGAAGCAGCCTGAGGGATGAGTCTACATACCGTTGAAGCAGCTCACATCTAGGGCCATACTGGCCTTCTCCTGAATGGCAGTCCACTCGAGCTGGGTTGGGGGAAAGGTGCGGGTGGCCCCTGAGCCCATAGCCTGCAGGAGGCGATGCTGGCACACAGCCTGGAAGCCATTCTGCCCATAATCAGACACAAACCTGGCAGGAGGAATAGGGAGTTGGATCCTACTGGAGCCTCTGGCTACCTCTTAGCTCTAAGGTGAAGTGAAACAGCCTCAGGTTAACTCACAAATGGGCAAGGTAAGAGAGCACCCTAACGGTCTCTCATAGCCTAGAGTGCTGAGGCTGGCCTAAAAAAAAGAAAGTTTCAGGTTAGCCTAGAAATGTCTAATCTAGCACAGAAGTCCAAGGATGGGGTAGAATGTGATTGTTCGGATGGGGTGTATGAGCAAGCACAGGCCAGAACCTGGGCTGTGGAGGACTGTGCCCTCATCTCTTCACTCTGTAGTCTGGTGACTACCTACACTTCGCCTGGCCTTCTAATTTTCCTCTGTGTAAGAGACGGATGGCTGTGGGGGTCCAACTCAGCTTAGGGCCAGTGAGCTATTCCCACTAGTAGGTCCTCCTCGTGCCCTTAGCAATTTTGTGCTGAGAGGGGCCAGGGTCATGTTTTCAGAAAGACCCTACACAAACAGTCAGTGACCTTACCTTGCTGTTGGAGTCACCACAGCCACAGAATGGCTGCCTTCTGCATGCAGGCCTGGAGAGTTTCCTCACAGTCTGGTGCCCATTGCTATCCTGCTAGGTGGGTCCTGTTACCACCACCCACTTACAGCAGAGAAAAGAGAGGTACTGGCCCTGGGTCATACAGTGTACTTGGGCACCGTGTCTCACAGGTCATACGTTTCACCATCAGCGGGGACATATTGTCATAAATGCTCATCTCCGTTCTGTGTACTTACCATGTGCTATAGAGTAGTTGCTATCATCACCCTCATATTATAGGAGATGAAACCAAGGCCTAAAGAGGTGAGGTGACGTGTCCAAAGTCAGAGTTCATCTTGGGATTTGAATCCAGATTGCCTGAGTCCATGCTGTGTTCCTAATCCCTGTCTGCCCCCATGACTTAAGAAATCTAAGAACCAAGAACTCTTTTCTCAGTTCTCCATGTGTCCGTTTTGCCCAAGCCTGGGTTCTGCCAATTTTCATACATTTTGACTTTCTCCTGGCTCTGGGTTCAGTTACGCGATGGCATCTCTGGCCATCCATGCCTGCTCTTCTGGCAACACAGAGGCACCCGCTTGCCTGACCTCCAAGCTCCCATCTGGCCACCTACTGCCCTGTGGGTTGCACTCACTTGAGGAGGAACTTGTCAAGGTGTGAGGAAGGTGCGAAGCCGCTCAGGCAGGCGGCCAGCAGCAACCAGCCACGCTTGGCATTGTACGTGTTGTGATTGCGCCACACTTGGTTGGCCAGCTGGGCTAGGATCTCATCCCGCAGATCTGGCTCCACCAGCCCCTGGTGCACAATGTAGTTCCCCAAAATCATCTCCTGGGTACCATGTAGGTGGGGGTCTCCCATGAAACGCAGGATCTAGAACAGATAGGCTGTCGTGGGCTTCTACCCACCTTCAACATGCACTCCTGGCATGTTCCCCTGTCTATAAAATAGTCCCTCGTATTTCAATAACACACTAGTATTCCATGTCAAACAACCAGCAGGGAAGTTAGGATCCAAAGGGCACACTGACTTCCTCTCCTGCCCATGAGCCTCCTGTGGCCCTCACTCATTAAAACATCCTCTTACACCCTTGGCCTTCATATTGGTTGCACTTGGTCCAGAGGGTTCTCTAGTGTTTAGGTCTGACCACATCACTTCCAGGAAGCACCTTCCAGGGCTCCCCAACTCTCTGGTGAAATGGGACCTGGGAGCCTGCAACCTAAGCTTCACTGGCCACTCTCTCTCTCCCCCCCCACCCCCCCCGGCCCCCCCCCCCCCCCCCCCCCCCCCCCAATCTCTCTTGTCCTACCCCCACTGAGTTCTTGCTTTTCCTAATGGGTCTCTTATCTCTAATGCCTCCTCCTCCAGGCTGCTTTCTGTAGCTTGCCTGCCTCGTTTGGGTTCCTAGCCTCTGAACTTCCCTCTGCACATGTTGGCGGTCCTAGGACAGAACAGGGACTGTCCCCCTCAGCCTGGGGAGCCCCTAGGAGGTGCCAGAGAGCCTCTGAGGCAGCATTGCCAGGAGGACCACTGAGGAAAAAAGACCTCAAATCTTTTCGCTGCCATAAGTTTCTGTCCCCAAGAAAATGGGATTCAGGAGGTGAGCTTGAAGGCCACGGAGGCTGTCTAGGGCATATGGGGGAAGCTTGTAGCTACTCATCAGGCAAGGCTATGCACTTGGCACCCAGGGGCAGGGGTGTTAGTGGCCTGGTATCGCGGTAGGCCTATGCACTTGAAGCCGGACTGGGGCAGCTCCCGTACTAGCTTAAAGACACTTATGGCTTCTGCATGGTGTTCCATAGGCAGCCGTGTAAGAGGCATCTTCAAGGGCGCTGTCAGCATCCCAAAGGAGGGTTCCTGGAGACACAAGGAGGGTATGGGAGGTGACACTGGGGACAACAGACATACCTATGTCTACCACTTCATGTTGGGAAAGAGCACCGGAGACCATGAGGCTAACTTCTCATACCAGTGCCTAGGTGAAGAAGCTGAGGTCTGATGAGGGCAGGCTATGACCCATAGAGAACAACTGAGGTAGGGGGTCACAACAACCCAGGAGGACAGGACATAGGGCAGGTTCTGCGCCATCTCCTAGTCTGGCTCTGGCTATCCCATGCTGGCTGATGAGCTGTATAGCCAGGGTCCAAGAAAGTCTCACTACCGTGAGGGCTCTAGACCCTCCAGTGGGTTCACATCCACCCCACAAAAGCTTTCAAGGAGGCTGTGTCAGGTCTCAGTGTCAGTGCCCCGTGGGCCAGGCTGCTTGTGCCAGCCTTTACCTTGAAGTGGCACCGGATGAACTTGGCCATGGGGTAGTTGTTGATGTCAAGTGGAAGCATGACACAGGGCTCAGCCTGGAGCCTAGGGGTTCGGACAATGGCCACTCTGGGCACGCTGGACATCTTGAGGCCTGTGGATGGTGGGATGCCTGTAATGACTGCACCTTTCTCCCCAGACCTCCCTGCACCGTGAGAGATCACGCACCTGCTGCAGCTTGCAGGAGGCCAGCCACCTCAGCTGGCACCTCCAGGTGTCTCACTGGCACCACTTCACGCTTGTTCAGCTCCTGAGGGGTGTATGGGTAAGGGGTGAAGGGACAGCTGCCACACCTCACCCGCCACCGGGTTTCCCTCCCTGTCCCCTGCTGTGGCTTGGACCCTGCACCAACCTCCTGCTCACGCAGCCATGCCTCCTGTGCCTGGCGCCTCCGCTCTGCCCTCAGCTGCAGGAGAGCAAATGGTCAGGGCACAGGGGGCAGACACCAAGGCCAGGTAGCCTGGGCAGGCGCGAGCAGTAGGGAAGGGCCTGTGGCCTGGAGGCTCGCGGTGGCACTGATAGGACTGAGGTAGTGACAAGGCGAGAGAGGCAAATGTGTAGCCGGGGGGGGGGGGGGGGGGGGGGGGGGGGGGGGGGGGGGGGGGGGGGGGGTGAGGGG
>OU015755.1:89964060-90014736 GCA_907169655.1 Acomys percivali | reverse complement strand
GGGGGGATAGGGATGACAAGTGGAGCGTTGGCAGGGGGACCCGAGGGAACTTTGACTGAAGGCATTGCATGCTTTCTGAGCTTTGGGAAGGACATTTACCACTGGTAGTTGGTTTATGTGACAGAGGACAACACTGGCAGCGAGCTAAGGACCAGATCACACTAAAGGGACTCAAGTCGTGCCTGCAGCTCACTATGCCCCCAGTGCTGGCAACATCCCTCCACACAGCCTTTCCTTCCACCCCAAGGGACATGCCCGGAAACAGGCCTGAGAGGAGCCGCCACCAGCCAGCTGAGGAAGAGGGCATGGCAGGGGCTTGCACTGGGGTAAGTGTCCCCCCAACCCGGGCAGGCGTGTACCTTGAGGTAGCGGCGGCGGTTCACGTAGGTGTGCACGAGGGAACGGAACTTCACCAGGCTCTGCCTCATCTGCTGGTAGCGTTGTCTGAGGAGTCAAGAATGAGGCAACGGGGCGATAACGGGTTAGAGATGCCGGTGCCGCTGCCCATATTTCACTCAGGGACCCTTCATCTCAAAGGAGAATGAGTTCAGTGTGGGACAGAGACACAGGCAAATCCACGTGGCACATCTAAGTGGCAGGGCCTGGGTTGATCTCACAGTGGTCATGTGTTAGCCCCAGGGCCCGATGGGTAGGTAGCAGGAATATCCTCTCAACTCCCATAGTCAGAGGACGGTGGCTTGGAGAACCCTATTTCAGCTTGCGTGCCTCCAGAGACAGGAAGCTCCTGGCTTGAGCTCAGGTTCCTCCGCACCTGGAGGACACCAGAGACTTACTCTTCTTTAGACCTCACCTGGCCAGGAAGCCACGGGCCCTGCTCTGCAGTAGGATGATCTTCCTGCGCAGGGAGCGGAAGTGCCGTTGGATGAAGAAGCCTCGCAGGTAGCGCTGCAGCGTGAGGGCAGCTCGGTTCTGGACTCGCTCCCGCATGCTCTCTAGTAGCTGGTACAGGTGCTCCTTGAGGAAGAGCTGGAGGTGGGAGGCAGCAATGGATATCCCTACTGAGGAGCCCACAGTAACAGAGAAGATGGTGCTGCTTCCCAGAGCTTGGCTGGGAGTTTGGAGCAGCAAAAACTAGGGTTCAGGTACACCAGACACATGGCAGGGGGCCTCTGAGCAGAGCCAAGGTGGATTAACACCCTAAACTGAGGCATCTGCCGGGCAGTGGTGGCGCACGCCTTTAATTCCAGCACTCGGAAGGCAGAGGCAGGCGGATCGCTGTGAGTTCGAGACCAGCCTGGTCTACAATGCGAGTCCAGGACAGCCAAGGCTACACAGAGAAACTCTGTCTTGAAAAACCAAAACAAACAAACAAACTGAGACATCTGGGGACACCCCTTTGGATGTCTCTAAATGTGAGGTCTCCGGGACTCACCTTGCTAACCCCAACACGGTACATGTCTGGAGTGACTGTGCATAGCCGGCTCAACAAGGACACGCACATATCTCCATCTGCTGGCACGTTGAGCTTGAGGGACACCAGGCATCGGTATCTGGGGAACCAAACTAGGCTGAGGGCCGGATATTATCCCATCCCTATGTCTGGGGGGGTGGAGCTTGCCCACAGCACTATCCTCAAAACCAGTCTAGGGTGTCAAAACCGTAATCTGCTACTTTAGCAGAACAAGACCCTTTACTGACATCTACTGGAGCTTGTGCTAATAGCTATCAGAGCCACCCCAGAGAGATCCAACACAGACTCGGCTATGAAAGCAAAGGTTCCTGTCACCAAGCCTGACAACCTGAGTTTAATCTCTGGTGAACTCCTTGTCCTGTAACCTACACACACACACTGTGCCACGTTTGAGCCACGTGTAATTTTTTAAAAAAGATTTAATTTATTATTATGTATACAGAGCTCTGCCTGCATGTACACCTGCAGGCCAGAGGAGGTATCAGATCATATTATGGATGGTTGTGAGCCACCATGTGGTTTGCTGGGAATGGAACTCATGACCTCTGGAAGAGCAGTCAGTGCTCTTAACCGCTGAGCCATCTCTCCAGCCCCGTAATTTTTTTTTTAAAGCAACACAACAGATATATTTCCCATGTCTAATCTAACATGTTTTGTGCATGTAACAACAGTGCATGACAGGTCCTATGTTGCTTAGGCTGTGGGGACCTGTCTGTACAGCTAGGAACTACCTGATGCAAATACCTGTCGATGAACACCTGGAAGGGCAGCCGCACTGGAAAGCCTTCCTTGCGGATCCGAACAGTCTCCAGAACCCCTGAATAGCGTAACTGTGCCATCATCACATCTGGCTCAAAGAGACCTGGCTCCTAGAAGGATGCCCAGAGAGGACATTTGCACATTAGCAGTTCAGCTACAAAGGTACTCTTGGTAGAGAGTAGTCCCTGCAGTTGGCAGGTAGCGGCCAGAGGGGCCAAGCCACTTGCCCAGTGTCACACTTCACAGGCAGAAGGATTTGGCTTTCCCAGGGGTCTCACCTTCTTATGGTTTGGTTTCAGGCAGCGCACGAACAAGGGGTTACACCTGGGCCAGCAGCAGGAGAAGCTGTGTGTGAGATCTCAGAGAAAGAGAGTGGTGCTAATCCACCGAGGGCCATGGGGCGAAGGGACTGGATGCTCTGCCCTCCCACCCAACCCACCTCTCCATTTTTTCCACCAGATCCAGAAGTGACTGCTGGAATTTGGCTGCCACCGTGTGAGCCTTGTAGAGCCGGGTAATGGAGCTGCTTTTGCCCAGGCGTGGAGGGGCAGTCTGTGCAGCGTGGCTGGCGAAGAGGTGTGCCACCACCTGGAGGGGCCAAGGTGTTAGAAACCAGTGACAGACGGACAGGGAAACAGACAGAAGCAGCAGGCTTAGGGCAAAACAGGGATGGAACAACAGTATTCAAGTCCCTAGACTGAAAGGTGCTGAAAACAACTTGACTCTAGGTGTCCCTATCATCCCGGCTTGCATGTGGGCTCAGCACCTCCTGGAGAGCAGCCTCCATTGAACCTGCTTTCCCCTCTCATTCTGGGGAATGCACAGCACTGCTGCGAACCTGGTCTTGCTTGGGAATTTTGGCCCCTTTGACAGAGGAGGAAAAGGATGGCCCACAGGGGAGGGGATGTAACCATCCCCTGTCCTAGGTCCACCTGCTGATGAGCAATGGAGCTGACCTCCACACACTCCGCAGAGCATCAGGCTTCAAACATAAGTCAGAAATTCAGAGCCTAGTCTCGGGGTGCTCGTTAACACTGTGAGCCAGGCTGGAAGGGTCTTATGAGAGACTGAGGTGGGGCCCATGGCGTGTGTGCTAGCAGGTGGCTGAGGCAGAGGTGAAGAGAAGGACTGGGGGTGGGTGGGGTGCGGAGCGGGAGAGATGGCTCAGTGGTTAAGGACACTGACTGCTCTTGCAAAGGACCCTGCTTCAAATCCCAGCACCCACATGGCAGCTCATGGTCTGTCACTCTAAAGTTCTGACACTCACACACAGATATACATGCAGGCAAAAACGCCAATGCGGCCGGGTGTGGTGGTGCACGCCTTTAATTCCAGCACTTGGGAGGCAGAGGCAGGTGGATCGCTGTGAGTTCGAGGTCAGCCTGGTCTACAAAGTGAGTCTGGGACAGCCAAAGCTACAGAGAGAAACCTTGTCTCAAAAAACCAACCAACCAAACAAACAAACAAAAAACCGCCAATGCACATAAAGTAAAGGTAAATGAATTACGAAAAGAAAAAAGAACTTAAAAAAAAAAAAAAAGGAGCAGGACTGGGTTAGGGGTCATCCTGTTTCCTGGACTGGGGAGAGCCAGAGATAGAGCTAGTGGAGGAGGGGGTGCTGCCAGGAACGTGGGCAGGGCCTGGGGTTGGTACAAGGCCAGCCTGGCTTACCCTCGTGCGGCTGTGCACGAACAAGTCCAGCACGTCTTGGCGCACTTGGTCATGGTTCTTGTCCAGGAACTTGTGCACCTGAAAAACGGGGCGCTAGTGCATCTGTGGCTGGTCCCCCCACTTACTCAGCCCTGTCTGCAGCCAGGATGCAGCAAGAGCTTGTTGCCAGTCCTTTGCATTCTTTCATCTTCTCCCAGACTCCTGTCTGCCTTCTGTCTTAGGAGGGAATGGGTTCTCCCCTCTGTCCTGGCCTTTCCCCAGCCCCTCCACCCTGCTCACACTTCCAGGAGGGGGGTGGGGTTGGTGCTTTCACTTCCTTTTACCCATTCCACAGATGAGGAAAATAAGGCCCAAATGGAGACAGAAGCTTGAAATCCTACGTTGTGACTTGGATCCTAGTGACCACGTGACACCGTTCCAAGTAAGAGACTCTCCGTCAAGTCTATTCTGAGTCTCACATCTACCTCAGAGGTTTGGCATTATTAGCCCCATTTTTTTTTTTCAGATGAGGAAACAGGATCAGTGAACTTAAGCCGTTCCCCAGAGGCTGAGGAGGCTACAGGGCCAGAACTGGAGTCATGATGAGGCCCAGCCTGCAAGCCACAGCACCCGAGGCCATGCTGGCTGGCTCCGCTCTCACCTGGTAGGTGACCTTGCCTGCATAGTGCTTGATGGTAAACTCTGGCAGTGGCATCTTGGGCTTAGAGTAGAGTGGGTTGGCGCCGTGGTGGTAGTGGCACTTCTGCAGGAATGTGTGGTCTGTGGCCTGTCAGTGGAAAGAGGAAGGGGGCACCCTGGGCACCTGCTTCTGGCCCAGTGCCAAATTCTTCAGCCCCGATTGCTGGGCTTCCCAGAGGTTGCTGGAGGAGAATGGCTCAGAGTCTTGGGAGGCTGACTGAGTTCAGGGAGAGAGGCCCTAGCTGTGGCTGCCTATAATGGCATCATCCCCTGTGTTTAAAGTCAGAGTACGAGGCCCAAACCCAGGTCGCCTCATCTGGAACTTCCATCCTTAGTCATTTCCAGGTGACTGTAGATGGTGGTGTCCTAACACCACACTTCCTGCTCCAGGCCTGAGCACAGAGGGGTGGCCTCAGGCCGGGAGTCAACCAGAGGCTTACCTGTGGAAAGCAGCACTGGTCATCCAGGATGCGCAGGATGCCGTAGGGTTTCAGGGAGATGAGGTTGATGCAGGGCTGGTTGTCGGCAAAGGCGATCTCCCGCCAGTCCATCTGCTCTCGGATGTACTCCTCCTGTGAAGAGTGTGGGCTCAGCCACCCAGGCTGACTTAGCTCTGCATCCTGCCTTCTGTAACAGGAGTCAGAATCCTACCAGGAGCCAGGCGGTGGTGACGCACGCCTTTAATCCCAGCACTCGGGAGGCAGAGGCAGGCAGATCGCTGTGAGTTCGAGGCCAGCCTGGTCTACAAAGCGAGTCCAGGACAGCCAAAGCTAACACAGAGAGACCCTGTCTCGAAAAACAAAACAAAACAAACAAACAAAAAACAACAGAATCCTACCAGGGCAACATGGACCCTCAGGGCTTCTCTTTCCCAGAAGGAGTCCTCTGAAGGCTCAGCAACCCAGGACCTTTCCTTCCAATCCCAGGCCTCATACGCGCTGTTCCTGCTTACATTGTCTTTTCTCTATGTTTCCTACTCTCTTTGTGTCTTTTTTTTTTTTTTTTTAAGATTTATTTATTTATTATGTATACAGTGTTCTGGCTGCATGTACACCTGCAAGCCAGAAGAGGGCATCAGATCACACTATAGATGGTCATGAGCCACCATGTGGTTGTTGGGAATTGAACTCAAGACCTCTGGATGATCAGTCAGTGCCCTTAACCTGTGAACCATCTCTCCAGCCCCTTCTCTTTGTGTCTTAAGGAAAGCCTTGACCAGCCAGGATGGACAAGCAGGAGTGTGGAGGCTGCATACCTGTTCCTCCTGGAATACAATCTTGTTGAACAGGTACTGAAGGTTCTCGTTGGCGTAGTTGATACACAGCTGTTCAAAGCTGTTGAAGCTCAGGTCCTGCCAAGCACACAGAGGCCAGGTCTGGCTCCTCCTTGGTCAGCAACCCAGCTGTCCCCATCATGGGCACTGTCCAAGCCCAGGCCCCTGCCTGAATTTTATGGCTGTGGTTTCACAGACCCCATAAGGCTCTCTGCCCATAGAAGAGCCAACAGCTCAGGCCACCATGCCTTCTGCCTGGGTTCCAGTCCTGGCTTCACCACTTTCCGGCTGTTTGTGAAATGGGGACCTTGGCTATACCTACCTTACATGGCTTTTGGTGAAGTGGGGTTAAAAGCAATAGTGCCTTTTAAGTGTCTGCTGTAGCCATGGAAGTTTTACCCAGTCTTTCCCCACTATCCTCACTGAGTACAACAATCTCCCCACAACAACACTAGCTCCCCAAAAATGGTCTCATGCCTCCGACCCCTACAGTTACCACGCCTTCACCTAGGAATATTTCTTTCTTCCAGAAAATTGTCTCTGACCCCTGCCCAGCTCAGGTAAGGACTTGAAGGTTCCCCGGTGCTAGCTAGCTACATGTCGGTGCTAGGGTCACAGAAGCCTGTCCCCACGCACTGTCTCCAACCAGCCTCACTGAGTAGCTTCCCAAGGGCAAGGCCCAGTCTGGTCTTACTCAGTCCTACCTCGAAGCCATATATGTCCAGGATGGCGATGGACAATGTGTCTTGTTTTGGAGATACCAGAGCGTTGACCCTGGTGATGAGCCAGCCAAACAGCAGTGCATACAAGACCTTGGCGATGGCATCCCTGGAGTAGAGGCCATGTTGGACTGAGGGTGAGTGGGCTCAGGGCAGAGGTGCTGGGGGGGGAAGGGGGGGTCTAGGAGCCAGGGCAGGAGGGACAGAACCTCACCTGGCATCTACAGCACTCTCCACTGTCAGGGGCGTGAAGATCTTCTCTCTGATTGTCTCCTGGGAAGACCAGGGCCTTTGAGTGACAGCTGGCTGGCCAGTGCCTCAGGAAGGCCCTGGAGGCTGGGGGTGCTTAGGAGTGTGGGAAAGGGATGCTGGAGATACGGGGTAACTGGTCTCAAGCTCACTGCTGGCCGAGGCAGGACGGAATGTTTTCTCTGCACCTGGCCAGTCAATCAGCAGAGACAGATGCTGGTGTAATGGGGGAAGACAGGCATGAGGAAAGATCAGCCTTGGGATCAACCTGGAGGAGGAAGGGCCTTAGAGGAAGCACTGGCCTAGTCGGGATGGGAAAGGTTTCCTGGAGGTGAGCATGTCATGCATGGCAGTGTCCAAGCCCCGCCCCCAACCCCTCTGCCACTCCAGCCACACTGGATAGTTGACCTGAGAGGTCAGGAGAGGGAGAGGGAGCTGTGGCCCCAGAGCAAAGGGCCCTTGTCAGGATGCACGGCCCTCAGACTCACAGTCACTTTGAAGGTAATGGCCTTCTGCAGACCCTCAGGAGAGACCTGGAGCAGTTCTGCCACAGCCTGGATCTCCCGGGCGCTCACCACTGAGGCCACCTCCTGGGCATCAGTCTATGCAAAACACCAGGGCAGTAAGCTTGTGCTACTCCACGGGGGCTGAGTTTAGAATTCTCATTAAAGCAGACACAAGCTAGAACAGCAGAGAAAACCCAGAGAAGTGGAGGAGGCTCTCTGAGGTAGGAGAAAGAGAGTAGAGCCATTAAGATGGCTTTGTGTGGGGGTGTGACTTGGGAGTATAGCATTTGCCTAGAACGTGCAGGGTCCTAGGTGACATCTTCAACACCCAAATAAATAGGCAAAAGGAAACAGATGGAAAGGTGGCTTGGTGGATAAAACACTTGCTGCGCCGAGGACCTGAGTTCAAATCCCAGAAGGAAGGAAAAGCCAAGCATGGTGGTGCTTGTCTGTAATCCAGCATTGAAGGGACAGACCAGTTCCAGGGGCTCAATGATCAGTCCATTGGGAATGGCAAGCGACAGGTGCAAGGAAAGGCCCTAGCTCAGGACATAAGGTGGGGAGCAATAGAGATACTCAATGTTGATCTCTATAGCCTCCATCACATGAGTGTGCGTGTGTACACCACACACACACACACACACACACACACACACACACACACAGAGAGAGAGAGAGAGAGAGAGAGAGAGAGAGAGACAGAGAGAGACAGAGACAGAGACAGACAGAGAGAGGGAGACAGAGAGAAGGGGGGAGCTGGAGAGATGCTCAGTAGTTAAGAGAACTTGCTCTGGGCTGGAGAGATGGTTCAGAGGTTAAGAGTTCCGTCCTTCCAAAGGTCATGAGTTCAATTCCCAGCTCACAACCACCTATAATGAGATCTGGTGCCCTCTGCTGGCATGCAGGTAGAATACCATATAAATAATAAATAAACGCATCTTTAAAAACATAAAAATAAAAAATATAGAGAGAGAACTTGTTCCTCCAGAGGACCTGAGCTCAGCTCCTAGCAGGCAGCTCACAACAATCTATTTCTGCCTCTGGAAGATAGAGCACCCTCTTCTGGTCTCCCTGAGCACTTGCACATACATGGCACACAGACGGACAGACATAGAGTTTTTTTGGTTTTTGGTTTTTCGAGACAGGGTTTCTCTGTGTAGCCTTGGCTGTCCTGGACTCACTTTGTAGACCAGGCTGGCCTCGAACTCACAGCGATTCACCTGCCTCTGCCTCCCGAGTGCTGGGATTACAGGCATGCACCACCACACCCGGCTCAGACACAGAGTTTAAAAGGCAACTTCTCAGCAGTGACCAGCTATAGAGGCGCATGCCTACAGTACCAGAACTTGGAAGGCTGAGGCAGGAGAACTACATAGCAAGACCTTCTTGCAAAGCAAACCAAACCAAACGCCAAACCTAACAACAACAACAACAAAATGCTAACGTCTAGGAGCAAGCAGAAACATATCTTTCAGCTATGTACACAACACAAGTCAGTACCTGGTTTTCAAATCAAGATAAGGACAATTGCATAAACATCTGGAATTAAGTAAATTGGATTCGTATCCCATACTTTACAATGGATTATTATTTTAAGATTTATTTTATTTTTAATTGTGTGTGCGTGTGTGTATGTGTGTGTGTGTGTGCATGTGTGTGTGTGCATGTGTGTGTGTGCATGTGTGTGTGTATGTGTTTATGTATGTGTGTACTCACATGTAAATGCAGATGATTACAGAGTCCAAAACAAGGGTAGCCAAAGTCAGGTCCTTTATAAGAGCAAGAAATGTTCTTAACCACTTGAGCCTTTTTTTATTTTTTATTTTTGTTTTTTGAGACAGAGTCTCTCTGTGTTAGCCTTGGCTGTCCTAGGCTAGCTTTGTAGACCACGCTGGCCTTGAACTCACAGCGATCTGCCTGCCTCTGCCTGCCGAGTGCTGGGGTTAAAGGTGTGCGCCACCACGCCCAGCTTGAGCCATCTTTTGAGCACAGTTTTTAAAACGTTTTTAGCCTAGTGTGTTGGTACACGCCTGTAATCTCAGCACTCAGGAGGCAGCGGCTGGTGGATCTCTGAGTTTGAGGCCAGCCTGGTCTACAGAGTGAATTCCAGGACAGCTAGAGCTACACAGAGAAATCCTGTCACAAAACATCAAACAAAGCCAGGCGTGGTGGCACGCGCCTTTAATCCCAGTACTTGGGAGGCAGAGGCAGGCGGATCTCTGTGAGTTCAAGCCCAGCCTGGTCTACAAAGTGAGTCCAGGACAGCCAAGGCTACACAGAGAAATACAGTCTCGGGAAAAAAAAAAAATCAAACAAACAAAAAAGTTCTTTTATTTTTTCTTAACTTTATTTGTTGTGTTGTTATGTGTGTGTATATGTGACATGTTGTGCTTGGAGGTCAGAGGACAACTTGCTGCAGTTAGCTCTCTCTTTCCACCATGTGAGTCCCAAAGTGCTCTTACCACTGAGCTATCTTATCAGTCTTTACTTTTTTGTTTGTTTTTAATTTATTATTATTATTTGTTTGTTTTTCGAGATAGGGTTTCTCTGTATAGCCTTGGCTGTCCTGGATTCACTTTGTAGACCAGGCTGACCTTGAACTCAGAGATCAGCCTGCCTCTGCCTCCCAAGTGCTAGGATTACAGGTGTGAGCCATCACCATCTGGCTGCCTAAAAGTAATTAAAAAATAATCTACATATCAATACTTATAATGAACAAAATCAAAACATAAATGGTACATTTTCAGTCATCTGAAAATAATTGTCTGACTTTTCTAACATATATAAAGATTTCTCACATATCATGAGAAAAGAAAAAGCAGGGTTAGAAGAAACGAGTGTGCCCTGTGTAACCAGTGAGGAAGCTCACAGGTCTGGGTGTAGCTTTCACAGGTCCGAGCGCCTCTTACCTCGTGTTTTTCAAAATAGACGTTGCCCAGGTGTAAGATGGAGGCCAGGATGCGGAAGATACTGTCCTGGTCCTCGCTGGTGAAGCCAAGCACCTCCATAGCAGCCAGCAGGCGGCGGAAATCATCCGCGTCACTCTTACCAGCGATCTCACAGTTCCCACCCTGGGTCAGGCCAGGGGCTGGAGTCAGTGTCCAGTCCTCAAGCTGAGATCCCATCAGGTCCTGCTTTGCAGGAGGTTCTGAGGGGACCCAGGAGAGCTTCACAGACTGTGAGGAAGGGCAGCTTGCCACCTGACCGTAGCCAGCGTTAAAGGGGGGTGGGCTATAGGCCAGTACCAAGCCACCAAACCATCGCGTGTGCTCCTCATCCACACCTCTACATAGAGATGCTATGTTGTCCCCATTTCCCAGGAAAGAAAACTGAGTCCCAGAGAGGAGCAGGTAGCCCCATCACACTGCCTAGCTCTGTTCTAGGCTGTGAAGAGATGAAAGACCAGGCAAGCTCCTCTCTCTACTGTGGCTTGGTGTTCCTGACCTCATTGCCAGGGGCTGTGGGGCTGTGGGGCTTTGGGGCTTTGGAGACACAGAGTGTGTGGCCCTTTGTGCATGCTCACCTGGTTCAGGTAGTAGTAGGTCTCAGCTTCCTGCAGGCTGAAGGCCTGCCGCAGTTGGGAGGGGAGCCCGGCCAGCAGCTCATAGAAAATATGATAATTTCTCTCATTTTTGGCCTGCGGGGAAGGGAAGGTGGGTATGAAAAAGAGTGACTGCCCCCCCTCAGCCACTTAGCCAGGCCTAGGTATGCACATGTAAACATGTCCACACATAGGGACCTGTAGGTTGGCTGGCATCTCTGGGGTGAGACCTGAGGGCATCTTGGTGTGATGGGGTGCTAGTCTTGCTTTGTTTGGAGAAACAGGAACAAGCCCACCCGTTTGCTCTTATGTACACTAGCCCTGCACACCTGGAGACATGCAGTTCTATGGCCCAGATGTGCACATGGTTTTCATGGCCCATTTGGCTAAAGGTCTTCTTGAGCCCCAAGCCTCACGGGACATCATGGGGACAGGTCTCACAGAACCCATCCGCTATCTGGCGTGGGTAATGTGTTTCACAGGTGTGAAGTGACGCACTGAAGGGTGGGGCTGTGATAGGATACAAGGGACTTCATAGGATAAGGTGGCTTGCTTGAGCAGGAGACATGGCGGCAGCCATGTGACTTGGAGGACATAAAGGGTTGGGCCACACATGCACCCCCTGTGTCCCTGAGGTGGAGAACAGATGGTTGAGCTCTTGGGTAGGGATGAGCCAACCAGTCTGTCGGGTTAGAAGGGATGCGACAGGTCACAGGCTCGGTACACAGCATGCAAGCACGTACACAGTCCACACACATATAAATCCACGTGTATACACGTTTGCTTACAATCCACTATCCCCAGCCACGAGCCAGGCTTTGGGTGCTGGTGCCACCCAGGCCTGTGGCCTGCCTACCTGGAACACAATCCGTGACTTCTCCAGCAGGTACTGAGAGGTTATGGCACCAGAGATCACACCCCTGGGGAAGCACAGTCAACTCTTGGGGACTGAGGTGAGCCACTTAGTCCTGGGTGTCGCTGTGGGCCACGGGGGACTCCGCAAAGCCTCTGGGCATCTGCCACAGCTCTACTTACCCTTCTAGAAAGATTTCCACAAACTTCCCAAAGCGGCTGGAGTTGTCATTCCTGACGGTTTTGGCATTACCAAAGGCCTCCAGGAGAGGGGTTGCCTCCAGGATCTGGACCAGGGAGGAGAGTTTGTGGAAGAGATGGGCACTGGGGCAGGGCATGATTCTAGATTCCCAAACAGAGGCCTTCCCAGGGAACCCTCCCTTTGGAGGGGTGACCCGAAGTAGGTTCCTTACAGAACTGCAGTCTCTTCTCTGTCCCTTGCAGCTCCACCCCCATGCTTAACTCTAAACCCTGTGCTCACTCCCTCCCTCCCTCCCTGACCTTCCTGCCTGTGGTCCATACACCCAGCATACCTTTATCTTCAGAGATGTTGGTGAGACCGGAGCGGGAACGAGAGACAACAAAAGTGGTTCACTAACAAGACCAGGCACCTCTCCCTCCAGGAAGCCAGGAGCCTTGGACTGTGGAGAAACTGGTTGGCCTTTTTAGGTCCCAGTTGCAAATCCCATGAACCTCCAAGACCCCAGGTCGAGGGGCTAAAGCACGGCCCCAGGTCGTAGCGTGCAGCCAGTGTGCTTGCAACAAGGCTCAGCGATGCCCTGTCCTTTCTACCCCACAACCGACCCCTGCTATCCATCTTCCAGAGTCCTCTCTGACATTTCCTTGCTCTTCTCTCCTGTTAGGCTCAGCACAGTCACCAAGGTGTTCTCTGGATCCATCCCATCCCGTGGCACCTACCTTATCAGGGCTAACAACAATCCTACTCTGACCTCCTGCTCCAGCCCGTGTCTCATCACTTCCTGCCTCTCTCCTTTGGTCTGTCCTCCACCCACCCCCACCCCCGCCCCCCCTCCCCCCGTGCTTCACCAGTCCCCCTACATCCATCCCTGCCTCAGGACCTCTGCACCTGCTGATCCTTGTGCCTGGAACCACCTGCATCCTTCTCTCTCCTCTTTCAAGGAGTCTCTGCAGGCTTCTTCTCCTCAAGGTACTCGGTCCCTCAGCAAATACATTCCCCTGGCTATTATCTGTGTCCCTATAGACTGTCAGCCCTCTGGATGAGCAGCATCTGTCTCCCTTGCACATCCGAGTCTTAATCTCTGTACCGGGCTAATAGATGCACATCAGGCCCTCAAACATTCTCTAAATGGGTGAAAACACGGAGTTTAGCAGCTCATGAGCCAAGCTACCCAGGGTGATCATAGCTAACTGTGACATCCACCTACAAGCACCTACTGTGTGCCAGACATTTCACCTTGACAATTACTCTGCCTTTTGCCTTTTTTTTTTTTTTTTTTTCAGTGCTAAGTATGAATCTCAAGGTTTTACACATGCTAGTGAAATGCTCGGCCACTGAGCTGTATCCTCAAGGTTTTAGTTTTTGTTTGTTTGTTTGTTTGTTTGTTTAGTTTGAGACAAGATATAGCCTCAGGTTCATGACCCACCTATCTGACCTGGGGCAGTAGGTCTGTGATGCCACACCCTAATTTTGTCAATGCAGAGCTCCCAATAAAGAACAGCAGGGGTGGGGCTGCCTGCAGTGGCTCAGTCAAGTTCAGCAGGGCATTGTTCTATAATGTCCTTTAGTCTGGGAGTCCCTGGAAGGTTCCAGAGGGTGCATGGCCTCTTCTCTGCTCCTGGTACCCAGCACAGGACAGGATATGAAGCCAGAAAACTGGGGGTGGGGGGCGAGGGGTGGATGTCTCATGGACCAGGGTGTATAAACATTGGCAGGAGGAAAACGCTGGAACCAGTGCTGTGTGATTGGTCCCAGTGAGAATGCTTGAGCAGAGCTCTCCCACGAGATGGCCTTTTTGAAATGAAGGAGGCACCACAACACCATTTTACCACCCAGAATGCATGGGATTGGGACAAGACATGCCCTTTAGTAAGACCCTAGATCCAGCCATGCCTAAAATTGACCCTAGATCTGAGCTGTCCAATGTTCTTATGCTGTGTGCCTGGTCCAGAAACTTTCAGACCCAGGATGTTACACATCCTCACGTGTCTTCTCCTCACCTGTTACCATGGAATGTAAATTCCTGCCCTACCACCTCATCTGGGGGCAATGGGCAGGCCATTTCTCTTCCCAAGCATCAGTTTTCCTAATCTGTAAGTGATCACAGACGCCATTTCCTGGGTGGAGGCCATAGGGTTCTGAGAGGGCATATGAAAGACATCAGGGCCAAGAGGGAACTCATGGAGCCCATGTCTCTCCCTGCCTACCTCACAGGCTCTCCCAGCTGTGCAGAAGACACTGAAAACAGCCCAGAGCAGGGAGGGCCCGGGTCAGCCACCAAGAGGTCCTGCCAAAATGGCCACTGGTTGCAGTGTTACAGCCATTTGGGCTGGAGTTTTGAGGGCCTGCGATTTTTTTTTTTTTTTTTTCTTTTCGAGACAGGGTCTCTTTATGTAGCCTTGGCTGTCCTGGACTTGCTTTGCAGACCAGGCTGGCCTCGAACTCACATCGATCCACCTGCCTCTGCCTCCCGTGTGCCACCACGCCCGGCTTAAGCCTGCAGTTCTGGGACGCTGAGCCTTACCCTCCCCTGAGGCCTGGCTTCCCATCATTGCTGACAGAACACCTGGGGGCACTTTTTCTCAGCAGTTCCTCTTCAGCCGCTGCCTGTGGTCACGCTTGGTTTAGCCCTCTTCTTAGCCCTCTTCACAGTGTGGCCGGATCCTTCTCTGATCTGGGGTTCTACGCTGCCCTTCCAATGTCCCGTGGGATCCCTAGACCTGTTTGCACCTTTGCACAAGATCGTTCCTTGGCCTCCTTACTCTTCTCAGAACTACGCTGCATCATGCTTATAATGACGCTCCCCAGCTCTCTCTCCCCTTTTATTTTCTCCTCAACACATACTTAATACAACTCTTGCCAGTATACATCATTTACTTAACAGTTACTTAGATTTTCTTCTTCTGCATCTCCTGCCCTCGAATGTAACGCCCACACAGTTGTAAATGCTCTGTCTTGAGATGCTCTGTTCCTTGCTGGGCCCAGAACTCAGTAAAACCTCAGGGAATGGAGGAGTTTCCAAGAGTGGTGTTAGGTTGCAGGATTTAGTGTTCTCACGTTTGGTCAGCAAGCCTGGAGTCTGCTGCTGCCTCTGCCTCATGCTATGCCCACACTTGAGCCTGTTCAGCATCTGGGGCTGAGAGACTACAGTGGTCCTGGGCTATAACCAGAAAGACAAGCTTAGGGTGGAGACTAGAGAGTACTATAGACTAGAGGTGGCTTCCCTGCCTGTGCCCAGGAGCTTCCCTGGGGAGGATGGGAGACAGAGAATGCCTGTGCGGAGCCACCCCTGCTGGCCTATCTGGAATCTAGCCTCTCTCCATCCAAGTACAAATTTGAGATCCTGGAGGTGGGAGATGCTCAGCAAGGATGCTGGGCTGGGGATCCTAAGCAGAGAGGGCAACCACATCATGGCTGGGTGGCTGGGTGGCTGGGTGGCTGGATGGTACGTCTCACCTGCTGCATGACGTCCCGTCTCTGGTTCATGGCAGCAAGGCAGCGCAGAATCAACTTTGTGGCTTCAGTCTTTCCAGAGCCACTCTCCCCACTGGCCGAACACAGGGACAAAGTGTCAGCTCTCCTCTGCCTCTCCACGTCCACTTCCAACCCAGGAGCCACGTCATGTGGTGGCCCAGAGGTACCCAGTGCTCTTCTTGGGGCTCACAGTAGGTGTCCCTATCTGTCTCCAACCCGAACATGGTCTGGCTCACCTGATGATGACACACTGGTTCTGTTTGGCATCAAGCATTTTGGCGAAGGCGAGATTTGCAATTGCAAAGAGATGCCTGTTGAGACAGGCCACACTTGGCGTCACTGTCCCTGACAGTTAGTTTCCACAGACCTAAGATTGTGAGGGGCTGGAGGGAGGAGTGAGGAGTATCTCTGCTCTGCCAAGCAGCCAACACTGCCCACCTCTCACACTGGAGTCAGAGAGGTACAGAGGCCTGGCCTCTAGAGGGACTGTGCTATGCCTGGTGAGAGACTGCACTGAGTTGTGGGTTGCCCACTCCCACCTACCCCCAACTCATGGCTGAAAGGCATCCAGGGGCCCCCAAGCACAGAAATGGGCCTGGAACACCCCAGGACAACCCCTTCCGCATCCCACGGATACTCACGGGGGATTCTCTCCTAGGGCACGCCCACTGTACTGCTGCACCTGCTCTGGCCCGTAGATCGCAAACATCTGGTATGGGTTTACCGACACCAGAATGCTGCCGATATAGGTCTGTTGACAGACAATGACCTCAGCACCACGGTTGTCATGGCCATCTGTGGCCCTTCCACCTTTCTAACCACCCCTAGTGTAGAAGCCAAGCAAGTCCTTCGGCTGGCACGCCCCAGACTTACGTAGATGAGGTTTCGTTCAAATCTGGTCTTTAGGTTGGATAGCACAGTGGACTCTTGGAGGTCTCTGAAAGCACATGGAGGGACTGTGAGGGTCCCCAGTCTGGCACAAGGCTCCCCACTACTTGGCATGGTATCTTGGTCAGGTGTCTGGGATGAAGCTCATCTCTGCCACTGAGCAGCTATGGGACTTGGGCAAAATAATCCATCGTGTGCCTCAGTTTCTTCACCTGCCCAATGGGGTGGCAAACATCAAACCCACTTTGTGGTGGCCCTTGGTGGACACTAAGGCAGAAGACCCAAGGCTGCATTATTATGATAGAAGAGCTTCAGGGATTTCAAAAATCTGCCAGCATTTTCACAGCAGCTGCCCATATCTTGTGGATGAGACACTGAGGCACAGAGCAATGAAATGATACGCCCATGGCTGCCTAGCTAGTAAGTGGTATGGCTGGAATCTGAACCCAAGACTGTCTGAGTCACAAAGCTTTCCCTTGCACGCATTTGGCTTTTGTGACACCATTTGCAATTGGGGAAACCGAGGCTCTGGAAATGTCCAGAGCCATAGCTAGCCCAGCACTAAGGCTGGGAGTATAGGATCCCAACTAGGACCCCTCCCTCACCCCACCCACTTACTCCAGTTGTGTCATGTCTTCCACACCATGTTCCCTGTGCTGCTCACGGGACCGCACAGAAGGCAGGTTGCGGATGGAGTGCATCTGTGAGAGAGGGGTAGAGACAAGCTGGAGGCCTGGGTGGGCTCTGGCTTGGACGTACTAGGCACCTGCTTTCATCATCAGAGAGGAAACTCAAGGTTAGATGCCAGAGGTCTTCCAGCCTCCCTGCCTTAGCGTGCACATGGGTCTGTGTGTGAATCACCTTGGGGGCGAGCGTGCCTAAGAGCCACAGTGTCCTGCTTGAGGAGTGAGCACACACAGATACTCCACAGGCCGCAGACACAAGAGTCTGTCCCCTTCCCGCTTCTGTCCCCTCAGTGTCCCTACCCTGCTCCCCACAGACCCCCATTTGTTGGCTTGTGGGGACATCTTAAGGGACATCTGTGTCATGAGGCATGAGGCCTCTGGAAAGACAACGGTGGAGCTTGCTGCAGGATGGAACCAGCTCCTGCCCAGGGTAAGTGTGTAGATACTGCATATGGACCCACTGAGTGGCACTGCAGTTCTCCAAGCTCACATGCATATATGCAATCTTTAAGTATGCGTGGCTATGTGCTGGCCCATGTGCTTGATTGAGGGCATACACTTAGATAGGCTCTCTCTCTCTCTCTCTCTCTCTCTCTCTCTCTCTCTCTCTCTCTCTCTCTCTCTCTGTATCCCTGGCTGTCCTGGACTTGCTTTGTAGACTAGGCTTGGCCTCCAACTCACAGTGATCCACCTGCCTCTGCCTCCCTAGTTCTGGAATTAAAGGCCTGCGCTACCACGCCCACCTCGATAGGTACTCTCAATATCCACTTGGAATGTGCCTGTGGACGGCAGTGAGGGCCCTCCCACCTTGAGGATCTTGATAGTGGGAGTCCTGATGTCAGCTTGGGGTGGAAGGCTCTCCACAGTGCCCGCCATGTGTACACATGTATGTGCACACTCAAAGGGTAAGCTGATAGCCCACACCTCCATGGATGCCATGTCTGCTCGGACTTGTCACCTGCTCTCCTTGCTTGTCCCTGGTATTCACTCATGCACATTCAGGCACATGGGCCTGCAAGGCTCTGTGTAACTGTGGGCACACACGTGTGCAGCTTTGGCCTTTTCCACCCCAGTGCACCCTCCCTAGGCAAGGAAAGAGGATACAAGTGGGGCCTGCATACTGCACACTCTCACTCTGTTAAGTAGGTCGCAGTAAGTTATCAACCCTTCCGGCCCTGGCCTCCAGCCCCACCCATCTGCTCACGTGCTTGCCAGCGGCCACAAACCCTGAATAATTCAGCCACTCACGTATTCCAGAGTGAGGAGGGCCCAGGCATCCTTGCCCCTCACCCCTGGGCGCCCTGTGCCCCGCTCCCGCAGTGCTGCAGCCCACACAGCACGGGGCACCCGTCGTCGGGGCCAGGGTCCCCCCAGCAGCCAGGCTGCCCCAGCTGCCATTGCTAAGCCAGCTTGCTGCCTGCTCCGTGGGGCACCAGCTGCAGCGGTGGAGAAGTACCGCCTATCACGGCTTGCCCCGCCCATTCTGGGTGTCCCCAGGGAGGCTAGAGTGATCACCCACCTCCTCCATGGGCCACTCTGCACCCAGCTCACCTTCCACCATGTATGTGGCAGCCAGTCATGGACTAGGGTTCCCCGAAGCAGGCTGCCTGCCTATACCCCACAGACTGCTGGCTTCTGGGCCTCAGTTTCCCTACACTGCAATGAGGGAGTCAGAAAGGAGGATCCTATGCCTCTACCCTCATTCTTAGTCCTTTCATCCAGGGCCTGCCTGTGCTGAGCATTCCTTTGCTCAACACCTGGATGCCCTGCAGGGTTCAGGCAGTCCCGCCCCGCCTTCGGCAGGGAGCCGGAGGTCCATGGAGACTGCCACTTACCAAAGCCACACATGACTCCTCAGGCCACCTCCCATTCTGGCTCCTAGGCCAGAACTGCCAATCCCACCCTCTGGACATGTGCCTCCATACCTTGTTCTGGCAGCTTTGGGGGCCAGTCTTTTCCCAGGGGCCCTTGTGAGACAGGCAGTCGCCTCCATGGCCCACGAGGTGGGACTGAAAGGAGTGGGAATGTACTCGCGGCCAGGGACAGTGAGCATCTGCTGGTGGCCAGAGGCAGGGCCAGCGTAGACTACAGGCTTGGGGTGCTAGGCCATGCTCTGGGTCTTTGTCTGGGTTCTCTGGAGGCTGCAGAGGGCCAGGCCTTTTTTGCTGGAAGGAGCTCAGCCCTCGCACCTGAGGCATTACAACTGCAAACCGCCCAGGTTCAGCCTTGGCCTGCTCACCAGCCTTGAGCAAAGGCCCTGGGGCTCTGGTGGGGACCAAGGGAGCTGGAGTTCTGGACCATGTCTTCCAGCGGCGCCATAAGGGCCATGTAGCCCTTGCCTGCTTACATGTGACCAGTGGGTATGAGACACTGAGTCGTAAAGCCTTCCCCTCTGAGCCAACATTTTTGTTGAGAGGTTTTGAGTTCAGGGTCTCAGGCTCATCTTGGGACTGAGAGTCTCCTGGGGTGACCACTTCTTCAGGATTCTCCAAGCTTGGGTTGGCTGACTCTGTGAGTTGCCCAGGCCCTGGGTCGTGGTGTTGGCCCAAGAAGATACCAGTTAAATTGGAGGCTTGGTCCTCAGGCTGTAGTTCATGTGCAGGGCTTGCTGTGTGCTCAAGCAACGGGTTTTCAGGCACAGGAGGGGGCCTGGAGAAGCCTCTAAGGCTGCCTATACCTTCCGGCCATGGAGAAGGTGGGCGCTGCACGTCCACATCCCAGCTGGGGGCCAATGGGGGTACTGTCCAGGGTGTCTCTGAGTCCTCTGGTTCACGCTGGTTCGCTTGCTGCTCCAAAGACCCCGTGGCTGGCCCCCAGGGCCCAGCACTGGGTGGCGGGTGGTAGGCTCTTTGTACCCACGGCTTCACAGCCCGGGTAGGGGGCTCACTGAGGCGCCGCCAGGTCCTTGGAAGGCGCGACGGCAAGTTGAGGGACCGGTGCCGTGGGCCATGGTTCAGGAGTGGGGGTGGTGAGGGTGGTCGGGGAGAACCTAGCACTGGCGAGCAGCGTGGGCCCAGGCGCCCAGAGGCTCGATGCAGAGAGAAAGTCTCCCGAAGCGACTGAGGCCTGCGCGGAGGTGGTGGGAAAGGTGGCTGGAAGGGGCCCCTTCGGAGCGATAACTGAGGAGACAAAGGCCCCAGTGGTGAGTGGTAGCCCTGGCCTGGCAGGCTCCTCAGAGAGGGCTGGGGTGAGGGCAGACGGGGCCTTCTCCTTGACCCTATCAGGGAAGCTCTAGGGAAGCCAAAAGCTGCTCGCCCACTGCGAGAAGCCCTGAATGAGGGCCGGGGTACAGGAAAGGACAGAAGGTCAGGGGGAACCTCTGGGATCGTTGGAGGGGGCTCAGCAAAGCCCCACCAATTTGCATTTGCCTGGGCTGTAAAGGGCACATGAGCTGGGGCAGCCCAGGGTGGTGGATGCTGGCGGAGGGAGCCATAGGGGGAGCTGTAGGGGGAAGCTAGCCTTGGAGGCCTGGAAAGGATCGGAGAGAAAGGCGGAGCCAGGGGTGAGCCAGGGCTGGGAGATGGCCCAGGCACTGGAGGGGAGATGAGCGCACTCCAGTGGGTGAGGGTCCGTGGTGCCGGCCTGGGTGAGGGTGGGCCATGAGAGTTGTTGTTGTTGCGAGCCTGTGGCTGACGGCGTCTCAGCACGATGGGCGTGTTGGGCCGATCAGGATCCATGCCGGCCAGCTTGTAGCCAAAGCGTTTGTAGGCTGCCTCCCTGACTTGGGGCCGCACCCCTCGGGCCTTCTGGCTGCCTCTGAGTCGTGGAATGGGCTTCTTTTCTGACAGCGTCTTTTTGAGGAACCGTGCCAGTGAGGTGGCTGGGCGCGGTGTTGGGTGGGCAAACTCAGGGCCAAAGCCTAGGCCTTGGCGGGCACCGAAGGCTGACAGGGCCCGCTGTAGGTTTCGCTGGCGTGGTGTGAGGAAGCTCCAATAAGGGTGGGTATAGGGCATCGTGGGCACTGGAGGCATCGGCTCCTCCTCTTCCTCTCCCTCAGCATCCCCTAAAGGCAGAGGAATGTCTAGGGAGGGTGGCAGGGGTACCTCCAGCTTCTCCTTCCCAAATAGCTTCACCTGAGGCCGTGGGAAGAGGCGGAACTTTCGGATGAGGGACAGCTTGGATCTGGCTGGCTTGTCCATGCCTTGCTGCTCGAAAAAGGCAGCACTGGGCAGGCGGAAGGAGGTGCTCTGTCGCTCTCCACTTACTTCCTCGGGCTCCTCGAGCTCCGCAATGTCATCCATGGGGTGGGCATACGGGTTGTGGGGCGGCAATATCGGTGGTGGCACCCAGGGGTACATAAGAGCTGGCTCCTCTGGGTATAGATAGGGTACCCCAGGGGGGTAGATGGCCTCAGCCCCACCACCATAGATGCCTTCAGCATAGGGAACCCCGTAGGGATCAAAGTAGGGTATGTCATAAGGAGTGTCATATGGAAGGTCATAGGGCGGGTAGGGCACATGGTGAGGTGCATAGGGATCCAGGTAGTAGCTGTATGGGTAGGCCTCATCCTCAAAGCTGTCATGGTAGCTGTACGGAGATGAATACCCTGATGGGGGCGCATATGGGGGCTCGAAATCATCGTAGCCGTAGCCATAGCCATAGCCAGGGTAGAGGGTGTCACCATAGTAGTCAGGGTGGTAGTAGTTGTATGGGTCTCCGGATGGATACCCGTAGTCATCGTAGGGTGGCCAGGCAGGGCTGTATGCACCGAATCCAGCTAAGTAGGGATCCTGCTCCTCGTAGTGGTGTAGCGACTGCTGGTCGTAGTAGTCATCGCCTTCGCGGTGGTAGTCATAATATTCACCCAGGTCCTGGAAGCCCTCGAGGCCGTACAGTGACTTGCGGGAGCCTGCATGCCGGAATGGAGCCTCGTCCTCAAAGGGCAGGAAGCCCACGGGCTCCCCGGATGAATAGATGCTGTGGCTGCGGGGAAACCTGCGGAGCCGTCCTCCGTGCCTCAGGATCTCCGCGCCAGACGGGAAGGGCAGCTTCCGGGAGCCCACTCGCGAGCTTGAGCGCTGGAGCCAGGCATCCAGTGTGGCCTGCTCACTGCCTGACTCCTCGGCCTTCTTGAGGAGGAACTTCTTGGTCAGCCAATTAATAGCTGTGGACGCCTTGCTAAGCGACTGGGCACGAGGCCTCAGGCGACCGTAGCCGCGCCGTCCCGGGAAGCGGATCACCATGAATGAGGGTTTCTTTCCCTTCATCGCCCGCTTCTTTTTGCCCACACGCATCTGCGTCATGAGCTTGGACGTGGACTTGAGTACGGTACGGGCCTTCTTCTTGCGTTTGGTCTTCTGCGGGCCAGTGTGAAGGCCCCAGAAGAAGGCTGACGCACTCCGGAACTGACCCTTCTTGGAGATCTTGGGCGTGCGGTCTCGGAAGCCCATGAACAGCCGGGATGTACCCTTGAGGCTCCGTTTGGGTTTCTCGGGCTCCGGGGCCTTCTTCCCCTTCTTTCCTTTCTTAGCTTTCTTCTCGTCATCTTCCTCTTTCGCCATGGTGGCCTCTGTGCCCGATGGGCCTGGGACAGATGTCACAGATTCAGGGACTTGGAGAACACTGCTTGGAGACCAGCTAGGTCTTCTTGCGTGTGGCAGGACCTACAGTCTCTCCACAGTGTCTGAGCGGTGTCTGGGACTGGCTGTGTGGCATGGAGAGGGAGGATCCATAATTCATCCTCTAGATCAGCCTTGGGTTTCACCTTTGAGAGGTGGTGGAAAGTGCCTGGGTGTTGTTTTCTAGTGTGGGTAGACTGGGAGGCCTGTGCTGGGGAAGCAGCCTGGTTTTCGGGTCACCGTGGCAACAACTTGCTGACTCTGGCCAAGCCCCCTTGTGTCCCAGCTGGCTCAGCTTTACAGAGGAGGACATTAATCCCTAGATGGGGGAGGGACTCATCTGCCCTAGACCCCTTGCATGGGCCCAAAGTGGGAGTCAGGTCTCCTGAGGCCTGATAGGATGCAACCCACCACACCACCTTGGAGAGGAACTGCAAGTGAGAGGCAGGTGTCCAGGGCTGTGGCCAGTGTAACAGGAGCCAGCCAGCTCCAGGGAGCTGAATAATACATCAGGCAGAGCCCAGCCGCTGCCTCATGAAGCCGGGCAGAGTGCTGTCTCTGCAGGTGGTAGGGAGGGAGGGACAGGACACCGAGGAACAAAAATGAAACATGGCCCGGCCCTTCAAGGCTGCCATTGATGGACTATGCAGCCTCAGGAGAGAGCCCTTTGCCCTCTCCACACTGTGCCACCCTTTTCTGTAGAATGGGAGACAGGCTGTGCACCGCTTCTTTGACTAGGAAGACAGAAGACCCAATGGTCTGCTGGGCAGTTTAAGAGGCAGGAGAGGCCTCTCGGTGGCTCCTTATCACTTGCAAACCCATGCAATTGGGGATGTGGAGCCAAGAGGCTCATTCCTGCCCTGGATCTGATCCACAGGAGTTCACCAAGTCTGGAGCAGGAGGAGGAAAAGGAGGAGGAGGAGGAGGAGGAGGAGTTTTAGCTAAGTCAGGCTTAGCAGGCTTGGGGGCCACCAGTTTTGAACCCTAGTTTCTATTTCCCTGACAACATACTAATTTTTAGAAAGGTGCAATATCACAATTGACCTTCTTAGAACTTAAGATGTTTTGTAAAAGGAGAGAGGCGGCATCACGACTCCCTGCCCCTCCCCCTCCTTATTTTAAAGATTTATTTATTAAGTACACAGTGTTCTGCCTGCACATGGGGCAGCAGGCCAGAAGGGGGCACCAGATCTCATCATAAATGGTTGTGAGCCACCATGTAGTTGCTGGGAATTGAACTCAGGACCTTTGGAAGACCAGATACTGCTCCTAACCTCTGAGCCATTCTCTCCAGCCGCACAACTCCCCACTTCCACATGAAAGGAAGGAAGGTACAGATAGCCAGCCTTTTTTTGAGGCCCATTGAGGGAAAGCTATTTCTTCCTGATAAAACATAGTTCATAGATGTTGATTTTATTTATTTATCTTTTGTTGTTATTGCTTTTGGTTTTTCTAGACAGAGTCTCTCTGTATAGCCTTGGCTGTCCTGGATTCGCTTTGTAGACCAGGTTGGCTTCGAACTCACAGCAGTATACCTACCTCTGCCTCTGCCTCTGCCTCTGGAGTGCTGGAATTAAAGTGCGCCACCATGCCTGGCTTATCTTTTTTTTTTTTTTTTTTTTTTGAGACAGGGTCTCTCTATGTAGCTCTGACTATTCTGGAACTCTCTGTGTAGACTAGGATGGCCTAAAATTCACTGAGCTCCTCCAGTCTCTGCCTCCTGACTGCTGGGATTAAATATTTATTTATTTTTGAGAAAAACTTTCTAGCCTAGACTTCAAATCACCTACGTGGCTTTGAATATCTGATCCTCTTACCTCCATTTCCAACTTAGTTACATTTCCAGTGCCCAGATTTTTAAAACCTAGCTCTTTAGTGTGTGTGTTTTTGAGGCAGGGTTTCTCTATGTAGACCAGGTTAGCCTCAAACACAGAAATCTACCTTCCTCTGTCTCATGAATGCTGGGATTAAAGGTGTATGCCAGAATGCTTGGCTCATATTTTTAATTCTTAACTTATTTTTATTTTTGTCGGTGTTTTGCATGCATGTCTATGTGAGGATGTTAGCTCTTGGAGTTACAGACAGTTGTGAGCTGCTATGTGGGTGCTAGGCATTGAACTGGGTCCTTTAGAAGAGCAGTTAGTGCTTTTAACCACTGAGCCATATCTCCAGTCACTTTAATTCTTTTAAAACATTCTACTCTGGCCTTTAATCCCAGCAGTGGAGAGACAGAGGCAGGTGGATCGCTATGAGTTCAAGGCCAGCCTGGTCTACAAAGTGAGTCAATGCTACACAGAGAACCCCTCTCTCAAAAAAACCAACCCCCCCGAAAAGAAACACCAAAAACAAACAAACAAACAAACAAAAACACCAAAAGCAAAAACCAAAAAACTACTTTGAAGGTGCTGTAGAGATGCTTCAAAAATTAAAAGCACTGTTGCTCTTGCAGAGGACCCCAGCTTTGGTTCTCAGCATCCATAAAGCCACTCACAACCATCCATAACTGCAATTTCAGGGTATTTAACCACTCTTCTGACTTCAGTGGGCACCAAGCACTCATGTGGTACACATATACATATGCAGACTAAACACCCACCCATATAAAATAAAATGCAGAGCCTTTAATCCCAGGTGGATCACTGTGAGTTGGAGGCCAGCCTGGTCTACAAAGAGAGTCCAGGACAGCCAAGGCTAACACAGAGAAATCCTGTCTTGAAAAACCAAAATAATAAAATAAAATAAAACACAAATTAAAAACCCTACTGTTACATTATTATTTAGGAAGAGAAAGATCTGTGGCCTGGGGCAGCCTCGTTCCTAGAGCACTGCCAGTGCGTATAAAGCCCTGAGCTGTGACCATCATTGCATAAAATCAGGGATGCTGCATGCTTAATCTTAGCAAGATGTGGCAGGAGAATAGAGAAGAGAGAAAACCACCATCTTAAAGAAACCATGCTGAAGTGGTGACTCAGATCTTCAGAGTGCCTGAGTTCTCAGTACACAAGTTGAGCAGCTCACAGCTATTTGTGACTCCAGCTCTAAGAGACCTGATGTCCTCTTTTGGCCTCTTTGGACATCCCCACACATGCATGCTTACACACAGACACATAGAAATCAAATTTTATTTTGAGAACAAGCTTCAAAATGTAGCCCTGGCTAGACCTAACATGCTGTCCTGGAACTACAGAAATCCATCCACCTGTGCCTCAAAAAATCAAGCTGAGCATGCACAGAAAAAAAGCAAGCAGTATATAAAGGCTATTGGTCAGGGTGCCATTGAATTTCCCACCTTCCTGGTCCTGCCTCACTTCCTCTCTTGGGAGGAGTGCTTTCTTTCCTAATAAACTGTCTCTTCATCTACCATTATCCATGCCTCCCTGTCCAATTTGTTAATTTTTTTATATGTATTTGTGATGTGGTGGGGTAGGGAATGCTGAAGAGATGGTGGTTAAAGACTTGCTATTGTCCTGTCAGAGTACCAGAGTTCCAATCCCACAATACACACCACGCAGAGCTCAAAGGCTTGAAACCCCAGCTCCAAGGGATCCACTGCCCACTATGGCATCCATGGGCTCCCCCTGACTAGATTAAATAAAAATTTAAAAATTGCTGGGTGTAGTGGTGAATGCCTTTAATCCCAGCACTTGGGAGCTAGAGGCAGGCAGATCTCTGTGAGTCTGAGGTCAGGGTGGTCTACAAAGCAGGTTTCACAACAGCCAGGCCAAAAAGACCCTGTCTCAGGGTACAACGGGATACACCCACCCAGCTCCTATGTGGTACTGGTGACTAAGCCCAGGACTTGATGCATGCTGGTTGAGCATGCTACCAGTGGAGTCATCTCCCTCACCCAAGGCTAATGTTTTTATTTTTTTAAATTTACTTATTTAGCTGGGCAGTGGTGGCGCACGCCTTTAATCCCAGCACTCGGGAGGCAGAGGCAGGTGGATAGATCGCTGTGAGTTCGAGGCCAGCCTGGTTTACAAAGGGAGTCAGGATAGCCAAGGCTACACAAGAACCCTGTCTCAAAAAACAAAGCAAAACAAACAAACAAAAAAAGTGCAACACAAATAAACAAGCCAAATAAAACCCAGTGTAGACTGTCCTCTCTTGCACCTTTTCTGAGTGGGAAGGCACTGATGTAAGTGTGCTTAACAAACTTCTGCTTTTGTTTGTTTATTTGTTTGTTTCAAGTTTCTGCTTTTGATCCTGTGCTTTCTCTAGGCTACTGGTGCTTTCTTTTGAATTCAGAAATAGTACATTTTCTCCCTAAAGAAACAAAACAAAACAAAACAAAACAAAACAAACAAAAAAAAAAAAACACTAAGTAACTCTGCAGAAGAGGAAGCAGAAGATTCTAAGATTGGAGATGGCAGACACCAAGGAAAAGTATGACTTCAAGACACAACAGGAGTGATGTTCCCATCAAGTCAGACTGTGGCAGCATGCACCAGTCTGTGCTAGTTGGGGTCCCAGCACTTCAAAAGGAAATGGACAAGAGATTCCATGCCTAACCAAGAAGCTGTTTGCTGGCTGGAGAGATGGCTCAGAGGTTAGGAGCACTGCCTGCTCTTCCAGAGGTCATGAGTTCAAGTTCCAGCAACCACATGGTGGCTCACAACCATCTACAATGTGATCTGATGTCCTCTTCTGGCCTGCAGGTATACATACAGGCAGAGCACTGTATACATAATAAATAAATCTTAAAAAAAAAAAAAAAAAAGAAGAAGAAGAAGAAGCTGTTTGCAACTGACAACCGTTTGCAAAGGAAAAATTGCTTTTCTCCAATGGAGTCTCACTGGGTTTATAAACCACACTTAAGGGAGGCCCCATGCCTAACAGTAAATAGTAACATAAAATAAATTTAGAAGTGGTTGTGGAGAGTTTTTTTTTTTTTTTTTTTTAATTCTTACTGGTCCTTTGCTTATATATTATGGTTTCTGATTTTGTGTTTTTGTGTGTATTTGTGTTTTTTATGCTTTTCTTTATTTTTTAAATTCTATTTTGTTTTGTTTTTGCCTGTTTGTCTTCTTTCTTTCCTCTTTTTCCTGTTTTTTGTTTTGTTTTCAGACTGCACTGTCCCGGTCCTCAGAGAGGTCCTAAAGACAGATACAGTTCAAGGTTTCCTACCAGAATCCCTCCCTACTCAAGCAACTGAAGCCACCAGGCACCTGCAGCAACTTGTGAAATGACAGTTAACAATGTTAATTTTGAGAGGCTGGTTACAATGTTGCACTTTGATGTCTAGCAGTTGCAAGGCAGAGGCCGAGGATCTCTGCGAGCTTGAGGCCAGCCTGGTCTACATAACAAGCTCTAGGACAGACGCACTACATTGAGAGCCTTTTCTCAAAACAAGCCCCTTAAAATGTTAATTTTGTTTCTGATATTGAGGCTCCATTTTCCACCTAATTGATGACCTAGGGCCCCTTACTTAGATGAACTTGTGTAGTAACCAGCGCTGGCGGCAATGCTAGGCAGCCAAAGGAGTGGGTTTGCCTCTGCCTTGAGACCTGCCCTACACATGGCCCAAGACTAAATTAGGAGTCCTCACCTAGAAGTCAGAGACATTCCTAGACCCATGGCTTCCTTCTCCAGGCAGATTCTGTAGCCTGTGGATATATCTAAGATACCTGTAAGGCACAGTGGGGATGGCAGTGACGGCAGACAGTTGGATTTTACTCACCTGCTTCATTGTCAAAGATATAATAGCTTCTGATTTTTTCTTTTTGTTGTTTGTTTGTTTTGTTTTCAAGACAGGGTTTCTCTGTGTAGCCTTGGCTATCCTGGACTCGCTTTGTAGACCAGGCTGGCCTCGAACTCATAGCGACCCACCAGCCTCTGCCTCCCCAAGTGCTGGGATTAAAGACGTGCACACCACTCTTGGCATAGCTTCTGATGTTTGCTGACAGCTTCTCTTATATTTTGGGTTGTGAGCCTAGCCTTTAAACAGCTGAGCCATCTCTCCAGCCCTGCCCACACTCCTCAAGGTAAACAGAGGCCAATTCCATCCAGATTAAAAGAACTCTGTGTCCTTAAAGTAAGACCTGTCTGAGTCTCCACAGTTTCAAGGACATTTTAAGAACAAGGCCACTTATACCTGTGAACTGATACAAGCCTCAACTGTTCTCTTTAAAGAAAAAAATAGTCTGACCTTCTTAAATTAAAAGATAAACCTTAGCTGGGCATGACACAGGTGGAATAAATTAAAAGCATAAGCGTCTGATGATAGAATCAAGTACATATACTAGCAATGCTTAAAGAAAAATAATGATGTCGGGCGGTGGTGGCGCGCGCCTTTAATCCCAGCACTCGGGAGGCAGAGGCAGGTGGATCCCTGTGAATTCGAGGCCAGCCTGGTCTACAAAGCAAGTCCAGGACAGCCAAGGCTACACAGAGAAATCCTGTCTCAAAAAACCAAAATAATAATTAAAAAGAAGCCGGGAGTGGTGGCGCACGCCTTTAATCCCAGCACTCGGGAGGCAGAGGCAGGCGGATCGCTGTGAGTTCGAGGCCAGCCTGGACTACAAAGTGAGTCCAGGACAGTCAAGGCTACACAGAGAAACCCTGTCTTGAAAAACAAAACAAAAACAAAAATAAAAAATAAAAACAAGAAAAATAATGATGAAAAGCAAAATATAAAGTTATAGTGACTTGTAGTGGATGTACACATTTTTGTTTTGATCCTAAGTGTGGGATGGGGAACAGACCTGTGAGAGAACACGTGATCTTTATCCACTAGAAGACGAACCACCTCATGCCAGGGCTTGGTTTTTGCCAGCTGAAACACATCTTAGTACAGACTCTGAGAGGAGGCGGGGCTTTTTGGGTCTTGGTATTGTTTGGCTGCTCATCGCTTCACTTTGAGATGCTCCTAGAGAGACGGCTCCACAGAAAGCTTCGGGGCTCCAGGCTCCAGCTGCTGTTCCAGATTCTAGCATCAACTTTGGTTGAACTGCTGGTCTGCTGAAATCCTGCCGACTACGCCAGGGGAATCACTCCCAGGAACCGAATCCAAAAAGGTCTACTTCTCCTGTTCCCATTAACCTCTTTTCTCTCCTGTCTAGGTGGTTTGAAAGGGAGGTATAAGCATTAAAGAACCTCAAATAAGGTAGATTTGGAAAAGGTCGAAGCCTACAGTGACTGATAGATTTATAATTAAGGCTCATTAGCCGGGCGTGGTGGCACATGCACTTGTAATCCCAGCACTTGGGAGGCAGAGGCAGGTGGTTTGCTGTGAGTTCGAGGCCAGCCTGGTCTACAAAGCAAGGTTACACAGAGAAACTCTGTCTTGAAAACAACAAAACAAAAAACAACCCCCCCAAAACCCAAATAAGTAAGGCTTATTTATTTATTTATTTATTGGTTTTTTGAGACAGGGTTTCTCTGTGTAACAGCTCTGGCTGTCCTGGAACTCACTCTGTAGTCCAGGCTGGCCTTGAACTCACAGAGATCCACCTGCCTCTGCATCCCAAGTGCTGGGATTAAAGGCGTGCGCCACCACACCTGGCTTAGATTTAGCATTCTTAACTTTCTTGTAAAATGTGTGGTTTTTTTTTTTGTTTGTTTGTTTGTTTGTTTTTCGAGACAGGGTTTCTCTGTGTAGCCTTGACTGTCCTGGACTCACTTTGTAGACCAGGCTGGCCTCGAATTCACAGCGATCCGCCTGCCTCTGCCTCCCGAGTGCTGGGATTAAAGGCATGGGCCACCACGCCTGGCCCGTAAAATTTGTGTTTTATGTATACAAGTTCCAGACTTTTTTTTTTTTTGTGTGTGTGTGTGTGTGTTTTACTTTTTGTTTCTTCCCAAGACAGGGTTTCTCTGTATAGCCCTGGCTGGTCTCCAACTCAGGGATCTGCTTGTCTCTCAAGTTCCAGACTTGTGATACAGGGACTGCAGCCTATTTCAACTATAGGGATTCCAAGGCTTCACTTTCTTTGGCCTCTGTAGGCACTAGAAATGCACATATGTACACATAGCCTAGACATTCATGTACGTAAAATAAATTATATATATGGATCATTATCCTTTTTTATTTTTATTTTTTTGATCATTATCCTTTAACACCATGGAAAAAACTTCTGGGACCATGGCTTCATGGTTATTGCAGGAAAGTAGGGCAAAGGGTGAAGTAAAAAAAAAAAAAAAATCCACATTAATGCTGGCAGTGGTGGTGGCACATGCCTTTAATCACAGCACTTGGGATTAAAGGCAGAGGCAGGTGGCTTCTTGGGAGTTCCAGGCCAGCCTGGTCTACAAAGTGAGTCCAGGACAGCCAGGGATACACACAGAGGAATCCTGTCTCGAAAAACCAAGACAAACAAACAAACAAAACAAAACAAAACAAAAAAACAAAAACCCCACAAAACTACAAAAACAAAAAGAAAAACAAAAAAGCTAATCGAAGAGCTTGTCAATTGCTGGATGGGAGACTATCCTCAGGAAAGGCCATCTTCCTGAAGACCTTACAGAAGTCGGACAATGATCATCTCTTAATGCATACACACCCCAGAAGCCCCTTCTGTCAAAGATTTACTTACAGAATTGGTTGAAACTTTTATTCTTTGATTGCGTGTGCATGTGGAGGTGAGAAGACAACTTCCACTGGAGTTGTTTCTCTCCTAACATCGTGCAGGACCTGAGGCTACAGCTTAGGCTATCAGGCTTGGCAACGGGCACTTTCACTGCTGGGCAAGCTTGCCTGCTTAAAGTCTGACACACACACACACACACACACACACACACACACACACACACATAGGCAAAACCCCAATGTGCATACAATAATAATAATAATAAGTCAATTTAGGGCTCTTAATGGGTCAGAGGCTAAAATTGCACCCTGCTCTTATAGAGGACCCAGGTTCCCAGCCCCCATGACAGCTCACAGCTGCCGGTAACATCACCGTCATGGGGAATATGATACCTTGGGCCTCTGTGGACCCCTTCACTCATGCACAAATACATAGAATTAAAAACAAAATTAGAGAAAAAAAACTTTTAAAAAAAGTATAGCTTTGAGTGCCATCAGGCCTCCCTACAAAGGGGAGGTGGTCAAATATGGGGCACCAGAGTTCATGTCTGAGTCAGTCCCCGCTCTCCACACAACTGTGGAGAGTGTCCTGTCCATTGGGTAGATCAGAGTAGGGGTTCAATGTTTACTACTTGTATTGTCCTTGGTTAGTGCAATAGTTTGAGCAGACCCCCCTGGGCCCAATCCACCTGTCACGATGTTCTTCTTGTAGGTTTCTAGAACCCTCTGGGTCCTTCTATTTCCCCATCTCCTATATTTCTCTTACCTAGAGTCCCAGTAGGATGTCCTCACTCAAAGAAAGAATAAGCAGGCTACCAAGATAAGACTTGATAGCCTATGACCATATAGTGGGGGAGGAGGTCCCCCTCAGTCTTAGACCTACCTCAGTCTTAGACCTAGGGGAGGGGAATAGGGTGAAAGTGGGAGGGAGGAATGGGAGGATGCAAGTGATGGGATAACAATTTAGTTACAATCTGAATAAATTAAAATTTAAAAAAGCATAGCTTCTGGGGCTGGGGAAATGGCTCAGTAGATACTATGGTTGCTGTGTAAGATAAGTTCCTGAGTTGGGGGTCCTCAGCACTCACACAGAAGCAGGGACGGTGGCATGTCTGTGTCGGACAGTGGGGGAGCAGAAACAGATGGGTTATTCCTTGCTACTTGCTGGCCAGCCATTCTAAATGAGACTGAGAGCTACAGGTTCAGGTGCAGAGTGACAGAAGACACCAACGTCAACCTCTGTGCTTCCCATGCACAGATATAAGCATATGCAAATATACCTGCACGCACAGACACAAAAGGGTAGCTTTCCTTCTGTTTGACCATTCTGTGTGTGTGTGTGTGTGTGTGTGTGTGTGTTTGGGTGCTGGGATTAAAGGCGTGTATCACACTGCCTGGCCACATATTTGGTTTGGTTTTGTTTGTTTTGAGGCAGGGTCTCTCTATGTAGCCCAGCCTGTCTTTGAACCCGGAACTTCACCTGCCTCTGCCTCCCAAGTGCTGGGATTAAAACCATGCACCCCAACTCCCGGCCTCACCCATTCTTTCTGTGGACCATCTACTCATGCAGCTGCCTGCAGACCTCCACTGTGGGGCACACCTGCTTTACCACGTGAGTCAAACCAAGTGACTCTGTTTTACCCTTTTCTCCCTCTGGCCTCCAGCAGTTGCAGTCCCAGCTGCTGACTCTACTGCTTTTCTCTTAAACCCCAATCAAATGGTCCTTGACCTTTCTCCTGAGTCAGCTTTAAATTCTTTTTTATTTGCGAGACTGCAAACCTGCGAAAGGGGCTGCAAGAACAAAGGAGGAGAGACAGAGGAGACAGAGCCCGCAGCCGGCTGTGCTGAGCCTGGCAAGGCCACGAAAGCATGGCTTGAACGCATAGTGTTGCAACCTGTGCCACCAGGCGCTGTCTGGTGGACACAGTGATCGGTGAGGCAACTATGCCTGGGAAACCAAGTCATGAAAGGGAGCTGGACCAAAGGGAAGACAGCTTGGGGCACTTAACCTTCTGGGTGAAGGCACACAGGGAGGTCACTTGGGAACACAGCAAACAGGAGCCTTTTGAAGCAAGGAGAGGCCAGCGCGAAGCAGCCCCACCCCCACCCCCCCCACCCCCCCGCCCGCCGCAACCCCAGACCTGGGCCTTTGGGCTCTAGGATTTTGAGAACGTTCTCAGTGACATTTTGTCTTGATAGCCCTAGCTAAGACCGATTAGACAGCAAATCAATTGCTCAGACCTAGGAATCACCTATCTTCCTATCATCATTTGTGGGCAGACTCCTCTAGCTTGGAGAGGCAGATGTGAGTGGATGTGGGGCATCAGGAAGGGATTTCAAGTTGGGACTGAGGGTTCCTTGTTCCTTAGAAGGCCGGATGAGCCTGGGGTTTCTGCTGAGGGATGGCTGGAATGACAGCTGAAAGAAGGGATGGCCAGCCGGGCGTGGTGTCGCACGCCTTTAATCCCAGCACTCGGGAGGCAGAGGCAGGCGGATCGCTGTGAGTTCGAGGCCAGCCTGGTCTACAAAGTGAGTCCAGGATGGCCAAGGCTACACAGAGAAACCCTGTCTCAAAAAAAAAAAACAAACCCCCCCCCCCAAAAAAAAGGGATGGGATGGTTTAATAGTTCCCTGGGGACATATGGGTCCTGGGGACAGGGGTGTCCCACCCAAAGGGCATAATGAGTTGCCAGATCATCCTAATCTATGTGTACATAGATGAGCACCCCTTTCAAATGCAGGCTCAGACTGTATGACCAGAATGGTTAGAGCCACGCAGCCCAGAACGAGACAGGTGGGGACACCTGAAAAATATATAGCTAGTCTAGGAATCAAGCCAGAACTGAGTCAGAACTGACCCTGACCCAGCTCCCCTCCTTCCCAGCCACCCTGGAAGAACAGAACAGGCCTGGGCTTGGTTGCTGCCCAGGGAGCTCATGGGCTGAGCAGCATCTCCCAGGATTAAGGCTTTCCCTGCTGTTGAGTAGGGAAAGCCATTGCCCTGACAAATTCCTCTCCTTGAGTCCTTAGGGAAAGGAGATGAAGCAAATAGCTACATCTTTACCTGTCCTGGTGTACCGCAGTTGCCAAGGAGTCCCACGGGCACCATGCCCATCTCACAGAACAGTGAAGCTCAGGAGGGTACCCAGTGAGGCGAGCCCAAGGCTCAGCTCTGCTGCCACCCTTTCTCTTCTCACCGCAGTGGCAGGGGCCAGTGGCAGAACCCCAAGGATCCAGGGTCCCTTACCTGGGTCCTGTGGCCGGCTCCCAACCTGCATGCTGTTTATTGGGGGGTCCTATGTCTGCCTCCACAGAGCTGGAGAGAAGCTCAGGCAGCCACATTGACCGCCTGGGGCCCGATGTATATTTAATGACATCTATTATTCCTGTTTTGTCTCTGGAAAGCATGAGCAGCTGCCATGGGAGCAAGGAACAGCCTGGTGTGCAGCAGCCTGCTCCACATGCTTGCCGGGCTCTCTCCCTTCTTGGTGACTAGACAGAAACTGGGTGATGTACCCCAGAACCCCACTTCTCAGGCAGCCAAGAGCACTGTACACTGTCCGCGGAGAGGCATAGGACCTCGCCAGCACCAGTAGTGCCCCCATCTGGCTTGAGTATTAGCTACCCTGCACTCTATTCCAACAAGTGTCAAAGGTTTCCTAAGGATGCTGTGTACTCAGGCAGCTGAGCCTGACCTCTGGAGGACCACAGTGAGGTGGGGAAGCAGCGGGGGCGGACCTTCTGGGCAGTCTTCCTGAGGTGGGCAGATTCTGGTTACCCAGGCCCTGGCCAGTCCCTTGCAGGCCCAAGCTATACCGGCTTCCCATTGACTGCCAGGTTTGCTGCTGCCCCATCCCACTGGACCAGGCAACAGAAATACAAATTTCCCCTGGTCTGGGCAGGAATCACTTGCCATGTTTTATTTCAGAAAGTAGGGCAGAGATAGGAGCTTAGAAGGAAACAGATCCAGACTCAGATGTCCCACCCAGGCAGACAGGGACTGCTCTGGGAGGGGCTCCAAAAGGGAGGCACTTTAGGACACTTTGGCTGGGCCCTGGTTTCCACAAGGGACAGCCCTGTGTTGGAAGGAGGACCTGGGAGGCTTCGTCCTGAGCCGCTAAGCGCTAGAGTTGTCAGGAGTCTCAGCCTCAGGGCCCCAGACAGGCCTACCTGAGCCTGGGTCAGCTTGAGGTCTGGCTGGGCGGATGTGGGTAACTAGCTGTTTGAGTGCCCGGATGGGGCACAGGAGAGGGACATAGGCTGTAGGTTCCTAAGGAAGCCTACCACAGGAACAGGCTTATAAGAATCGTTCTCAGCAAAGCCCTGGTCCCCAGCCTCACCTGTCCCAACACTGTTTACTGAAGGAGCTCATGAAACAGCCGACTTAAGAGTCCCTTCCTGGGGGATATGTTTGTCTTTTTCCTGTTTGTGTGTCCCAGGGGGTCCAGGTTCCCAGGAAGCAAGCCGCAGGCAGCTGGTGTCACTACTTTTTCACAATCTGGATGACATCTTCATGTTCCATGGTGTGAGTCAGGCCCACCCGCTGCGGGCTGTACTTGGTGCTGGTGCCCTGATGAGAAGTGCAAAGGGGACAGGTCAGCCTCTGGGTGGTCCAGGCTGCGGGAGACAGCAGGGGCAGGTGGTGAACGCCAGAGGAAGTAGGGGCTCGTGCAGCACAAACTCTGTGGGCCTTGGCAGGAAAGCAGTCCACTTAGCCTTGGAGCTAGAGAAACCTACTTCCAACTCCAGTTACTCATAGGGTAGGGCAGATAGACTTGAGGGTCCCCCATGCAGAAAGGCAGGGATGCTGCCAGGAATGCTGTGCTGAGCCTCCCACCCAGCTCCTGCCCGGACTCACCCACACCAAAGCGTACTTGAACTGGCTGGCCAGTGACCGATGGATGCGGTGGCACTAGGGGACAGGAGAGTCAGGGAGATGAGGTCCTGGGACTGGGTCTCGTAGTGAGCAGCCACCCCACGTGACACCCCAGGCCGTGAGTGAAGGCAGGCCAGAGGTCTCATAGGCAGGAGCCCTTGTTCCATCCCACCCACACCCAGCTCTCAGCACATTTGACGCCACAGCCAGGGACATTTCTGCAGATGCTAGCCCTCTGCCTGTTTCTTCTGGACAACTGGACACATGCTCCTTTAGAAAAGGCCAGGAAGGCTTTTCAGAACACCCCCCTCGGCTTGGAGGCATAAGTGCTTGGTCACTGTCTTTCAAGCCTCCTGACTCCAGCGGTGGCCACAGCATCCTGCACAGTACATCCCACTCCTCTCCTGGGCCCAACCTATATCCCTCAGGCCACAGGGAGACCCCAAGGGGTAGGTAGCAATTGCCCCAGAATTTGGACCCCTGGATGTCACGGTGAGGTACCACAGTAGAGGTGGCTGCGAAGGGACTGTGCAACATCATTCCTCCTCCCATAGCTCACAAATATTACAGGCCCAGGCCTGCAAGAACACTTCCTGAACAGATATCGTCAGCTGACTGGGTGGGTGACAGCTAGTAACAACCATAGCAACCAATTTCCTAATTCCCTATTTGAAGGCCCGAGAGTGAACACTGTGGGCCTGGAGGTTAGCTCTAAGCTACAAATTAGCCTTTAAGCTCTCTTTGGTCTGCTCACCTGCAGTCTAAAAGCATAGTTCTGTTACCCCTCACACCCACCCTGACAGCCAGTGCTTCTCCCTGTGGCTTGCCACAAGCACCACTATGCTGTGTCTGACAGAAGGGACACTTCTGGCGGGGCCCATTTACCACAGGTCCTCCAGGGGTCTTTTTTATGACAGGGCACTTCCCTGTAATCCTTTAAGAAAAATGGGAGTGTACCAGAGATGGGAAGTGTGCTCTTCAGAGCCTGCAGCTCTCACAGCCAAGCCACCAATGTGTATCATAAAGGCCCTAGGGTCTGTCATCTGCAGAAGAGAGGACTGAGGCAGAGGATGAAGAGTTGGGTGTGCTGGCAGGCTTGGCTGGCTCTTCTGGTCTCAGCCAGCAAGCTCAGGGTAGAGGCAGGCCATTTCCTCTGGACAGTCCAGGCTCTGAGCAAAGGCCAAAGGTCCTCCCCTACCATACTGGCCTCTTCTCGTTTGAGTGCTTGATGCCTGTGCCCACTCCCCACCTCTGTCCCTGCCTCTGGGCCTTTACACATCTGATAAGCACCATGCCCGTCTCCAAGCGTCCTGCTCTTCCTACCACATACGGTGAGAGCCCATTTACTCTGGACAAGCAGTGTGGGCCAAGGCAGGGGGTCCAGTGGTCCAGAAGGGCCAGTACCTGTGTCTAGAGCTGTTTACTGTGACTGTGCTCCCAGCAGGGACACCATAGCCATGGCTCCAGAGACGGCTGTCAAGTACCCTCAACCCTCCTTAGCCCATGGCTATGAAACCTGGGCCCAGAAGAAGAGGTGAGCAGCCTGGCTGTGTGCCCAAGTACCACAAGGCTGGTACCCAGTTGGCTTGGGCAGCGTGAGAGCAGAATACTGGCCTGCCTACCACTGTCTTTGAGGACCTGCAGGAATGGCTGGTTCCCTGCCTCCAGTGAGCAGATCCTGAGAGACAGCAGGAATGGAGGAAAACAAAACCCAAGAAAAGAACTTGGAAGCATGGTTGTGTGGCCTGAAGCTACTCAGGGGGTTTGTCAGACAGCAATTCCAACAGGGGAAAGAGCACTTCTGCCCTAAATCCTGAACTGACTAGGCTGTTCCTTTAAGTCTGTACTCAGTCTTACTCTGCACTTACTCAGATAGGGGCCTGGCATCTGCTAAGCTCTGGCAAGACCAGGGCTGCCATGCTTGCTGATATTCAATGAATGCACGCTAGGGCAGGAGGCAGCCACAGCCATCCTGGACTTAGGCAGTTGGGGAACAAGGCAGAATAGCTAGGTTCCAGAAGCCCTTGGGGGCTGAATGGTGGCCACACGAGATGGCAACTCTGAGCACTGGCTCTGTCGCCAAGTGGGAGGAAAGAACTGGCCTTTCCCAGGCTTACCTCCATACGCACTGGAGAAACTAGGCTGTAATGCCAAAGGTGAAAAGGGTTGATAGCTCTGTTCACTGACAACGAAACTGCAGCATCTTGAGCTGAGCCAAGAGCAGCGCTCACTGGCACCTTCTCTGAGCCTTATTCAGTGTGATCTTAGCCACCCTGCAGTGGTTACCGCACCTTACCCCACAGGAAAAGAGAGCCCCCCCCCACCACCACAGCCCACCTCCCTGGAGGATCTCAGCATCTAATAACCAACTGAGCGAGCCTGCCATACCCCACCTTTCATACCCTGGCTGGAGCAGTCAGCTCAGGCCTCATTACTCCGTCCATTTGGGTGGGTTTCAACTTACCACGTGTTCAACAGAGGCCCCTTTCCGGAGAATGATGGCATCTGTGAAGTCTGGTCTCTCTGTAGGGAGATGGAGCCGTGTCAGCCAGTCTCTGCCTGTGCTGGATGGGGCTTCCTTTATAAGGGGGCCCTGGCTGGACACCCTCTCCTTCTCCCAAGCCCCCGGCCTTCTTCTTTGCTATCTGGTATAGCTTCAGCACAGAACCTTCTGCTGTGCCACCCTGTCACCCATTACAGAACCCAGAGAGGAGCCACTGGAATGTATGGACCAAATGGGCAGGGAGTGAGTGGAGGCTGGTGCCTAGAGGGGAAGCCGGGGCCCTTCCTAGCTTACAAGGGCAGGGTCGGCACCAACTGCCCCAAGTTCAGGTTTAACCTAGCCACGTGAGCAGTGCCCACCAAGGATGAGGACAGAATAAAGAACCTAACAAGGAGCCTGCTACCGTGGAGGGAAAGCAAGAGAGCAACGCTGCCGTGACCAGCGGGGACCTCACACGGCGTCCAGACCAGCTGCCCATAGGCAGCGGCTCAGCCACGCGGGCTCAGCTCAAGGAAGAAGAGCAGAGCTTGCTCTAACAGACAAACTGACATGGAGACCTCTGGATGGCACAAACAGGCTGGCAGCCCTGGGAAAAGCGGGGGAGGCCCAGCCATTTCTGAGCTGCTGTCGCCAACTCACGCCCTCTCTTCTTGGTGTAAATGCAGGTGAGGGCCAGGCACTCCCAAAGCATCTCCAGCAGGTAATCCAGGTTCAGCTTCATGCCGCAGCTGCAGGGAAGGCAGTGTCAGGCAGGCAGGGCCCTGCGGCTCGGGGCCAGGGTCTCTACTGTTGAGACCTTGGCTCAAAGCAAACCAACGCCACACTCAGGAAGGAGAGCAGAGTGGCAAGAAGCCAGCTCCTTACCTGATAACTACGCTGTTGGGCTTTCGGGCTAAACGGTCTACTTCTTCCATGGAGATCTGGTCGATTTTGTTATATACCTGAGTGGATAGTGGAGGTAGGCAGTGGAGGAACAGTCAGGCCAGGGTCTGGGCCTCAAATGGTAGCCCTTGCCCACGGGCCTGCTCCCCTCAATGGCTCTGGCTGGAGGAGGTCCCCCTAAAAGGAAGGGCCAGGTGAGCTGGAACCCTGGTTTCAAGCTCTCCATGCCCCTTAGACTCCAGCAGCCACGGAGGCAGGCGAGGGGGGATAGGGAGAGCCCTAGCTCTCAGTTCCTCTCAGCAGACTGCTGAGGTGGCTGGGAGCAGCGACAGTAGTTATCTGAGTCACTGCAGTGCAAGAGATGTGCCCGGAGGAAAGGCCACGAGCCTGGGCCAGCACAGCACTTACATACAGGCAGGGCATATACACCCGGTTCCCCACGATCACATCGATGAGCTCATCTGGAGAGCAGTCTTCTCGGAAGAGGACTTCGGCGTTGAAGATCTCTGAGTAGCTCAGATTAAGGGCCAGCTGGATATGGGCATGGCATCCCCATGTGTCTTAAAATGGGGATCAAGCAATAAAATGTATTGTGGCCATAGGGACCTGGCCACAATCTGCTTGTGAAGTCCTACAAGCTCTGGAAGCTTGAGGGACCCTCTCATTTCTGTTCCCTAAACCACATGATATAAAAAAACGAACCAACAGATGACTTCAACTTTTGCCGTCAGGTAGTGAGACGGCAGCTGGAACCCCAGGCTAAGTGTCCGGCAGGCCACAGAAAGCTGGAGTCCCTTCCTGGCCCTGCTTGGCCTCACTCATCGGTATCTCTTGCCTCTGGAGCCCTGGCCAATCCTCTAGCACCCATTAATAGATGCCTACACAGCCCCTGCTTCTCCAACCCAGAGACCCCAGTTCTCAGAACAGTTTCCCAGAATACTTAGCCACCTGAACATCCAACAAGGAGCCAGGAAGTCACCTGCAAAGTGTGTGGCTGGATCCTGAGCCCTGACAGCTGCCCGCCACTAGGAGGCGCTGCCCTGAAGGATACTGTACTCGTGTAGGATGAGCTGCACCAGCTTCTCGGAGCACTGTGTCAGTGTGACTGTTGAGTTAAAGGAGATGCCACCACCTTTCTTGGGCTGGAACAAAAGAGAGGCAGGGAAAGCTGCTGATGGAGGGGCAGGAACATCAGCTGTCTGTCCCTTGTGGAGGGCCAGGCAGTTCCCAGGCTGCCCCTCGGTAGACTGCGGGCAGGCGTACCTTGAAGTAGATGTTGGGCCTGTGCTTGTTCAGGCGAATACCCACAGACTCCAGCTCCTTCTCCAGCAGGGACCTAGGCAAAGGCTGAGCCGTCACAGGCTGTTTCCAGGCAAGCCACGGGGCTCCCCATGGCCCAGGCAACGCTGCTCATATAGGCAGAAGCCACTAGGCCCTTCCCTACTAACCCAGCAGCCCAAAATCATGGGGGAGCCTCTAAAACAGAGGCTAGACAGTGCCCTTGTGGGTGCACAGAGGAGGGCGAACAATAACCAAGGCTAGGCTGTGTCCCTTGTACCCAAGCCTAAGGTCCCCAATCCTAGCTGGACACAACCTAGGGGAAAGGACATCTAGGCTGGGCAGTGCTAAGTTAGATGCAGAGCACTTGGGCCAGAGACACATGGGATAAGCCCTGTGTAGGGGGATGCATGGCATCCCTGTGTGCCCTGCTGCACAGACCTCTGCACATCTCCCTGTGTACAGAGACACATGGCATCCCCGTGTGCCCTGCTGCACAGACCTCTGCACATCTCCCTTGGTGGCATCCAACATCATGACGACGACATCAGCTGTGCGTGCCACAGCAATCACCTGCCGGCCACGGCCTCGCCCTGGACAGCAGAGGGAAGGCACAAACGTGACCATGCAGCCTTAGATGCTAGTCTCTCACAGACCCTCCTTGTTCCTGGTGTGTTCTGCTCTGTGCTATGATTTGCCTGGCATTTTTTGGGGGGTGGGGGTGGGGTGGGGAATCCTTGAGCTTCATGGAGGACGGGTTTTGTTTTTTTTCTGAGACAGGGTTTCTCTGTGTAGTCTTGGCTGTCCTGGACTTACTTTGTAGACCAGGCTGGGCTCGAACTCACAGCGATCTGCCTGCCTCTGCCTCTTGAGTGCTGGGATTAAAGGCATGCGCCAACACTGCCCGACTATGGAGACTGTTTTTATTTGTGTTCTTTGAGACAAGGCTCATCCATGTAGCCTAGGCTGATCTTGAGCCTCGGCCTCCTGAGTGCTGGGAATACAGGTGTGTACCACCTTAGCCCAGCTAAGACTGGTTTTAGAAGTCACCACCTTAAGTGGAATGAGAGGGCACTAATGACCTTCTTCCCTTCCTGCAGTGGCCCAGCCAAACTTCATGGGCACTGGTTCGTTTACTCCTTAACGGTGCTGTGAAGTTGGTATGACTATGCCCATTTTAAAGATACGCATCCAACCACTGGACCAAGATTACCCATCGAATATGGCACCAACATCTGACTTGTAGCCAGTCCTGTCTGGAAAGCAAGGGCACCAGAACTAGCGATTCAAAGGTGATCTCCATGACAACCCCATCCACTTCAACACTCAGGGGCAGCGCTCCAACCTGTCGCCCCCCCGCCCCGCCTGCCCTGCCCCCACCTTGCGCTGCTCCTTCAATGATTCCAGGAAGGTCCAGCAGCTGGATGTTGGCACCTTTGTACTAGGGAGGAAACAGAAAAGAAAGGTGAGGCAAGGCTGGGCCACTGCGGCCAAATCTGGGAAGACCCACAGAGCACATTGCCGAGAGAACAATAAATCAGCTTGTGTGGAGATGCAAGGCTCCAACAGCTGCTACCCATGCAAGCATGGCCTGAAGTCTGAAGCTTTACAGGGGGGTAAAGAAGCAACCAGCCAGCAATCAGGGACAGGAGCTGGATGTGCAGGGGGCAGAGCTGCCATATGCAAGCCTGCTCTACTAGGGCAAATTAGGGCTCTAGGCCAGCCAGGTGCCTCTCACTTAGGTCTCCGGAAGGGCCAGTACTGCAGGATGTCCCCACATGGGGACAGCTTCCTCAGATGCTCACACAATGAGCACTTCGCAAACGCAAACATCAGCACACCTCTTTCTACGTAGGGCCCAGCACACTCACTTACTTCAATGACCCCGGGGATGCACGTCAGGGTGGTGAACTCATAGGACGCAGCTTCGCTGGCTGTAGAGGTCATCAGACTCAAGAAAGTAGACTAGGAGGGAAAAAAAGGCCACTGCCCTCAGGAGTCTTGACTCAGTCACCTGGGCACGTCCCTGTGGGACGCGGGGCTCCCTGTCTCAGGTGAGGGACCTGGCTTCTAGGCTCTCCTCACCTGTACCAGCAGCCTTTCTCTGGCCCTACTGCCCTGGTGAGACCAGACTTATGAGGTTGCTGCTGCTCTGGGGTTGTAAAGGGAGTTGCACACCGACAGAGAAGCTGGTTCTGAGAGCACTGGCTGCCACCATACCCAGCAATGACGCTGGAGGCTAGATCAGACGGGCCACCCTGCGAGGAAGGTGGTGTCTGTCTGCCACAGGACTCATTAGAGGCATGCTTTCTTTCATAGGCACACTAATTGCAGATGGAGAAAACAAAACGAATGAAATATGCCTATTCTATAGCAAGCACCCAAGGGACAGTGACTGTTGCTCACTCCCCCTTTCAGTGCTCTGTGTGGTGATGGGCTCAGGAGCTGCTCCAGCCCCTGGCACAGACCCAGAGAGAGCTTGCAGGCCTGCCTTTGAGCAGCCGCCGTATCCATCCATCCCTGTTCTGCTGCACTCTCTGTACGCCGCCACCGCCGGCGGCCCTGCTAAGAAGTAAGTCAGCACACCCCAGTCCTCCTTGGAGAGATGGCAGATCCTAGACTAGAGCAGGAAGTAGATCAGATCAGCCAGGCCTCTGGAGGGAGGTGAGGTGGGGGGGCACAGCTGTGGGAGCGTGCTGAAGCAATAAGACAGCTCCAAAGCTAGGACTTCATGCAGCCCCTGAGCAGCACTTTGCCAAAATGTCAAGATCATCAAATCGGGCTGGGACTATGGCTCAGTGGTGAGTGGCTACTACCCCAGGTACTGAAGGGGAGGGGTGTGCTTGGGATGGTAGCTGAAGCAGTAAAGTGTTTGCTTCCCCAGCAACCACGTAAAGAACCTATGTTCGGTCCTATAACCTCAGCACTGGGGAGCTGGAGCAGGGGGAATCCTTGGCAAGGTCCAGGCCAGTGAGTGGTCCTGTCTTAAAACCCCAGGTGGAAGTTGGGCGTGGTGTCACACACCTTTAATCCCAGCACTCAGGAAGCAGAGGCAGGCGGATCGATGTGAGTGTGAGGCCAGCCTGGTCTATAAAAGCGAGGACAGCCAAGGCTACACAGAGAGACTCTGTCTCAAAAACAAACAAACAAACAAAAAACACCAATCAACCAACCAACAAACAAAACCAAAACAACAACAACAAAACAAAAAACCAACAACCCAAGATGGAAAGCTGAGCATGGTGGTGCAGGCCTATAATCCCAGCATGTGGGAGGCAGAGGCAGGCGGAGCTCTCTGAGTTCCAGGCCAGGCTGGCCTACAAAAGGAGTCCAAGACAACCAGGAGTACAAGAAAAGTCTTGTCTCCAAAAAATAAAAACAAAAACAAAACAACAACAACAAAAACCAAGGTGGAAAGTCCAAGAAATGACACCTGGCATTGCCCCTAACATCCACAATCTATACGCATATATGCACATAACACCATTATACATGTATAACCAGGCACACATGAACATGCAAAAAATAAAATAGAAATCATGGCCAGATATGGTGGAGCATGCTTTTAATTAATAGCATGCGGGAGGCAGGGGCAGGTAGAGCTCTGTAAATTTGATGCTAGCCTGCTCTGCATAGCCAATTGCAGGCCAAGAAGAGTTCTATAGTAAGACCCAGTCTTGAAACAAAACAAAAAGTAAAAATCAAATTATGCTGAGACTGCCTAGAATTAGGAAGACAGGACAAATGAGTGAGACGGGGAAATCCAGGGTGGTAGGGAGAAATTGAATCAAAGTAGGGACATAATGACAACAGCTTGACTTAATGCATAGGCTGTAACAATGGTGCTAGAATCCTGTAACAATGTTACCAAGAAAGAAACAGTGGGGGGGTGGGAAGAAAAGAAACAGGTGATAAAGGCTTTGGTAACTTTCTCTAACAAAACATCCAAGATCATTCTAGTATTAAAAATCTATTGGCGCTGGGTGGTGGTGGTGCACGCCTTTAATCCCAGCACTTGGGAGGCAAAGGCAGGCGGATTGCTGTGAGTTCGAGGCCAGCCTGGTCTACAACGCAAGTTCAGGATAGTCAAGGCTACACAGGGAGACCGTGTCTCAGAAAACAAAACAAAATGAAAATCTATTGGCAAGCAAGGTGTGGTGGTGCACACCTTTAATCCCAGCACTCAGAGGCAGATCTTGTGAGCTCAAGGCCAGCCTGGTCTACAAATTAAGTCCAGGATAGCCAGAGCTGTTACACAGAAAAACCTTGATTCAGAAAAACAAAACAAGCTGGCCCTGGTGTCACACGCCTTTAATCCCAGCACTCAGGAGACAGAGGCAGGCAGATCAATGTGAGTTCGAGGCCAGCCTGGTCTATAAAGTGAGTCCAAGACAGCCAAGGCTACACAGAGCAACCTTGTTTTGGAAAAACAAAAACAAAAAAAAAGGATACCAAAACAAAACAAAAATCTATTGGTTATCAAAATGGCTCAGAAGATAAGAATGTCTGACTTCTACTCTAGGACCCACAGGATGGAGGAGAGAATCTACTCCCTCGAGTCCTCCCCGACCTCCAGTGTGGCATGTGCCCTCCTCCACTCCCAGTAACACTTAAAATGTATTCAAACTTTCTCTGCCCTGGCAGTGATGCTTACTTAATCTTACTTCCCACATGAAAGCTACAACATGCACAGGACATTAAACTAAACCACTTTCCAGAAGAGACTCTAGAAAACTCCAGAGTGACTCCACCACTTCACTTGAAGGCACAGTCCGTCTGTGGGCCCTGAGGCCGCCTCTTCTCTTGACTCATGGTCTCTGCCCTTCCTGACGTTCTCTCAGGCAGATACCCCAGCTCTCCCAAAGTTCACAGGCGGGCTCCCCGTGAAGGGCCTCTGCACTGACTCCTCCCTCAGCCTGCCGTGTTCTCATCCAGAACTCTGCAAGCTCCCTTGGGTCCTGAGAGCCTCTGATGAACCAACCACTCACTAGAGAAGCCTTCACCTAGGCAGACATGCCTGGGAGGGCCTTGGGCTTCCCTGGAGCCTAAAACCACCGGAGACAGCATTTAAATTTGCTCAAATTGTCCTTTCTGAGAGGAAATATGTGTGGGGCTGGGCATGCCGGTCTCCGGCACAGTGCCTGGCACAAAGTACGCACTCAGTAAAAGTGTACCGCTGGTTGTGGTGGAAGGCCAACTATTCCTGCGGAGGAGGAGGAAAAGCAGCCTCTAAGTCAGGGTGATAGGGAGGGGAGGCATTGAGGGTGGGGCTGGGCATGCAGCCTCTAAGTCAGGGTGATAGGGAGGGGAGGCATTGAGGGTGGGGCCGGGCATGCAGGTAGGTGACCCTCTATTATTGTCCCCCAAGGTCCACAGGGACCATCACTGACCTTACCCACAGAGGGAAAGCCAATCAGTGCCACACGGGCATCACCTGACTTCATGACATCAAAGCCCTCTCCTTTAGACGACGCTGATTTGGAGGGTTCCAGGAGCTGGGCCCGATACTTGGCCAATTTTGCTTTCAGCAGGCCTAGGTGGTATTCAGTAGCTGGAGAAGGTAAAGCAAGAATAGAAATAAGTGTCATGGCCTCCACCTGACGAGTCAAGTGGGGACCCACACATGGCTCACTGCTGAGAACATCAAGACGAGAGAACAATCACCTCAAAGGAGAGCAGAAGAGCCACCCTCTGCCTCAAAGGTCCCCTTGGTAATTCTCACTGGGACCTCAACATCATGACCATGGGCAAGGAGCATGGATGGGCAGCACTAAGGTACCCGGGGCAAAAGGGAGGTTACAAGGCTGCTTTCCGCTCCCTCAGAAGCCTTAGCCTTTACTGGCATCTTCCCTAATGATTATGAACCAATTCTGAGCAACCAGGAAGTTCCTGAATTCTTCATGACCTGCCATATCCCAAAGATGTCCAGAGAAAACCTGGGTCAGGCTCGAAGGCCTCAGGTCTCTCTCTCCTGCTTCCTTATGGACGTGGGGCATTTCCTGTGGTGCTAGAATTCTACCAATGCACCAGTGTGTGCAGGAAGGGGACACTGTGGCATACACAAATTCACCATGCTGAGATACACCTCGGAGGGAACGCCTACATGGACCCCACCTCTGTAGCCCAGGTAGAGGTATGGGTGTCTTGTGCTTTGTTCTGATTTCATGTATCCTGACAGCACCCAGTATTCATGACAGGCAAAACATAGTATTTTCACTGTAAATGCTGTTCTTTTTGTCTCCTTTTATAGTATTATTAGGGTATGATACTGTTTTCAAGTTCTGGAGGAACATGGGTTAGGTCATTGAGAAGGAATTCTGTTTCAAGTGTTACGAAATCTTCATGATAAAGGGGGTGTGGTTGTGGCTGAGAACCAAGGGCCTCACCTGTCCTGCCCCCCAACCCCCACCCACCCTTCTCTGACCATCTACCGCTCCCCAATACATTACCAAATTGAACAAACTGACTTCATCCTTGCTTTGGGACCTATGAACCTGTTGTTGCCTGAATTTCAGTCAGCTAGACCCCGCCCTGCCACTACTGGCTAGCAAAGTCACTTAAGCTAGTGGGTCAACTTATCTGCAAAACAGGAACAGCAGCAGCACTAAGTCATTTATCCCATTTCTGCAGGACTCAGAAAAGCACCGAGACCACTACTTAGAAATCCCACCTCTTCTGATCTCCAACCCCAAAGTTTGAGGTTCAGATTTGATGCTTCTTTGGTGTGGTATATTTGGGGTGGTTTACTTTAAATATTAAGCGCTCACTCTGTGGCAAGGGCTTTGCGCATGTAAATTACAACAGAGCTGATTTTTTTTTTTTTTTTTTTTTTGAGATTGGGTTTCTTTGTGTAGCCCTGGCTATCCTGGACTCACTTTGTAGACCAGGCTGGCCTCGAACTCACAGCGATCTGCCTGCCTCTGCCTCCTGAGTGCTGGGATTAAAGGCGTGCGCCACTACGCCCGGCAACAGAGCCGATGTTATTTCCACCTTCAGATGAGGACACTGGTGTCCTAAAGATGACTTGACTTTACAAGGTTTCAGAGCAAGTACATAGTGGGCAAATTCTCTAGTCCCTAAATCCTTGACACTACCTCGGGGGGCGGGGCATGGAGTGGGGGGCCCTGCCTGTCTGCTGGGGCAAGGCAGGTTTTGTTGTTTTTGATTTTCGAGACAGGGTTTTTCTGTGTAACAACCCTGGCTGTCCTGGACTCACTTTGTACACCAGGCTAGTCTCGAATCCACAGAGATCCGCCTGCCTCTGTCTCTCAAATGCTGGATTACAGGCGTGCGCCACCACGCCCGGCTGGGGCAAGCTGTTTCCTGAGAGAGAGACCTTAGCTCTTCTCAGCATGAAGGCCCAGCAGGCAGGAGCCTCGGGCAAATCCCCGGTATTGCCTTTTTGGGTCACTGGCTTATAGCGTGCGCTGAGGTTTCTCTACCGATCACCGAGTCCAGCCCTGATCAGATCTCTCAAGAACCCTGAAACCACATCGCTGCATGTGCCCGCTCCTGCCTCACGCACGCTTCGGCACTTTCCCGGCGTTTCTCCAGCCTCGGAGAAGGCTCCAGTTGCTCTCTCGTTTTACAGACAAGAAACACAAAAAAGGGGAGAAAGGGAAATCACTCTGATCCCGCCCTTACCCTTGTTCTTCTGCGTCCGAGCGATCTCCTTCTCGATTTCCGAGATTTTCTCCAAGATCCCCATAGCTGCAGCTTCGGTGGAGACTGACGCTGCCTACAGCTTACAGTGCTGGCAACTCAGATCTGACGCTGGAGGCAAAGCAGCCAGAAACAGGAAGTGCACCAAGAACGGAATCCTCCTGAGCGCCTGGTGCTGCGAGATTCAGAGTCCGGGCAGACCACACGGAGAACAGATACCATTGGTTCCTATCTGACGCAGGAGCGATGTGCCAGGACCCAACCTGGTCTAGACTCTGGCCCATTAGGACCACACAACAGCTCCATTAAAAGCTGGACAAAGGACTTAAACATTTTCCAAAAAGGACACAATGGCACATGGAAAGGGCCCCTGTCAGCAGGGCAGGGAAAGCTACACTATTGTGAGAAGCTGCTTATCTTCGATGGCTTCTAGGAAGCACACAAAAATAATAGGAAACAGGCGAGGGTGGGAGGAGTTGGCATAAAAACAGCTAAAATGTTAAATTCTAGCATATATGTCTATGTATATACACACACATATATGTATGTCTGTGTGTGTCAGAGGGAGAGAGAAAGAGAGAGAGATTGATTTTCAGAAATCACTGTCACCACCTCCAACTGAAAACCCAAACCAGGTGTCAGCTCAGGGACACCCTCTTCATTTTTTGTTCCCTATGTCGCAGAGCTACAAGGTACCTGTCATCCTAAGCTTAGCTCTCTCTCCTCTCTTTCCTCCTAAGCACACTAGTTGCTCTTTTCTACTACCCCTCTGACGCTCTCAACAGGGACAGAAGCAGGTTAGTGGTCTTTGATTTTCTAGAAGCGGCTTCTGCAATGCCTGCTTGCCCCCTCATCATCTGTTCCCCATGTCACTTTCCCTGGTTCTTCCTCCAACTCGTGAGTGTTTGACGTCTGGGAACACGGGAGCAGAATTCCTAGTCACCTGGGATTCCTTAGTGATCTTGTCCTACCTCACGGGTTGCAGTGCCCCACGGGAGTGCTGACAGACAACACAGTATCTCTGGTGAGTTTCTCCTTACTTCATCTGCCAACACTCGGAAGTCTAGTGTTTCTCACGTCTGCAACTAAACGCTTGTTCTTTTTAACTTTTTTTTTTTTTTTTAAACAGGGTCTCTATGTAGCCTTGGTTATCCTGGACTCATTTTGTAGACCAGGCTGGCCTTGAACTCACATTGATCCACCCGCCTCTGCCTCCCGAGTGCTCTTCTTGACTGTAGGCCTTTTCCAGCCATGGCTTTGCGTTTGTATGTACATGGAGGTAGGAGAATAACCTCCTCAGGGAGTTTAGCTTGTCGAGGTGACAGTCACAGCACAGGCAAATCAGGGCCAAAGAGAAGGTTATTTAAAAATATATTTTATTTTATTTCGTGTGTATAGATGTTTCACCTGCATGTATGTATGTGCACCCCATGCCTGCTGCCCACAGAAGCCAGAAGAGAACACCAGATTCCCTAAGATTGAAGTTATAGACAGATACAAGCCACCACATGGGTGCTGAAAATTGAACCCAGGTCCTCTAGAAGACCAGCTGGTGCTCTTAACCTTTGAACCATCTCTCCAGTCCCCAGAGAGAAGGATCTTATCCTCTAACAAGTTACCTGCTCTAATGTGATCTGGTGCCCTCTTCCGGTGGGCAGGCACACATGCAGGCAGAACATTGTATACATAATAAATAAATCTTAAAAAAAAAAAAAATCCTTGGACAAAACCAAAACCAAACCACCACAAATTGAGATACGCAGGGCAGGAAAGATGACTCAGTGGCTAAGGGCACTCTTGCTCTTGCAGGGGACCTGGGTTGGGTTCCCAGCAGCCACATGGTGGCTCACAACCACCTGTCTTCTGACCACTTCCTTATGCACAGGCAGGCACGTGGTGCACATACGTACATGCAAATGATAAATATTTAAAAAATTAAATCGAGATCTAGGTCGGAGAGACATAGGCTCAATGATGAAGAGCCCTTCTGCCCTTCCAGGGGACCTGAGTTTGGCTCCTAGTGCTCACATCAGGCAGCTCACAACTCCCTGTTAATGCCAACTCCAGGGGCTCTAGTGGCCTCTATGGGCACTCACATGCATGTATGCATGTACACACACACATAAAAGTAACCCTCCCTCAAACATTGAGATACTAGAAAGGCACTATGGAGAATGTCTGTAATCCTAGCACTTGAGACTGAGGCAGGAGGATTGCAGGTTGAGGCCAGCTTATCAACACCACAGTAAAACCCTGTTCCCAGACCCTCCCACCCCTCAAATTGAGACACTCACGTAGCTGGCACAGCAGTGCAAGCATCTACAGTCCCAGCTACTCAGGAGGCTGAAGGAAGATAATCATTTGAGCCTACGAGTTTTGGGACCAGCCTGGGAGACTAGAAAAAATGTGATTTAAAACACACACACACACACACACACACACACACACACACACACACACACA
>OU015755.1:89920311-89944664 GCA_907169655.1 Acomys percivali | reverse complement strand
ACACACACACACACACACACACACACACACACACACACACACACACAAACACACCAGAAACATACCACCAGAAGGAAGGATATTAGAAAGAGGAGTAGGCGAGGGAGACCAGGCAGGTGCAGGCTGTAGCCACTAAGCTCCTTCATCAGTCCTCCCAATTCCAAGCTAACTCCCACGGTCCCATTACGGATGCCCAGGCAGAAGTGCCTTCTGAGGGCTTATTATTTGGCAATAGGTCAACAAATACTGAGTTAAGGGTGAATAGATGCAAGCCGGGCAGTGGTGGCGCACGCCTTTAATCCCAGCACTCGGGAAGCAGAGGCAGGTGGATCGCTGTGAGTTCGAGGCCAGCCTGGTCTACAAAGCAAGTCCAGGATAGCTGAAGCTACACAGAGAGGCCTTCTCTCAAAAACAAACAAACAAAAAAAGAGTGAACAGATGCTTTGTTTATACATCAGTCTCTTAGGAATTTGGTTGGTGTGGTCTGCATCTGTGCTACCAACCTCAGCCTGACCTCCCAAATCCAACTAAGGGGTGAGTGAAGGGCTTTATTATAATCTCCCCTTTGAAGCTGGGCTCCCACACACCCTACATGCTGTTAGGATCAGAAATGCAAAGATAGCAAAATTTCGTGCCTACTCTTTACAAATCTGATTGCTTCAGTTCAAAATAGCACCTAAAATATTAAAGTTGTGCTTTGTCAGCGAATGTGTGGCAAATAACCTCAAATTTAACTTTCAACACTCCACACTGCATATAGAGAAAGTCAACTTTTTTTTTTTCAAGACAGGGTTTCTCTGTGTAGCCTTGGCTGTCCTGGACTCTCTTTGTAGACCAGGCTGTTCTCAAACTCACAGAGATCTGCCTGCCTCTGCCTCCCGAGCGCTGGGATTAAAGGTGTGTGCCACTACCCGGCTGAGAAAGTCAATTACAACAAAAACAAGTCATTTATGTAATTTAATTAAAATAAACTGTACATTTGATATTTTATTATATTTTATAACATATAATTAATAATATGCAAACTATACATCTGACATATGATGATGATGATGTTTGTTTTTTTTCTGAGACAGGGTTTCTCTGTGTACCCCTGGCTGTCTTAGAACTAAGTTTGTAGACCAGGCTACCCTCAATCTCACAGAGATCTGACTGCCTCTGCCTCCCGAGTGCTAGGATTAAAGGTGTGTGCCATCACCATCTAGCTATTATTTTAGTTTTTGAGAGAGGGTCTCTCTGGGTAGCCTTGGTTGTCCTCGAACTGTGAAGACCAGGCTGCCCTGGAACTCAGAGATCCACTTTAACAATTATGAGAAAGCATAAAGAAACAACTAATACAGGTACAAAACTCAATCAGCTTGTTACAGTTCTCTGTATGGGGCTAATTATGGCGATGACATCCTAGGTTCAGAATTCAGTAAGCTATCAGCTGTACAACTTTGTGACTATACCAAAGCTAATAATGAATTATATAATTTATCCAGATGTGGTGCCGCATACTTGTCATCCCAGTGCTCGAGGGTCTAAGGCAGAATAGTCATGAATTGGAGGCTGGTCTGGGCTACAATAGTGTGTTCTAAATAAGATAGGGCTACAGAGTAATGCCTGCTTCAAACCCCAGACCTAAGCTTTACAAGGATGAAACACATGATGTGTTGAGTGTGCCTGTAAAGCTGTAACATATTACTGGAGAAGAATCACAAGCATCCATCCTGTGGCCTGCTCAGGCCTTAAGCATCTTGGACCATAAACTACCTTTTACTAAGAGCCCCACAAAAGCATGGCACAGTTCAGTGTTGTATTTGGGCAGACTACTCTGGGAGGACATTGGCTCAGTAAGGCCCCTCTGCCTACAGATTTGAGATTTGGCAGGGAAGATGAATCCCTGTGGGCTGGCCCAGTTCAAGGCCATGCCAGCACCCTCCCTCACGGAAGAGCATCAGGGAAACTTGCTCTGGGAAGACTCTCAGCTGTCAGCACTTCTCTGTACTGTTCCCAGATCCCTAGTGCTACTTGCCATTTCTTAGCAGTTTGCTATAAACCAAGTGATTGGCTATAATGTTCTAAATTATTAAACACTTTGTTAGTTTCAGTTAAAGAGTTATGTCCTGTACTCTATGAACAAATGCCCTGGCTGCCTTATGAGCTGAGCATAGCCTGTTTTTTGTTTGTTTTTTTCGAGACAGGATTTCTCTGTGTAGCCTTGGCTGTCCTGGAACTCACTCTGTAGACCACGCTGGCCTCCAATTTATAGAGATCCACCTGCCTGTCTCCTGAGTGCTAGGATTAAAGGCATGCGCCACCACTGCCCAGCATGAGCTTATCCTGTTTTACTACATCTACATGTTTTCTCTTAGGACAAATAACAGCAGAGCCCCCCGCCCCCCTGCTTTTTTACTATCACTTTCTGTCCTTCTCTGATGGGCTGTGTTTCCACAGATGGGGAAGACTCCCAGGGAACCCTCACTCCAGCCTCTAGCACAGACAAGCAGATGAGCCTGTGGGCATCATAGCAGCACTCTACATTTGAGCCACATTCTCACATACAACGAACTCTAACATGTTCCCTACTTAGACAAGTTATCAGATGAGGCAGAGAGGGGTTTTTCACTCTCCTTTAAGCAGAAGCTGAAAGGAAGAGAGTTGAGAAATTAAAGTTCACGAATCCAGAAAAGGGTTGAGTTGAGGTTTGCAAGCTCTGTTCTGCCCAGCCCAGTCCTGCCAGACGGTCAGGATTACGTGAAGCAATGAAGGCCATGAGAAGCTGCAATAGGGCTGTGCCCAGCCACTCCTCACTCCTTGCAGGGAACTCAATGCCAGTTAGGCGGCCTTCTTCTTCCGGTTTGGCCACTAATGGAAAGGAAGGGATGTTCTTCTTTGCCTCCTAAATTACAAGAGTCTTGAGGATTAGAGAACAGAATGCTCTACTTTTACTCACTAGGCTGAAAACTAGACTCTTGTTTTTACTGTTTCAATGAACCACAAAATTTACTTAGGTTTTTCAAGACAGGGTTTCTCTGTAGACCTGTCTGTCCTGGAAGTCACCCTGTAGATCAGGTTGGCCTTAAAAAGAGATCCTCCTGCTTCGGTCTCCTAAGTGCCACCAAAACAGGCTAAACCAGAAGATTTAAATAACTTCAAAAACCTTCGTTCTTGTATAATTGATGACTATCTCAAAGAATACTAAATTCATAAGGGTGGAGGTTATATATATTTTTCTTTATCTATGCACATGCATGTGTATATATACCACACGTGTGCAAGTCTCTATGGAGTCCATAAGCGGGTGCTGGGTTCCCTGAAGCTGGCGTTAGCAGTGGTTGTGAGGTGTCTGATGTGGGTCCTGGGAAGTAAACTTGGGTCATCTGCAAGGGCTTTTAACTACTAACTATCTCTCTAGTTCCTTTTATTTTCTGTTCCACCAAGATTTTTGTTTGTGCGTTAAGAGAGTGTGTATGCAGGTTTGTGTATTTGTAGGCCAAAAAAAGGCTATCAGCATCCTTTTCTATCATTTTGCACATGGTGTTTTCAGGCAGGGTCTCTTCCTGAACCTGAAGTTTGTGTTTTCTTGGCTAGGCTGGAAGCCAGCAATCTCCAGCAATCCTTCGATCTCTGCCTAGGTTGGAGGTGGGTTTATAAAGGTGCACTGGAGAGCTGGGGAGATGGCTCAGTGGCTAAGTAACACTGACTACTATTCTGGAGGTCCTCAGCTCAATTCCCTCCAACCACATCGTGGCTCACAACCATCTAAAACTGTGGCTATAACTCTAGTCCCATGGGACCCGGTGCCTCTTTCTGGTCTGCAGATATACATACAGACAAAACCCAGATATATATATTATATGTTATATAAAAATAATTTTTAAAAAGTGCACTGGATGCCAGCTTGTTGTGAGTGCTGTGATCTGAAATCTGGTTAACAAGCACTGTTAACTGCTGAACCATTCCTCTAGTCCATATAATTTTTTCTTAAAAAAAGATTACTGTCAGGCATGGTAGTACATAGCTATAATCTTAGCATTCCAGAGGTTGAGACAGAGGAAGTCAAGTTTGAGGCCAACCTGGGCTGTCTCAAAAAACAGTAAAAAAAAAAAAAAAAAAAAAAAAGACTAATCAATTATGCTGTGATTTTTGAGGGCTGTGGGTATAACTCAGTGGTTGAGTGCACACTAAGCCTTCATTTCATCCACACCTACAACCAAAGAGGAAAAACTTTGACTGTCCATTTGTAGATGGACAGCCGAAACTGCAGTATTATGGTCCACACAGTTAAAGAATTTCAACATGGGATTGCTGTACTGGACTCTCTGAGCTGCTGAGCAAACCACTCACTTTCTAATTCCAGATCTGGCAAGAAGCACTTACCTCTGTAAGGCCCTTGATCTTCAGGTACCCACAAAGGTAAGAGTTCCCGGTGTCCACGTGCTGCAAAGAAAGGATACAGTGTTAAAAACGAGCCCCTGGGGATGCTTCAAAAATCCTGTAAGGCCAGTGGTCAGCATGCACCTGGCACAACCCAAGCCTCAGCCTCCTTTGGTACCTTCAGTTCTGATGAGCAGTGAAAATTGTATCAGGGGCTAGAGAAATGGCTCAGTTGTTAAGAGTATTTGCTGTTCTTCCAGAGGATCCAAGTTTAATTGCTAGTACCCACATCAGGTGGCTCACAACTATCTACACCTCTAGTCCCAAAGGATCCATCACTTTTTGGCCTCCACAGGCACATACCATATGCAGACATACATGCACATAATTAAAAATAATAAAAATAAATCTTAAAGATCACCACAGGCCTCTCTCACGCCTTTTGGCCATATATTTCACTAGTAATGTTCCATTCCGATAGTCAGCCTGCTTGTTCATTTTCTGTACATCTCTCGCTCCTCTGCAGACTGTGCACTGTTAAACACAAGGGCCCTTTCCACTTGTGTACCCAGCGCCATCTCTGACCCAAAATGTCTTGCTAGATCATTTCCATTTTTCTGCTACTCAGCCACTGGCTTGGGAGAGCTTTTCCTGCCTTCTTATTGATCCAAAGCACCATCTTGAATTCTTTCCCTATGAAATGAGCAGAACATTTGAGAATAGCATCTTATGAAGGGGGAATGCATTTTAATTATGAACTGGAATGCCACCCAACATATTGTGAACATTGGCTTTGCCTATTTCATAAATAGTTTTTCAAGACAGGTTTTCTCTATGTCACCTTGGCTGTCCTGGACTCACTCTGTAGACCAGGCTGGCTTCGAACTCAGAGATCCACCGGCCTCTGCCTCCTGAGTGCTAGGTTTACAGCAGTGCACCACCATGCCCGGCTGACTTTTTTTTTTTTTTTTCTTTGAGACAGGGTCTCTCTGTGTAGCCTTGACTGTCCTGGACTCACTTTGTAGACCAGGCTGGCCTCGAACTCACAGCAATCCGCCTGCCTCTGCCTCCCGAGTGCTGGGATTAAAGAAGGCATGCGCCACCACGCCTGGCTCTGGCTGACTTTTTTTTTTTTCTTTTTTTCTTTGTTGAATGGCCTCAAACTCACAGAAATATACCTGCCTCTGCCTCTCTAGCGCTGGCTTGGACTTACAGGTTTTGCTTTGATGTATATGAGTGTTTCGCTCCCATGTTTGTCTCTGTACCACATGTATGCTTGATGCATGTGGGAGCCAGAAGAGGATGCCAGATCCCCTAGAACTGGAGTTACATATGGTTGTGAGTTACCATGTAGGCACTGGGAATCAAACCTGAGCTTTCTGGAAGAACAGCAGTGCTCTTAGCTGCTGAGCCATCTGTAACCCCTGGACTTGTGTTTCCTAAAAAGGAGACAGGAGAACAAGAGGAAGGGGCAGCCACAGGTCACTGGTTACTTAAGACACTGCCAGAGGCCCACTCACCAACCAACTTTTTTTTTTTTTTTTTAAACCATGCCAGTAGGACTGGATTTTGTTCTGGCAGCTGCCCTGTTTATAAGGCCTGGCCATTCTTAGTGGTGTGACCTGTGAGCTGTTGGTGGAGGAGTGAGTGACTCTGTTCTGGCCAAAAATATAAGTGCTTCTGAGGGAGCACTACCATTTGAGTGGGCACACGTGGAGCAAGTGTCTCTTCCATTCTCTCATGGTGGGAATAACAACAAACAGCATTCAGTCTCAGGGCAGCTACCAAGAGACCAAAAAGAGAAATAGAACAGAAAATGCTGAGGATGGCAGCCCAGAAAGACAGTCAGAATGTACTCGTCACAGGAGCCCTGTAGGAACGTCAGACAGTACATCACTGGTTCTGATTCTGTGTGCTTCTTTCTTTGGAGACAGGGTCTAAGATCTCTTAGGTTGGTCTCAGACTCACTACGTAGTGGAGAAGACATGAATTTCTGATCTTCCTGAGTGTTCGGACTACATGTGTGCATCATCATGCTTAGCTTATGTAGTACTAAGGATCAAACACAGGACTCTGCATATCAGGCAAACATTTTATCAGCTGAACTACATCCCCAGCCCCATGAGTGCTATTTTGAAATGCAAAATAGATGCTTGGTGCTGGAAGCATACCAACTTGTAAATTTCACCCAAATCCATAGACAATGTCCCAAACAGGCAGAGTTTTAGAGTTCATGACTTAAAGTGACTCTAATTATGATAAACTCTGAAACTGCCTATTAACTTCTGATTTAAAGCAAAGCAAAGGACAGAGGTACTTGGAGAACATGTGTTAAGTGAGGTCTCACTTCAAGAAACTAAAAGTTTTGTGGCACCTACCAGATTTTAAGAAAAGGGGGCTGGAGAGATGGCTCAGAGGTTAAGAGCACTGTCTGCTCTTCCAGAGGTCCTGAGTTCAATTCCCAGCAACCACATGGTGGCTCACAACCATCTGTAATGAGATCTGACACGCTCTTCTGGCCTGCAGGTGTACACTGTATACATAATAAATAAATAAATCTTTAAAAAAAGAAGTAATTTATTATTTTTAATGATATCTATGGGTCTCTATGTGAGTGTGTGCACATGATAGATGCCAGAGGTGTCACGGCCGCCTAGAGCTGCCTGACATGGGTGCTGGGAACTGCACTTCAGTCTTCTAACAGAGCAGCTGCTGAGCCAGCTCTCCAGCCCCACCTATCAGGTGTGGAGATTTACTTCCATCTCTAATACAAATCAAATATTAAGGCAGTCCTGAAGAACTGTGATGGACCTAGTTAGCCAGATAAGTAAACACTAAAGCAATAAGGTTCCAATGAAGCCAAGGGGCTGTCATATCTGGGTGCTGGCTTCAGTGGTAATCCATGCAAGAATAGCCAAAGTATTTCAGTGTCTTCACTTGCTGGCCTTAGCATTGGAATTAGGTGACACAGCTGGTCCACACTCACATGGCTCAGCAAAAAAGCTGTTATTAATGGACATTCTGAGCCCAAGGCTCTTATAGAGCTCAAAACAGTTTGTGGTTTTCACAGCTAAAGGCTATCAGATGGGAGAAATATTTGTTAATAATTGAAGTGTACATTGCATGCTCAACAATTTGAATTTCTACTTGGCCTCCATTCAACTACATCTTTCCTATTCTGCCCAAATTGATCTTGATGATGATGAGTGAACTAAAACGAAGCTACATGCACACAGCTCTCACCAACGAAGGGGTCAACACCTCAATGTGAAAGATAACAAGGCAAATGTTTAGGAAAGAGGCCTCTCAGCACAGCTGTGTCCAATGGCTGCTCTTTTTACATACTCTTCACAGGGACCTGGGTTTCACACTACTGGTGGTGACTTATGGGATGGCATAGAGGGAAGCTGTCAGACCCCCAAAGGGATCACATATCAGACATCCTATTCATCAGATATTTACATTATAGTTTATAACAACAGCAAAATTAGTTAGGAAATAGCAACAAAATAATTTTATGGTTGGGGTCACCACAATATGAACATTAGGAAGGTTGAGAACCAATGTTCTAGGAGTTGTCGAGATGGCTCAGTTGGTAAAGTGCTTGGTAAGCAAGTATGAGATTCTAGAGCCACGTGACGTCAGGCACGCCTGTAATCCCAGTGCTGGGGAGGCTGAGATGGGCGGATCCCTGGAATTCCCTAGCAGTCAGGCCAGGTTCAAGTTCAGGGAGAGCTCCTGTTTCAAAAAGTAAGTGGAAAGCAATAGAGGAAGATACCTAATGTAGACCTCTCATCTCCAGGTGCAGAAGCACACATGCATACACGCCCTCGCAGGCACATGTGCACACGCGCCACTGTTCTTAAAGTACAGGAAAAGATATATGGCATCTTTTGAGACATTTTTATTAAGACCACAAGATACCATTTCATACCCACTGAGATGACTATAGTTAAAGGAGTCTGTAAAGATGTGAAGAATTAGAGCCCTTACATGCTGCCAGAGGAAATAGAAAATGGTGTAACCACTTTAAAAAACCACTGGTAGTTTGCTAAAATATTAAATCTAGAGTTACTTTAAACCCCAGCAATTCTACCTCTAGGTATCAGCATTTACTCGAGAGAAATGAAAATATAAGTGCGAATAAAAACTTGTATACAAGCCAGGTGTGGTGGCGCACGCCTTTAATCCCAGCACTCGGGAGGCAGAGGCAGGCGGATCGCTGTGAGTTCAAGGCCAGCCTGGTCTACAAAGTGAGTCCAGGACAGCCAAAGGCTACATAGAAAGACCCTGTCTCGAAAAAACAAACAAACAAACAAGCAAACCCCAAAAAAACTTGTATATAGCTGGGCTGGTGGTACATACCTATAGTCCTAGTACTTGGGACAGCTAAAGTGGGAAGGTCACTTGAAGTTAGGGGTTCAAAACTAACCTAGGCAATAGATCCACACCTGAAAACCAAACAAAAACCCTGTATATGAATGTTCAAAACAGCATTAGTGAAATAGCCCCTAAGTAGAAATACCCTAAAAGTCAATGGCTAAACAAAATGTAGGCAATGTTTACAATGGGCAACAACAGAAAGTGATGGAGTACTGACACGTGATGATATGGATGAACTCTGAAAACATGCTATGCTAAAGAAGCCAGCCAGAAAAGGAAGAATAACTGTATGGCCTTATTTCTACATGGCCAGAACAGGTAAAAGGTGAATCTAGGTTGTTTGTTTTTGAGAAAGGGTCTCACTCTGCAGCACAGATTCTGGCCTCAGATTCTGAGTTTTGGAATATAGGGGAATACTACCACACCAGGAATAAGTAAATCTGAAGAAAAAAAGATTAGTTTGGGATTGGCGCACATGCGTCTGTGTGCACGTGTGATGGCTAAGGGGTACAAAGGTTTCTTTTGGGGGCAATAAAATGTTTTAAAATCAGGTGATAGTTGTATAACTTTTTGAGTATCCTAAAAATCATTAAGTGTACACTTTGAATAGGTAAACAGTAGTTTGTGTGATATGGTGGAATATATCTCAATAAGAGGGCTTCAAAAGAACAAGCAGGTGTATTTTTCATTGATTTGACGTCAGAGCCCATGCCTTTAGCTGTCACATTATTTTGTTTCCTAAAAACATTTTAAACTAAACAAACAAGAAAAGCAGGAAAGAAGTTGAATTAGGAAAGACATGTTCTCAGAAGGCTGAGTCTAAGAAAGACCAGAGAATAAAATAACAGTTCCCACACTTCCACCTGGTCACAATGACAAGCTCACTGGGGGAGCATTCCTTGGCATGACCACCAACTGCCCCCACCACTAGTCATCCCGCACAAGGATTTGGGCTACCGGAAACCTATCAACCAAGCCTCTAATCACCATTCCCACTGGTTCACAAGGCCACTGACACGCTATGAACACACACAAATGAACGGACTTCCCTATTATATCAGAAATCAGATGGTCATAAATTCAGGGCCATTCCAAACATGATCTATACAGGGATCCCACTTCCAGACTAGCTGAATGAATTTAAAACAAAAAAACCTGACCTTTTTATACTATATTATCACGTTTTAAGGAGGAAAAAAAAAAAAAAAACCCGATTATCACAGTAGGTGATGAGAATTGAAATAACTCAGTTACAGTTTTCGAATGATGATAAATACCATATTGCATGACAGAACTTTATGGAACAGGTTACATTAAACAAGAGCATGGTTTTCCCAATCAAAAACCGGAAAGAACTATTCCCACAAATGGTAAGAAAGAAAAGGACTGATGAGTGTGCTACAGTTAGAAAGGAGAGCAACTTGCTGGGCCATAACCTGAAGGAAGCGGGGTTTTGGTACTGGTAGGTAGCACTTGGCAGGCGGGGGCAGGGGGATCATTGTGAGTTCCAGGCCAGCCAGAACTACTACACAGAGAAACCCTGTCTCGAAACACTCCCTCCCACCCCCAAAAAGAAAGGAGCCACTTTCATGTCTTTGGAGTGGGAGATCTACTTGCTCAAAAGAATCCAAGATGGGAAGTCAGAAAGAGCAAGGGGTGGTGGAGGGTGTACATAAACCCTGTGCACCTCACTGGGGCCCGAAGGCAGCAGTCACCTCTAAACCTTCGGAAGGGCTTCCAAGGAGCAAGATTTGGGGAACAACCTAGGAAGAAGAATTAGGAAACTACACACAAGGTGGAAATGGAAATGGAAATAGGTCTTCAGGCAGGCAGTTTAATATCTACAAAGAACAGTACTGTGGAGAGGGGAGATGAAAGAAAAATTGCCACTCCCATCAATTTTTGGTTAGAAAAAGAGAAAGAGGTAAAGTTCTGGAAACGAAAGGCCCGGAGCAGACAAAGCTGAACTTTCAAAGTTGTTCGGGGACTGACAGCCAGCAGCCGGTACTCAGATATCCAGGTCAAATAGGGGGAGGTAAGTGGACACAAAACAAAACTGGGTTAGATTTCCCCAGTGCTTGGGCATCTGAGGCTGGGAGGAAAACTCTGGAGCGGTGTAGATAAAAATCAGGAACACTGAAGCCAGCAATAGCAACCAGCTAGACCAAGGTGCAGGTCAGGCATGGGAAGTGGCCACAGAGCAGCATAGGGTAAGGAGCCTGGGGCAGGAAGCCTGGCCATAACCTGAACGAAGCAGGGTTTTGGTACTGGTAGCATTAAGTGGTGTGAGTACCTGGTCTGTGGGGATCCAAGGGCTGAGGAATGGCCTGGGTTGTCTCCGCCAATGGAGGGAGGCCCACTCCCCCCACCCCACCCCACCCCACCCCTGTTCCCACTTCCCCGAGAGCGGTAGGGTGGTTGATTCTCCAAAGAAGCAAGGTCCCTGACTCTCAGGATGAAGTGGGTGGTCAGGGTACAAGCTTAATTCTTGGGAGAATCTGACACTGGCCGCCCCCAGGAGGGTACTCAGTTTGGGCGAAGGCGATGGAGAGTTTTTCAGGCTCTGACAGGGACTGGTGGGAGGGGTGGCTGGTGTGGTGTAAGGGAGGACGGGACTTGGGAAAGAACCGAGCCAGGTTTTAAAGGACAGCTAGTCATGGGGGTGCTTCCGGATCCCAAGCGGGGCGAGCCAAAGGCTCCAAGTGTGGCACCAGTCTTCGGGGGGGCTGGAGGAGGCTGGCCGCTCCAGGCTTTGGAGTCTAGGGGTTGGGTTAGGACTAGGGTTCGAGAGTGTGACATCAGCCGGGCAGGTCCCGGTGGGAGGCGCCGGGGGTGCAGGAGGCCCCAGCCGTGAGGGCCTGCTCCGCCGCTGAGGGCTCGAGGAGCCCAGGGCAGGCCGGGCCCGTGAGCGCCGCGAGGAGGCCCTCGGGCCCGGCCTGGCCGCCCGGCGCTCACCTGCAGCACCACCTCTACGTCGTACGAGTTCCCCTTGCTCTTCTGGTGGCCGCGGAACTTGGAGCCGCTGTAGAGCAAGCTGGTGGCCACGCCGGGCTGCTGGGTGTTGATGGGCGGCGGCGGGATGAGTGAGGCCGCGGATGTGGCTGAGGCACCCGCCGGCGGGGGGCACTCGGTGCGGACCGGCATCGCGGGGTCCCCCGGAGCCAGGGCTGGGGGAGGGGGAAGGAACCGCCGCCGCCGCCGCGCGGGAGCTGAGGCTGCGGGGAGGGCGGACCAGGGCGCGCACGCGCGGGGGAGGGGCTCGGGAACCACCCGCCCGCTGCCGGCTGACCAAGCGCTCGTGTCGCCACCTGGACCCCGGGACCTACTAGCAGGGTTTCCCCGTCCTGAGCAAGGCCCCCTCTCCCCACTTGGCCTCTCTCTCTCGCGCACACACACACACACACATACACACACACACTCACACACACACACGCACGCACGCACACACTCACACACACACACACAAACACACACACACACAAACACACACACACACGCACTCCGCCGCTTCCGATTGGCGCGGGCGCGCCGGAGAGGCGGGAGCAAACTCAGGCGGCGCTCCCGCCCATTGGCAGGGGGAGAGAGCACGTGGCGCGGCGCGCGAACGGCCCTCTGGGACTTGTAGTTTTCTTCCAGTAGCGCGGCTTGGAGGGGGCGGGGCAAGCACACTTGTGATGCTGATTGACGGGGGCGGAGAGCGGTGCGCAGGAGGTGCGAGGCGGCGACGGCGCGCCGTAGGTGTCATGAGGAAGATGGCGGCGTGCAGAGGAAGCGGATGGCTTTGAACCCTTGGTGAGAGGTTTCCGTACAGAACCAGCGAGGAGTTTGGAATCTCTTCGCTCCATTTCCGTTCTCTGTTTTCACATATGCCTAAGCCCTTGGGCGTGATGTGGCGGATCTGCCCTCGGCTGAGGAGCCGGGGGCGCTGTCTCTTGAATCGGCCTCCCAGTGATCCCTCCGTCTCAATGTGGCCGCGGCCTCCGGCCCGGACATATGTACCGCCAACAGGTGAGGCCCGGACGTGATACATTTTGGTCAGGAGCAAAGTCGGGCTCACCTGGTGGAGGGTTTCTGACGTGCAGTGCGGAGTGACAGGCAGGGTTCAGGCCCATGAGAAGATTTAGAGCAATGGAGTTCTATACATCCAAACTAGTGCAGGGGTGACCTTAGGGGACACAGCGTGGCCAGGGTAAGAGAGATTTGGCTCTGGAGGCTTTTCTTAATTTATTTCCTTCCTTCCTCCCTTCCTTCCTTTTTTTCTGTTTGTTTTGTTTTATTTTTCGAGACAGGGCTTCTCTGTGTAGCCTTGGCTGTCCAGGAACTCACTCTGTAGAACAGACTCACTGCGAACCACCTGCCTCTGCTTTCTCCTTTTAAAGGGAAGCGGTGTCTTCATTGATTTCGAAAAGGAAAATCTGGGTTTTCAACCAAGATTTCCAAGGTCACAGAACAGACTGATTAAGGTTCGTGGAAGGCAAAGACTGGCCTGACTGCTGTGTCTCCAGGACTCTGCAGCACAAGACTTGGCACAGAGCAGACAGGCCTTAAGTCTTCCACCCCCACACACTTTCCTTGAGGGTTGTAGGGCCCTCTGTCCCAGTGCAGTGTTACAACCTCTTCTCTGCAGCCTTCTCTTCAGTGGGGGTTTATGCCATGTTTCTTTCACCTACTAAGAACTGTAATAAGCCCAAAAGGAGGTTATTTCATTGGTTTTGGAAAGAGATTTTACTGCTTGAGTGAATGAAAAGTAGCGACAACCTTCTTTCATTCAGTTAGTTGTTTTGTGTTGAGGGCATGTGGCCTCACCTGAATGGCGTGCAACACCAAATACCGGATTCGTTATGCTTACCAAACACTACTCTGTAAAACACTGATATCCAAAGTACAAAGATGCTGAGAGATCACAAAGAGTGTCCTTCTATCTTGAATATGTATGGGGTTTTGATTGAAAGGACGTTTAAACTAGGGCTTGATGAGTGAAGATTTTGGGGGTGGGGGGTGGGGGGGGGAGTGTAACATTTCCAGAGGTGATGATAGGACATTAGAGAGATCTTGTTGCAACTCTGTCCTTATTTGGAAACAGTGCCATAGTTTGGCAGTTGCATAAGAGTACAAACCCGGGGTCTGTTGTTGGCTAAATTTCTGGGGTACTGTGGCCTTGGGCAGGTATGATGTTGCTTTCTTTAGTGATCTAAGGCATGAGATTGCCTTTAAGGGTTCTTTAGGCTGTAAATTCCATAATTTTTCATTTTATTTAGTGTGTGTGTGTGTGTGTGTGTGTGTACATTTGGCATGCACATGGAGGTCAGAAGACAATTAGCGTGGCTTGGTTCTTTCCATCATGTGGGTTTCAGGGATTAAACTGAGGCTGTTCGTTGGGTTTAGTGGCCAATGCCTTTACATGGTGAGGCATTTCAAAGGTCCATAGCCCATAATTTCATATAAACGGGGAAGGAGATTAGATGCAACAGGGAGCTGACTTTTCACTTATCAGGACCCAAATGAAGGCCTAGAAGTGGGCCAGGAGGAAGCTGGGTGCTTCGTCACACACCTGTATCCGCTGCTGGGGAAACAGGTAGGAGAATCCCTTGAGTCCAGGAGTTTAAGGTCAGCCTGCTGCAGTAGCAAGCCCTCCTCAGGGGCAGCAGGAGGAGAACAAGGCTTGGCTTATGCTGTGCCTCACTCACTCATTCATACATTCCTATTTTCTTTCACATTCGACTGCCTACTATGTGCTAGTTAATGCTAAGAGCCAACTGCTAAGTCTGTAATACAAAAGATAAGGTGGCGGATGGAGCGCCTGCGGAAAGCAAAAAGCATTAACCCTTTGTGTGGTTAGTGAACTCCTGAGTGTGCCTCCCTGGGACACGCCCTGCTCTCTTCATCCTCACCATTGTTGTCGTTGTCACCCTACGCCCCCTGCACACCACTCAGTCAGCACCACAAGTGTGCTTGCCCCTCTACCTCCGTGTGTGTGTGTGTGTGTGTGTGTATGTGTGTGTGTGTGTCTTTGTGTAAGATTTTTGTGTATCTTTGAAGTACTCTAAATTATACCCCCACTGAGTCCTTCTTGGTGAAGAAGACTTCCGTTGTCGAGCCGACTGTACTAGGCCACTTAGGAACGGCGACACCATGGAAGGCTGTCTGAAGAGCAGGGGTTTTGGAAAGGCTCATCGAGGCTTGGAGGAGGAGGTAGTTCAGTGTGGAGGAGACCTTTGTGAGGCTGTTGGCACCCTCCTGTTCTCTTTTTAGCCCAGAGTGGAATAGGGTTTGGAGAAGCAGCAGATGAGGCTGAATGCAAATTCCCAAAGAAATCAAAGCTAGAAGTCTGTCTGTACCATTTACAAATTACCTTTCCCCCAGGCAGCTTCTCCAAGTCTTCAGAAACATTATTTGCTTTGCCATGCTTATCAGAGTATCTATTGAGGGGACCAGTCTGTTACCTGCCTTTTTTTTTTTGGCTTTTTGAGACAGGGTTTCTCTGTGTAGCCTTGGCTGTCCTGGACTCACTTTGTAGACCAGGCTGGCCTCGAACTCACAGAGATCCACCTGCCTCTGCCTCTTAAGTGCTGGGATTAAAGCATGTACCACCATCGCCCCGCTGCTACCTGTTTTTGATATAAAGTTTTATTGGAACACAGCCACAGCTGGGCGTGGTGGCGCACATCTTTAATCCCAGCACTTGGGGAGGCAGAGGCTGGTGGATCTCTGTGATTTCGAGGCCAGCCTGGTCTACAAAGCGAGTCCAGGACAGCCAAGGCTACACAGAGAAACCCTGTCTTGAAAAACAAAAACAAAACAAAATACAGCCACAATGTTATAGAGTATTGACTTCTACTCCAGATGAAGTGCAACTTGGAAAATAGTGCAATAATATGTTTGGCTGCAAGAATTTTTTATTGCTTTACTATTTGTGTGTATATGTATTCGGGCACACATGTGCCACTGTGTACATGTGGAGATCAGAGGGCGGCTTCTCTCCTTCCACCATTACATGGGTTTTGGGGATTGAACTCGGGAGTCAGATTTACACATAAGAACCTTTACTGCTGAGCCATCTCTTTAGGCCTGGCAGGAATTTTAGACTCCTTTACTAAGATATAATAAGGGATCAAGAGATTAAGAACACTTGTTTGTCTTGCAGAGGACCTGGGTTTAGTTCCCAGCACCCACATAGTGACTGACAGTCATCCATAATTCCGGTTCTAAGGGATCAGATTCCCTCTTCTGACCTCTGTGGACATCAAGTACATACATGGTGCACATACATACATGTGGGCAAAACACTCACGGACAAGATTAAAGTTTTTAAAAAATCTAATAAAGTTTTAAAGATATAATTCACTGGGGCTGGAGAGCTGACTTAGAGGCTAAGAGCACTGGCTGCTCTTCCAAAAGTTCTGAGTTCAATTCCCAACAACCAAGTTGTGGTTCACAACTATCTATGAGATCTGGTGCCCTCTTCTGGTGTGCAGGGGTACATGCAGGTGGAACACTGTATACATAATAGATAAATAAGTAAATATTTTTTAAAAGATACAATTCACTTAGCATACAGTACATTAATTAGTGTTTATTCAGTAGTTTGAGTGACCATCATCACAGTCAGTTTTAGAATATTGTTATCATGATAAAAAGCAGTCAGTAGGGGCTGGAGAGCTGGCTCAGTGGTTAAGAGCATTGGTTGCTCTTCCTGAGGGCCTGGGTTCAGTTCCCAGCAGCTACGTCAAGGCTCACAACCATCTGTAACTCCAGTCCCAGAGGACCAAATGCCTTCTTTTGGCCTTAAGCACAAGACATGTGCATTGTGAACAGACATGCATGCAGGCAAAATACCTCCATGCATTAAAAAATATTTTTTTAAAAAGGCAGTCAGAAGCCTTCAGTACCGTCTACCTGCCTAGCTGTCTCCTAAGCCCTTAGCAACCTTTAAAGATTTCCCTGTTTGGGACACTTAATACAAAATAGAGTGTGGGGTTTTGGCTGACCTTTTTCACTTAGTAACTTAGTATGCTGTTCTTAGGGTTTGTCCCTGTTGTATTATATAACTATATTCCAGTCTTTTTATTGCTGAATAATATGTTGTGTAAGTACACCATCTCACTTGTCCATTTATGGGCATGCGAGTTGTTCCTGCTCATTGGTTATTGTGAATAGTGCGGATACAGACCTTGGTGTACATGTTTCTGCATGGGTTTGGTTTCACTTTTTTCCTGGCTATTTTGCCTAAGCTTAAAATTGCTGAGTCATATGGAAGCTAATTTGTTTTTGTTTTTGTTTTTTTGTTTTTTGAGACAGGGTTTCTCTTGTATTCCTGGACTCATTTTGTAGACCAGGCTGGCTTTGAACTCAAAGAAATCCACCTGTCTCTGCCTCCTTAGTGCTGAGATTAAAGGGTGTGTGCCATCATGCCCAGCCTGGAAACTAACTCTTTTTTGTTTTTAAGGATGTATTTATGGTTGGACATGGTGGCACATGCCTTTAATCCCAGCACTTGGAGCCAGAGGCAGGTGGATCGCTGTGAGTTTGAGGCCAACCTGGTCTTACACAGTGAGTCCAGGACAGCCAAGGCTAAACAGAGAAACCCTGTCTTGAAAAACCAAAAAGAGAAAAGAAAAAAAAAAAACCCATGTATTTATTTATTATTATGTATACAGTGTCCTGCCTGCATGTACACCTGTAGGCCAGAAGATCACATTATAGTTGGTTGCTGGGAAACTCAGGACCTCTGGAAAAGCAATCAGTGCTCTTAACCTCTGAGCCTTCTCTCCAGCCCTGGAAACTAACTCTTAAAGGAATAGTAAGATTTTGTGTGTGTGTGTGTGTGTGTGTGTGTGTGTGTGTGTGTTGTGTGTGTGTGTGTAAGACAGGCTTTTCTGTAAAACTATGGCTGTCCTGGAACTAGCTTTATAGAAGGCTGGTCTTGAACTCATAGAACACACCTGTCTCTGCCTCTCAACTGCTGGGATTAAAGGCCTGCACCTGTAAGATTATGTGTTATATATATGTGTGTTTATATATATAATTATTTATTGTATACGAGTGCTTTGTCTGCCGAAGAGAGCACAGATCACATTATAGATGGCTGTGAGCCACCATGAGGTTGTTGGGAATTGAACTCAGGACCTCTGGAAGAGTAGCCAGTGCTCTTAACCTCTGAGCCATCTCTCCAGCCCCAGGATTATATATATATATTTAAGATCCTATGTATGTATATGAGTCCTCTATTTGCATGTATGACAGGCTGAAAAGGGCATCAGATCCCATTATAGATGGTTGTGAACCACCATGTGGTTGCTGGGAATTGAACTCAACCTCTGGAAGAGCAGACAGTGTTCTTAGCTGCTGAGCCATCTCTCTAGCCCCAAGATTTTTAAGGTAGATGCATTGTTTTAAATTTCTAGTAGTAGTACATGACGATTTTTTTAAACATCTTTGTCAAAACTTATTATTGTCTGTTTTTGTTTTGCTTTTTTGTTTTGTTTTGTTTTTTGTTTTTTCCAAGACAGGGTTTCTTTGTGGATCTCTGGCTGTCCTGGACTCACTTTGTAGACCAGGCTGGCCTTGAATTTACAGAGATCCTCTAGCCTTTGCCTCCTGAGGGCTGGGATTAAAGGCGTGTGCCACTGGGCTTGTCTGACTTTTTTTATTATAATCACCTTAAGGGGTGTGAGTTGGTATCTCAGTATGGATGTTTGGTTGTATTATTATTATTATTATTATTATTATTATTATTATTATTATTATTATTAATTACCAAGATCGTTTTCTGTGCAGCTCTGGATGGCTTAGATCTCTATGTAGACCAAGTTGGTCTCAAACTGCCTGCCTCTGCCTCATTAGTGCTGGGATTACAGGCACGCCTGACTTGAGTTGGAGGCTTTCTTTATATCTCTATAAATTTTGATATGTGAAAACCATTGGTTAGAGCTGCCATAGGATTATAGGTTACCTTTTTTGAATTAGCTTTAAGGTTCAAGACCCACCAGATGGCGCTGTTTTAAAAGATAAATGTATCGAGATTGTATGCCTAGTACCACTTCTTGGTGTACTCTGGGGATTGTAGTCTCGTGGCTTTCGGTTCTACAGAAAAGACCAGCTCCCAAACTGTGACTGGGAGAATAACCACACATTAGACAAGTGGGATTTAAAAAGGAAATGACACTGAAAACCACTTGTTTCTGTATATGGACTTAAGCAGCTTCTTAGGAAGGAGATAGTAAAGGTTATTTGTTTCTCACTCAGCACCTTTCCTATCCAGGACTCAATTATAGACCAGGCTGGCCTCAAACTCACAGGGATCCGCCTGCCTCTGCCTCCCTGGGTCCTGGGATTAAAGGCATGCGCCACCACGCCCGGCTCCTATGAGCAGTTTTCAAAGTTGTTCTCTACTGTTCTTCTCTTGTTCTCTTATGGATGCCTCTTCGTTTTTTCACTGCGTGTGGATATGTGTTGATGCATGTACCACCCGTGCATATGGAGGGCAGAGAACGTCTCTGTGGAGTCATTTCTGTCCTTCCAACTTCATGTGGGTTCTGGGGATTGAACTGAGGCCATTGGCTTGCATGACAAGCACTTCTTCCTGCCGAGTCATCTTGCTGACCCTCTCCTTGGTTTTCAGAATAGACTAGGCTGAATGGCCAGCAGCTGCCAGGGTCCTCCCGTCTGCCCTTCCCCAGCTCTGGGAGTACAGGCATGCACGACTGCTCTCTGGCCTTTGTACATGGGTACTATGGATTCAACTAGGCCACCACACTTGTACAGCAGGTACTTCACCAACTGAGCTTCATAGAAGCCATCTAACCCTGAAAATTCTTCTATATGTCCCTTCCCAAACCAGCCAGTTAATGAGGCTTAGTCACTGCTGCTTCTGTGACCTACAAATGAACTCTTGACTCTTCAGAGGTCTTTTTGGAGCCCACAATGTGATGAGGATGCCCCGGTCTAGTTCCCCCTGTCCCATGTGCTCTTACTGTCACCACACAGAACCTGGGGAACACATCTCATCCCCAAGGCTGGCCCGTGAATGTGAATCCTGAAGTAGGAAGGCTGGTGTTTGCCCTGTATCAAAACTTCAGGCCAAGGAGCCCTCCCTGTCTACAGACTTAGAATCTGGGGCCGTTGTCTCTTGGCTTCTTTTCATCCTTCTGCTGACTTGGTTTCTGTGTGTCGTTATCTCCTCTTTAGTCATCTTCCTCTCCAGACTTAAAATTCCTTTTCAGATACAGAGGTAGCCCTGTCCAGCAGAATATGCCAGACAGTGGCCATGATAGGAAACTCGGTTGTCCTAGCAGCTTTGGGAGAGTCAGTATTTTAGTTAGTTTCTGCCTGTTCTTTGCCCCAGGCTCTTTAGCCCGTTTCTCAGGCCTGCACCAGGCATTGTGCTCACTGACTTCTGCCTGGCCGGGCTTTTGCACATGTTGCCCAGGTTAGGCACCAGAAAGCACAATGGATGTGGTATAGAACTTCTGTCAGAGATAGGAAAAGAGGCTTGGGGCCAGTCTCCCAGGCAAAGGAGGGAAATTCAGCACAGTGGCAGAAACTTACGGTGTAGTTTCACATGATATGGTCAGTTGTGTCCTATTATCTCAGTAGCCATATCTGATAGTTTTTTGGGGGGGTTGTTTGTTTGATTTTGGTTTTTCGAGACAGGGTTTTTCTCTGTAGCCTTGGCTGTCCTATACTCTCTTTGTAAACTAGGCTGGCCTTGAACTCACAGAGATCTGCCTGCCTCTGCCTCCCGAGTGCTGGAATTACAGGCATGTGCCACCACGCCCAGCCCTGATAATTTTAAAAATTATTCTTTCACAATTTTATGCATACATATTGTCTTAGTGTTCTATGCTGTGAAGAGACATTGTTGTAACCTGCTTAAAACTGTAGCTCCTTCCTTAACACCTGCTTTCATCTTTAGCATAACAGGAGCCATTTTGATCCTAAGGTGAAATTCAGTTCCGGTTCTCAGGCTCCACCTGCCTGGAGCTTGAACCGCCTTTTACTTACAATTCAATACTTGGTGAACATTCTGCTTGAATTAATGATATATGCTCTGCTTAAACAAACCCACAATACCCTGCTATGTCCCTTTGTCCCAGAATAGTGGGGAACTGGAAAGTCCCCAAGTCTGTATCCTAGCCAATCAGCTTAAAATGCTTTGTCTAGCTACCTGGATACATTGTGCCCAGAACAAAATCAATTCTTCTTGCGTTTAACTAATCATAATGATGTAATTCTGCTTCCCACCTGTTTACCTGGTTGTCACCTGGTTATGATTTTTCTTATAAAACGCTTGCCTCAGAAGCAGACCAATGTCACAGTTTGGCTCCTGAGTCCACTGTGTCCCTTGCCATGGTCATTCTTGGTGTGTTGTATTTAATAAACCATCAGTATCTCACTGAGATTGGTGCTCAGTTGGTTTGTGTGGCAATTCTTGTACTACAGCAATTGTGACCAAAGCAAAGCTTATAAAAGAAGGTATTTAATAGGGTGCTTGCTTACAATTTCAGAGAGTTAGACCATTATCATGGAGGGCAGCATGGTGACAGGCATGGTATGGAGAAATAGCTGAGAGCTACATCTTAATCTACAGGAAGCAGGCAGAGAGAGAGAGAGAGAGATAGACAGACAGACACTGGCATGAAACCTCAATGAGCCTTTAGGGGCCAATCTTTGATCATACTCTTCACCATTACCCTTTCATTTTCTTCCCCTTGTACCCACTTTTCCCAACAAGCCCCCTCTTACTTTCATGCCTCCCCGCCTCTCTCAGTTTTTGTTTTTTGAGACAGGGTCTCTCTGTGTAGCCTTGGCTGTCCTAGACTTGCTTTGTAGACCAGGCTGGCCTTGAACTCAAAAGCTATATGCTTGCCTCTGCCTCCTGAGTGCTGGGACTGCAGGCGTGCGCCACGGTGTCCAGCTTCTCATACCTCTCTTGTGAGGCTCACTACATTTAATTGGGGGGTCTGGTAACTTTTTAAAAAATTTAAAGTGTGTGAAGACAAGGATTTTTATCTCTTATTCATTTTCAAACCTTACCTACTGCCTTCCCTCTGCCTTGCACACATACAAGGTTTTTGGTTTTTTTTTTTTAAGTTCTCATAGTTCTAACAAAGATTTACAACAGAGACTGTCCCCTTTCTTTCTTTTTTGTTTTTTCAAGACAGGGTTTCTCTGTGTAGCCTTGGCTGTCCTAGACTCATTTTGTAGACCAGGCTGGCCTCGAACTCACAGCGATCCATCTGCCTCTGCCTCCTGAGTGCCTGGATTCATTCTTTCTTTCTTTCTTTCTGTTGTTTTGTTATTGTTGTTTTTGTTTTGTGCTGTTGTGGTTTTGAGACAAGGTCTCTCTTTCCAGCACTGGCTGTGCTGGACTCGTTTTGTAGACTGGGCTGGCCTCGAACTCACAGAGATCTGCCTGCTCTGCCTCCTGAGTGTTTCGATTAAAGGTGTGCACCACCACTCCCGGCTGTCTCCCTTCTCGAAGGAAGTATTTGGTGTTCCTTTTGAATATAGAAGTAAAACAACAAAAATAAGAGGGCGCTGGAGAGATGGCTCAGTGGTTAAGAGCACCACCTGTTCTTGCAGAGGTCCTGAGTTCAAGTCCCAGCAACTGCTGTCTATAATGTCATATGATGCCCTCTTCTGGCCTGCAGGTGTACATGCAGATAAAGCACTCATACACATCACACACACACACACACACACACACACACACACACACACACACACATGCACGCATACATACACACACATACACAAGGAAGCTGATTAATTAGATAAATGAGTTAAAGAATATGGAAAATGTTTTCAGTAGCCTTATTTTTTACCTGTACATCATACATGTACACATGTGTACATAAGCACATACATTGGCCTTCTTCCTTAGAGGCATCTGCCTGAAAGGAGCCTCTGGTTTTATTCCATTCACACACCAACTTTACATTCAGGTATATTGTGCTGTCCTGGGGGCAGCATGGGTGGGTATGCTGGCTGCTAAAGCGGGTGCTGGAATTCTCGGTCACAATCTGAGGCTCCACATGCTCTTGGTCAGAGTTGTGTCCTAGCTTGGATACTAGAAAAGGCGTGACCACTGAATCTTGTTCTTCCCTTGTCCCTGGAGAGTGGTTGTCCCCTTCCCAAGCTTTAATCAGAAGCTGTTGATTATTCTGCAGACTAGGGGAGACCTTGAATGATGATATGAAAATCAAGCCAATCAATCAGCATTAGCAGTAATGATATGAGTTGGTATCGCCTCTGGAGCCCTCTTGATGCTATTTTAAATTGCCTTTGAAAAATCTGTTTTACAGAAAGGAAGAGGTTTTATCAGAATGTCAGCATCTCACAGGGGGAAGGTGAGTATTTTTGTGACTGGTTGGGCTTATTTCTGTCTCCAGCCAGATCAGTGGTGGCACTTTTGTCAGATGTTGTCTTTTTGTGCACCAGGTTGGTTGCTAAAATACAGGCGCAGTCACTTGAATCCACAATGCCTGAGAATGTTTCATTTGATCTTTTAAGGTGGCTTTGAGATAAACCTGGACCACAGAAAGCTGAAAACTCCCCAAGCCAAGCTTTTTACTGTTCCCAGCGAGGCTTTGGCCATAGCAGTGGCCACTGAATGGGACTCCCAGCAAGACACCATCAAGTTCTACACCATGCACCTGGTAACAAACAGCCCTGTAGCAGCAGACTTTTCTCATACAAACTTCTACCTAATGCTCATCAAGCCTTTCTGGCAAAATTTTACATTTCCTTCCATATTCTCACAAGGCTCTGGGGCAGGCTCCTGTCTGCCTGTCTGCAGCCACACTTAGCCATCTGTCACTGAACAGCCCAAGCCTTTTCCCTGCCTGGCCTGGCCACTGCGGTTCTCTACTTGGAACACGGTGCTGAGTGAGTGACTGGGTTTTCCCCTGGTCTCTACAGAAGTTACCATTGATGACTCCCAGTGGCAACCCCATCCCGTTTTTGTTGTTGTTTGGTTGGTTTTAGTGTTTTGAGACAGGGTCTCATGTCGCAGGCAGGGACTTGAACTTGATTTATCGTTGCAAATGATCTTGAACTTTACTGCCTGAGTGCTGGATGACGGGCATGTCATCTCATGCCCTGTTTGTGCAGTGCTGGGGTTGAACCTAGGATTTCATGCATGCTAGGTAAACACTATGTCTTAGTCACATCTCATTTTTTTTTTTTAATTACTTTTAATTTTTTTGAAACAGGGTCTTTTTATGTAGCTCTGGCTGTCCTGGAACTTGCTATGTAGACCAGTCTGGCCTCAAATTCATAGAAATCTTCCTGCTTCTGCTTCCCAGGTGCTGGGGTTAGAGGTGTGTCCTGTCTTGCGAGAGCCCAATCTTTATTTTATTTACCTTTATTTTTTGTGCATTGGCATTTTGCGTGCATACTTGTCTATGTAAGAGTGTCAGATCTTGGAGTTACAGACAGTTGTGAGCTGCCATGTGGGTGCTGGAATTTGAACGTAGGTCTTCTAGAAGAGCAGTCAGTGCCCTTAACTGCTGAGCCATCTCTCCAGCCCCTTTTATTTTTCATTATGGCAGCTAGTCATTTGTTTTGTCAACACTTAGTTTGTAGTAGTGGTGTTTTTTATTTAC
>OU015755.1:89909262-89920301 GCA_907169655.1 Acomys percivali | reverse complement strand
TGCTGTGGCTGTGACAGTGGCTCTGATGGAAGGCTCTAGTGTGCTGTCAGCTGTATGGCAGATGCGGTGTATGCATTCTTGAGCCCCACAGGTGGGTGACAACAGTTTTTTACCTTGTCACTCAGACCACATTATGCAACACATCCTTGGACAACCCAACCCAGCGAAACAAGGATCAGCTGATCCGAGCAACTGTGAAGTTCCTGGACACTGACACCATCTGGTAAGTGACATTGGAGGAATAGTCCTCGTGGGTGGTGTGAGCCTCTTAGTCTGTTTTGTTTCATTTGTCCAAAGCATATCAGTGGGGGAAAGGCAGGGCAGCTTAGCTCCCATCAACTGACCTTTCTGCGTCTTTATTCAACTGAGCTGTACCACCTGACTCTATGGTTGTCCCCTTGGATGAAGGCTCCACTCCAGGAGGTGGCATTTGGTCCTTGGCCAGGAGCAGGGTCTTGGTGGAGCTGTCACTGAACTTCTAGTACAGCACTTGTGTCCAGTGGATGTGGATCTCATTTTTATTGCAGATCTGCTTTCAAGTAGCACTAACATGACTGTAAATTTGGACCTGTCAAGTATTTAGATAGTGGATTGCAACTCAAGCTACACCAGAATTCCCTGGAGGGCATGTGGAAACATGGCTAGAACCCCAGAGGTTCTGCTCATCATCAGTGGGACTTCTCTGAGAAGGTATCCTGTTAACGAGCTTCCCAAGTGAGGCTACAGCTGCTGCTGCTGGCCCAAGGCTGTACTCTGAGAACCACTGTGCTGTGGGACAAGACTTAGGCTGCTGGGTGGTTGGTGGAAAGTTTTGCTGTTGCCCTTTGCATTTTCCTTTTCTGCCCCTCAATGAAGGACTTGTACTTTTTTATTAATGAAGGTGGTTTTTACAATGAATTAGCTACAGGGTGGAAGAGCCAGAGACATTAGTGGAGCTTCAAAAGAACGAGTGGGACCCAATCATAGAGTGGGCTGAGAAAAGGTAAGATGCGCAGCCTCACGGGGAACACTTAGTAGGCCTGCTGGTGGGTTGGGTGCTGGGGTCAGGGCTGCCCAGCACAGCTGAACTCTCAGGCTGGCTTCCTGAGCTCGAGCCCCCTCAGGTACTGAGAGGTGGGGATTACCTCAGAAAACATGTTCCTCAAATTCATTTTGGCCATCATGCCCTGAGTACCTGCTACTGGAGTATACTACGACAAATGTAGGGGTACTCTGTGTCCCCAAGAAGCATGAAAGACCCCAGGCTTCTAGCCCCAAGCAAGTCTCTGAGCTTTGGTTTCCTTGACGTGAAATGAGCTAACCCTGCCTGCCTGCCAGGCTGATGGAAGGGTAAACCAGCAACGTGCTTAGCATTCTACTCGGCAGAGGGGGCAGTTCAAATTTTGGTGGTTTTTTGTTTTTTGTTTTAAATCTTTTTCGTCATTACTGCACTGTCAAATAAAACTCACAGTGTATGCAGATGAACAGAAGTCAGGATAGCTTCCTGCAGCGTTGAGAGTACCGCCTTGTGGGTGTGTGGTTTCCAGGGATTGATTATACTCAGCTGTTTCCTTGGGCTCCAGTGCGCACTGAATGGAACAGGTGTTGATAGGCAGCAAAGTAAATTCAGTCAGTTCTTTCCAAGTGGCATGTGGAAGGCATGGTTGTCACGGTGCTGCCTTGTCTGCAGCGTTTGGAAACAAATGCCTAGATCACTTTTCTTCTGCCGTAACAATTTCCACAGAAATAATCACCTGTTACCCATTTCCTGAATACTCACAATGGCCCAGGCTGAGGGGGCTGTTTTTATTTGTTTGTTAGGCACTATGTAGTCCCCACTACCCTTCTTCTGCTCCTGCTCATCCTGCCTCTGTTTTCTGAGGGCTGTGATTATAGGTGTGCACCTCCCTGCACTGCCACCTGAGACTGTAAAGCGAAAACATGTATGCCATGTCTGGGATTTTGTTTGTTTGGTTGGTTTTTGCTTCTAGTCAGAAGCTGGACAGCTCTTAAGAGAGTGTGCCAAGGGCCTAGAGAGATGGCTCAGTGGTTAAGAGCACTGCCTCCTCATCCAAAGGTCCTGAGTTCAATTCCCAGCAACCACATGGTGGCTCACAACCATCTATACTGGGATCTGATGTCCTCTTCTGACATGTAGGCATACATGCAATAGAGTGCTTATATGTAAAAATAAATAAATCTTTTAAAAAGAAAAGAGAGAGAGTATGCCAAAGACATGTTGATGCCTTTTCCCTTAGATATGGTGTGGAGATCGGCTCCTCCACCAGCATAATGGGACCCAGCGTCCCTTCACACACCCGAGAAGTGCTTACCAGCCACTTGTCCTCTTACAACATGTGGGCCCTGCAAGGTACAAGTTGGGCTTCTGTGGGCCTGGAGGGGTGGGTATATATTGACACATCCCTGTTGTACTCTGAGCATGGAGGCTGGATGGCTCTGATGCCTGACCTTTTTCCTTAAGCACTCCAGGGTCACACACCCTCCAGGAAAAACCTCAACATCGTATATCATTAGTTTGGACCCATACACCCAAATACTGCGTGAGGCTTGGGGCATACCCTAATTAACTAGGTTCAGGTCATATGCCTATGCAGGAAGAGGCAGAGGTAGGTCTTACAGAAGAATGTGCCAAGCTCAGATGGGTGCTAGGATGGTGTTCTCCCCCACTCCATGAGGGAACAGAAACTGACATGCAGTAGGCTACAGGTACTGACTTGGCTTGTGTCCCCCACCCCTAGGTATTGAGTTTGTAGTGGCCCAGCTCAAGTCCATGTTGCTGACCTTGGGGCTAATTGACCTGCGCCTGACTGTGGAGCAAGCTGTGCTTCTGTCACGCCTGGAGGAGGAGTACCAGGTAAGGTTCTGATCTCAGTCCCCACCCCACCCTTTCTGATTCAGACTCACTGAGTTTTATTACTTTGTACACATTGAAAAAAAAAAATCAAACTAAGGAACTATAAAGGTAGAAGTGTTGCTGGGGCTAGGGGTGTGGCCCTGGGGTCCGTCACCAGCACCACACACGCATATACGCATGCGTGCAACAGGTGTCAGAGTTGCCCAGCACTCTCCTTGTCCCCCAGCTCCTCTCCAACAAGAGCGCGACTGAGTAGGAGTTATATTTACTCACACTTAACATAAGAATAAACTGGGTACTAGATTGCGCTTCTGGGGAATGTTCTCTTGGGGTTTGCACTCCCGTCTGAATGGTTAGGGCTAAGGCCTCCACTGTGCACTTGGGGGCTTATGGACGGATAAAGGTATTTGGCCTCATCTACCCTGCTTTATGCTTCTAAGTCAGTAGAGTTCACGTCCTGATGTTTCTCCTGGCTAGCAGAGGAGCCAAGGAGTAGCTGCTGCATACACACGTTTGATTTAGGAGGCAGGAAAACTAAGGTTTTGCTGTGCCATTGTTTGTATTTTGGTTTTCTGTTTCGGTTTTTGCTGTGTTTTGTTGAGAGAGTCCCATGTGGTCCAGACTAGCCTTGAGCTCATTGTGTATTAGCGCCGTACCATGGACTTCAACTCTCCTGTCTCCACCGCCCAAGTGCTAGGATTATGGATATGTGCTACAATGCATTGTTATTTTGGCTTTTCTGAGACAGGCCTTGTATATAGTCCTGACTGGTCTGTAACTCACTGTGTAGACTAGCCTGGTCTGGGACATACAGAGATGCTTTTGCCCTTGCCTCCTGAGTATCGATGTGTGCATGCTACTGGGCCTGGCTTTTGTTTGCATTTTCATTTTATTCTCTCTGTGCCTCTCTGTCTCTCTGTATGTCTGTATGTTCACATTTGTGCAGGTGCATATGCAACTTAAGGATACATGTGTGCATTCTGGTGGAGGTTGACATGAGGTGTTTTCCTCAGTTCTTCTCTACCTTAATATTGAGGTCTCTTACTTGAACCCAGAGTTCACCAATTTAGCTAGTTAAGTTAGCCAGTTGCTCTTGAGAATTCCTGCCTCCACCTCTGGAGAGCTAGGGTTGTAAGTGGGCTGCCACACCCACTCGGCTTTTATGTGGTTGCTGAGATCTGAACTTGTGTCTTCATCCCTGTGTGACAGTGCTGAGCCATCTCCCCAGCCCCTTGTTTGCATCTTTAACACTGAGAACTGTGTTCCCTGTGGTCCTGTGGGTGTCCCTATCGCTCCAGCCTCAGAAGGTTAATGCTAGTAGGAGTTGGTTCCTATAGGATTAAAAACTCTTTTGGAATATTAATGTTCTGCTTGGGAAAATGCCAGGGGCAACCTATTTCTATGCCGCAGAGGAGAGCCATTCACTGAATTCAGGCCATTCCACGGGAACGGCCGATGTCAGCTTTTAGGACTGTAGAGCTGGTACAAAACCAGGAAATCTGGCTTCTAGCTTGGACTCTGCTTTTGGCTATGGGAACAAGGCCAGACAGTCCTCTGAACTTTGGATTTGATCCTACAAAACGAGGGATGACCTGAAGTAAATGTGAAAAGTATCTCAGATGATGTATTTCAGTTGTGCAAACCAAGACCAGGCACCCAGAAATGCAGGGAGCTTGTGTGGCCTGAAAGATTTTGTATTCCCAGGTGATCTGGCCAGGTCTGCTGGACTCCAGCAGGGAGAGGCCAGCAGCGGGGGTTTGGAGACACTCATGTCTGCCCAGACACAGGGGGGCCAGAGTGCCTCCCCTTTGTTACAGCTCTGAGAGCGGCTACAGCTGGCTGCCGGTGTGCTGCACAGTCACTGCTGTTCTGCTGCTCCTTAGGGGTCAGACCCAAGTTGCCTGTGGCCTGGCTTCACTTATTTTCTGCACTCCCATGGTAGTGCCTACAGCCCTGAAGAACAACGAGATATAACTTGTAGACAATGGCAGTTTGCAGGCCACTTCATGCTGGCTTCCTGGTCTTAGGTGCAAAATAAAAGGTCACGTGGGTAAGGCTCCATTAGAGGAGACACAAAGGGATTCTGGCGCTCTCCCATTTAGCAATGGGCCGCCCCTAAGCTGGGGTACACTCCTCCCTGACTATCTAAGCCCCAGACAGCAAAAATGCCAGATCCAGCTTCCTGGATGTTTTTACCGGAGAGCCCACATGAATGAGTCTTACGTGTTTGCCAGAGTCATGGCTCACCACTCTTAGCCCCGTGATGGGATGGACTGTGACTCAGGTCACCAGGCAAGGCTGCTCATCTGGAAGCTTGTTTTTACCTCTCTTTAGATCCAGAAGTGGGGCAACATTGAGTGGGCCCATGACTACGAGCTCCAGGAGCTGCGCGCTCGCACTGCTGCTGGCACCCTTTTCGTCCACCTCTGCTCGGAAAGTTCCACAGTCAAGCACAAGCTCCTGCAGGAGTGAGGCCTGGTTGTACGCGCTGGCTGGAAGGAGCTGCACAGACACAGCTGGTTGTACGCGCTGGCTGGAAGGAGCTGCACAGACAGCCTCACTGATCTGGGCTTCCCTGGCTGTTGGGTCTCTGGAGCCAGTGAAACTCTACTGGCCTGTACCTGAGGTTCTCTCAGCCTATGCCTGTGGGGCTGCCCAGCCTGTACCTGGGTCTTCCCTGGCCTTGTGGCCTGGCCTTATCCAGAAACACCCTGCGATGCCCAGGAGACACAGTGTGCCTGTCTTGAGGTCAGGCAACTTCCGATCCAGGCACCCTTGGCCTAGTGAGGGAGGGAGATGAGTGGCACAGGGACTTTCTCTTGATCCCTATCTTATTAAATATTTTTTCATCCTGGAAATATATCAAGCCTCATTTTCATTTGAGCCTCGGCATTTCTCCATTCTGAGCTCTGATGTCATTTTTACGTCTGCTACCAGTGGCTGGGGATCTCGTGGAGGTGGGGGGAGAGGCAGGAGACAAGCACATGACCACACACAACCGTTTTTCATCTTCAGCCCTCAGCCTGAGTGCATTTTCATCAGATGATCTTTTGAAAGTGAGTCTTTGGTCTAAGCTGGTTGCTTACTGTTTGTTCTTTCTATTCTTTAAAAATAAAAAATAAAGATTTACTCTTAAAAATACAATTTGTGGGGCTGGAGAGATGGCTCAGCAGTTAAGAGCACTGATTGCTCTTCCAGAGGTTGTGAGTTCAATTCCCAGCAACCACATGGTGGCTCACAACCATCTATAATGTGATCTGACACCCTCTTCTGGCCTGCAGGTGTACATGCATGCAGAGCACTGTATACATAATAGTAAATAAGTAATTTTTTAAAAAAATACAAGTTGGAGTTCGAAGCCAGCCTGGTCTACAAAGGGAGTCCAGGACAGCCAAGGCTACCCAGAGAAACCCTGTCTCAAAAAAAAAAAAACCAAAAAAACCCAAGTTGTTTGTAGGTTAAATGCAGAGGTGGTCCTGACCTGGTTACTAACATGCAGTGTTATGATCTGGATCTGGAGTGACTTCCCATTGTGGATTTATGTCCTCTGGAATTATGGACACTGATTTCTTAAAATCAGGGCAGCTGTAATACCCACACATGATTGGGCTCATTAATATCCCTTCCTCATGGGCAATGGGAGGGTTCATCAGGCTGCCTCCTCCCTAAAACTAGATAAATAGTTAATGATTGCTGGAGTAAGTGGGCAACTCTGCTGCAAGTAACCCTAACATTTATTTGGTTCTCCGGGCTGGACTGGGTGGAATTGTTTCTTTGGTTTGTCATTATCTCCAGTTAGTAGCAGACTCTTCAGAAATAACATATACTTGGTGCGGAGTATGTGTGGACATGAGTGAACCAGTTATGAGTCTGGGAGGAGCATCTGCAGCTGAGGCTGAGCCATCTGTGGGTGGACATCAGTCCCTGTGTGCAGGCCTCTCCCATATGGTACATGGTAATTCTTGCTGTAGTGGCAGTTGTGTGGCCCCTGCTAAGAGGAACAAGACCTGAATCTGAGACTCTGAAGGTGGAGGCTCCCTGTGGTGGGGTGATACAGGGTTGTCGGAGGATTACACATGGCTGTTGTCTTGTAAGTAATAGAGATGGCAAGCCTCCTCCATGAGTGGGGTCTGTGGGTACAGGGGACGGCCACGAATGGCTGATGGACTCATTGCAATTGCAATCTCTGTGGATTATTCCTAAGCAGGGTATGATAGCAGATACATGGGGTTTTGTTTTTGCTTTTGAGTTTTGTTTGTTTGTTTGGAGACAGGGTTTCTCTGTGTAGCTTGGCTGTCCTGGACTCACCTTGTAGACCAGGCTGGCCTCCAACTCATAGCCAAATTAAGGACTTTGGAACATACATAAATGCACCATATTTTTATTAGATTTAAATAGAAATAATGAGAGGTAATGAAAGACAAAAGTTGTCAATATCAAAATAAAAATGAAACTTAGTGGAAATAGTTAAATGTGAAGAAGTGTGCAAGAACAGAACACCATGACACTTTCAGAATCATTCCCCATCAGAAGGAGATGCTTCTGGAAGTAAATGTTAACAGTGACTCCTAACAGAACGTAACAAGGAATTTAAATTTTCCCAACAAACGGTCAGGCTTTGTGCTTTATGGTTTGTTTTTGTTGTTGTTGCTTGTTTAAGACAGTGTCTCACTCTATAACCCAGGCTAGTCTGGGACTCTGTAGCTCAGGCTGACCTTAGACTTGCCATCGTCCCGCCTCAGCCACCTACGTGTTGGGATTACAGGTGTGTGCCACCATACCTAGTAGTACGTACTGTCTCTGAGCTGCTCGAATTGGGAATGTTTTTACTTTATCTTATTTTACTTTATTATGTGTATTTCTACTTTGCTTGCATGTGTGTATGTGTGCCATGTGCATGTAGTGGCCAGAAGAGGTCAGAGATGGTTGTGAGCTGCCATATTGGTGTTTGGAATCAAACCCTGGTCCTTTTAAGAGAGCAGCAAGTGGGGCTGGAGAGATGGCTCACTGGTTAAGAGTGCCGCCTGCTCTTCCGGAGGTCCTGAGTTCAATTCCCAGCAACCACATGGGGGCTTACAACCATCTATACTGAGACCTGATGCCCTCTTCTGGCTTGCAAATGTTCATGGAGACAGAACACTATATACATAATAATAAATAAAATCTTTAAAAAAAAAAAGAGAGAGAGCAGCAAGTGCTCTTAACTACTGAGCCATCTCTTTGTTCCTCAAAAAAACTATTTTTAAGCCAGGTGTGTTGGTGCATGCCTGTAATTCCAGCACTTGGGGGAAGCAGAGGCAGGCAGATTGCTGTGAGTTCGAGGCCAGCCTGGTCTACAAAGTGAGTCCAGGACAGCAAAGGCTACACAGAGAAACCCTGTCTCGAAAAACCAACAACCAAAAACTACTTTTGTGTGTTTGTTTGTTTTGTTTCGTTATTGGAGACAGGGTCTTTCTTGTGTAGCCTTGGGTGTTTTGGAACTTACTCTATAGACCAGGCTGACCTGGAACTCACAGAGATCCACTTGCCTTTGCCTCCAGAGCGCTGGAATTAAAGGTGTGTGCCACACCTCCCTCCTGGTGAGGGATTTTTTTTTTCCTTAATTAGAAGACCCACTTCAAATCCAGATCTTTGAGATGGGAAGATCCACCTTTAATCTGAGCCACACTTTCTGCTGGCAGCCTGTATAAAGGACAGGGAAGAAGGAAGCTGCTCTCTGCCTGCTTGCTCTCACTAACAAGTCCATTCTTCACTGGCATGAGAGCCCACTTCCTCTGGATTCCTGAAGAGCAGCTGAGACATCCAGCTTTGTGGACTAAACAGCTACTGGATTCTTGGACCTTCTGATGGTAGACAGCCATTGTTGGACTAGCTGGACCACAGCCTGTAAGCCATTCTGATAAATCCCCCTTCTCTGTCTCTGTTTCTGTCTCTCTGTCTCTCTCACACACATGTATGTATGTATGTATGTATGTATGTATGTATGTATGTATGTATTTTTGTTCCTCTGGAGAGCCCTGACTAATACAGCAAGATTCCTGTCATGGTAAAGCTTTAAGTGAAAACTGCCGAGTCAGAGCTCACAAGGCTCTAGAAGACATTAAAGCTTGAGCAACAGCTCTCAGAAGACTTAGCTGAGCAGCAGAGATAAAAATAATGAAGCTTGTCCCCCCTCTCCCATCCCTAAAGTGAGCTGTGTGCATTTCTTTCCTACAAGAAAGTATATTGGGCATGGAGATATTGGCCCTGCCTTGAGTAGCCAGGTCTGGCCGAGGAGAGATGGAAGCCACAGGGGTGCTGGCTAACAGCCTGTTAGACCCTGGGAGCCAGACTAAGTAGCTGCTGTGATAGACGAGCATGGCCCTGCTCCTCCTCGGCCTCTGAGCTTATGGTTTGGAGAGAAGTGTGTTGGCCCCAGGGTGAGAAGACATGAAGGATTGATTATAGAGAATGTGTGGATGGCCGAGAGCTAAATACACAGTGCCTCCCATTGCACCACTATATAACCTTGATCCTTTGGGGAAATTATATAAACGGGGCCCTTTCATGCTGGAGCAGCTAACTTTTTTGTTTTTTTAGTATCCTTATCTGCTGAATCCCTGGTCCATTTGGCACTTGTTTGGAACAGATGGTGGTGTGCCTTCAGAGAACCTGCCCACTCTATAAAAAGGATCCATCACATGATGCTAATTTCTGAGAGGTTTGCAGATTTAGAAATCTATCTGAAGGACATGCAATGCACTTAGAGGAGCAAGGATGGGAAATCAGCCCATACAGGGGCCAGGCAGCAACTGGGAACATTTTGAAGAATTTTGTGATTAGGTAAGGCACAGTGCCACCTAACAAGGTGATTGAGAAATTCCCACAACACCCTGCACTTACCAAAACAAAACAAAAAACCAGGAGTGTCACCAAGCATGGCACATGCCTTTAATCTCAGCACTTGTGAGGCAGAGGCAGGCAGATCTCTGTGAGTTTGAAGCCAGCCCAGCCTACATAGTAAGTTCCAGGTCAGCCAGAGCTACTATATAGTGAGACCTTGTCTCAAAAAACAAAACAAAACAAAACAAAAACCCAAAATACAGGAGTATCAGTTCAGAAGGCACCTGCCTCATGAGTAGGAAAAGGCATACCCAGAAGAATAAGGCTACTGAATGAGAATTCCAGTGCCAGGGGTGGGCGGCCTCCCTATGAATGTTGATGAGGAGGTTCCTTACCTACATGAAATATATACACTTTCTACTGCTGTTAGTTGCATGCCAGAACCAGAACTAGATGCTCCTTCCCTACTGGCTGGTGCTGGAAGGTTAGAGAGCACTGTGTAGGCTGCAACGGGAACAACAGTCTTATGATGATCCTGCTCAGCTATCGACTTCATGTGTTAGGTTATCAGCATGTCACCCGTGCAAGATTTGGCCACTGGTGCAATAGTGGCATAGTATATTGGTACAAAACCAAACCAAACCCAAGCCCTACTTTTCATTTGAATTTAAGGCCCACTCCACAGTGGGGACCCATGCCAGGATAAAAATCAAGTGTGGAAGGAGGCTGGTCATAGGTTTTACTGGAGAAGCTATTGCTGTCTTGTTAAATGAGTAGGATTTGACTATTGGATTATGTGCACATCCTCTGGGTCTCACACTCTACTCCTGCTCCACCCCTGCCCTTTTGGGGCGGGGGGCAGACAATGTCTACCCCAGGCTTGTCTTAAACTCAGTGTATGGCTGAAGATGACCTTGAACTTGTGTTTTTCCTGGGATTACAGTTGTGTGCCCCAGTCTGATTTTCAAATTGGTTTCTAATGCCCCGAGATGTTTGCTATGGCTGGCCTTAGTCAACAGTGCTTCTTTTTGTACTGAAGAGTGCTGGTTCCTGCAGAGACACAACTGATCAAACGCTGGGAACAAGTGGGTAGGGGAGTGAGGCAGCCAGTGCTCTAGCAGTCCCCTCACCGAGGTACAGGGAGCACTGTAGAAAAGGCAGAGGACACAGTAGAGTATGTAGAGCTTTGTCCTTTAGGTGTGGCATGGCCATTGCCATCTGGAATCAGAGCAGCTGTGATCACCTGCATGAGACCCTCACAAGAGTGGCCCAATAATATTCTCTCATGGGAGGAGGAGAGAGCCCACAGGGATTTGTGTGTGTGTGTGTGTGTGTGTGTGTGTGTGTGTGTGTGTGTGTGTGT
>OU015755.1:89871806-89909252 GCA_907169655.1 Acomys percivali | reverse complement strand
TGTGTGTGTGTGTGTGTGTGTGTGTGTGTGTGTGTGTGTGTGTGTGTACCAATTGTTAGGGGGAGGGGAAGCCTCTGCCTGCAAATGGCCCATGTTCCTGTAAGTCATCCTAATTAAGCCCACGGGTCATTATGCTAGACTTAGATGGAATTGCTTCCTTAGTCTGTTGTTGCCCTACCTGAGGTAAGTAGAAATAAACTCCCCAGGAGATATTACCCTGTATCCCTAAAAGCCCATGTGAAAATGGCCATCTCACCCCCACCCCCGACCCCCAGTCTTTTTTTTTTTTCTTTTTCGAGACAGGGTTTCTCTGTGTAGCCTTGACTGTCCTGGACTCACTTTGTAGACCAGGCTGGCCTTGAACTCACAGTGATCCGCCTGCCTCTGCCTCCCAAGTGCTGGGATTAAAGGCGTGCGCCACCACGCCTGGCTCCGACCCCCAGTCTTGCTATTGGGTGGCAGAGCTTCATGGGAGATCTTTCTTCTTCTCCTCCTCCTCCTTCTTCCTCCTCCTCCTTCTTCCTCCTCCTCCTCCTTCCTCCTCCTCCTCCTTCCTCCTCCTCCTTCTTCCTCCTCCTCCTTCTTCCTCCTCCTCCTTCTTCCTCCTCCTCCTTCTTCCTCCTCCTCCTTCCTCCTCCTCCTTCTTATTCCTCCTCCTTCTTCATCCTCCTCCTCCTCTTCCTCCTCCTCCTTTTCCTCATCCTCGTCCTCTTCCTCCTCCTTCTTCCTTTCCCCCACCCCCAGAGATCTTTAGGTCACTGAGGATATGCTATCAAAGGGGATTCTGAGACCCCCGTCCTTCCTCTTCCTCTCACTTTTTGGCCATGAAGTGAGTGGTTTTGCTATACTGGGTGCACCTGCCATGATGGTGCCAGCTGATCATGGGCTGGACCCTCTGCAACTAAGATCCAGAATAACATGTTCTCTCTGTAGGGTGAGTGTGTGTGGTGTTTGTTCCAGTGACGGGATGCTAACACATGCATGTCTTCACTCATCTTCCACATCCTCTCCACACTGCCACCCCCATAGTCTTAGCAGTGGGCTTTGCTTCCTATTGCTGAGCCTAGTGGAAGGGCAATGTGCCTGGGTAACCAGCCTGAGTCCCTAATGTGCTTGGGATCATGCAGCCAAGCTCTGAGCTAAAGGAGCTGTAGCCTCTACCTTCAAGAGCAATGCAGGCCTCAGTGCTGTGGTGGGAGCTTCAGCCTCTCGCTTCTCTGGTCCTCAGCATCCAGAGTAGGGGAAGACAATGCCTTCAGCCCACGCTGGCCATGGCCAAGGGAAGAGCACTAGCCCTAGCTTAAATGACGCTAATGTTCTGCCATAACCACACCTCTGACTGACTGCCAGCCACCCAGATGTCTGTGTAGATGGCTTGGGATGTGCTCATACATGATTATTACCATGTTCTCCCTCCAAGAGTATACTGATAGCAGACCTTTATTTTTTATATTGAAAATGATTACCAAGGCTGTTGGGATAGGGGTGAACTAAGAGATTCCCATCACTTGGACTGGTCCAGGCTCTAAAGGGGGTCGCTGGCTGACACCTAGTCTATAATGTCACCACATTCCAGGTTGTCCAGCTCGCTCTGCATGTGGTCAATGTACTGATTGATCTCCTTCACTCGCTTGCGGTTCCTCATGATCTCATCTTTGTGGATCTGGGGAATGAAAGGAAAGCCAGGGCGCTCAGTGTATGTGACAGCTAGCATCATTTACTGAGGCCTGAGAGAGGGAAGGAAGATTTTACCTCAGAGATGCACCCACAATGTGCAATGCTGGTCTCTCTGACGCAGGAGTTACAGACACAATGAAGTATATGGGTTCAAGAATGCGACTGGAGGGGGCTGGAGAGATGGCTCAGTGGTTAGGAGTACTGACTACTCTTCCAGAGGACCGAGGTTCAATTCACAGCACTCACATAGTAGCCCACAACTGTCTGTAACTCTAAGATCTGACACCCTCACACAAACATACACACGGGCAAAACAAACACCAATGAACCTGAAATTTTTAAAAAGTGTGATTGGAGCTGGGCATGGTGGTGCATACTTGTGATCCCAGCACTCTGGGAGGCAGAGGCAGTTGGATCACTGTGAGTTCAAGGCCCGCCTGGTCTACAAATTGAGTCCAGGACAGCCAAGGCTACACAGAGAAACCCTGTCTCACAAAAAAAAAAAAAAAAAAGGAAAAGAAGAGTGACCGAGCCACGGTATCGCTATTGCAGAATTCTACAATCCTTAGCTCTTTTTCTTTTTTCTACTTGGTTTCTGATGGAAATTTGTACACTCTGGTTGGTAGCTAGAAAACCGGAGCCAGCCTGCTGGGTGGCTTGGCATTTCTTACCGTGTCTATTAGATGTGTACACCAAGAGTTGATTCCAGTCACCAGCTCATCTTCTCGGTTGTCAATCTTTAGGAGGTGGATGTCATGCGATGCCCCAACGGCATTAACAATTGTGTCTTTGTCGACAAAAAGCTGAAAAGTGAGAAGGTCTACATGAGATCATGTATGCCATTAGCCCTGAGCACAAAGTGAGGGAGCTGGATAGAAAAGCGGCCCCTGGGAGTCCCCAGGCTGTGTGGCACACCCACTGCAGAGCCCATACTGTATTGGTCACTTTGTGCCAGCTCATCCTTGGGCAACAGCCTGCTCCTCAACCCGAGCTGTGGCAGGTGTCATGCTGCCATCCCCATCAAAAGCATATTTTCTCCAGGGAGCTGGCAGGTGGCTAGCCAGAGCAGCCTCACTAGGGAGATCAGCTCTCACAAAGCCTCTTTCTAGGTAGTCCTAAACCTCCTCCAGTCAGGCTGTTCCAACCCTGGCCCTGTAAACTGATAGGTGTCCACCTCCCATTTGTCTCCACTACTTTTCACATAGACAGAGTCAAGCTTTGTTTCCACTGGGGTCTGCTTTGCCTTGGCTTGCTCTTGACACTGTTTCATCCTTTTAGAGAGCTACTTAGTACAACTATTCACCTTCTAGTGAGCCTGGCTGGCTCTAGGCGCAGACTCTGGCTGGAATGGGGAAACTGTAGCAGTCATTCCCTGGGGCAGGGAAGCTTGCTGGGTCCCCGAGGAAGCAGTGCTCCACTCTAGAGCCCAAGGTACTTGGAAACACAAGAATGGCAAAGGACCTGGGTGTCCTCTGTTCAGAAACCGCAGGTAAAGCATACACAGGGGAGCATCGCTTATCTGAGCCTTAGGTCTTGCAGGAATATCTGCATAGGTTTTTGTTTGTTTGTCTGTTTGTTTGTTTCTGAGAACAGGTCTTTCTGTGTTAGCCTTGGCTGTTCTGGACTCGCTTTGTAGACCAGGCTGGCCTCAAACTCACAGGGATCCGCCTGCCTCTGCCTCCCTAGTGCTGGGATTAAAGGCGTGCGCACCGTGCCTGGCTATCTGCATAGTCTTTTATAACACCCCCACAAAACAGAAAATCTAAATTCCCAGATGCACTAAAATCTTCTGGATTTTTGAGTTAGAGATACACAATAGTACTTTCTTTTTGTTTTGCTTCATTTTCTGCAGTATCAGCCTAATGCTCTCCAAAACTATGTTCTGCCTGAGCTTGAAATTTTAGTGTCCCTACAAAAGGATGTGTTCTTTGATCAAATACTTGGGAGAATCCAACACCCTCAGGCTCCCAAAGTAATATTCATAGGGGCACAGGGTGTCCGGAATGCTGTACAAAGTCCTGTGGAAAACAACCTGCTTAGTTTTCTCTCTCCTGTCTTCCTTCTCTTTGACGTACTGGCCACAGACTGTTTCAGAACAATGCCTGTGCGGTGCTGGTTTGCCACAGAATGCCGTGTGAGAAAAGCCAGATTATCTGACCAGGGGCAATGGATCAGCACAGTCACACCATAGAAGTTACACTGTAAATAACATTCCATTGAACACAAATTAAGACAGTGCATAACTGAACACTACTTTATATATGGTACACAGGCTTGAAACTGTGTATATTTCAGCTTCAAACAGCAAAGGGAAGAACACATTTTATCCTTAAGGCTATCACTTTAAAAGGTTCTGACCTGAAGTCTCTGCTAGGTTATTTCTCAAACCATTCTTTGTTCAAGGAAGAATGCCAAGTATGACTGATGAGAACACATCCACTTAGGCTAATGAATAAAACAGTTACTAATTGGACCACAATCAAGGTCAAGTCATTCAAACAAGCAGATCCACTCTTTAGTTCCGGCACATTGTATCAACCATACCTGGTACCTCAATAAAGCAAAAGTTTCCTGCAACTTTTAAAGTTTTTCTTGAAAACAGTTACAGAGCTCACTTGTAAAGATGACCTGATTATCCCAGGTCATAGGTTATGCCTGAGATTCTACCCCATCAGCGAGAAGCAAGCACAGACACTGCACATACTTACCCACCCACACATGCTCCCGCTCACCATCAAAGACGAGTGTCAACCAGCACTAAGGATAAGCACTTATGTCCCAATCAGTGTCGCAGGTTGCAATAGGAGTTACCGAGCAAGGAAGATAACACACCCAGTTTCAGGTTCTGAAATGTCTCTTGGACACTTAATATTCAGCTTGGAGGTCAGTCCACTGGGTTCTCCAAGCAGCAAAGCCCATCTTGAGTTCCTGACTTTCCTGCCACAGTCCCAGAAGGGAATCTTGAAATTTCAGTCTTGACTTTCCTGTAGGAGGCAGACATATCCCACCTGCATGTTCTGTGTAGTGTGACTCCACAGAAATTCCACTAGGCGTGTCTGCATGACTGGAGAACCGCCATTCCACCAAGCATGCTGTCTTCCCTGCCTGAGGAACTGTGAAATGACAAACTTGGTTTGCATAGTCTCCATCCCAGCTTCGTGAGCATCTTCGGCTTGCGTGAACATTCTCCAGCCAATGTGATGAGCACATAGTGCTCTCCACTCCTAAGGTGCTCACAGCTGTGGAGTAGGGGTTTGGAGATGCAGTATTTTCAGCTCAGCAGCCACATTCAGAAAGAGCAGCCTGCTCAACTCTCCCTGGACATTTCAAGGCCAAGCCTCCACTGGAGACAAGAGCCATAGCATTCCCTTCATGATCCACAACTACAGCACCCAGTGTGTCCCATGTGCCCAAATCATTTGCACTTGTCTTATTTTCTTCTTTTTTGTTTTTGTTGTTGTTTTGTTTTATTTTTCTTTTTGTTTGTTTGTTTTTTTTGAGACAGGGTGTCTCTGTGTAGCCTTGGCTGTCCTGGACTCATTTTGTAGACCAGGCTGGCCTCGAAGTCACAGAGATCCACCTGCCTCTGCCTCCTAAGTGCTGGGATTAAAGGTGTGCGCCACCACGCCTGGTTTGTTTTCATTTCTTTATCCAAATGGAATCTATTTCCTTCCTTTCCACCAGCTCTACTTTCTTTTTTGTTTGTTTTTGTTTTTTCAAGGTACAGCTCCTCAATGTAGCCTTGGTTGTACTGGAACTAACTCTGTCCACCAGACTGGACTCTAACTTAGAGACCCACCTGCCATTGCTTCCTGATAGCCTGGCTACCTCTTGTTTCTTTTCTTTTCTTTTTTCTTTTCATTTTTGTTTTTGTTTTTGTTTTTCAAGACAGGGTTTCTCTGTGTAATAGCCCTGGCTGTTCTGGACTTGCTTTTTAGACTAGGCTGGCCTCGAACTCACAACGATCCGCCTGCCTCTGCCTTCCAAGTGCTGGGATTAAAGGCGTGCGCCACCACCACCCAGCTACCTCTTGTTTCTTTAGCAGCTAAACTGGATCTGTGGTCATAGTGTTAGGAGGGTAAGAGGGTAACCCATGGCTCACTGCCCATCCACAGGCTCCTCCTCTAGCTGAAAAGCAGGGAGAATTCTGCCTGCAGAGGACTTACCATTATGCCTTCAACGAGAGTTTGCAACTGAGTCTGGATTCCTGATTCCTCTCAGTGCTCTAACTGCTCCAGAATTTCAGGATTTTCCACCCAGTATGCTGGTGCCACACTGAATTTCTTTAAAAAGCTTTAGATTAGACCCCATCTCTGCATTTGCAGGAGGATCCTCAGTTCCCACAGAGCAGGGTTGCTGTACTTGTGGCTTTGGAATGGTCTCTGATGAGCTCATTTGTGTTCGAGTTTATAATCCTTGGCTTCAGAGTCAGAACGACGATGATCTGGACCAGCATGCACCAGTGCAATGCTCCTTTCTCCTTTCAGGACTTTTTTGATTCCTTGACTGTGACTTTACCAGCAGACAGAACTCAGTCTTTCTCCATGGTCATTCTCCAATATTATCTATCAGGAAAGGGGCTTCCTCCTGACCAGAAGTAACTTCAGAAGAGGATTTACCTCACAGCAGTGCAGAGGTCAGAAATAGGTCCAGCCCCATCAACTCTAGTGTTGACTCAGCAGTTTTTGGTAATGAATGAACAGTGCTCCCATGGTCCCAGCATGACCCAGCCCTTGCAGCTGCATGGATGTCCAGAGTGCCTAAGCGCAGGTGACATCATCCCTCCTTCCTGTTGGCTCCTAGCTCTCTCTTCTGCTTGGAGTTGGGACACATGCAGGACAGCTAGGCTAGGAGTGTGGCATGGCCAACACCATTTGGCTTTAGAGGGGTGCCTTAGAAACACCCTAAACCACGTGACTTTGTACTCATGATCTGTGAAATGACCTCTGGGTAACAGAAGCCACATTGCTTTCATTCTTAGCTCTCTTCCAGACCCTTCTTTCTATCAGCCCAGGAAACAAGTTGTTGAGACAAACTGCCTGGTCTAAATTACAGCTCCATTGTTAGACTCTCTGTGCTTTGTTTTCCTCATCTGAATGGAAACAGTGGTGCCTACTTTCCATGTCTACCTGGAGACTGAAGGGGCAGTTTTGTGCCCAGACCTTTTGGCAGGCTAGCCCTCAGAGGCTGCAGCACACACCAGCTTTGGTATGGTCCTGTTTTCTAGAGCCAGTGTTCTCTCCTGAGGAAACAGGCATTTCACTGCTTTCACAGAAGGTAACTGTGGGGTCCTGGGATTTTTTGTTGTTGTTGTTGTTGTTTATGACTGTGAATGTTTCCAAGATGAAGGAGTTTTCACTGGCTGTCCCCATGAGGTTTTTGGAAACAGGATTTCTCTGTAGGCCTGGCTGTCCTAGAACCTGTTCCATAGACCAGACTGACCTCAAACCAACAGAGATCTGCCTGCCTCTGCCTCCTGAGTGCTGTGATTTAAGACATGCACCACCATCCACTGCTTGGCTCCCCATGAAGTTTTGAAGGCAGTAATCTATTCTAGTCTTGCTGGTGAGTCTAAGAATCCTTTAGCAGAGAGGCAGAGCCCCCATGGCCTAGAGCCCCAAAATGCCTGCCAGCTGTGGTGAATAGGGAAGGGTGCAGAGTGCTTTCTACAGTTACAGGCCCAGCACTGCTTATCACACTAGAGTCAAAAATTCAGACTTTTCCTGATCATGCCATTCTCACCACATATCTATGAGCCTGCCTTGCCCAGGGTTCTCACCCATTGCCTCAAGTGATCATGGTGCTTCCTTTGGTGAGGAAATGAGGCCACATGTGGTCACAGGCTGGATGGTGACAATCCTCTAATGAAGAAACGTTGCCAGACACTACAGTACCAGAGAGGGCCACCTGGGTGAGAGGGAAAGCTTGACCTGCCTCTCTGCTGATGGCTTCTGGGGCCCATATTTTACTGTGTGCTATAGTCACTAGGGAGCAAGCATGCCTCAGTGATGTTGTTCACTGGGTGTCACAGACACAGGGACTCTCATCATCCCATGAGGACTGTCAGAGACCTCAGAACCTCTGAGAGGAGGCTTGCCTCTTGGTTAGGACAGGGTAGTGTTTTCCTGTCTGGTCAACAATGAGCTGTCTAAGCAGCTTGGGGAGAGCAGGCTGGTGTGGCTGTGGCACTGCACCACGCTGCTGTGTTGGGTGTCAGTCCTAGCTTTAGAATAGGGGCTGTGGTGTGAAGGCTGCTGGCCTTCTATCTGCATAGCTCAGCCCAGCTCCTGACAAAGTACATGCCTGGTGAGTACATGTTTTCATCCACCCAACAGCAAGAGCATTTCTGGATGCCATGCTGGATGTTCCTGCTCACATAGGAGGTCCGCAGTGATGAAAAGGTTACCTCTGTCCTCCTAACAAGCATATGTAAAGTATGAATGAATACTTGTAGGAACAAATCAGCATGAACCAGAGTTTAGAGCTGTGGTGAGCTGTGATGGGATGTGACAGAGGGACAGGCGTTTAAGAGGTACTAAGGGAAGGACTCTCAGGAGAGCTAACGCCTGAGCTGAGATCTAGATAGGAAGGATGAGAAAGGCACGTGGAGACTGAGGAATGAGTGTGTCTGTCAGAGAGCGTGTACACCGGCTAGATGTATGTCAGCTTGACCCAAGTTAGAATCCTCAGAGAGGAGGGAGCCTCATCTGAGAAAAATGCATCTGTAAGGTCCAGCTGTAGGGCATTCTCTTAATGAATGACCAACGCGGGAGGAGCAGCCCATTGTGAGTGGTGCCATCCTTGGGCTTGTGGTCCTGGGTCCTATAGGGAAGCAGGCTGAGCAAGCTATGAGGAGCAAGCCAGTAAGCATCACTCCTTTATGGTCTCTGCATCAGCTCCAGCCTCCAGGCTCCTGGCCCATTTGAGTCCTTGACCTGACTTCCTTCTGTGATGATGGACTATCACCTGGAAGTGTAAGCCAAACAAACCCTTTCCTCTCCGAGCTGTCTTGATCATGGTGCTTCACCACAGCAATAGAACCTGAGCAGGACAGAATGTCAGCTGGAGGGAGCAAGCCTGATGGATAGAGTACCCCAGAGGGCTGCTCACTGACTCAGAGCCTGGGGTGGGGAGTGTCTGAGACCTATGGGAATGAGCTCTAAGATCAAGGCAGGCTGTGAGGTGTGAGGACTGTGTAGCTGGGTTTAGCGGCCCTACCTGTCTGCATACGGAGAACAGTCTATAAGAGGGCAGCAAGGAGTCAATGGGGAGACAAAAGGCAACAGGAACATGGCCTGGTGGTAGCATAGTGATGGAAAGCAGCTGGGGAACACATTAGTGTTTGAGCAAAAGCAGGCCAGGGGAAGTATTTGAGTATTTGGACCTTGCACATTTATTTGTGCCCAAAGCCCTTCCTTAAGGCAGCAGCATGCTGCTGATGGAGGTCAGGTAGACTCATAGATGCCTCCTTAGGTGTAGAGCCAATCGTGGATTGCTAGTATGGTTAGAACTGGGGCAGAGTGGCGCTAGCCCAGACCTGAGGCTTGTGGGTATGCCAGGGTTGCAGCTCTTCTCCTAATAGATAATTCAAAGTTAAGATACCTGAGGGAAATCTCTGGCCTTTACCTCTGTTTGTAGCTGCCTCCTTGAAAAAGTTCTAGAAGACCCCATAGAAAGGAACCTGGGATAGGCACCTGACTGTCCTAACACCAATTATAAGCACCTTGGTAAGCAGTCAATATTGCTGCAAAACTGTCTCCTTCAGATAAAGAAATGGAGACGGGCTTGTAATGCTTAGGCAAGCCACGGGCAAGCCATGAGTTGGCTGGACTTCACCTGTCTATTTGCTGTATCACACTCGCCCCTCCCAGCAATGTCCACTGTGCCCCGGCCCCTCTACCCTTACTCACAGCCCACCCCTCCCAGCAATGTCCACCGTGCCCTGGCCCCTTACTCACATCCCGCCCCTCCCAGCAATGTCCACCGTGCCCTGGCCCCTTACTCACAGCCCGCCCCTTCCAGCAATGTCCACCGTGCCACGGCCCCCACCCTTACTCACAGCCCGCACATCATCAGGCAGGTCCTCATCCATCTCGCCCTTGAGGATCTTCTCCAGGACGTTGATGGCGATCTCCAGGAGCTTCTCATGGTGATGGTTCTCCAGGTCTCGGCACTGAGCCATCCTGCAGTTGTGAGTTAAAGCCCGGGGCAGAGCAAGCCAGGCAGCCTGGCCTCTGACAAACAAGGCCATTGCACCCTCACTAGTGAGACCACTCTCTAAGCTGTAGAGTCCAAGGTCAAGACCTGCCCTGAGGTGCTAAGAGGCACCAGAGGAATCAAGTTGTCATGGGCATGCGTCAAAGCCCAGGGCTGTCCTCAGGTCCCCGTATCATTCTTTTTTTTTTTAAACCATTTTATTTATTTATTTTTAATTTGCATTGGTGTTTTGCTTGCATGTATGTCTGTGAGAGTGTGTCAGATCCTTTGGAACTGAAGTTACAGACAGTTGTGAACTGCCATGTGGGTGCTGGGAATTGAACTCAGGACCTCTGGAAGAGCAGACAGTGCTCTTAACCACTGAGCCATCTCTCCAGCTGCCCCCGCCCCTGTATCATTCTTGTCCTTATACTGACTCATCCTAGTCCCTCAGTGCCAACTCACCTCAGGGTTCTCACTCTCATCTGCTTTTCCATCCCCACGGCTTCCCTACGCAGCAGAAGACCTCACTGGTCTCCCATACTCTCTTACTCCTTCTCTTGTAGCAGTTGGAATAAGCTTGAGGATTTGGGTTCCTAGCTCAGGCTGCTAGGAACTTCCGTTCTCTGATATGGCCTCATGTTTCTCATCTGGAAACTTGTTTTTTTAGGCCCATCCTCAGGCCTTTGCACACACCACCTCTGCTGTCTGGACTATGTCTCTCTTTTTACCTTTTAGTGCTTAGGGAGGCCGCTGACCCTGGCCCCTGCATACCATTTGCTAGCTCAATGCCTAGAAGCACTTTGTCCCCATAAAGGGCTGGTCATGTTTCAAATGTTGGCTTCTAATCTTTTTTTTTTTTTTTTATTAAAGATTTATATATTTATTACATATACAGTGCTTTGCCTGCATGTACACCTGCAGGCCAGAAGAGGGCATCAGATCACATTATGGGTGTGAGCCACCATGTGGTTGCTGGGAATTGAACTCAGGACCTCTGGAGGAACAGTCAGTGGTCTTAACCTCTGAGCCATCTTTCCAGCCCTGGCTTCTAATCTTAACAATTAGCATGCCAAGGTCATTTTAACTTGTCCTGTCATCAGGGTGGGTGCTGCCTCATTCCAGACTGTTTTCCTGTAACAAAAGGTGGGCAGTGATTCTGGGGCATCAGTGTCCCCATGAACACCACCCACTTGGGAATGCACACACAGCAGTCCCTCTGGGCTTCGAGCAAGGCTACCACTGTTGAGTGTTGGGAGTCACGTCGAGAGCTGTGGAATATCCTGTGTGGTCACCTATGCATCCTATGATCTGCATCCTATGGTAGGGAGTGCCTCTTTCCTTGGTGGAAAGTGATAGATTTTACATTCCTCTACTTTTAAAAATGTGGAGATGCCCATGAACTAAGACCCTGTGGGGGGGGTGAGCACCTTTTTGGGGTAAGGGTGTAGGTTTTTTGCAAGGATGAGCATTTTGGGTAAGAACAGAAGTATTACCTAAAGGGTTCAGTTTACTCTGTAGTAGGAGCAGAAGGGGTGTGGCTCTGCAGCCACCCCTTATTTGCACACCATTAGTGTCTTCTTACCCTTTTCTTTCTCTCAGTAATGGGTTGAACCCAGGGCCTCACTCATGCTAAAAGCAAGTTCTCCACGGAGCTGTCCCTTGATCTCCTCTTAATTTCTGAAGAGATTTCACCCTCCTTTGCTTTCTGTTAAAAGCCAAGGCACCTCTGCCCTAGCTGCTTGAGAGGCTCAGAAAGACTCGGGAGCCTCTAGTGCCTTCTCTTGGGGTGAGATAGGGTCATCACAGAAAGGATATAGACTTTGAACATTTTCGATAAATAGTCCCACCAAGTCCGTGATGTTTCTTTCAAATATGTTTATGGTCTCCTGGAAATGATATAGAAGATAGTTACCATGTTTATCAACATCCTTTGCACCACCTGAAATCACGGACCCTGAGAGGTAAAGACCACCCTCGGCTTTGTGGGGCAGATGGCTAAGGATTGAGGCCCGTCTTCCAGAGCTCTGTTGCTTCCAGGGTCAGCTCACCACTCTCTTGAAGGTTTATGCTGTCACTGGTTTTTTGTTTTGTTTTGTTTTTTAAGATTTACTTCTTGTGTGTATATGAATGTCTTGCCTACATGTATGTATGTGCACCATGTGCATGCTTGGTGCCCGCAGAAGTCAGCAGGCACTGGATTCTCTAGCACTGGAGTTACAAACAGTTGAGAGCTGCCACGTGTGTTCTGGGAACCAAATTCAGGTCCTCTGCAAGAGTAACAAGTGCCTTTAACTAATGACATATTTCACCAGTGACTGCCACCAGGATTTAAGTTTTTTTAATTTACATTTGTATTTATGTATATATATACATGTGGAGATCAGAGGACAGTTTGTAGTAGCCCTCTCCTGCCATGTGGGCCCCAGGGATCAAACTCGGGTCATCAGGCTTAGTGTTAAGAGCCTTTACCTACTGAGAAAGGTCATCTTGCCAGCCTGTCACTGGGCCTTTCGCCTGTGTAGCTGCCTCTGCCAGGAATACATACCCTGGTCTCACTCCTCTCTTCCCTGAATGAACTCCTTCCTTCTAGTCCTCTTAGCGGGATCTGTCCATCATGGAGCTCTCAAGAGCAAGCGCCAGCTCTACTCCAGGGAGGTCATTTAATCTCTCTAGCCTCTAGCTCCTCATATGTGAGACAGTTTTTCTCTGTAGTGCTGTGGTGGTTAGTAGGGTAAATTAGCTACGTCACATAAAATAGTTTCCCTACGTATCTGAGAACCAGGACCTTGGATAAGTGCTGGCTGTTACCCTAGACTTACAATGGTCAGCGGCTGTTGCCAGTACTTAGCAGAGCACTTGAGGCCCAACCAGATCTCAGTGTTGTTGAGAGAGTGATTAGAATGTGGCTGTGAAGCCTCCTCCCCTGGGAGACCCTGTCTGCTGGCTGTACACACGAGCCCATTCTTACATGTGTGTGAGCAGTCTTTTGGTGAAGAAAAGTAAGGTGATTGGAAAGCACAATCAAGTGTCTTCCAGCCTCAGGTGGCTGGGAACATGGACCTGACGAGAGCATGGAATGGGAAGTGTTTGGATACTGAAGGTAATCTCCCTGCTTGAAAGGGCTGGGAGCCAGTGGCAGCCCTCCCTGCGTGTGTGCACTGCCTCTGCAGTACTTGGGCAGAGCAGTTCCCAGTGGGAAATGAACGACTGCTGTGCTGGGCGACAGCGAATCTATCCTGCATAGGAAGTGTCACTTGTCCTGTGAGGAATTGATTAGACACTGTCTCTTGGCCCAGCCATGGCAACATCTGATGAGGTCCAATTCATCAGAGCACTCCAACCCCCAGCCTGGCTGCCTGCACACACACGACCCACCCTGGCCACAAATGCACTTGAGACCGCCACCAGGCTTTGCATTCCGGTCCTCACAGCCGAGTGGCAGGCTCTTCACATCGCCTACCCTGAGACAGCAGGCTCAGGCTGCAACACTGACGAGCCTTTGTTTGCTTCCCGAGTGCTTCCTGGGCCCCTGAACTTCCCCTTGGGTGTAGTAAGAAATCTGCACTCTTGTTGAGACTCTGAGCTTTTTGAGATTGGTTGCGGGGGGGGGGGGACTTTCAGAGGAATAAATTCACTACAAGAATCATTTCCCAGGCAGCAAAGAGAGCAGTGCATGCCTTTTCTCTCTTTTTCTTTTTTGCATTGCTGAGGAGGAAACCCAGGGCCTTATCTGTGCCAAGCAAGCACTGAGCTGCATTTCCAGCCTCTGCCTTTAATGTATGTTAATAGTTTTGGTAGGAAGTGATTTGTGTGTGTGTGTGTGTGTGTGTGTGTGTGTGTGTGTGTGTGTGTGCACATATGCATGCATACATGCTTGTGTTCATATGTGGTGGGGTGAACATGCCTGTGTACAAACTGGATGGAAGCAAAGAACAACCTCAGCCACCAGTCACCTTTTTTCTCTTACTGGCCTGGCACTCTTCCCATTTGCTAAGCTGTTTGGCAAGTGGGTCCTAGTGACTCACCTGTCCCCACCTGTCCAGTCACCCCCAGTGAACCCACAGGAGAGGATCCTGTGAAGGGCATGCTTGCAGGCTTCTACAGCTGCGTGCTGAGGCCCTGGCTAAGGGCCAGTCTGACTATACCTCCAGCTGCTCCACCAGCTGCATCTCCAGTGTCATGAGCATGTTGAAGAGCTCAGTGATGCTGTCATTGCATTCCGTTAGCTTCTTCTCGATGGTGGGCAGGTCAGTCTCTTCTCGGAGGGCATTTAAACTCTACAAACAGAGATCTGTGCTTCAGGGCTCAGCAGTTAACCATGGTACTAAGTAGTAAGTGACAATTTGGTTTTATGGGTAAAAACTTGGAGTCTGGCCAGGTGGTGGTCGCGCAAGCCTTTAATCCTAGCACTTAGAAGGCAGAGGCAGGAGGATCTCTGTGAGTTCAAGGCCAGCTTAGTCTATAGAGAGAGCTCCAGGACAGCTAGAACTGTTACACAGAAAAACCCTGTCTCGAAACCTCCCCCCACCAAAAAAAACCCTTGGAGTCTGGGGGTGATGTGCCAAGTTCAAGTATCAGCTCACCATGTGCCAGCTCTGCGAGGTTTGGCATATACCTTATGCCAGGTCTGCTACTCTGGCATATTGTATATAAAAGCTACTGGAAATGGCAGGTACAAAAGGAGCACTCAGACCCACCCTACCCCCCTGACGGTAGAAAATGAAATTCTCATGGGCAAGTTCTTTCCCAGTGCCAGCAGGAGGAAAGATGTTCTTACCAGGAGAGATGGGAGCCAAGGCTGGGAAAAACCTGGGCAAATCAAGCTTTTAAAACTAATTCATAGGGCTGGAGAGATGGCTCAGAAGTTAAGAATACTGGCTACCCTTCCAGAGGACCTGGCTTCAATTCCCAGCCCCCGCATGGTAGCTCATAACTGCAACTTTGTTCCTGAGGCCCGGACACCCTCTTCTGGACTCGATGGGCATTAGGCATGTAAGCAGTACACAGACACATGCAGGCAAATGCATCCATACACACAAAATAGAAAGAAATAATAATAAAATGAGCTCATGCCAGGCATTATGCCACATGCGTGTAATCCCAGCACTCACGGGGCAGACAGCAGATGCAGGAGGATCAAGAGTTGGCGGTCAGGGGCCAAGGCCGCCATCTTCCAGCAACTCGCCAAAATGACGAACATGAAGGGAAAGAGGAGGGCGCGAGCTCTACGTCCTCCAGGCCCTTTAGGAAACATGGAGCTGTTCCTCTGGCCATGTACATGCGATATTGTAGACATCAAGGGAATGGAACTGTTCAAAAAGCAATGCCCCATAGAGTTACCATGGCAAAACCGGAAGAGCCCTCAACGTCCCCCAGCATGCTGTGGGCATCATTGTGGACAAGCAAGTGAAGGGCAAGATTCTTGCCAAGAGCATCAATGTGCGCATGGAGCACATCAAGCACTCTAAGACATCTTCCTGAAGCGTGTGAAGGAGAACGAGCAGAAGAAAAAGGAGGCCAAGGAGAAGGGCACCTGGGGTCAGCTGATGCGCCAGCCTGCACCACCTAGAGGAGCACACTTTGTGAGGACTAACAGGAAGGAGCCTGAGCTGCTGGAGCCCAATCCCTATGAATTCATGGCCCAATGTACAAAAGGAAGTAAAGGACCTGGACTGTCAACTGTTCTTATTAAGTTGGAAAAAAAAAAAAGCAGTTGGCGGTCAGCCTAAGATTTATAGTTTGGGGTTAGAGTGAGACCCTGTATCAGAAATCCGCAAACCCAAATCCTGAAACCATACAGATGAAAACAAACAAAACGCTTAGAAAGAACCCAAACCAATTAAGCCTTACCAGCTAATCACATCTCTCCTAATGGCAGCCTCATTCTCATAGCTTCATACACTTCCAGCCTTGCGTGACTAGACAATACTGTCTCAGCCAGAGGCATACTGCATTTATGACAATGGCTCCAGAAGACAATGAAGCTAAAACAGTTCCAACTACCTAGACACAGCTTGGTGTCCCCAGAGTGACCATCGCCTAGTGACATGCTTTTCAGAACTTACCATCATCATGAAGTGATGTATAACCACGTAGTGAGCTTCCAGCCCGGCCTTTTGCTCTTACTTCTTTTGAGGTAGGGTCTCACGTACTCAAGGCTGGCCTTGACCTTGCTGTGTAGTCAATGATGGCCTTAAACTTTGATCTTCTTGCCTCTGCCTTCCAAGTGCTAGGATCACAGCAGTGTTCTGCTATACCTGCTTTATGTAGTTTGCCCATATACAGACAGGTAAACTTATGAAATAAGATTTGCAGCGTGGCCGGGCACGGTGGCGTACACCTGCAATCCCAGCACTCAGGAGGCAGAGGCAGGCAGATCTCTATGAATTTGAGGCCAACCTGGGCTACAAAGAGAGTCCAGGACAGCCAGGGCTACACAGAGAAACCCTGTCTCAAAAAAACAAACCAACCAATAAAACAAACAAACAAACAAAAAAAGATTTGCAGGCTGAGGATTTGGCCCCACAGAAGTGCACTTGCTTTAAGTGGCAAGGTTGTGGGTTGGGCCCCGCACTACCAATAGAAAGCAGTTTACTTAGCACAGTTTGGGAGGTTAAAAGTACAGGATTGGTTTGCACCATCTGTTTGGGTTCTCTTGAGGGCCTTTTAGCTGCATCACAACATGGTGGATGGCATCACACTGGAGTACATGCTCTAATGTCTGGTGACAGGTGTACAGAGGGTCATGTGGGAAGAGAGGATGCACAGGAGAGAGCTGGCAAAGTAGGGTTTTCTTCGTAGCAACCACCCCATGAGGTCAGCAATCTCATCTCACACAGAGAGAAGCATGAGTCCTTCCTGTTGACCTATGCATTTCTCTCTCTCTCTCTCTCTCTCTCTCTCTCTCTCTCTCTCTCTCTCTCTCTCTCTCTCTCTTTTCGAGACAGGGTTTCTCTGTGTAGCCTTGGCTGTCCTGGACTCACTTTGTAGACCAGGCTGGCCTCAAACTCACAGTGATTTGCCTACTTCTGCCTCCCGAGTGCTGGGATTAAAGGCGTGCGCCACCTGGCTCATATGCATTTCTTTTAAAATTAAAATATACATTATTGTTATGTGCATGCATGGGAGTTCTGAGACAGCTTTGTGGAGCTGATCCTTTCTTTTCACCATTACCTAGTTTCCAGGAATTTAACTGAGGCCTCCAGCCTTGCACAGCAAGTGCCTCTACCTCCTGAGCCATCCTTCACCCCACATCCCACGGTACTAGCTCAATGTTTAAAGAGCAGTAATAAAGGAATACTTTAAAACATAGAAAGGAGGCAGAGGCAGGTGGATCACTGTGAGTTTGAGGCTGGCCTGGTCTACAAAGTGAGTCCAGGACAGCCAGGGCTACACAGAGAAACCCTGTCTTGAAAAACCAAAACAAACCCCAAAACAAACAAAAAACCAAAAACAAAGAAGGGGGAGAGCAGAACCGCTGTAAACTAGACAAGCAAAATCAAACAGTTGTGCACACAGACGGGCCGTAATGAGAGGCCTATGTGGATCAGGCAGGCTGTGGCCGGAGCTGCATGCAGCCAGCGAAGGCTGAGGCGCTATGACGTGCTCCCTTTACGGAGACAGTTGCCATTTTCCACAGTGTGCATGGGCTACCTTCCCAGAAGTGAAGCAAGGTAATTACTCCATCCTGACCAGGCTCCCGTCCTGTGGCGGTTCTCTGCGCTCCACACGTGAGAATGCAGAGGCTAGGCAATAGTTTACAAGTCTTTCAGTCACTGCCTGGCCCCTAAGCTTTGCCTGACTGCATGCTAACCCCAGCACATGCATCAATGGGCATAAAGAGCAGGTGTGTACAACAAGACCCAACAGGGTGGATGGATAGGAAGAACACAGACCCAAGCTGTGGTAGGACAGCTGTGAGAAGAGGAATTGGAGCTCTCAGAGTCATGCTGTCTTGGGAACTTCTTTCTATACAGTAGCTCAAACTCAGCCTGGGCATTGGAGGCACCTGGGAGCTCAGGAGAATCCCCAAGCTAGGTCATATCCCAGCACCCTAAGTGGGTGTACTTGGGCCTGGGACAGGCTGTTCCTAGGACAGCTTCCTGTGGACTGAGATACAGATGGGGTGTTCTGTGTCAGGCTTCACTAGGTTGGTGACCTGCCTCTCCAGAGGGACTTATTTCTAGGGTGAGTCAGGCCCCAACCTGGTCCTCAGAAGGCGACTGATGACATCTAGGCCTCCCTCACCCAGTGTACCCAGGGGCTAGAGAAGAAATGTCAAGAAAGAAGTGATGGACAAGTACTGGGGGACTGGAGATGTGACTTGCCCCATCCGGATGACAATTGCCTCCAGAGAAACCAAAATTCACAGGTTTTTTTTTCTGTGAAATTGCCCATTTCCATTGTCAGAAAGATGTACGTATGGTGTGTGTGTGTGTGTGTGTGTGTGTGTGTGTGTGTGTGTGTGTGTGTGTGTTCCTGTGTGTGATGTAAGTGAATACCAAGATGAACTTGGGTGTTGAGTGTCAGTCCTCACCTCATACCTTGCTTGCGCCCGTCTCTTTTTTGCGGGTTATCATGGTGCACACCAGGCTCACTGGCTCACAAGCTTCTGGGATTCTCATAGCTGCTTCCTATGCTGCTGTGGGAGTACTAGGGCCACAGGCATGCACACCTGGCTTGTACCAGGGCTGTAGACATGGGCTTTTACATGGGCTCTGGGGATTAGAACTCAGGTCCTCACACTGGGGGTGGCAAGTGCTGTATCTACTGAGCCATCTCCCCAGTCTGTCTAAAATATTTAAAAACTCCCTATAGGCCAAAAACTCATTCTAAATATGAAACAAACAAAAATCATTACATATCTGAGAGTCAAATGTATCCTTCTGTTAACTTTCAAACTTGTGGTTGAATACAGTTAACACCCTCTTCAGAACATAGTTAGGAGGGTCCTAAGAACTAAACTGTGGGGGACGTGAGGTATATTACTAAGGCCCATGTGTAAGGACGGGGCTAAGAAAAGGAGAGTCAGGAGCATGTGGGACCAGTCACCAATTCTGCTTCTCAGGAGACTCCCCTCCTCTTTATGTGAGTCCTCTGCCAGGAATGACAGTGGTCTCCTTGAAGCCTTTTGTGCTTCAGGCAAACTCATGCACATGATAAGGCATCTGTCTGTCTGTCTGTCTGTCTGTCTGTCTGTCTGTCTGTCTGTCTGTCCCTCTCTCTCTCTGTGTGTGTGTGTGTGTGTGTGTGTGTGAGAGAGAGAGAGAGAGAGAGAGAGAGAGAGAGAGAGAGAGAAAGAGACAGTACTCAAGGCTAGCTGGCCCTCGAGCTTCTGGGAGAGTCTATCTCTGCTTCCCATTTTCAGTAGGAGTGCTGAACTTACAGCAAGCAGTACACTACCACATCTGATTTGCTATATAGGTTTGGAGGACTGAACTTAGGTCTTCAGGCTGTCAAGGCCAGTGCCTTTTACTTGCTGAGCCATTCCCTGCCCAGTGACCAAGGTTGTTGAAGAAAAATCAGGTCCATGGTGTTCCTTAGCGTCTCACAAAGACCTGCAATTTAAAATGGATTAGGAATTCTGGCCTGGGAAAATGGCAAAAAGCACTTGCTGCACAAGCCTGACAACCTGATTATGAGCCCTGGATTCTACAGTGCAAGGAGTGAACACACACACACACACACACACACACACACACAGAGACAGAGAGAGAGACAGAGACAGAGACAGAGAGACACAGAGAGAGACAGAGACAGAGAGACACAGAGAGAGACAGAGACAGAGAGACACAGAGAGAGACAGAGACAGAGAGAACTTAACAAAGGACCCCCCTTGCCCTAGCCATGGTGGCAATGGCTTGGGATCTCAGCTTTTTGGAGATGGAAGCAGGAGGACTCCAAGCTCAAGGCCCTCATGGGCAACTTAGTGGGACTTGTCTTAAGAGTAAAAAAAGTCTCTGATACCTAAAACTCTCTCATTCTGGGGTTGTTGCCTTTATTAGGCCTTACTGATCAACACCACTCCCTTCCCCAGTTCTAACACACAGCTTCCCCTCGGCCAAATGACCCTCTAAGATAACTGTCAAGGCACCTCCCTCACCCTGAGGTCCTTTCTTCCTCCCCAGCTAGACTCCAACTGCTTCTCAATCTAAACTGCTCTTTTTTTAATACTTTTTAAATTAATTTATTCATAATACATCTAAATTGTTATCCCATCCCTTGTATCCTCTCATTCCTCCCTCCTTCCCGCTTTCACCCTACTCCCCTCCCCTATGTCTGTGACTGAGGGGGACCTCCTCCCCCTGTATATGCTCATAGGGTATCAAGTCTCTTCTTGATAGCCTGTTATCCTTCCTCTGAGTGCCACTGGGCCTCCCTATCAAGGGGACATGGTCAAATATGGGGTACCAGAGTTTGTGTGAAAGTCAGTCCCTGCTCTCTACTCAACTGTGGAGAATGTCCTGTCCATTGGCTAGATCTGGGTAGGGGTTCGATGTTTACTGCACATATTGTCCTTGGTTGGTGCTAGAAAAGTTCATAATGAGTGAGTTAACCCAGAAGCAGAAAGACTCAAATGGTATATACTCACTTATAATTGGACACTAGCCCAAGGGGCATGCCCCATGAAAGTCTTCACTTACCAGGAAATTGGAATAGCTGTGAGGACATCCTATTGGGACTCTAGGTGAGAGAAGTATGGGAGAATGGGGAAATAGAAGGATCCATAGGGTCCTAGAAACCTATAAGAAGAAGATTATGACGGGTGGATCTACACTGTTTTTATCATAGCTGCTGTCTTCAAGTCCTCACCCCACTTCTGCTCTGGTTTGTCTAATGAGCAAGTGGGGCCTGGTATCCCACGTCCCTTACTCACCCCCAACGGTGGCACCAGGAAATAACCCAGGGTCCAGAGAAGCAGAGTGTGGGCTAAATTTATCCCCCAAGGTGAATGGCGTGTGTTTGTGCTCCCTCACCATCACTTCCAGGAGAGAGACTCAGCTCAGCTTTTGAGGAAGGGAACATGTGTTTCCCTTTACTCGTCCAGAGCATCAGAAGTAGCACTCAACGCATCAAATCCACTACCACCAGCCATCTCCCTTCCCTGAGCTCCCTTCAGTTGCTCAGTCCAGAGCCTATAAGTCTTTACAGAGGTTCAGCATTTCAACTTTACATTTTGACCATTTCCTTGTGCTCCAAGACTGTAAAGGATCTCAAGCGTGACTCAGTACACCCCACTGCATCTGTTCCAGCTCCTCTCATTCCTGTTCTCTTTTTTGGTGTTTGTTATTTGGAGACAGAAATTTTCAATGTGCCCCAGGCTGTCCTGGGACTGACTATGTAGTCCATGCTGGCCTCAACTCACATCAGTCCTCCCAAACGTTGAGGTCACACACAGCATGCTCTGCCATGCCCAGCAATTCCTAATCTTGTTGAATGGGTTAGAAACCCTCTGAGTTGCATGTCTTTTGGATGGGTATGTCCATTCTCACTCTAGATGGGCGGAGTATGGCCTGAGCTCTACCAGAGCCGTATGAATATGGTAAAGTCTAGGCCTGTCACATGCAGGTATCACTATCTGCATAATCATAAAGAACTTAATATTCACTGCCTTCAGTTATCTTCCCATCACTCCAGGAAAAGGAGGACTCTCCAAATGTGGTAAGGAGGACAGAGCTTAAGGACCACACATTCAAGAACATAATACACAAAGTCCCTCAACAGCATTCTTTCCCTTGGTTCTTCCAAAATCCCAGTGTTCTGGTAATTCTCCCAGCTTGAGCATCAGTGATAATACAGGAGAGTAAGGGGTAGAAATTGAAAGGTTAGGAGAGCAGTTTGGGACAGGGAGGACACTAGTGAGATCAGAAATGCTAAGCAACAGTCCAAGTGACATACCATACCTAACTGCACCATGGGGTGGGTGTGTGCTTGCGAGAATGTCACAGGATCAAACCTTCAACCTCACCATGGTAGGCAAGCATTCTACAACATCCCTGGTCCTCATTAATTAATTTTCAAGACAGGGTCTTATTATGTAACCCTAGGTGCCTTGGATTTGCCATGTAAACATGGCTGACCTAAAGCTAACAGAGATCCACCTGCCTCTGCCTGCCAAGTGCTGAGATTAAAGATGGAAGCCATCACTCCTGACTCTTCTTTTTATTTTGAGACAGGGTCTCACTAAGTTGCCTAGGCTAGCCTTGGACTTAACAATCTTCTTTCCTCAGATTTTCAAGTAGCTGGGATTTCATGCCTACCCCACCAGACTTAGCTGGAAATGTCTGTTTCATATCATTATGCAGTCATTTCTTGGAGGTCTGATACTCATCTTAGATCACATTCTGCGCATTGTTGCGGCTTCTGTGCCTCCCATAGTACTGAGCAACACTGAGTAAATGCATGCTGAGTGGAAGTCCCCATCTTAAGTTACCCAGGAGGAGACTGAGAGCTCTTCCTAAATGCTGTTCTCTGGAAGCTACCAAAGTGGGTTTAACCCTTCCCTGGCTTGTTAGCCAGTATGTAACCTTACCCGCCATACTTCTCAGTGTGACTAGCTAATTCAGAGCATTAAATAAATAATGTGAAAAAATTAAACAGGGCTGAGGATGCAGCTCAGCGTTAGAGTACTTGTCGACCATACGGATAGGGTTCTATCCCTAGTACCAAAGCCACACCAACACCAACAGTAGCACCTGTTTTATAAATAATTCCCTCTAGGCCAGGCATGGTGGCATCTATGATCCAGCTACTGGGGAGGCTGAGGCCATGGGATTTCTTAAACCTGGGAATTTGATATAAGCCTTGCTAGCATTGTGAGACTTTATCTCTAAAAATAACGTTAGTGCCAGACAGTGGTGGTACATGCCTCTAATCCCAACACTCAGAAGGCAGATACAGGGGCATCTCTGAGTTTGAGACCAGCCTGGTTAACAGAGTGAGTTCCAGGACAGCCAAGGCTACACAGAGAAACTGTCTTGAAAACCAAAACAAAATAAAAAATAACAATAACAATCAAAAGAAACAATCCCATCAAATATAAAGGCTTGTCCTTTCAAATGACTCCCACTTGGTTGGGCCTTGGACACTAGGCCTTCTGTTTGTTGCCTGCGCTGCTGGCAGAAGGGACTCAGGAATCTCCAAGGTTCCTTGGCCCTTTTCTGGAGTCAGCCTTTCCAGAGTTCTAGGACAGCCCTGACCACTCAGCTCACTCAAGTAAGAAAGGCTTCAGCCCAGGGCTGAGTACTTTACAAGGTGGGAAGTGCCAAGGACAGGGAACATGTGTGTCACAACCCTAGCATGCCAGGGCCAAGAGGAGTGAGGCTTGGGAACGTCCGTTCAATGAATACGTGAGCAGAAGAAGGCATAGAGTGTGTTAGTCATCATGGTCATTGTAGTAGTGGTACAGATGACATCACTGCTAACACTAATGACGCTGAGATGGGGGTGACCATGAATTCTAGGGGTATCTGATATAAGGGAGAGCCACTGTGCTGGCTCAGTGGAGCTGTGCCTGGTGCCATTTGGTGAAGTTGTGATCCCTGGCACATGGATAGAGTCTTGGGGCCTCAGGGGCCACTAGAGGACATGGACACTGCAGCTGCTCCACAGAGAGGGGAGACCTGGCACCCTGGCACAAGAGAAGGGAACTTACCAGCAGGTGCTTTTCCTCAAACTTGGCGACCTTGAGCTTGCCCTGGTCCTGGTTTTCCAGGATGGCCTCCTTTATGCACTCATTGAAAGTGTCTAGCTCCATCTTTCGCTTCTCCTGCTGCTTCAGGCCATACTCGAAAATGTTCAGGCAGATGATGACAAATTTGTCCTTGTACGTAAGTGGCTGTTAAGGAAACTTGTGACTCTAGAGCAGGCCACTGGTACCACGACAAAAAATGTTGACAGTTGCTTGCAGAACATGCCATGGGAACACCGTGGAGGCTGCTGGTGATCCTTTTGACAGAAGAAACCGAGGAGCCAGGGAGACAGGGTTTGCAATTTGGAGCATGAGTGGTGGTTATGGCATCTCTAGATGCAGCCTAAAGAACTCAGAAACAGGGATAAAGACCCCAGAAGAGAGTTCCAGAGGCCAAGGGGTCCAGGGAAGAGGTAGAAGCAGCCTGGCTGGGACAAAGAGGTAGGATACTTCCACCCCACACCCCCATCTCTGGTGTAGCACCCAGAAGGGCCTGCGGCTCATCTGAACTGAGAGGAACTAGGTGGTCCAGGTTCAAGTTGTGGCTCTGATGCTGCTTCTGGGACACACCCTAGCAAGTGACTTCTCTGGGCTTCAGTGTCCTTACCTCAGCTAAGGGCATGGAGGGACCCACCACAACGAGTCCTTTGGAGAGTAGGTGTGGTGGCACACATTTTTATTCCAAGAATTTGGGGGATCTCTCTAAGTCCAAACTAGCCAGGGTTACAACAGTGAGAACTTGTCTCAAACAGAACAAAAGAGGCCTTAGGAAGAGTCCTGGGGCTCAGGCAGGTAAAACCCATAGGACCCTGGGGATCGTGTGTGGATGTGTTCAGGAGATCAGATGCCTTTCCACAAATCCCACAGCTCCCTGGTGTTTAAGTTAAGAGCATAGATCCCCAAGGAAGAGGGGTGGCCAACAAGGTAGAAGTCCTGAGTCACTCTCTCCCTAGTGTTTGGATTCTGCGTAGATACCCACTGAGAAAGTCGTCAGTTTTGACGCAGCCACTGATGCCTACCTAGGCTCTGCTGTTAGGAGCTCACCAAAGCTGCCCAGAGCAGCTGGGAGGGCCATGGCCCAACCCAGGAAAAGTCCCTGTGATACAGGAAGAGGACCAGCTGTATCCACCCCATGACTGCTGCTAGCACCATGGCATCGCACAATGCTGCAACTTTTCATTCCTGGGGAATCCTGACCTTTCCCAAACTGCAATTCTAATTTCACATCTTCTGCCCAAATAACACTTCATTTATTAGAGATTTATCTCTGTATTTTTTTTTCTGGAGTCTAACACCAGTGTTGGCAGCTCCACAGACCTATCTGGGACTGGCTGTCTCAACTCCAAGGCCTCAGCTCCAGAGCGCCTCATGTCATGGAGGTACAACAGTCCCCACCCCACCCCCCATCTCCCACTTACCACTGAAGCCTATGGTTTGGTTACCATGACCACTGCCACCATGTATGACAAGTACTGACTACATCCTTGGCTCTGACCAATTAGGGGACAAATGCAAGCTCTTAGGGCCCGCCGATAAGTGATCCTGTACAAATGATTTAACCTCTGGGGTTACTAATGGCAGGGGGTGGGGGAGCTTAAGAGGATGAAGACCAAAAACTGTAATGCAGCCAGTGGAGATTCTTGATGGAGAAGTGCATTCCCTACTCCCACCTCAGAAAGCCCAGCGTGCCAGGCATGACAGACCAGCCAGCCACTGTCACTCGGTGTGCCACCGGGAATCTAGAGAGCACTGTTCCCCAAAGCCTAGCTGGTTTGGCTGGAATGGTCTTTTGCATATGTGTAGCCAGCAGAGATTTAACTGCCAGGGTCTCATATGAATGATGGGGAAGCAGAGTCAAAAGAGTTTGCCCAGGGCAAGCTGGTAGTATGTGGGCCAGGCCTGCACCCTGCACCCAAAGAGGCAGCAGTGACCCAGAAAGGATATGCCTCAAGGAGCTCACCAACACCAGGCAGGTATGACAGCTTGTTGCCCTCCACATCCTCAGAATACATGCTGTCAAACAGGAAGGCGCCGTCCAGGTGCTCAATGAACGCCCTCTGTGGATTCAGATACCCAGACATGGTGACTCAGAGCCAGGCTCCTGTGAGGCCTGAGGCAGCCAAGAATTCCTGAGGGGGACACTGCACCTGAGCTACAGCCCTCCCTCCCAGGAAGGGTGTGTGTGTGTGTGTGTGTGTGTGTGTGTGTGTTTGTGTGTGTGTGTGTGTGTGTGTGTGTGTGTTTGTGTGTGTGTGTTCCAGTGTTCCAGGCACAGGGGGGATATGTGTAGAGTGCAGACTGCAGGCTGTTTCCAAGAAGTAGCCTGCACAGAGGGCTGAAGCTGGTGGTAGGGAAGCCAGTAGGGCATAGGCACAAATGGAGGGCCAGGGACAGCCTCTTCAGGCGTCGGGGTAGGGAATGGGCACTGGGCTGGCACAGAGCTGCCTCTGCAGATTGTGATAGGGGCTGAGCAAGGCAGGGGGCACTGTCAGGTCGTGTCGGCTGCTTTATGAGTTTTGGGAGTCTGGGGATCCCTGTGGATCTTTGTTTCATGTGACCAGGGCACTCTTGTGCTGCTTCTGTGTCCAGGTCGGGCCAGTTGTCTGTGTGGTACCTTGTGCTCCGCCAGCTTCTCCCGCTGGGCCTTCTCGCCATCCAGCCGGGCCTGTACCTGGGCTTCCCGGTGCTTCAGCTCGTCGATGCTGTACTGATGTCGTATCCTCGCCATCTCTTTCTGCCCAGGAACAGGGACGGCACTGTTACCAGAGGATATCCAGCCCCTCCAGCCACATACCCTGGGGCTTCCTAAGCATGGCCGGTGTGTTACAGGGTATGTTTTGTAAAAGCTAGGAAAGCCATGAAGCCCTGGAGGTGAGAATGCCTAATTCTTTCCAGGCAGCCTAAGCCTAGGGTATCACAGAACTGGAGGTGCCCTGAGAGCCTCCCCTGAGGCAGCCTGAAGTGCCCCTGGCATGCTGTAAGGAGCAGGGTGGGTGGTGGTGGGGGAATCAGTACAGGGGGGCAGTAGGGGGGCACAGCTGCCCCTTCCTGGATTCTCAGCACCAATGTGAGATCAGGCAGTGCAGCTGGAGGGGAGTTCTGGTGCTTGCTTGCCAGAGCTCTGCTTTTTCTCAATGTTTTCTCATTATTTAGTTTCGATCATGGAAGGACATGCAGGCCACGTGTGCTGCTGTCCTCGATGGGAATTTCTGAGTATCCAGGAGATCATGCAGATGCTAGACTGACCTGTGATTCCTTCCAGTGCTGAGAGTATAACGTAAGATCTCACACATGCTAGGGTGCGTGCCAGGCTCTGAACCCTAAGGCGTATGCCAGACCCGTAGCCTCTGTCCTGTGCTTTTTGAAGGGCATAATACACCCAAGCTTTTGAGCCCATGTTGTCTTTCATACCAGCACCTAAAGCTTGGCTTCTCAAGCTGACAGTTGCTCTCTGATATTGGATGGAGTAAGTGAATGGGGTCCTTTGGGAGAGCAGCCCATGCTCTTATCCACTGAGCCATCTCTCCAGCCCCTCACACTTGGGTTTTTAATGTGAATTCTGGAGATCAAATGTGTGGCAAGCACCTTGCTCACTGAGCTATCACCTTTAATAAATGATAAAATTCTATGTGCACCAAAGAATTGTTTTGCTGGGTGTGGTGGCGCACGCCTTTAATCCCAGCACTCGGGAGGCAGAGGCAGGCGAATCGCTGTGAGTTCAAGGCCAGCCTGTTCTACAAAGTGAGTCCAGAATGGCCAAGGCTACACAGAGAAACCCTGTCTCGAAAAAAAACCAAAATAAAATAAAATAAAATAAAATGATTTATTATCAATAACTTCCATTTGCATCCCTATTCACCCACAGTCATGTAAGTTTTCTCAGGCAAAAAAGGGTTTATGAGAAGAAAACGGTGTAAGAACCCAGCTCTGAGGATGAGACCAAGGCATTAGTTGGTGCTTGTTTGCTTGGCTGGTTTTTAGTTTTCTGAGCCAAAGCTAGAGTAGCCAAGGATTGCTTGAATCTAGCAATCTATTGATCTTCCTGCCTTGGTTTCTTAAGATCTGAGGTCACAGGAATGTTTCACCATATCCATTAGATTTAAAAATCACAGAATCTCAGAGCCAGGTATTATATACCTACAATCTCAGCATTTGGGAAACTGAGGCAGAAGGATCAGGAGGTCACAGTTATTCTTGGCTATACAGTGAATTCAAGACCAGCCTGGATTGTATGAGACTGTCTCAAAACCACAAACAACACCCAAAGAACAAGAGGAACAACTCAGGCTTGCACTGTCACAGGAGAGCCTGCTGTCAGTGAGGGCGAGAAGCAGCTCTCTACCTCTTCCTATTTCTGTGAACAGTGGGAGATTAGACTTTGAAAACCAACTCGTCCCTCAGGGCAGGGCTCTCTGTATAGGCTGCAGAGGATCAGGGTAGACACTGGGCTAGATGTCCTCTCTGTCCAGGTGGCCTTTCCTGATACCTTCTGAATCCCTCAGTGTGTCAAATATAGGTCCCTCTTTCTCAGCAAAGGCACCATCTTCCTGTGGGAGGAACCCGGCAGATCAGCAGCCTTTGTGCTTCCAGGCACCTAACACTTCCTAGTCCTGCTGCTGAAGGCCATACACTGAACCATACGCGCAGGGGGAGCAGTCGGAGAAAGGGACTCACTTAGGGCAAGGGAGAGGGGACAGAGGTAGAAATAGAGGGGAACCCCCTCTATACTCCCCCACTCTATAGTTGGCCCAGCTTGGGGTTGAAAGACCAACTTCTTGGGGCCAACTCCCAGATTAACCATAATGTCTGGGAGACTCTGAGTGAGTCATTTCCCTTCTGTGCTGGTGGCTGTGTGCTTCTAGAAAGATGGGCATGAGGACAGGGCCCCCACATCTTGGAGTGACGACCGCTATGGGATTGCTCCCAGGCTTATGCAGGCTTGTGTTAGGTCTGGCCCTGCCACCAGCTCATGAGCAGGACAATTTACAGTTCTCCTTCCTTTACTCGCCTGAAAGTCTTCATCTGGAAAGCAGCCGTCCGGTAGCCCTAGGGGTAGCCCTGGTGTGTAGAATGGGCCTAGACCCAGAAACTTGCAGGAAATAAGCCTTGGGAAGCCACTGCTGGAATGGCTGTGGATAGCTGGGGAAAGGGCTCAGCCAGGAAACTATCATCTCTAAGCCATGGACGTTGTCACTGTCTCATGAGACCCTGGGCCCTAAAGAGTGTATAGCCAAACTGAGAACAGAGACTAGACACTTACCGCCTGCTCATCGATACGCCGGAAGTCCAGGTACACGAGGTCAGGAAGATAGGCGTAGATGAACATCTTGTAGTCCTCTGACTTGGTAAGGGGGTTCCCAGAGAGGCTGAGTGTTCGCAGGCAGGTGAACTGGCGCAGGTAGATAATCTGGGAGTGGGAAGCAGAGGGGCTTTTTTTTTTTTTCTGCCACAGAACTGGAACCACACACAGCAATTTCTCCCCTCTACCTCATCCCTGAGCCCACAGCCTGACCAGGGCGCCTTCCACACAAACCGGTGACAGCTTGTGTCTTCTGAGCCAGACTCCAATCCCGAGAGCAGCCACAAGCTTTCAGAAGAATCAGGAGAGCTCAAATCCTAGCTGTGAGGTTTTGGACAGATGATCAGCCTAGTGTGTGAGCCTTAATTCTCTCCTCTAGAAAATGCCCAGAATGACATGGTGTGTCATCAGTGTCATGAAGGCCACATGAAAGAAGCTATGAAAAGCAGTCAGCAGTGTGCATAACACCCACCGGGTGAGTGACCACTTAGAATAGGGTGACATTTCAGACAGTAACCCACATGGAGGTCTCAAGTCCCTGTTAAGTGGAGCTGGACTGCTGTCACCTCTCATTCATTGGACAACAGCAAGCAGAACACTTCACTAGGTGCTGTCCATTCTTCCTTTTCTTTTTCTTTTTTTTTTTTTTTCCTCTTTTTTTTTTCTTTTTTGGTTTTTTTGAGACAGGATTTCTCTGTGTAGCCTTGGCTGGCCTAGACTCACTTTGTAGACCAGGCTGGCCTCGAACTCACAATGATCTGCCTGCCTCTGCCTCCCAAGTGCTGGGATTAAAGGTGTGCGCCACCACCACCCAGCTGTCCATTCTTCTTATGCTTTGGTTTTAGCAAAATGGGAAAATCAACTGCTTGGCAGGTTGGAGCACAGACACTGCACTGTGTGCTGGACAGGAACAGGTTCCCATGGCCTCCGCATCAGCACCTGCCTCCACACTCCTGCCTTGAGTCCCTCCCAGACTTCCTTCAATGATGGACAGTGATGTGGAAGTGTGAGCAAATAAACCCTTTCTCCTCAAGTTGCTTTTGGTCATGGTGTTTTATTACAGCGACAGACACTCTCAGTAAGACACCAGCCATGGAAGAACATGGAGAATACATTCCAAGAATCCAAAGGCCCGGAGGCAGCAGAGGCTTGGCACAGCCACCAATGGGACTGAGCCAAGGTTGCTGCAGAGTGGTGGGGAGGGGACAGGTGGAAGGACAGGGGACACATGGGAGCCAGTATCAGAGGCTGGTTCCTGGAAGGCACAGAGGCTTTCAGGCAGGAATTTAGAGGTGTTCTGGGAACAGCAGAAGCCACTGGAGTCTTGTATATGGAGGAAGGTAGTATCTGGTCTACTTTCCAAAAGACCTGTTTGTTTTGTTTTTTGAGACAGGGTTTCTCTGCGTAGCCTTGGCTGTCCTGGACTTGCTTTGTAGACTAGGCTGGCCTCGAACTCATAGCGATCCACCTGCTTCTGCCTCCTGTGCTGGGAGTGCTGGGATTGAAGGTGAGCGCCACCACCGCCTGGCCCGAAAGATCTTTCAAGAGCCCCCATTGCAGGTTTTAGCCTCAGAGAAAAAAGGTTGCTGACAAAATGTGTGGTATCTGGTAAGAGTGAGCAGGCCGCCCCTTCACTGCAGGGGGTGGAGGTGGTGGATCTGTAAATAGTTCAGGTACACAAGAGAAGTTTGGGAAGGACGCACAATGCCCTCTGATCTAGCAGTCCTACCCCAGGAGTTTACCTTACAGATGGGCTGCTGCAGATAGAGGGAGCCCTGCCCTACTTCATCCTGGTCACAGACACATGCTATGCCCTGCATGCAATGGCACCTGCCACCCCATGAGGGAGTGATCCAGCAGAGGGTGGCTCCCCTCTCTGTGACCCCAATATCCATGCTGAGTGCTGACTGGAGAAGAGAGGGGTCAGTCAAAGGCAGGTGCCTAGAGGACAGCTGAATCAATGTGACAGTCACACATGTTTATTCACAGGATGCCTGGAGGGTTACCCAATGGAACTTAGAGGAATCATGTGCTAGGAAGAAGAAGTAAAACTGATATGAACGTGGCTGGGTGTGGTGGCGCAGCACTCGGGAGCCAGAGGCAGGCAGATCTCTGTGAGTTCGAGGCCAGCCTGGTCTACAAAGTGAGTCCAGGACAGCCAAAGCTAACACAGAGAAACCCTGTCTCGAAAAACCAATAAGTAAATAAATAAATAAATTCCTGATTGTTTTGTGGTTAGGCCTGCTGTATGTGTAGTTTATTTTATTTATGTGTAATAATATAAATGTATATGTTTAAAAAAAAGAAATTAAAAAAAAAAAAGAAATAAAACTGAGGCTTCTGTGTGCTCCGAGTTAAGATTACCTGTCTGTGTTTTTAATGCAATCAGAGGGTACTAAAATAAACCTAACAAGGGGGCAGGAGAAATGGCTCAGAGGTTAAGATCATTGACTCCTCTTCCAGAGGTCCTGAGTTCAATTCCTGAAACCACATGGTGGCTCACAACCATCTATAATGTTATCTGATGCCCTCTTGTGGCCTGCAGATGTACATGCAGGCAGAGCACTGTATACATAATAAATAAATAAATAGGGCTGGAGAGATGGCTCAGAGGTTAAGAGCACTGACTGCTCTTCCAGAGATCCTGAGTTCAATTCCCCTCAACCACATGATGGCTCATAACCATCTGTAATGTGATCTGGTGCCCTCTTCTGGCCAGCAGGGGTGCAAGCAGGCAGAACATTGTACACATAATAAATAAATCAATAAATCTTTAAAAAAAATAAATAAATATAAAAAACAAAGCTAACAAATAAATAAATTACAAGACACTGTGTAGTTAGATGCCAAATAGGAAAGACTCACGGAAAAGATACTTAGCTTTGAAGCCAGTGCCAGTCTTCTCTGGGTTAAGCCACAAAGAGGAATATTGTCTGGTTAGGTGAAGAGGATCCAAGGTCCCTAAGGTCTTCAGAATGCAGCCAGGCCTGGGGACCCCTGGCCTAGATATCACAGATCTCCTGCAGGCTTTTTTTCCTGGCATGGGGGCGGGGGTGTCTCTGGCCTTTTCTTTGGAGATAGGCTATATGTACATCTAGAGTATTGACAAAGAGCATGCCACTGGAGAGAGCAATGACGCTTCATCCTGCCCAGGTGCTGCAAGGCATCATGGCAAAATACTAAAGACTTTGGCTGGGAGTGGGGCATCCTGATACAGCCTCCATAACCTCTCCGTCCTTTTTTTGTCTAGGGGGGAAGACCTCAGCTCTGCTAGTTTTCAGTGTCCCACAGGATGACGATTCACACTGAGATCTGGGGTTCAGGATATGTTAACACAGAAGCTGATGCTAAATGTTCAACAGCAAAGTTTGAGGCTGGAAGTTAGGTCAGTGGTATAGCATGGACCTTGCATGTACAAGATCCAGGATTACATCTCTAACAGTGCTAAAACACAAGTGAATTTTTAAAAAGGAAGGGGGAAAAATCCTTGTCACATATAAACAAGGATAAACAGCTCCGAGGAAATGCTAAGGATGGCCAAGCCCAGAAGTGTAAGATATCTATATCTCTGAAGTCCTATCGATAAGCTCCGGCTCTGCTACGCTATTAATCACACCATCAAGTACCCTTGTTTGTGGCAGATGCTTGGTTTACTTCTGGCTTCAGCTGGGACAGGCCTTTCCTGACTGTACTCCACCTCGCCATCTTCTGTGTCAGTAAGGTCTCCAAGGCCCCAGAGCCCCACCCACAGGCTGGGAAGGAGCTAATCTCCACAGAGTGAGCCTAGCTGTTTGGGGACAGACTTGAAGATCAGTGTGCCAGGCAGGCTCCAGCAGTCAGGGAAGTCACCTCTGGAAGGCATTCTGAATATTCCTAAAGTCCAGTAGAATCAAGTTCCCACAGCAACAACCCCAGCAGCATCCAATGCTGGCTTTCCCTCTCCCGGTTGGCTGACTCTAGCTTCCAGAAGTCACTCCTCATGCAAACCACTTGCACCCAAGTACCTGGATGAGCTTTGCTTCCAGCCAGCTTTCTGTTTCTTTCAGGCAGGGCCTCTTAGGTGGTACTACCCTTGATCAGCCATTCCCACGCCCCGCTCAAGTCTTCTCTTACTGTGGTGCATTTCCTTCCTTCCTCCCTGCCTGGGACATGCCAGAACACAAAGCCTGCCTGCTGACAAGATCTCTGCTGCCAGGTTGCCTGCACACCCTTGACTTCCACACAAGCTTTCCCAGGCGCCTCCCTAACTTCTGCTCACTCACCTCCTAAGAAGCATCCTTCTTCGGCTGGATGGAAGATTCTCCCTCTGTGTGTCTCTGTCTCTCTCTGCTTTTTTGAGATATGGTTTCTCTATGTAACATTGGCTCCCTGGAACTCCATCTGTAGACCAGGCTGGCTTCTGCCTCAGAGTGCTGGGATTTAGGGCGTGTGCCGCCACCGCTCAGCTGGCTCTCATAGCTTTCAGGGAGCTGGAGTCAGGTTGACACTCGTCTCTGACCTTCTCTCAGCAAAGATATGAGCCACTACAGCCGGGTGTGGTGGCACACGCCTTTAATCGCAGCACTCGGGAGGCAGAGACAGGTGGATCGCTGTGAGTTTGAGGCCAGCCTGGTCTACAAAGCAAGTCCAGGACAGCCAAGGCTATACAGAGAAACCATGTCTGGAAAAAAACAAAACAAAACAAAAACAACAAACAAAAAGAATGTGCTCCAAAGCTGAGTGCACACCTATAACCCAGCATTCAGGTAGCAGAGACTGGAAGGCCATGATTTTCAGGCTTACAGTGGGGTGCAGGGGAGGAGGGAGGGAGGGGTGGGGAGGAAGGAGACAACCTGCTCCAGCACCAAACACTTTTCCTTATCATCTCTCTTAGAGCTTGGGCTGCTGGGTTCCTGCTGCCTCTCTGAGAGGAGAGAAAACTTAGACATGGAAAGCGTGCACCTCCCTTGGGCTTAGATCTCCGTGTCTGACATGCAAAGTGAACTTCAGAGACTGTGCTGCCTCTAGGGTTTGGCTTTGATAAACAAACTGGGCAATTCCTTCGTCCCTTGACTCACTCACTCTGTTCATGTGAGCCATCTTGGTGCACAGTTGATACTGAAGTGAGACCAACTGATTAATGTATGTGGAAACGGAGTCTGGAAAGGTTATCAGACAGCTCTGGACTGGCAGCTAAGCTGGAGAAGCTACAGAGCCACCTCTGACAGCACTCAGTAGTTGTCACCAGGGTGTCAGGGTGTGTGCCGCTGAGTGTATCTCCCTACTGTGAGCCCACTGTGGTGTGTTCTGGGGCAGCCTACCTCCCAACAATGTCTTCCATCACATTGACACATTTTGCTACCTAGATTGTCCTCCTATCATCTGCAGGATTTGTGTCACTGTTATCTGGGACACTGACTTCCTGTTACTTCTGTCTAGATGATGTGGGTACTACTGGTTGCCCCCAAAAGGACCACACATTGCTATCTCTGTCTCACTAGGCATAGAACAGACGCCCCACATCTACTAGGACTTTCACTTCAGCAGAGGTTGTCATATGAGCATAAGACTCAGAGCAGGAATGGGACCACAGCTGAAGCCACATACCCTGGGACCCAGAGATGGTTTTGTTGTATTAAGCATGGTCTTTCAGTATTTTTCAAATCCTTTGTGCAGTGATCTGGATGTTTGATCTTTTTAGAAAAAGAGCATACTGTGTGTCTCCTACCACAGACCTTTGCTCTGGCGCAGCCCAAGGCCCTGAGGTCTCTGGGTCGTGGCCCAGGCCTGGTACTCACATTCATTATGTTGCTGATCTGGTTGTTGCCCAAGGATAGCACCTGCAGCCTCACCAGGCCTTCCAGAGAGTCAATCTTGGAGATCTGGTTGTTGGACAAGCTCAGGTCCTCCAGGTTGACCAGGGCGTCCAGTCCCTCAATCGTCTCGATATTGTTGAAGGACAAATCTGAAAAGGAGGAGGACTCTGAGGGTGTGCTGGCTAATCTTATGTCAGGCTGACACACAAGCTAGAGTCAGCTGAAAGGAGGGAGACTTCATGGAGAAAATGCCTCCATAAGATCCAGCGTAAGGCATTTTCTCAATTAGTTATTGATGTAGGAGGGTCCAGCCCACAGTGGGTGGTTCCATCCCTAGGCTGATGGTCTTGAGTTCTGTGAGAAAGCAGGCAGATCAAGCCAGGGGAGCAAGCCAGGAAGCAACACTCTCCATGGCCTCTGCATGAGCTCCTGTCTCCAGGTTCCTGCCTTTTGAGTTCCTGTCCTAACTTCCTTCAGTGGGGGACTACAGTGTGGAAGTGTGAGCCCAGTCAACCCTTTCCTCTCTGACTTCCTTGTGGTCATGGTGTTTTGTGGCAGCAATAGAAACCGTGACTAAGAGAAAGGGGTCTGAGGATACACTGTTTTGTTTCAGGACCATCAGGTTGCTGAGAGCTCTTGGGAACGACACTTAGCTGAGGAGCTAACTCACTGCTCAGGGACCTCAGGAGCATTAGATGGACTCTTTCTGCAGCCTCCTGTCTGTCATCTACCCAGTTCTATCATCTCCCCTCTGACTGAGAAGTCTTCTCAGCCCTGTTGGTTCTCAGGTGAAAAGACTGAGGTGTGGCTCTAAACAGGTGTGCTTGAGAGTCAAGGGCGGGGCTGTGAGATGGCCTTTTCTCTATATTTGAGAACATTCTAGCAAGCTCCTTCTGCTTAGCCTTTCCATCTACCAAGTGTTTATATGCATGTCCTCTGACAATGCCTCTGGGTGGTAGTTCGGAATCTGTCTCTTTGATGTCAAGAGAGTAGTGTGGCTAATATTCAAATCTCCCTCTGGGTCAGTAGGCAAACAGGTACCCTTGTAAGATCCACAGCTTAATTCCAAGGGACAGGTTGGCCTGATGGCTTCTGGGTATTGGGTACTTCTCAGAACCTAGGCTGGCTTGGGCACCCTACTGATTTCACCCCCTATAGAGACAGATCATTCCCAGCCATGCAGACGGACCCCAGAAGCCAGGAACCAGCACTAATAGGTACAGCCAAGGTGCCTGAGCCCTGGGCCCTGCAGTTGGAAGACTCAGCTCTGTCTGCTTCTGCCGCCTGTAGCATAGAACTCTGTCTGGCTAGTCAGCCTCTTGGAGCCTCAGGGCTGCCTCTGTGAAGCGGTCCTTTGAGCCCATTAGTGGGCTTACTGAAGCTCCCAAGGTCAGCGCAGACACGATGAGAGTGCTTTGCAGACTGAGAGCTATACTGATGACGGCCATGGAAGCCTGGCAAGATGGAGGAACATGTTTTGGGATGAGGCAGGTGTGGGGTTAGCCTAACCCTCTGATGCTTGGCCATGCTTCTCTGAGCTTCACTTTTCCATCGACTTGGATAATAACAGCCTTTGAGCATCTCCTAGGACCATTGTGGGGGCTAAATAAGATGTCTCAAAGGAGCTCTAAGCCTGTCCTCTTCTGTCTTTTAGACGTTCCCTTGTCCCTCACTAGATGGGGACGTACCCAAGAGGCCAAGCTCCCAGTGACCTTGGCAGTGAAGCCAAAAGTACTAGAATCAGACCGAGATTGACAAGGGAGGTTATGACCCTCACTTAACTTGTCACCTTGGCTTGTTCTCTGTGATGGGGATAGTGTGTGAAACAAGCAAACTCATATGAAGCGCGAGCAGGCCACAGTCAGCACATGGCTCTGCACTGTGCTCATTATAATGGCCAGCTGTCCACCCGAGCCTATGTAAAATGCCAGTCCAGAGCTGCCCCTGTGCCCAGCAGCCTGAGAGGCTGGCAGGTGGGCTGGAATAGTCTGTCTAGTATGTAGCAGCACCTCTTTGTCATGCTTTGCCCAGCAGAAGCCCCAGGCTTTTAAACAAACTGTCACTTTCTTGCTCCTAACGGACTGAGCGTTTCTGCTATGCCTGGGCTAACAACAGGCTGGCAGCCGAGTGTCACTGCAATGATTTTGCAGGAAGGCAATGGGTGTCCTTGGCAGTGGGGGGGTGGGGGGCCTGTCTTTAACAAAGGCAGACACAGAGCCAAGCCTTACCCAGCCAGACCAGGTGAGTGAGGTTTTCCAGGCCCTCGATGCGCTCGATGAGGTTGTTGTTCAGCTGCAGCTTCTGCAGGTTCTCAAACTGCCAGAGGTTGTCTATGCGGAGGATATCTGAAATGCGAGCGAGCAAGGCGGGGACTGAAGCGTACTCGTGCAGGGGCTCCATGCCCTCTGCCTTCCCTAGAGCCCCCAGTGGAGGAGCGGGTGAGGGTGGGGCCACCGGCACTGTCCCCAGCGCCTCCCGGAAGGAGCAGAGAGATCTTATGTGGCAGGGGCTTGCTAAGCAGGTGTCTGTGTGGGGGTGAGCCGAGCCTGCTCAGGGTAGGAGACTCTCTCCCACTGCTCCAGGTGCTGCGCTGGGCTCCCAAGGAAACAGGTTTACCTCAGAACGGGAGAAGCAGGGGCCAGCCTGGTGGGAGGGTCACTCAACTAGTTTTAGTTTTGGAGGGTCATTCGGTAACATTTTTTGGAATAGCTACCATCTGTGCCTTTTGACCTGCAACCATCTTTCTTTCTTTCTTTCTTTCTTTCTTTCTTTCTTTCTTTCTTTCT
>OU015755.1:89859459-89871796 GCA_907169655.1 Acomys percivali | reverse complement strand
TCTTTCTTTCTTTCTTTCTTTCTTTCTTTCTTTCTTTCTTTCTTTCTTTCTCTCACTAGGGTCTCACTATATAGTCCTGGAACTTACTATGTAGACTAGGCTGGCTTCAAACTTTACAGAGATCTACTGGCCTCTGCCTTCCAAGTGCTAGCATTAAAGGTGTGTGCCACCACACCAAGCAGGCCTGTTTAAAAAATATGTCTCCAGACACATCCTAGAAATATCTATAGGTATGTGAGCAGAAAAAGGCAGCCCCTGGGACGATCACTCACACAACAGAAAAGTGGAGCCCAGAGAGCTTGGCAGCAAAGAGACCCTGCCGTCCCAAGGACCCGCCCTGGCTGTCTGTCCTTGGGCATGTCATATGGCCAGAGTTTGGTCTGTGTCACTGGGAGCAAGGAACATTCTGAATAGTACATAAGTATAAATAAACCCATACTGAGTATGTAAAACTTAGAAGTCAGTGGATCAAATGCAATGCCTCCCAGCTTTCCTCATAAGCCTCGAATAGCTATGCTGTTGTGTGCTCCTTTAAAATATATTTGCTCGCTGGGTGGTGGCGCACGTCTTTAATCCCAGGGAGGCAGAAAGGCAGATGGCTGTGAGTTTGAGTCCAGCCTGCTCTACAAAGTGAGTCTAGGACAGCCAATGCTACACAGAGAAGCTATATCTTAAAAAACAAAAACAAACAAATATATATATATATATTTGCTCTTATACTTAGTCCAAAACTGAAAAAAATCCTTTATTTTTATTTTATATGTGTAAGTGTTTTGCCTGCATGCATGTGTGTTCACCGTCTGTGAGCTGTGTGCAGTGTTCTGTAGAGACCAGAAGAGGGTGTCAGATCCTTTGGAACTGGACACACTGGACAGTTGTGAGCCACCTAGGAATTAAACCCAGGCTCTCTGGAAGCACAGCCAGTGCTCTTAACTGCTGAGCTATTGCCCTAGCCCCCTGTATTAGTTACAGAAGAAAAGGATATACATACATATATACATACATTATATACAATGCATATACACATACTATATATATAGATGATTGATTAAATAAACAGAATGAACTAACTGGCCATGAAACTATAATATATAAATGCAGGTTTATTAGAAGCGGCACAGGACAGGGAGGGGAAGGGGGAGTGTGCGTTGGGGGTTGGTGGGGAGAGGGTGGGGAGGTTTGGGGGAAAAGGGAGAGAGAGAGGAGACCCTGGAACCAAAATGTCTGGTTTGTATAGTGAATCTCTGGGAGAGGGGAAGCCCTGCCCCTAGGTAGAGGGCAGCTGCGCCAGCCACACCCTGCAGCAGGACCTAACATATGCCTCCAGACATATGTGCATATATATATATATATATGTGTGTGTGTGTGTGTGTGTGTGTGTGTGTATTATATACACACACATATATAGTATATGCACACATAATATATATGTGCTTCTAAACTATATACAACACACATATCTACTAGGTATAGTATGTATACTATACACACATTTATACTATACTATATATAGGATACAGTAAAGATGTGAGAGTATTTTCAGTGACTACTAAGGCCTGGCATGGGGGTGCACACCTGCATCAGGAGGCTGGAATGGGAGGACTGCTGGGATATGTAGTGAGATCATGCTGAGACTAGTGCTACAGGCGAGGCCATGCCAGGCAGCTAGCAAGTCCAATGCCACCCAGCTTAGTGGAAGCCTGCTTCAAAGTGAGAAAAGAGAACACGCGTCAGGTGTGGTGGTGGTGCAACTCTGGTTAAGAGCACTTGTTGCTCTTGCAGGTGACTCAGGTTTCATTCCCAGCAGCCACGTGGTGCTTTACGACCACCTGGAACTCCAGGAGACCAGCACCACCTGCTGGCCTCTACAAGCCTGGAGGAAGTAGCTCAGTGGTAGAACACCTGTGTGGTATGCCAAGGCCCTAGCTTCACTCCCCAGTACATGACAAAATTCCACTATGTAAGAGACAGGGCCTGTTGGTGAGGTTCTGAGATTCAGCGTGTGGGTGCTTGGCACGCCCTCACAGGCTTTAGGGGAGCCGGACCCTGTGATCTACCCTTGCTTTCCCCTGGGCTGGAGTGGTACTTATCTCTCCTATGCCCTCAGGCCAGGCAGCGTCAGGATCGGTTGTTTAGGTTTCCTTTGCTGCCAGATTTCCCAAACTGGCTATGTCTCTGTTTCTGGGGTGGTGCTCAGTTCTGCCCAAGGCTCCTAGCCACCTATTTCTGGTTTGGATTTTCCTGGCACCTACTGTGGCCCTGCTGTCTGAAAGGCTGAAACCCAACTCTGATCCCCCCTTGGCTAACGTGGCTTCCAGCTGAGCCACTTTGGGTAGGTGGCTCCAGCACACCTGGACCTAGCTTTTCCTTAGGCAACAACAGATGATGTGGAAGGCCAAAATATGCCAGTGAACAACGATTTATCTGAGCCTTAGCTCCAAATGAACTTCCCACCAAGCTGGTTTAATCTTTCATACAGCCACCAAGTCCACTTCTGTGACCACCACGTTGACAAGGCCAGCATCATTGTTCCCTGGGTCACAGTAGAAGCCCCGTTACTTCCTGCTTTCCCGGTGCCCTGCATGTAGCCAGCAGGGTGCTGTAAGAACTCAAGTCCCACCTTTTCCTGTTTCTACTCAGGATGCTTGTAGATCCCAACTCACTATAAAAGCCAAATACATTTCATTGTCCAAGGCAAGCACCTGCTGACAATATGACCTCCCTGGCCTGTCCCCATGTCCCCATACCGGCTTCCTCAGCAGCTCTTCTCAGGCTGGCTCTGGCCTACTCACAGTCTTTCACTGGTGGCTCTCTGTATCTCACATAACACCCCCCTCACACCAGCCCTGCTCCCCAGATCTCCACATGGTTCCCTTCCTCATCTTCTCTAGGCATTTTTTTTTGAGACAAGGTTTCTCTGTGTAGCCTTGGCAGTCTTGGACTCACTTTAGACCAGGCTGGACTCGATCTCATATTGATCTGCCTCTCTGCCTCCTGAGTGCTGGGATTAAAGGCGTGTGCCACCACACCTGGCTCCTCCAAGCATTTAACTCTCACCTTCTTGGCAAGGCTCTGGCCACTGCACCCAACTCCAATTTCCCTTTTCTCTGTTCTTTGCTTTATTTTTCCCCACAGCACATACTGTCAGTAACAATCTAATATTCTGTCTTATTTGTCTGCCTCACATCAACTCCACAAAGGTAAGGCTCTTTGTCTTTTGGATGGTGCTGAATCGGAATGCCGGGAACAGCATCTGGCATCTCTTAGGCACTTGTTCGTACTGGCAGAATGCCCATTTGGTGGTGGGGGTGGGTGGGAAGGAAGTGGCAGAGCCGTTCCTCCTCTCAGGGAAGCTGCTGCTCTGGATCACTCCCCGAGGCCATACCCAGGGAGGCCTGTGGACTTACACACGACCGGGTCTCCAGTGTTTGGTATGGAGCCCTGCATCTTTTGTGGTTGACCAAATGCCTAGGCAGCTGGGCCCTAAGACAGCAGGTCACTCTCTGAGACCTCATCGACTCAGAAAACAGAGGGCTCAAGATCCCCCATCTGTGGTGCCCGCGCCATGCGTGGGCGAGTGACTGTGGATTTAACACACACACACTCTCACTCTCTCTCTCTCTCTCTCTCTCTCTCTCTCTCTCTCTCTCTCTCTCTCTCTCTCTCTAACATAGCGGGTACTTCGTGCTAAGAGAGCAGCAGCCGCAGCAGCGGTTTATTATTCTCCTCCCTTCAGAGTTCCAAAGAGCCTTCTTATAGGCAGCAAAACAGGCATCCTCCTCCCAGGTGAAATCCCTCAAGAGGTGATTGCACACAGGAGGAAAAGTCTCGAGGAGGGGAGGGGTGCATTCTCAGAGCAGTAAACATGACTAGCTAACCAAGATAAACACAGACATGGAAGCTGCTAGAAACAGGACATGAAACAGGCTGCCCAGTCGGGCCTGGTTCTTAACCCACCTGCTCCTCCTTTCTTCCATTCCTCTTTTTGGCAGTTCTGGGATTCAGTTAAGAGTCTTGTGGACCATAAGCCGTCTACCACTGATCTATTTCCTCGGCTCCTTCATTCATATGGACATCCTTTATTTTTATTTTATATGCATGGGTGTTTTGCCTGTTCTTTTATCTAGGCACTACTCCATGTGTGCAGTGCCTGTGGAGTCCAGAAGAGGGCATCGGACCCCTGGGACTGAAGTTACAGGGTTGTGAGCTGGGAACTGAACCTGGGTCCTCTGGAAGAGCAGCCAGTGCTCTTAACCAATGAGCTATCTCTTCAACTACTTCCTACTCACTCCTTATATTTTTAGATAGGGTCTCACTCTGTAGTCCAGGCTGGCCTTGGACTGGAGGTCTTACTGCTTCTGCCTCCCAAGTACTGAGATATGTACCAAGCTAAGCTCTCTCCTTCTTCTCACACCTTCTGTCCTGGCTTGCTGGGTGACACTGACTTTCCAGAATTATCTAAGCACTGTGCACATGTTTTACTTTTCTTTCCCGCCAGAAAATGTGACAGGAGCTTCTTTCTGTTTCACAGATGGGGACATTGAGACAGTAAGTCCCTGCCTGTCCTGAGCCATGTCTTCTCCTGTGCATCCCCATCACATCCAAGGTGCCTTCCTGTCTCGGGGCTCTTCCTGTCCCTCCTCTTTGGATGCCCTAGCCCTTAAGTCACTCCCTCCAGTGCTGGCTTCACCTCTCTCTTCTGAACTCCTACCCTGCCTCCAGCAGTGTGGGGTCTCCTTGGTTCTGTCCACCAGAGACCCCTCCATTCCAAGGACCCCATTCCCTATGAAGGACCCCATTCCATGTCAGTGTGCTGTCATATGGTGGAGAAAGCATGGTCTCTGGGAGCAGGGCAATACTATCAGGTTTTTTTTTTCCCTTTCTGTTCTTATTTAGACTCAGAAGTGTTGTGGACTAATGATGGAGCTACTGGGCGAAGCTGATACAGCATGCCCCCTGGTCCTGTGCCTGGTGGGCTCTCACACCTGTGTGCACTGACTCCTGACTCTTTGTGAAATTGGGGGGATTGAAATAGGGTAGAGGAATTCAGGGGGCCCTCTTCCACCCAGGCCACGTCATGGGCATCCAGGATACATACTTTGGAAGTCCAGCTGCAGGGAGAGCACATCTTTGAAGAGGATGCCCTCTTGCTTGGCGAGCTGCCCAGCCTCTTCCTGGGGCCCCTGCCTCGCAACGGCTGCCTTGAGCATGTCGTCATCCATCACCTTTGGCTCCATTGAGTCATATGGCCGGCTCATCTTCTCTGAGAAATTGGATTCCTCCTCGGTTCCTTTGGTTTAAAAACAGAATCAGGCTGTGTCTGTCTTGGTGTGGTGGCCTGCCAGGCTACTGGCTGCCTACTCCCATCCCTTGCCTGCTGTTCTTTGGGGGCAAATGCACTGCTGGAAGGCTGCCCAGGCCTTCCCAGCAGCCATTTGAGTCCTCATCAGGGGTTCACTGCTTGACCTCACGACCACAGCTGGGTGTCTACCTGGGCCCACAGGGCTGGTGCCCACACAGCCTATGGCCATGTGGTTCTCAGGTCCCCTCAAGGTTATGATCCTGTGGTTAGTCTCTCAGCTTCTGTTTCTGTGGTTACCTAGGTCTCTTGGTACAAACCATTGACAGTGACTCTTGGAAGTGGCGGCCTGCAGTGGCCCTTCTGGGAGTACCTCATCTCCAGGGAGACAGCCATGCATGGGGGACACACTGACCCAAGGTGGCCATTCATGTTCTCCCTTGAGATCTCAGAATGAGAGTGAGCATATGAGCTAGCTGCTTGACTGGGGAGGACTATGTAGCTGGTGGTGCTTGCCAGGCATACGTTAGGTAGAGAGCAGGATACACACAGCAGGTTGTTTACTTGCTGGTTTCCCTAAGCCCAGGCCCTGTACATGTTTGTCCCCCTTTCTCCAATTGTGGACTTCTTACATTAATTTCTCTGTTACTTAAGCTAAATCAGGTTCAGTGGCTAATGGCCCAAAGGGATCTGCTGAGGCACTGTGGTTGGTGGCGGGGTCTGTGTGTTGGGTTAATTATACTTGACTGCTCTGCTTGGCTGGGTAGATCGCAGCCTGGAGGGCTAGCGGCTCAGACCTCGTTGTGATGGTTCCCAAGCCCAGAAAGGCGGGGCTGTGTGCTCCTGCCAGTCTGCTGGGATTCTGTCTTCTCCCCTCTGTTCCCACTCGCTGCTCTCCTCCCTTCTTTCCTTCTACCTTTGACCACTGGTCTCCTGGACCTCTGGTTCTGCCCATCTTGACTTCAGGTGCCAATGCCCTATGCCTTCTATTCTGCAGGGCCAGAGCAACCTACGACTGCTCTGCCATGATTCCTGACAGTCTGACTCCCTTCTGACTGACTTGTGATTGCCTCCCTCCTTTCTCTGGTACCATCCATATATGAGTATCCACTTTCTATTCTCTTACTATCCCTGATCAAAGACTCTGATGTCACCAGTTCTTGTGTGCTTCCCTTCCACTCCCAACCCCATGTTGTGTAGCCATTTCCTCTGAATTAAAACATTCCTTCCTGGATGGAGAGTGACTCATAACACTCAAGAAGCTCACAAAGTTACAATACTAGGTGGCTACTTAAGAGCTTCCATAAGGCTGGGCATGGTGGCACATACCTTTAATTGGAGCACTAGGGAGGGAGGCAGAGGCAGGCAGAGGGGCAGAGAGGGGCAGAGGCTGGCAGAGGAGCAGAGGCTGGCAGAGGGGCAGAGAGGGGCAGAGGCAGGAGGATCTCTGTGAGTTTGAGACCAGCCTAGTCTACATAGTGAGTTCCAGGACAAAACAAAACAAAAAGCCTAGAAACAAACAACAAAAGAGCTTATTAGAGAGTAAACAATTACTGAGTAAGAAAGACTATCTTTGATGGGTGGGGCTGTAAGTTAGGCTTAGAGCTCTGGGATGCAACTGTCACAATTTGTCATCCATGCTGGGGTTGGCTTTTCAGTGATGAGGCTGGCTTTGAGTCACTCATCCTCTTGTAAGTAATTGCAATGATCTCACTGGCTCACCAGCTATACTTGGATGGAGTGCTTTCTTTTTTTTTCTTTTTAGGTTTTTCAAGAGAGGGTTTCTCTGTGTAGCCATGGCTGTCCTGGAATTCGCTCTGTAGACCAGGCTGGCCTCCAACTCACAGAGATCCACCTGCCTCTGCCTCCCGAGTGCTGGGATCAAAAGCATGTGCCACCAAACCTGGCCGGATAGAGTGTTTTCTTGGCCTGCCATTGGTACCTTATCTGGGCTTAGTATGTGTCAGTATCTCCCACAGTCCCTGCCCTTTCTCCATCTGTGCCCCACTTTCTTCACCTCAGCCTTGTCAGCCTACTCTTTCCAGTCTGACTCTTCCTCCTCAGGTGACTGGCTGAGTCAACCTCCCTGGACAGCTCTTGTGCTCACCAACTTCCTAGTCTTCATAAACAGTTTTCCTTAAGGGTTCTCATAATTTACCCCCAACTGCAGATTTACCTCTGGGGAAATTTTAATGTGTCTCATTTGCCAGATGTTATCTGGAAAGTACTTGGAGATTTTTTTCTTTTCTTTTCTTTTTTTTTTAAAGGTGTTGTGCTGTGGGAAATGACTCAATGCTGGTGTCAAAACTCTGACCTCTGTTTCATCAAAGCCCATTAACTGTGACAGGTCAAGCCAGCTTTCAGGCAAGCTCAGCGGGTTTCATGCAGTTTAGGCTTGGTGTAGGAACTTTGCTAAACGTTCACACCCAGGGAAGGACTTTGATTCTAATTGTGTATCTTTGACAAAACAATTTTACCAGCTTAAATCTTTGTCTTTTTCCTGTTAGGTGGATAATCCCTTCCTCCTACACTTTTCTAAGATCTTCTATTTAATCTACATATCCATACTGAATAACTACATGTTATGAATGACTCAGACAGGTCTTCTGTTTCAGACATGAATTTAATCATCATACCAATATTTACTTACAAACAAGTTAGTTAAAAAGCCAGACCTGGTGGTGCATGCCTGTAATCCCAGCACTCTGGAGGCAGAGGCAGAAGGATCTCTGTGAGTTGGAGGCCAGCCTGGTCTACAAAGAGAGTCCAGGACAGTCAGGGCTTGTTATACAGAGAAACTGTCTCGAAAAACCAAAAAACTAAACCAAAACAAAAACCAAGCAAACAAGCTAGTGGGTGTGGGGAACTATAAAAGCACATGGTAGGGACAGTTGGCCTGGCCATGGAAGATACAATTTGAAGAAAAAGCATGGAGAGAGAATAGCACAGTGAAGATCCCAAGAAAGAACGTAGAAAGGAGGCCAGGCATGGTGGTGCACGCCTTTAGTCCCAGCACTCAGGAGGCAGAGGCAGGCGGATCTTTGTGAGTTCAAGGCCAGCCTGGTCTACAAAGAGTCCAGACCAACCAAAGCTGTACAGAGAAACCCTGTCTCGAAAAACCAAAAAGAAACTAGAAAGGCCTGGTCTACAGAGTGAGTGCCAGGGCAGCCAAGGCTACGCAGAGAAATCCTGTTTCAAAAAACAAAAACAAAGCAAACAAAGAGAAAGGGTCTGCTTTGCATTTCTATCCTAAGGTGGCTGGGAAGCTCCTAGGTTTTTGTTTGTTTGTTTATTTGGTTTTTTGTTATTGTTTTTGTTTGTTTTTCTTTCTTTCTTTCTTTCTTTCTTTTTTTTTTTTTTTTTGATTTTTCAAGACAGGGTTTCTCTGTGTAGCCTTGGCTGTCCTGGACTCACTTTGTAGACTAGGCTGGCCTCGAACTCAGAGATCACTTGCCTCTGGCTCCTGAGTGCTGGGGTTAAAGGCGTGTGCCACATGCCCAGCTGCTCCTAGGGCTTATAAGGCAGGGATGGATCAAAATTATATTAAAAAGAATCTCATCATAGCAGTTGCGGCAAGAATTACAGAAGGAGTCATGTTGTCAGGCATGGTGGTGCATGCCTTTAACCCCAGCACTTGGGAGGCAGATCTCTATGAGTTTGAGGCCAGCATGGGCTACACAGTATGTTCCATACCAGCTGGAGTTACACAGAGAGAGACTGTGTCAACAACAGCAACAACAACAACAAAAAAGTAAGCTAAAGGAAGGAGTGACCCGAGTAGTCGCAATATGGGGGTCTGGGGCATCTCCAGGAACTTAGTTTATGTGTAGGACTAATTATTCCCTGTTTGAGACAGAATCTAGTTTGGAAGGCTATGCCCCAGGCAACTGATTGGCTGACACAGATGTTAGAAAGAAGGGTAGTGGGGAGGGTTTCATAGAAACGGAAGCTGAAATAAATTGCCCTCCAGAAGAACTTTGCTAGGAGAGTTAAAAGTTCATGGACAGTAATGAGGAGCCCTGAAGTGGGAGAGCTTCTGACTCATACAGTTTTTGTTTTGTTTTGTTTTTGATGTGGGGAGGAGCAGTGGTGGCTTTTAGTTTCATGCTTTGTGACCTGGCCTGACCTGCTCTATATGACCCCTGGCATGGTGGAAGGCCTACACAAGACAATACAGTTGTAATTCAAGTTTGTCTTGGCCCAGGCATTAGAGGGAATAAGGCCTGCTCATAGCTGTAAGGAGGGAAAGAGAGAGAAAGAGCTACAAGACCACAGCAGCCCTCTATAACCAACCTCGAGAGAGGATACTCAAGGGGTGTGGCCTGATTTCTGTTTCAGACTTGAATTAAATAAATTGTCCCAGTATTTACCTACAAACATTGGCAAGTTAGTGGGTGTGCAGAGCTACAAAGGCACAGAGTAGGGATCTTTGTAACAGTAAGGCTTTCCCAGACTGACCAATGTGCAGATTTACCATAAGGCGGCTTGACCTCTTGTCTAACGCAGAACCCATTTTCCTAACCCTGAGTCTGCCGTAAGCAGCACACGAGGAACAACCACTGCCACATCTCGTGTTTATGACGATTTTTTCCTAGGCCTAGGCCCAAAGAATCGTCCCCTTTGGGGATTATATCAATAATTTATCCAAATGCGGGCCCAGTTGACTTGCCTGATGATAGTGTCCTTGGTGAAGACCAGAGAGATTGGACGTGGAGAAGCAGCAGAAAGCTTTACGTACAAGTCAACCAGGGTAGCCTCTTCACTGGGAAATAGCCCAGGTTTTCCTGGGAAACAACACCCTGCGTCAACTGGACCTGAAATACTATATAGACCCCAGGGGCCACAAAATGATGAGAATAAATGCAACTGCTGAGTGCTTGTTTTACTCTCTGTGCACACAACTTATTTAATACACGTCAGCTCTGGGAGCTACTAAAAAAAGAAAGAGTATCTTAGCGCCCTCACTTCCCAGATAGGGAAACCGAGGCTTGGGCAGGGGCAAAATGTGTGTGAATTACTGGCAGAGACTGATAGGGAACCCTAGTATCTGTATTCTCACCCCAAACACTTCACACAGCACCGAAATGTAATAACGTATTGCACATCAAGAGGGTGGCTATAAAAGCCAAATTCTAGAAGGAGTTATCAGGGGATGGGGTACCTCTCTTTCTGTGAAACGGATCAAGGCAGGAAAAAGGCAGATGGACCCCCTTCCTACTTGCTTTTGCTGGCTGAAGAATCTAAATGCAATTTTCTTGTTGAAGGGCCTGATTAAGTCTCAGTACAAGTGTAAAATGGCCTCAGAGAAGAGTTACAGGACAGACTTGAGTCAGCCTCTTACCTCTCCTTGCAGTAGACGCTTCGCTTGGTTGCTGGGGAACCAAGCTCCGCCGCTTGGTTGCTAAGGGGAAGTCAGGAAATAAATATCCTGGGTGAAAGTTGATGTGTCACGTGACCACATTTCTCTCACCAACCAGACTTGAAGAAAACAAACGTGTCTCCAATCAGCACCGTCAGTGAGCTGCAACTTCGAGAAACGCTTTCTTTCTGCCCGCCTACATAAGTGATTGACACACCTTTTATCCAATGATAGTAAAGATTCTCTAGACTGACCAATATACTAATGAATCAAAAAGAACGGCCCCTCGTTTGGAGGCGGGTCCAAGGGGGGCTGTGCCGCTACGGCTGACGCGGGGGGCGGGGGGGGATCCCCGGTGACTTAGCTTGCTTTGATGCCCAATCGGACGCCGCGGGGTGGGTGGGACTTCACTGAGAGTGGCGTGCCGTCCAATCGGAGGCGGGCTGGGTTAGACGCTGTCCAATAGAGAAGCACCCAGAGGGCGACCTGCGCTCGGCGTTCCCGAGGGTGGGGCGGGGGCAAGTGTCAGTCAGGGCAGAGCGCGGCGCGGTCAGCGGAGCCCCGCAGCACACAGGCGTCCGGGCCGGAACGAGGCCCGCCGAGATGGAGTTCCTGCTGGGGAATCCTTTCAGCACCCCTGTAGGGCAGTGTCTCGGTAAGGCCGCGCGTCGGGCAGGCGTTGAGTGAGCCACAGAGCGGCTGGCCGGGCTGGTGAGGTCCAAGGGCCTCCTCCCCGCGCCGATATACCACCTCAAGTGCAGCTTGGGCCTCTGCCAATAAGCGATGTCATGCCAAAGGTGGACTGGGCATCCTTGTCACGAGGCCTCTGCTTGACGCTGGTGCCATCTCACCCTACCCGGGGTGCAACCTGGACTTGGACCAGGCCCCCTGCATCCCTGCCCGTCAGGGTCCAGCCTTTCAAGTCTCTCCCCAGAAGTAGTGTCCATGCTGGTCTTCTTACCCTTGCGCGTTGGGAGATGTTACTGCAAGCATCTGCTCCCAGGGCCTCTGTCTCCTAGAGCCTTTGTGGCATGTTGCTTCCTCCATCCTTGTCCCTGCTCATTGGTACCAATGGCTCTGAGGCTGGGCACCTTCCCAGAAAATGTCCCATGCTGCACGACTTCTAATTTGAGGTGCAACTCAGCCAAGGCTTGTAGGAGGGACTGGCATGGGGGAGGCGCTCCGGGAAGATGGCTGTCTTGGCAGGGGGATTTCATGGCTGCAGAGCCTCCTAGGAAGGAAGGGAGGCCGTGGCTGCTTTTTGATAAGCACGCCACTGGAAACTCGGAAACTTGAACTCCAGTGACTTTCCCAGGGACTACCCTCTTGACCTTGCGCCCTCGTGTCTCGGCGTTCGCTTGTCTGTTGACGCGAGCTGCTTTGAGATAAGATGTCGTGCGACTGCAAAAGTTCGAAAGTCTGTAATCTTTCTTGTTGCTATTCAGTGTCTCCTTACATTGGCTCTTGTTCTCCCCGTATATTATGTTAAGCAGTTGTGTAGATACTATAAGGAGCTAGAAATGGGCACCATGCTGCGTAAGGAAAAGACAGGCAAAGGCATAATAATGTGGCCACTGAGGCGTTTCCTTACAGAAAAAGCCACTTGCGGACTGGGGCATAGTTCAGTGGTACAGCATTAGCGTAGACAGACAGACAGACAGACAGACAGACAGACAGAC
>OU015755.1:89835946-89854894 GCA_907169655.1 Acomys percivali | reverse complement strand
CTCTCTCTCTCTCTCTCTCTCTCTCTCTCTCTCTCTCTCCCTCCAAAGTGATTCAGCCACAGACAGGAGGCAGATAATCAGTCACAGCATTTGTGTTTGGAGCCTGGGTGGTGTCGGATGTGAAGTCTTCCCAGTGTCCTATGAATGGGAGACGATGAACTACAGCTTGGCTATTTATATCAAGAATAATTAGTTATCCCTCTGAGTGTCGTAACAGTTGGCAGTTGTGCAAAGCCCTTGGCTTCATCATTTTCTTTCGTCCTTACAACTGTGTGAGACACAGAAGGAGATGGAAAGGAACTCACAGGGTCTCACTGTGGAACTGGAAATTCCTAAACAACACCGTATGCAGGCTCTGTGCACAGAATATCATCGAAGCCTCGGAATCCTTCACCCATTCTTTCAACCCTGAAAGAATTGTTTGAGTCTTACCATTTCTGTTTGACCTAAACACATTTAGGCTCTGGGAAGCTAAGTCATTTGTGGAGGCCAGCGGCAAATGAAGCTTGGAATCCTTTACTGGTCAGTGCTCACTTGGCACTGCCCCGAATGTCACTTTTGGGCTTGGAATGCGTAATTCATCAGCATCCGAACCCGGAAGGCCTGCTAAGCTGGAATGCTGTGCCCCACTCAGAGCTTCTGAGGCAGGCTCCAGAACTTTGCATTTCTAATCAGCTCCCTAGCCATGCTGCTGCTGGTACACATTGAGAACCATTGCTTAGGTGGGATTCTTGACATCTTTTGAACTTGAAAAAAAATCTTCAAACACTAAATATGGAGTTTTGGGGACCATTTCTAAAGGGTGATTATTTCTAATTCATGTCCTAAGACAGTCAGTGGCTTTTTATTGCTCACCTGTACATGTCTAGCTAAGCATTTACCCGGTTGTTCAGTCAAACGAAGAACTTGGGCAGGTACCTAGAACATAAAAGACAGAAAGGCAGAAAGTGATTGGGTAAGATTGGACAGGTTAATGAAGTAAGAGAATAAAGGAGAGGAAATATTAACAAGAGTAGCTAGATGTAAAATTGGCTCCTTGTACCTTAAAGTCACTTAATCTTTGCCGCAGTGGTGTAAAGAGATACTATTATTATCTCTGATTTGCAGATGGGAACCATCAAGGCAGCACAAAGATGTGTTAACCTATTTAGGGTCACGTGGCTAGTGGTGAGGGAGCTAGCTAGAGTCTGACCCCAGTGTCCTGCCTCGGGGAGTTGCATTGGATTGCCCTAGAAAGTTCCAGAGACACCATTTTCTCTTAGTATCAAAGCCCCACCTGTGCAGAGTGAAAAGCTGGGTCCTACTAAGAAACTAGCTACAGACAGTGACTCTTGCTCCAAGGTCAGGGATAGGGACACTCCCATGAACCTCCCTTAGAGATGAAAGGGGCAGGTCAGTGGAGGACTGGGGCAACATCTGGGGCTCTGAGAAGATTTATCCCTCTTGCTTGAAAAGGTTATAGAACACCAGACTGGAAATACACATGGGGCTCAGCCGCTCCTGTTGCACATGTTACTGTTTAACATGTGCAAGAGCAGGGCCTCTGGGAGTGCCAGGACCTGGGATAGTTCACATTCTCATGTAACTGCTTTTTAAAACAATCAGTGACAGCTGGGCGTGGTGGCGCATGCCTTTAATCCCAGCACTCGGGACACAGAGGCAGGCAGATCACTGTGAGTTCGAGGCCAGCCTAGTCTACAAAATGAGTCTAGGACAGCCAAGGATATACAGAGAAACCTTGTCTCAAAAAAAAAAAAAAAAAAAAAAAAAGAAAAGAAAAGAAAAAATCGGTGACAACCACAAAGAAACCAGGAAAAACAGAAAAATTTAAAAGGAGAATAAAATTTCTGTCACAAACTTCCTTACAAATTCCTTGAGATTTTTTTTTTCCCTATTTTTGTCTTTGTTTTATTCTCTGGAAAGCAACATCCTCTAGCCTCTTAGCATGTTCCTGTGTAATCTCCCTGTACCTAGTTATGTATTTTCTGACTTTAGATTTGGGATTCTCAGAGAGAATGCTGATAATGAGGGATAAGCACACTGCTCTGAGGAGTATCGTATGAGGGATGTTGCTCTTGGCCTACAGATAAAGCAGCCAGAATATTTTGACTGACCCAGTAGTCTGGAAGGATATTATGGTATTCAAGTTTTCGGGGCTGGGCCAACTTGTTTTTTCTCTTTTTAGATTTTATTTATTTTTATGTGTGTGTGTATGAGGGGTGTGTTTTGCTTGCATTTGTGTCTGTGCACCACATGCATCCAGTGTCCAGGGTGACCAGAGGAGTCATCAGATCCCCTGGAACTGGAGTTACAGATGGTTGTGAGCCGCTGGGTAGGTTCTGGGACCCAAACCCAGGTCCTCTGGAAGACTAGTAAGTGATCTTGACTGCTTAGCCTCCTCTCTACCCCCGCGCCCCTCAATTTGGTTTAAGTTTTTAAAATTTATCTTATGTATGAGTGTGGTTATGTGCGTGCCACAGTGCTGAGGTAGAGGGCAGGGGACAATGCTTGGGAGTCATTTCTCTCTGTCTTCTTGTGGGATCCAGGCCTGTGTGCAAATGCCTTTACCCACTGAGCACTCTCTCTGGCCCTTGCTGTGTGAGAAAAGAGGGTTTATACAGGCTAGTTTCTGACCTGGCCCCTAGTTAGTGTTTCTTTCTCCCGACAAAAGACTCTCTTTGATATTCTCCATCTGAACATCAAGCCTGCTGCCCCTCCTTCTTCAAGCAGCCCTCTGGAGGCTCCTCGTGTTGGTGGCGTGATTCTGCCTTCCAGCTCTCATGCGGCTACTGCCAGGAGGAGGAGGCCGCTGTGTTTCTGCAGCCCAGTTAGCTTCATGCATCTTTTGGACTCACTGTTCTGTGAAGCACCTGTGTCCAGTCATCTGTCTCTTTAAAGCATTTTTGGTAAGAGGCATGTAACAGAATTTATATGACTGTAACACCATTTTTATGCACGTGTTTGTGTGTGGAGACCAGAGGACAACTCAGGAGTCATCCCCAGGGACTGGCAAAGTCTCTGACTGGTTTGAAGCTCACAAATTAGGCGATGATGGCTGGCCAGTGAGCCCCAGGGTCCTCCTGTCTTGCTTTCCTAGTGCTCCTTTTTGGTTTTTTAAGCCAGTGTTTCACTGTGTAGCTCTGGCAGGCTTAGAACTCACTATGTAGATCTGTCCTTCCCTGCCTCCCAAGTGCTGGGGCTGAAGGCTGTCTCTCGTGCACTTTCATGTGAGTTTTGGGGATCAGGCTTAGGTCCTTACACGCCTGAGCTATTCTTTAGCCTCCATTTAAACATTTTAAACAAATACACAGTGGCTCTGGTGCCCATTTTTGTGGGGAGCGTCACCACCATCCATCACTGGCCACTTTATTTCACAAACCTAAAAGACCATCTCCTGGGCTCCCTCCTCAGCCCCTGGCACCTGCCATTCTGCTTCAGACACTATCAACCTAACTCTCCAGGACTTTACTCTGAAGAACCACCCAGGATATGTCCTTTTGTGTCTGTTTCACTTGGCATGATTTCTCTTTTTTTAATAATTTATTTTTTATGTGCATTGGTGTTTTGCCTGCGTGTCTGGGTTGGGGGGTGTCAGATTCTCTGGAACAGGAATTACAGACAGCTGTGAGCTGCCATGTGGGTGCTGGGAATTGAACTCAGGTCCTCTGAAGGAGCAGCCAGTGCTCTTAACCACTAAGCCATCTCTCTAGTCCCGTTAACATGATTTCTTAAAGGCTCATATATCAGAGCATGTCAAATGTTCTTTCCTTTTAAAGGCTTTGTTATATTCCATTGTGTGTACATACTGTCTTGTTATCTGTGCACCCACTGTTGGACATTTAAGTTCTTTCTGCTTCTTGGCTGTTAATAATGCTACTATAAATATGGGTGTGCACATCTCTGTTCATGTCTTTGCTCTAAATTTGTTTGGATATATTACCCAGAAGTGAAATTGCTAGGTCATATGGTAATTCATTTTTATTTTTAACTTTTGGTGGTCCTGGGGGCATTGGAGTCAGGACTTTATATGTGCCACGTGAGTGCTTTACCACTGAGCTGTATGTACCCCAGCCCCACTTCTAGCTTTTTGTGGATCCACCATGCTAGTCTCCCGGGTGCTTCATCGCTTTACCCCCCACCAGCAGCACACAATCTCCAGTCCCACTTCTTCATTAACTGCTGCTTCTCAGTTTTGTTGCTTTCCTTTATCATGCCAATGTTCTGAGCAAGGCGTGCTCTCACATTGTGGTTTTTCTCTTTCTTCTCCCCCCTCACCCCACCCCCAGTGCTATGGATAGTTGAACTTAAGGCTTCATAAACACAAGGCGGTTTCCCTGACACTGAGCTACATCCCTGGCCCCTCTTTGTGGCTTTGATTCCGTTTCCCTAATGATTGGTGACACTGAACATCTTTGCATGTCCTTATTGACTTCTTGGAGAAATTGCTGCTCCAGTTCTTTATCCAGCTTTTGAGTGCTTAATTTTGTTCAGTTTTGGAGTTTTCTGTCTAGTCTGGGTATTAATCCCTCACAGCAAATGTTTGTCGCACTGACTCTGTGGCTAGCGTCCTTTAGGAGCAGATTTTCATTCCAGTTTCTTTGCCTGTTGCTGGCTTTGTCTTCGGTGTTATGTGCTTATTTCCTGAGTACAGTTTAAGGATAAAACACTTGGAGGTATGAGAACTAGTTAGCCTGACTCCTCTCTAGATCCTGGGTTAAGTACCTTTTTTAAAAGTACCTTTTCCCCCTTTTGGGGGCTGAGACAAGGTTTCATTGTGTAGCCCTGGCAGGCTTAGAACTACATAGACCACACTGGCCTGGAACTCACAGAGATCCACCTGCCTCTGCCTCCCAAGTGCTGGGATTACAGGTGTGTGCCACCACACCCAGCTTTTCTTTTTCTTTTTCTTTTTTCTTTTTTAGTTTTCTACTAGATAGCCCCTTCAGGTTGCTTCTGATGTGTCATACACTATGTAATGTATTTTGATTGTGTTCATTCCCCATTGCCCTACTCTGTGCTCTGCTCTCCCCAGTTAGTCCCCCTTTTACCTTCCTGGTTTTTTGTTTTGTTTGTTTGTTTCTGTGAACCAGTGAGTTTAATTAGGGTCACTTACAAAAGCACAGGTAGCTGACTTGTGTCTACACCCCTAAAAACAATTTCTTCCCTCCTCCAGCAACCATTTCCTGCCTATAAATACTCAAAGAGGCATGGGAACATAGCAACTGTTAACTATTATTAAACCCTCAGGGAGGGGAAGGCCTCCCGAGCCCCTCCACCTTCACGGTAGAACATCGCTGGGTCCAGTCTTTTGCAGGCAGTCACAGCTGCTGTGCCTTTAAGAGACGGTGACGGCAATTGCCACCAATTGAGAGCCTGAGTTCAATCCTCAGGACCCACGTGATGGACATACAGAACTAACTACCACAAGTTGTTCATTAATCTCCACATATATGCCATGGCACCTGTATGCATGTTTAGGAACACACACATATATGCACAGGCACACTCTTGTAAATTAAATGTTTTAAAAGTATACAATAGCCATGTGGTACCTGGAAGACAGTGTTAGACAGTGCTCCACCCCATCTTTTACTCTTATGTTCTTGCTGTTCCTTCATCCCTGATGGTCTCTGAGACTTGGAGAGGGGTGTATAGAAATCCCATTTAGGGCTGAATGTTTAGCAGTCACTTATTTTCAGCACTCTGACCAGTTAGGGAGTCTTTGAAGTAACTGCATCGCACTACAGATGGAAGCTTCTCTGATCAAAACATTAATCTGTAGTGACAAATGTTACGTAGTTAGCAGGCAATTTGACTGGCACCAGCTCTTGTTTTTCCCACCAGTGCCTTTGGCCTCCATACCCCAGGCTTTTGGCTTTCTTCTTGTGGAATAGACTCCAGTCTAATCAGAAAACCGCTCGTTGCCCCTGCAGCAGCCCTACTACTACTGCACCAGTGGGAATCTCTTGCTTGGCAGGTTAGTGGTGTAGTATTCTGGGTCCACAGTTGAGTAAGATGGTTGTTAGTGACAATTCTTCACCCCACTTAGCCTGCATAGCACATTCTGGTTCTACAAAAGCTAGCCGTCAGGGAAGACACTTCTAGCTCAGTTCTAGCGTGGTTACTTTATGCTCTGCCACCAACTCACGTGGTGTCTTCAGCAATAGGATTTTACTGTGTAGTTCTGGAGGGAAACCAATAGCAGTGGCAATAGTCAGAATTGTTTGGGACCTCAGGGACCTCCTTGTCCAACTGCTTACAGGGAAATAGCCCAGCCCATCACTGGGACTTTCATTTAATAGCTTTATGGCTTCTGAAAATAGCTTTATTCATACATGAAATATGATTTTTTTTTTTTGGTTTTTTGAGACAGGGTTTCTCTGTGTAGCCTTGGCTGTCCTGGACTCCCTTTGTAGACCAGGCTGGAAATATGATTTTTTTTAATATTTATTTTGTGTGTGATGCATGTGTGTATGTTTCCCATGCTTGCACAGAGGCCAATGTCTGGTGTCTTCTTCTAGTACTTTCCACCTTATTTTTTTGTTTTTGTTTTGTTTTTCGTTTTTCGAGACAGGGTCTCTCTGTGTAGCCTTGGCTGTCCTGGACTGACTCTGTAGACCAGGCTGGCCTCGAACTCACAGCGATCCGCCTGCCTCTGCCTCCCGAGTGCTGGGATTAAAGGCTTGTGCCACCACCGCCCGGCCTCCACCTTATTTTTTTAAATACTTATTTATTTATTATTATGTATGCAGTGCTCTGCCTGCATGTACACCTGCAGGCCAGACAAGGGCATCAGATCTCATTATAGATGGTTGTGAACCGCCATGTGGTTGCTGGGAATTGAACTCAGGACTTCTGGAGGAGCAGTCAGTGCCCTTAACCTCTGAGCCATCTCTCCAGCCCTCCACCTTATTTTTTATTATATGTAGACATGAGTGAGTGCACGTGCCATTGTACACATGGGAAGGTTAGGGATAGGCTGTGGGAGTTGGTTCTCTTTTTCTACCATGTGGGTCCTGGGGATTGAACTCAGGTCTTCAGGCTTAGTGCGGCAATATCCTTACCTGCTGAGCCACCTTGATCGTCTACCTATTTTATTTTTGGGGACAGGATCTCTCACTGAACTTGACACTCTCCATTTTGGTTACACTGGCTGAATGATCCCCAGGATTTGCCTGTCTCTGTCTCCCAGTGCCAGGGTTATACATGTGCACTGCCACACCAAGCTGCAGACTTTATTTTTTAATTAGCCGGTTTTCTTGTGTCTCTCGTATATGTGTTTAGTGAGTTGACTCTTTTCTACTTCTCTCTTTCCCCCATTTCCCTGCTATGCTTCTCTGCTTCAGCTGTTCTACTCCCAGTGCCATTTTCTCTCCAAATAAATGACTTGTTCTTTTTTTTTTTAAATAGAAATGTCTTTTAAAAAAATGTGCTGGAGTTCAAATCCAGAGCCTTGTGTGTGCTATGTCCCCAGCTATTTCTTGCCTGAATACCTCAAAAACATAATTTTTTTAATTCTCACAAAATTGTAGGCAGGTAATAGCATTCATATATATATGAATATATATATTGTATGGTTGGTTTTTAAGAGATGTGGACTTAATATGTTACTCAGGGTGACCTCAACTCCTGGGCTCAACCCTCTCAACCCAGCCACCTAAGTAACAGAGACTACAGTGCATGTCACGGGGCCTGGCATGACTCATGTTTTACTGTATAAGGATCTTAGGCTTAGAACTGAAGGACCACGCTCAAGGTTCATGGTTTGTAAGTGCCAGAGTAAGGACTTGACCCCCAAACTCTGCCTGTGACTCCTAAACTGCGTATCTCCGTGATTATTTATATAACTGAGTGCATGGATGTCTGCATGACTTCAGTGGCTGGAAATCTGGGCGTAGTCGTCTTGCACCTTAAACATCTCACCCCATTTTTCCTTGTAGGATTCTGTGAGTAAGCGTCCCTCCCACAGGTTTTCTGAGGATTGGCTAGAGAGCATGCTTCCTTCAGCCTCCCGGAGGCTCCCTGCGGCTCCACCCTCTGAGTTTGCCTAGGAACTCTGGTTGTGGATGGAGGGAAAGGAGTTTAAGCAGACACCTCAGTATGGAAGTGACGTTTCACAAAGGTGCCAGCTGCTGGTTTAACCATTAGTGAAGTGCAGGCTTGGTAGCTAAAATTTCTTGGTAGTCAAAAATTCTCTTTGGGGTTTTATTTTTAAATTAAGTGCAATAGAGAATAACCCACTCAGCTGGGCGTGGTGGCGCACGCCTTTAATCCCAGCACTCGGGAGGCAGAGGCAGGCGGATCGCTGTGAGTTCGAGGCCAGCCTGGTCTACAAAGTGAGTCCAGGACAGCCAAGGCAACACAGAGAGACCCTGTCTCGAAACCCCCCCCCCCAAAAAAAGAGAATAACCCACTCTAGCCTAGACTAGTCTAGAACTCACTGCAGCTCAGGCTGGCCTTCAACTAACTCAGTCTCTGCCTCAGACCCAAGAGTGCTGAGAGTATAAGTGTGAGCCACCACACCCAGCCTGAGAGACAGATTTCATCTCAGAAAATTGGGCTGTGAATCTTTGAGTGCCAAGAAGGGACCTGTAATAGCAGTACTACCAAGGCCTTCCCCCTGCTCCTCCAGGGAGAAACCATATAGTTCTGGCAGATCATTAGTCAAAATAAGGAAATGTGGCCTGGGAAATTGTTACTGGGGAGTCTGATAGCTGAATTTGCTAGTGCCTTCCAGAAAGAGACTCAGTTTCTTAGGTTAACTTCTAACATTCTTGTTTTTTGGATTTTTTTTTTTTTAATGTGCATGAGTGTTTTACCTGTGTGTGTGTGTATGTTTGTGTATGTGTGTGCGTGTGTGAGTGTGTGTGAGTGTGACTGTGTGTGTAGTGTGTGCATGAGTGTGTGTATGTGTGAGTGTGATTGAGTGTGCGTGTATGTGTGTGTGAGTGTGTGTGTATGTGTGAGTGTGTGCGTGTACGTGTGTGTGTGTGTGTGTGTGTGTGTGTGTGTGTGTGTGTATACACATCACCGGCATGCCCGGAGCCTGCAGAGCTCAGATGAGGGCTTCAATCCCCATTAATCCCCCATGGAGTTACAGTGGTTGAGCCACTATGTCCTGTGAGAGCAAATGATCTTGACCACTGAACCACCCCTCCAGTCCCAACTTTGGAAATTCCCAAACCAGCAGCAACTCAAGAGAATCACAGAGTTCCAGATAAAAGAGCCCTAGCTTCCTTTAGCTTAACTCTAGGGAAACAGGTCCAGAGAGGAGAGGCCAGATTCCTGGCACAATCTGGAATGGTGTCTTTTGTTTTGTACTTTCTTTTGCGGCCATGTCATCCAGGCTGGGCATGTTGGCACACACCTTTAGTCCCCACACTTGGAAGGCAGAGGCAGTCAGATTTCTATGAGTTGAAGGGCCAGCCTGGTCTTCCTAGTGAGTTCCAGACAATCAGGGCTGCACAGTGAGGCCCTGTCTCAAAAAACAAAACAAAACAGCCTCTCCCCCACAAAAGAAAGTGCAAAACAAAAGACAGCATTCCAGATTGTGCCAGGAATCTGAACAATCTCATGCCAAGGTCCCACACTGAGTTGGCTTTATGACACCCACAGGGCTTTCCGTTTACCCGCAGTCTCTTGCCAGTCGCTTGGCTGTTTGTTATGGTAGAAAGGCTCAATGAGGCAGCATTCAGATGCCGCTTAGTAGAGGGGCCCTTGACTCACCTTCATAGAGGTATATACGATTTATTGTTTGGGAGTTAATCTCCTGATTTAGACTGCTTGGTAGGAAGAATAGTTTAGCTCCAGGTTTGCTGGATTAAATGAAACTAGTCCCTAAAATCGCCTTTCTATCGACTTTTTTTGGCACTCACTTCAAACAGAAAAATATATCTCAGGCTGGGACCTGGGAAGTTTGGGATTGGTCAGCACTCTGTCACTCCTTTGCTGGGTGGCTTTGGGCAGGTCATGTCCTACTTGTTCAAGTGTTTGCACAGCAGGTTCTTCAGGCTCATTTCCAGTCCTTCAACTTAAAGAACAAAGTTTTGTTTGTGTTTTTGTTTTTCAAGACAGGGTTTCTCTGTGTAGCCTTGGCTATCCTGGGACTCTCTTTGTAGACTAGGCTGGCCTCCAACTCACAGAGATCCGCCTGAGTGCTGGGATTAAAGGCGTGTGCCACCACACCTGGCTAAGGAACAGATTTTATAAGATAAAAGGTGGCTTTTAGTTTGTCTTGAGACTTTTACCCATCTCTTAGGAGTATTCTTAAGAATCTAGTTTATATGTGTGTACACATGTTTATACACCTTATGCATTTATTTATACTTGTGTATGTAATACATTTATTTGTGTATGTTATATGTATAATAAATATTGTATATTTGCTTTCTGATGTTTTTCATTAAGATATAGTTTTTCTTTTTTGTTTTTTGTTTTTTGTTTTTTTTTTTTGAGACAGGATCTTAGGTATGGTTATCTTATAGGAAATACAACATACAGATCTTAGTTGTTGCATTCTTGACAAATGTACGAATTTTGTAGTCTTCACCATGCCAAGACACAAACTGCCAACCTCATCAGGAAAGGTTTGGGTTGTGTGTGTGTTATGCCCCTTCCTAGGCAGGCTTCTTGTCAACACACCTGCAGAGGCAGCTACTGATCTTGTCTGTCTCTGTAGGTGATTGTTGCCTGTCTAGAAGTGTAGTTAAGTGGAGTCACATGGCATGTGCCGTTTTGTGCTTAATCTTAGTGATACTCTGATGAGGTTTTCTGCTGTCTTCTGGCCTTGAGAAATCCTATACCTGTTTGGTATTTTCACCACCTGCTACCCTGAAAGGTCATGGAGTTTGGCTTCCTTCCAGCCTCCCTGAGCTGCTACGGCTGAGAAGCAAGGGCCCTCTGCCAGTGGCCTACCATATTGTCTGCTGAATGTGCTGGAAAGAACAGTTTGATATCCAGACTCTAGGTTGAGTTTGTTTCTATAATTGTTGGTGTCACAGTCTTCTCTCTTGTCAGCTGGGCACATTCGATCTGCCAGCAGACAAGACTAACTCTGACACCCGAAAATGTCACTTGTAATGGCACGTTTCTAAAAAGGTGTCCCCAGGATGCATTCATTTCAGTTTCATGTACACACAGGACAGATTGCTCCAGGGGTGAGCAGTGTCAGAGGAAGGGAGGTGAGGGGCAGAGTCATGCAGCACTAGACGATCTGTGTGCCTCTTGTCTGCAGGGTTCACTGTGGGTGCTTGGTTGTTTTGTCTTCACAGTGCCCTTACGTCTGTTTCAGTTTGGTTTTTGCCTTCTCTGACTTAGTCTTGCTCCGCTCTGCCTGCCCATTTGCTCTTAGCTGGCCTTCTGTCTCTGATCTTGTTCCCTTTCTATATTGTGTGCCCCATATGTACGACAAACCTGTTGGAACCCTCCCGGGATTCCCCATCTCCTGGACCGCTTACAAACTGAGCCTGGTGTAGGAGGCCCTCACCCACTGGGCTTCCTTCTGTCTCTTCCCTTGCAGGCTTTGCAAGTATTCTGCGGTTCCTGCACTCTCCCTGGCTGTGTGCAACATGTTAGGGCTCCTGTGTAGACCAGGCTGGCCTCAAACTCACAAAGATCCTTCCTGCCTCTGCCTCCCAAGTGCTGGGGACTAAAGACTTGCACTACCATACCCAGCCTGCCAGCCAACTTTCAATTTCTTGGGGCACCTCTGTACAATTTTCCAAAGCAGCCATTCTGTTTTCAGTTGTACCAAAAGTGCACAAGGGGGTCATATCTCTCCATATCTTCTCTGACATTGTTTTTCTAGTTTTGTTGATAAGAGCCATGTTAATGAGTGTGAAGGCTATTTACATATCTTTAGGGATATGTACCTACATAGACCCAAAATTAAGAATGTTTATCTAGAGGAGGGCAGAATGTCAGAACCATGGGGAGGGGGGGGAAGTTGCAGCATTCCGTATTTCCTGGGATGGCACTGTATGGTAGTTGTGTTCTTGAAATAGATGCTAGCCAGCTGGTGCTGTCGGTTTAGAGGTAAGACAGAATCAAGAGACTTGTGAGGTCATTTGTGGCTATGTGACAGAGCAGAAACTATAGCACCTAGTTAGATTGGTGTCATTGAAAGTCTGGACTTTCAGTGATTTCATGCCTCCTAGTGAGCCAGCTCCCTGCCCTGGATATCCAGGCAGGCAGGTACCCTGGGGAACAGAATACAGGACAAGCCTTTGCCTCAGGACCCTGAGTGCCTTGCTTGGGGCTGAGTTTAGGCATTTGCACTGAGAGATGCACAGAAGCACATTATTCCAGTGTCCAGGGTGAGTCTGTGATAAAAGAGAAACAAGGCCAATGGGAGGCTTGGGAGGGGTGGGCAGTCCACTGAGGTGGTGTGGAAGGAAGAGCATTCCTGAGGTGCCTGGACTTGGTTTTGAAGGAAAAGCAGGAGTTGACCAGAGAGGGATAATAGATTTTGGAGAAGGAAAAAGAGTCCCGTTGATTTCTTTCTTTCTTTTCTTTTCTTTTTTTTTTTTTAACCTAAATCATTGACTGAGGTTCTTTTTTTTTTTTTTAAATTTTTTTATTTTTAAAAATCTTTTTATTTTTATGCGCATTGATGTTTTGCCTGCATGTATGTCTGTGTGAAGGTGTCAGATCTTGGAATTACAGACAGCTGTGAGCTGACATGTGGGTGCTGGGAATTGAACCCTGGTCCTCTGGAAGAGCAGTCACCATCTCTCCAGTCCTGACTGACGTTTTTCTGTGAGAGAACGTTCCTAGGAGTCGTCAGCCTTACATCTTGATTGGCTCAGGGTGCCAATTATTATATGATCACTGGATCAGAGCTTCTATCAAGGACCCCTGTCAAGGGGCTAGGACAGAGGCTTCTGAGTGGACAGATTGGTCTGTTGAATATAACCTTTTAACTATCAGCTCTGTTTGTTTTTAATTTATTTAATTTTATCTTATGTGCATTGGTGTGAAGGTGTCAGATCACCTGGAATGGGAGTTACAGATAGTTGTGAGCTTCCATGTGGGTGCTGGGAATTGAACCTGGGTCCTTTGGAAGAGCAGAGTGCTCTTAACCACTGAGCCATCTCTCCAGCCCCCCATCAGCTCTGTTGTAGTGGCCATAAGGCTGCTTTGGGGAAGGTGTGCATAACAACCTTTCTTTTGGATTGACAAGAGGAAGAAGTGTGGTATGTCTTAGGTGGCTTGGGGAGGTCTTCCCATGGTATTTTTCTATGGCCTTTTATGCCAGCTAGATATCCCAAAGCATTTTGTTTGTCCTTTATTCAATTTGTATGACATACAAATTTCATATGACATAGACTCATTCTTGTATTTTAAAAATTAGACAGTATAGGAGCCTCTGTACTTCATGAGTAAGCCCATTACCACCTTCGCTATACTCCAGGAGGTAATGCCTGGCAGCTACTAATCAAATGGTCATTTACCCTGAGGCTTCTTTTATGTAGGTGTCATTGTATAACCCGCACTTGTCATGGCATTGTATGCTTTTGAGCTCTTATCATGGCAGCATGTTTAGATCCACTATGTGCCTGGCAATCTACCGACTATATTCAATTATACAGACAGTCTCCTTTGCCCCTTCTAACACATCTTTTGTTTGGATGCTATGTGAGACTCTGGGAACGTTTTATATTCTGATAGACATGGCTACATTGCACACCCAAAAAGCTCTTGTGCATTAGCCTCTGACCCACTGAATCCCACTTCATATCCTCTTCAGCGTGGATGCTCTGTGCTTGCCCAATGGGCTGAGCAGGGGTGATGGCGTGTAGTGTTGCTGGGCCATATTACCTAATGGAAGACCATCTCTGCTATCTGTATTAAAGCCTGGACATCCCCTCCTGAGATCCAGGTTCTCCTGGAAATGCAGCAGTGGGAAATGCAGCAAAAGTGGATGCTGAGACTCTGTCCTCCTGCAGTCCTCCCCTGCACCCCACTACCCCCCAAGCAAGACCAGTCAGGACTTTACTTTTCTTGAAAGCTTTCTCCTAAGGACACTTTGGTTGGGAATGGAAAAATGACTCAGCAGTGAAGAGCACTGGCTGTTCTTGCAGAGGTCTAGGTTCAATTCCCAGCACCCACGTGGTGGCCTGCAATTGCCTCTAACTCCAGTTGCAGGGAATCCAATGTCTTTTTTTTTTTTTTTTTTTTTTGGTTTTTCGAGACAGGGTTTCTCTGTGTAGCCTTGGCTGTCCTGCGTCCCGAGTGCTGGGATTATAGGCATGCGCCCGGCCCTTCCAATGTCTTTTTGTGACGTCTGTGAGCACTCGGCATGCACGTGGTGCACAAACATACATGTAGGCGTTCATACACATAAAATAATAAAGAACCCTTCAGTTGCCATTTTCCACTGGTTTTCATATGGAGTGCATCAAGTGGGTATCTCGGTGACATCGACCAGCCAGTCATGAAGGAACTGAGTTTCTGTTGCTGCTTCCTGGTTGCAACCTTTTATACACAGATTCCAGTCTCCTTCACTTCACTGCGACACATCTAGTCTGCTTTTCAGAATTATAGGGTCTTTCCAAGTAAAGCTGCTCCTTTTTATTGCTAAGCAGTAACATAAAAAGAAATCAAATGTTTCGTGTATCCTTTAATTAGGGTCAGAACAAAGGCAGAATGCCGTTTCTCTAAACCTGAGGAATATTCTCAGAGACGGAAACTTAAGATTTGGTTTCATGACAGTTAAAAAAGGGGGGTGAGCTGGTTATGTGATATGACTGCCGTCTGTTGGGGAGGTGTTGGTTATTTACTTGCAGTACCCCAAGGCAGTAATTTTTCAGGTTTACAGATGGGTCTGAGTTATGTTTCAGAGGCATCCCAGAAATAGGTGATAGAGACCGAGCCCGTGCTAAATACAGTACCTCAGTAGGGCTTTCGGGAGCTAGAAACACCATCTGCTATGGCTTGAATGCAGTTTTCTGTGTCCCCCAAGGCTTCATGGGTTACTGCTGAGTCCCTATTAGGAGGTATTAGGATGGGGAAACTTACCTTACTTGTTGTTTGGAAGGTGCCACTGGAAGGTGTTTATAGAGTTAGGCAAGGTGGAGTTCATGACTGAACTCTGGGGTATTTATAAGAAGTTGAGGGGAGACCAAGAGAGATGCACATCAATACATATGCTTTCCATGTTCCTCACCATGTGATTATTTTGTGCTTCCTGCAAAAGACTGTAACTAGAGGTAGCCTACTGACCTTTGACCTCTAGAGTTATGAGTTACAACAAAATTCTTTATAATGCAACCAGTCTATAATATCATGTTATTGGCATCAGAAACTGGACTCACATACCATGCTCTAGGACTTCCTCCCTAGAAAAGAAGATGAAATGGCCTCTCCTTCCTGCTGGGTCCTTCCAGCCCACCAGGTCCCGGAATAAGCCCATGGTTTATTCTCTTTCCCTTCCCTGTACTCCTAAGCATTAGCTGAGAGTGTCCCTTGATCCTCAGGGCCATTTTCAGAACTTCCCTTGTTTGCTTTTGTTTGTTTGGTTTGGTTTTTGGTTTTTTTTTTTTTTTCGAGACAGGGTTTCTCTGTGTAGCCTTGGCTGTCCTGGACTCGCTTTGTAGACCACGCTGGCCTCGAACTCACAGCGATCTGCCTGCCTTTGCCTCCTGAGTGCTGGGATTAAAGGTCTGCACCACACTCCCAGCCTAGAGCTTCCCTTCTTTATGAGCTACCTGTGCATATATTTTCCTACATTGATTCTTTGGATTTTTTTGTTTTGCTTTGGTTTGGTTTGGTTTTTAAGATTTATTTATTTATTTAATTTAATTTTATTTTTTTGGCTTTTCGAGACAGATTTATTTATTATGTATAGTGTTTTGCCTATGTGTAAACCTGCATGCCAGAAGAGGGCACCAGATTTCATTACAGATGGTTATGAGCCACCACGTGGTTGCTGGGAATTGAACTCAGGACCTTTGGAAGTGCAGCCAGTGCTCTTAACCTCTGAGCCATCTCTCCAGCCCCTTTGTTTTGTTTTTTGAGACAGGTTCTGTCTATGTATCTCTGGCTGGCCCAGGACTCTCTATATAGAACAGGCTGGCCCGGGACTTGTAGAGATCTGCTTTTGCTTTCCAGGTACTGGGATTAAAAGCATGCAGCATCACAGCTCATCAAGTCTCATCAGGACTGAGCTCTTCTTCCCCTGTGGCCTGCGAGGCAGTCCTGCCAGGGGGAAGTGATCAAAAAGCAGGCAACACAGTCCATGTGAGAGACAGCCCCCTCTCCTCTTACTGGGGGACCCTTTAAAGACTGAGGTGCCCCCCCCAAAAAAAAAGACTGAGGTGCCCATCTGTGTAGGCTGCCTAGTGGGAGGCTTCCCTTTTCTGAGGGGTAGGGAAGGGGGTGTAGGAGGAAGAGGGAGGGTAGGACAGGGAGGAAAAGAGGGAGGGGTGCTACAATGGGGATGTAAAGTGAATAAACAACTACTTTCAGGAAAGAAGGAAGAGAAGGAAAAAAAAAAAGCGTGCACCACCATGCCTGGCCTCATTTTCTTTATTTTTAACTTGGGGATTTTACTTACAAAAGACTTATCTTTTTTACATGTCATTATCCAAAGTAATATTAAAATAATAAAAAAGCCAGGCTCAGAGGGCGCACTACATAACCTGATCACCTAAGTTCAGTCCCTGGATTCCATGGTAGGAGAACTAATTCCCTAGAGTTGTTCTCTGACCTTCACATGCGTGCTAACAAACACATGTAAGCACAAGCTCATGCATGTGTGTGCCTGTGCATGTACACACACACACACACACACACACACACACACACACACTAATAGTAATAAACAAATTAGTTTATAACAATTTAAAAGAGTAGAAGTGGTTCTTATAAGTGTTACAGTATTTACCTGTCAAGTTCAAAGCCCTAGGTTTGATTCACCATCACTCACAAAAAAAATAAATAAATAAAAGCAGTAAAATCAAATACGGGTGGTTTCTGTTTGGTCCTGTTGCAGCCTAAGGCTCATTTGCAGCTAGAAGAAAGAGCTTGCTGAACAGTGGCCTACTTGGTGTCCTAGTGCTAAGTTGGGACAGGAGGGAAAACAAAACAAAATAAACAATTCCAGTATTCTTCATTACTTCCACTCTGCCCCACCAACCTTGACTGCTGAAGACCTGCAGCCACTGTGTGGGAACCCTCTTCTACTTTCTGACAACCTTAGAATGTGCATCATTTAGGGGCATCCCACCATTTTCTTGGCCATTGCTTCCCCTGGTCCCCTTGTCTCCTTGTCACAATTACTCCCTGTACACTCTTTATAGCCTATCTTAGCACTGATCAAATTAAAGTAGAAGGTGGTAGGTGTTTCTAGAAGATACTGAGCTTCTAGAAGGGCTGCTTTGTCACGTTTATTCTGGTCCAGTTGAGAGGGCCCGGGGCAGGCTCTTGTTAGGTGCAGTCTCAGGTATGTGTCCCCTGTTGTGGCCCTGGGCTCAGTTCTGCTGGATGCTTGAGAGTGCTATGGTTAGTGTGAGCACAAGCAGCCCTGGGAAACTGGTTTCCTGACACAAGCTCTATAGCTACTGCTCCTACCCTTGAGACCCTGGGAAGAAGGAAGATGGGCATCCTGAGCAGCAGCAGGTGCCTGGGGCAGAAGGGGACACGAGTGCATAAAGAGGAGTAGCCTGTGAGAACATGAAACAAAGTGTCCATCAGGCCCTCTGGTGCCCTTGGCTTCTATTGCTAGACTCCTGCTCCCCGAGCACAGGGCTGTTCTTCCCATGGCTTCCCCTGGCTTTCTGGCTCCTGCTCTGTATTGCATTTTTTATCCCGGCCCACTATCCCCCGAGAATAGGCCTGGTCCTGTTGTATGCCTTCCCTCTACAGAGTCTGTAGGAGCACCAAGCATGGATTCCTTGCTCTGCTGAGGTCGAGGGAGTTTGAATGTGCAGGAGAGCAGGCACTGGGAAGGGACAGTAAACACTCCTGCCTTTTCCTCAGTTGTGACTAATATGTATGTGAGGATTATTTAAAGGCCAAACTGGATAATGCTTGACTCATTGCATGGTTTTTTTTTCTTACGTCAAAATGTGTTTTGAAACAAATGAATTCTAAATTTAGACTGTACCAGGTATGTTCTAGAATATACTATGTTTGTTTTGTTTTTCGAAACAGGGCTTCTCTTTGTAGCCCTGGCTGTCCTAGAACTGACTTTGTAGACCAGGCTGACGTTGAGCTCCCAGATTTGCCTGCTTCTGATTCCCAAGTGCTGGATTTAAAGGTGGACACCACCAGTGCCTGGCACTATTAGTCTTTTAAGATTAAAATAATGCTGAGCTGCATGTTTGTGTGGACATGTAATGTATGGGTTAACATTGTATATGAAGGCCAAAGGTCAACATGAAATGATGTTTTAGGGTTTCTGTTGCTGTGATAAAACAGCATGACTAGAAGTAACTTGGAGAGGAAAGGATTTATTTCAGCTTGTAGTTGATCATCCAGGAGGTCAGCAGGAACTCAAGGCCGGAACCTGGAGGCAGGAACTGAGACAGAGGCCATGGAGGAACACTGCTTACTGACTTTCCTCCCAAGACTTGCTCAGCCTGATTTCTTTCTTTTTCTTTCATTCTTTCTTTTTTCTGAGACAGGGTTTTTCTGTGTAGCCTTGGCTGTCCTAGACTTGCTTTGTAGACCAGGCTGGCCTCGAACTTTCAGTGATCTGCCTGCCTCTGCCTCCTGAGTGCTGGGATTAAAGGTGTGTGCCACCACGCCCGGACTCAGCCTGATTTTTTTTATACTCCCAAGATCACCTACCCAGGGATTGTACTGCCCACAATGGACTGGGCCCTCCCACATTAGTCATTAAGAAAATGTCCTGCAGGCTTGTCTACAGGCCAGTCTGGTAGGAGCATTTTATCAACCAAGGCTCTCTCTTTTCAAATGACTCTAGCTTGTGTCAAGTTGAAAGAA
>OU015755.1:89823758-89835936 GCA_907169655.1 Acomys percivali | reverse complement strand
TAAAGTACACTTTTTAAGGTAACATGAAATGAGAAATGAGATGTTTGCTATAGTGCCGTAACCAAGTACCACTCACTGGGTGGCTTGACAGAATTCTATGGATGGAAGGCAGTTCTTCTTATCCAGACCTGTGTTGGGTTCTTTCTTTTCTTGATGAAGACTGCATTTGATGTTTGGGATTATGTGGAGAGGAAGTGGTATTTATTATTAAGCACCTTCCTAATTTCTAAGTACTTTCTGTTTAAATTAGACAGCATGGTAGGGTGACATTTAGAGTAAAGCCAGCCTGCTGATGCCTCTGGGCCTACAGTTCTAGCACAGGGTCAGTAATTCATCCACAGCAAAGGCCAGGCTTGGCTTGGTTTTAGCCAAGGACTAGGCTTCTTTTCTGTTTTTTACAGTGATACTGAGGGTTGAACCCAGGACTGTGTACATGCTAAGCATACACTTTAGCATACACTGAGCTACATCCTTAGTCCCAAGATTATATTTTAAATTTGTAAGGATCAAGATAGCAAGGAAACCAGACGGAAGGACTGGTTAAAATTTAGCTGGGCATGGTGGTGCACACCTTTAACTCCAGCACTCAGGGAGGCAGAGGCAGAGGCAGGTGGACTGCTGTGAATTCAAGCCAGCCTGCTTTACCAAGAGAGTCCAGGACAGCAAAGGTTACACAGAAACCCTGTCTCCAAAACCCAAAAAACAAAAACTAAAACCAAACCAAAACAAACTAAAAAATTACACAGTGAATTGTGAATGCTTATGCAAATCTTTAATCTTAGCACTCAAGAGGCAGAGGCAGGTAGACAAAAAAAAATTATACAGATAAAATACTTTTTAGTAAAAGAAGCCATACACAAAAGGCCACATGTTGTTAATTACAGTTATATAAAATGTGCAGAATAGATAACTCTCTGTACAGAGAAAGCAGATTCCGTTGTATGAGGAGCCTGGGAACTGCAGAGTGACGACTGCTGGCACCCAGGCTTCTTCAGGAATGATAAAGCACACTGGGGTTTGAGGTCAGGGTGTCCACGTTGGTAGTGCCCTTGTAGTCCTGGGAGAGTGTGCTTGAAATTCTAGGTGCTATCCCTAGCACTGAGGACCAAAACCGAAATAGCCTGGGGTTAATAGGAGAGCTCTTTGTGCAAGTATATAAATACACTAAATCTCAGACCTGTGCCCTTCACCAGAGTGAATTTTATAGTACATGGAGTATATCACAACAGCCAAAAACAAAATCAAAAACAAAACAAAAAACAAGAAAAAAAAACCCAGTTATAAACAATGAACTGTGTAATGACAGCCTGTGTGAGTAACTTCCTTTGACTTTGTTCTTCTTTAGAAACTTGTTTCCATTTTTTGAATGTTGAGATAGTGTCTTGCTATGTAGCCCAGGCTAGCCCAGTACTGTATGTAGCCCAGGTAAGCCTCAACCTCAAGATCTTTTTGTGTTTCTCAATTTTTCAGTAATTACTTTTATGGGGAAAAAAAAAACCAGTCCTACATTTCACTAAGATTGCTTAGGGTACAGTTTGGAATGCAAAAAATGTCCTTGAAATTCCCAGGGATCACTTTTGCTCTTAAAACTGACTTGATTAAAGAAATGACTACAATATACAGGCCATCAATAGGAAATGAGTATGTATGTGTTGCTCATAATCAGGTTGGCCCATGTAATATATTCCTCCTATGAGAGTCTGTCTCCTTGTCAGCAGCGGGTCTGTGTTCTGCCACAGCACATCTCTTTGTTACTGGATGGAGCCCACAGATACACAGATACCATGCCTTGAAATCCCCGTGCGTGGTCATTTAGAGAGTTGCTGCTTCCATGTGTGACTTGTTTTCAGTCCAATGCCAGGAGATTTCCGAGCCATATATATTTTTAATGTACACTAAATAATTCATTAAGGTTGTTCGTGCTTACCTCACTTTCAACTTGCCTGTTTCTACCTCATTTTTAACCTCGAGCCTTATAGCAATCTGTTTCCTGGCTAATGTGTAACCTCGTGGAGCCTTACAGCAATCTGTTCCCTGGCTAATGACCACATAAAGTCATCTCAGAAAGGAAAGCCGAAGACTTTCATGTTACCTTTGCCAGTGTGTGCTTTCAGTCCACCCTTTGGTATTTGCAAAGGTCAGACGAGCTATTTCCGTGTCCATGGCCCTGATTAATGGGCAATCCTGCATTCTCATTGGTCCCCAAGGATGAAGGATTGGTGTGGTGGTGGCAGGCAGCATCTGCTGGAATGTCAGAGCACAGTGTTGGGAATTGGATGAGCAGCAGGCTTATGAAGCATAAGGAGGTGGTGCTCCTCTGACACTAGCCCATGAGTTTCGCTCATCCACAGCCACGCAGACATCTCCAGGAGCATTTGTTCTCCTCCATTAAGCTGTGTTGCTAGGAGTTTAGTGCGGAAAGTACAAGTTACCTCTTCCCTAAGAGGACTGTGGGCTGTTTGCTGGCTTCCTACTTCCCTGAGTCTTCCTTAGCTCCCTGTAAGTCAGCATGCCTGTATTTAGCTTCTCACCCCTCCTTGTAGATGTTGGTCTTTCCCAACCTAAATAAAAATTGCTGTGTTGGCATGGAGATTTCAACCAGAGAAAAGGCGCTTTGTGCACTGGGGAGAGTAACTGAATAACATGGGACTCACTTCCCACCCAAGAGCAGATGGTCCACGTTCATTTATCTTCTGACCTTTCTTTGCATCTCAGACACCAAATCTCTGATCCCAGAGATCATAAATATTCTTTAGGTTTGCAGCCAGAGAGATGAGGAGAGCAGCAAGCTATGGGGATCCTTCCCCATGTGTTAGAACATTTTCCAGCACTAAATCAGCCCCGTGTAGCAAGGGACTTTATGGACACCTGAAGGACACCACAGTGAGGCTGCCTTGGCCAAGGTCAAGAAGGAGCTCTGCTCGGCTCCGCAGCCTCACCTGTCCAGTTACTTGGCAGCTTTCCCAAGCAGCTGCTTCTAGACACCATGATGATGGGCACAGACCCCTTTTGCCTGCCCAGGGGGTCTCATTATTAATGTCTTCAATAGTGATAAAGCCACCTGGTGTTAGTCACCTTGTCTGTTACGTCTCCACTCGAGAGCACCTGCTTTCCCATCAGGAGGCAAACCCACAAGTGCAGCCCAGGCGTCACTGAGCTCGACACAAAGGGTGATCTGAACTCCTCTGCTGAAGGAGTCTACAAGGAGCCGTGCGTGCGTGCGTGCGTGCCTGCCTGCCTGCCTGCCTGCCTGCCTGCGTGCATGCGTAGAGTTGAGGCTGGTTAGAGACAATCATTCTGAAGATCAGGAGAGTAAAATGTATTTGGAGTTAAGTGGAAAACTCTGGAAGGTTTTTATTTGTTTTTGTTTCTTGAAACACAGTCTCGGGGCTGGAGAGATGGTTCAGTGGTTAAGAGCACTCACTGCTCTTCCAAAGGTTCTGAGTTCAATTCCCAGCACCCACATGGCAACTCTCAACTGACTGATGCCCTCTTCTGGTATACAAATGTAAATGCAGACAAAGTACACATATAGATAAATAAATACATCTTGAAAGAAAGAAAGAAAGAAAGAAAGAAAAGAAAGAAAGAAAAAGAAAGGAAGGAAGGAAGGAAGGAAGGATGGATCTCACTATGCGGCTCTGGCTGTCCTGGAACTCACTGTGTAGATCTGGCTGGCCTAGAGTTGACAGAGGCGTGCCTCTGCCTCTCAAGTGCTAAACAGAGTAAGCTATTCCCAGCTGCCCTGGAATGTGTTTAATTTTTTTATATGTTTATGAATGTTTTGTTTGCATGTCTGTCTGTGCACCCCACAGAGGCCAATAGGGGGAGTCAGATTCCCTGGAACTGGAGTTACAGATGGTTGGGAGTTACCCTGTGCATGCTGGAAACAGAATCCAAGTTGTCTGAATAGTAGCCAGTGCTCTGAACTGCTGAGCTATCTCTCCAGCCTCCCTGGAAAGGTTTTTTTGTTTTTTGTTCTTTGGGTTTTTTTTTTTTAACCTTTTTCTTTTTGATTTTTGGTCTTTCTTTCTTTCTTTGTTTTGTTTTTTTGAGACAGGGTTTCTTTAATTCCAGAGTGCTGGGATTAAAGGTGTGCGCCACTACTGCCTGGCTATTTAACCTTTTCTTCTTGCTTCTCCCTTCCTTCCTTCCTTCCTTCCTTCCTTCCTTCCTTCCTTCCTTCCTTCCTTCGAGAATGACTGTTCTTAAGTCTTGTTACATTCCTGAGGCCTCTCCTGGCTCTCTAAGCAGTGCTTAGCCTCCCCCTGTACCCTACTGTCAAGCTGTTCTGCCACTGTTTGCCTCCCAACTCCCTGGCTCAGATTGGCCACACTGAAGGGCTCATACAGTAAGGCAAGAAAGAAGGATGAGAAAAGTTTTTGCTTTTCTTATCCCTAAGATGAATTGACTTTTTGTTTCTGCTTTTTTTTTTAATTTTTAAAAATAATTCATACAGATTGCATCCTGATTGCTATCCCTTCACTTTTATCCTCCCGTTCTCCCTCCCGCCCTCTTTCCCCCCCCGTCCCCCCCCCAGACCTGTGACAGAAAGGGACTCCTACCATATGATCACAGCCTATCAGGTCTCATCCAGAAAGCTTGCTTCCCCTTCCTCTGAGTGCCACCAGGCCTCCTCACCAACGGGAAGTGGTCAAATAGGGGCCACCAGAGTTCATGTCAGAGGCAGTCTCCACTCTGCACACAACTGTGGAGAATGCACTGTCCATTTACTGGATCTGAATGGGGGGGTCTAGGTTTACTGCATACATTGTCCTTGGTTGGTGCAGCAGTTTATGCAGGCCCTCCTGGGTCTAGATCCACCAGCCTTGATGGTCATCTTGTATAGTTCCTGGACCCTCTGGGTCCTTCTTTCTCCCCATTCTTTCATACCACTCTCACCTGGAGTCCCAATAGTGCGCCCCAGCATTTGTCCCGATCCCCGCTGAGTGAAGACTCTCAGAGGCCATCCATGTTGGTCTAGTATCCAATTATAAGTGAGTATATCTACCATGTGTGTCTCTCTGGGTCTGGGTTAACTCACTCAAGACAATCATTTTTAGTTCCATCCATTTGCCTGCAAATTTAAAGATTTCTTTGTTTTTAATAGCTAAGTAGTATTCCATAGTATAAATGTACCATAGTTTCTTTATCCATTCTTCGACTGAGAGACATCTAGGTTGTTTCCAGATTCTGGCTATTATGAATAAGTCTACTATGGACATAGTTGAGCAAACGTCCTTGTGTGGTAGAGCATCTTTTGGGCATATTCCAAGGAGTGGAATAGCTGGGTCTTGAGGTAGCCATATTCCTAATTTTCTGAGATTGATTTCCAAAGTGGTTGTACAAGTTTGCACTCCCATCAGCAATGAAGGAGTGTTCTCCTTTCTCCACATCCATTTCTACTTTTTGTGTTCTTGTTATAGAAGGTTTCAGGCATCCTCATGAGCAGGGAAGGTGTGTCTGTGCATTCTGATCCAGTTGGTCTCACATAGCCAACCCAGTCCTGCTGTTGTCCCCTCATCCCCCATGCCACCCTGCACTATTGTTAGGCAAATTTCAGGTATTATGTAATTTTCCCTAGATGTGCTTACATACATATCTGAAGTATGGGCTTTTGTCTGAGGTCTCACTCTGTCAGAGCCCCAGGCCCTCACCTATGGTCCACGGTTAAGCTTTTTATTTTATTTATTTATTTATGATACAGTATTCTTCCAGGATGTGTGCCTACACGCCAGAAGACAGCACCAGATCTCATTATAGATGAGCCACCATGTGGTTGCTGGGAATTGAACTCAGAACCTTTGGAAGAACAACCAGTGCTCTTAGCCTCTGAATTGGTCTCTCCAGCCCCCCATGGTTTTTTTGTTTTGTTTTGTTTTTATCTAATTAATTTATTTTTATTTTATTTGGTGTTTTGCCTGCATGTATGTCAGTGTGAGGGTGTCAGATCTTGGAGTTACAGACAGTTGTGAGCTGCCATGTGGGTGCTGGGAATTGAACCCTGGTCCTTTGGAAGAGCCATCAGTGCTCTTAACGGCTGAGTCGTCTCTCCAGCCTCCTGCTCCCCTATGGTTAATCTCAACTGTTAATTTGACTGGATTTGGAGTTGCCCAGGAGACACCTCTAGGCTGGACTCTGAGAGCATTCCTAGAGAGGTTTAATGGAGGGGGTGGTAAGGAGGAAGGAATTAAAGGGCAAGTGACCTCTGCTTTCTGACTGTGGATGGATGCAACAGGACCAGCTGTTGCCTCACATTCCTGCTGCCACAGGAGAGTTATGCTTCTGACCTAACCACCATGAGGGAATATGCTTAAATTGTGAATCAAAATAACTGTTTCCTTTCCTAAGTCGCTGTGGCCAGCTTCTTGCACATGCTATCCGAGCTCTGAGTAAAGCTGGCCCTGCCGTCACTGGGCTTCTGATGGCCAGCTTGTGACTTCAGTTTGCAGAGGCTCTGTAGTGGCACAAAAACACAATCTTTGGAGCAGTGGACGTGCCTCAGTGGTAGAGAGTGTGCCTAACGTGTAAGGCTCTGAGCTGATTCCAGTCTCCAAACCAAACTGAACCTACAACCTTCAGGGAGATTAGGCCAAGTTCCGTTTTCAACCCTCACATTTACCAACACTCTGCATCTTTTGGAACATTGTTACCTCAGTCTAAACCTGGGGACATAGCCACCCCTTCACTGTGTTATGGTAAGATTTCCATGAACAGTGTCTGCATTGGTACATTGTAAGCTCTGAACACCTGTATGTCATTTCTAAGTCTCGGCAGCCGTTGCACAGCCGTTGCTACCCATATTTACATGTGAAATGACAGAGGCTTAAAACCAAGATGAATGAACACTCCTGAGGTCTTGGGCCTAATAAATTTCAAAGCCAGGTATTTGAGCCTCTGACTGACTGACCTGAAGGTCTGGGCTTTTATTACTGCTGTTATTTATTTACCCTTGTTGCTGGTCTTGTGAGAAAGAACATGCTGGTCTCGGTCAGGTAAACAGGGTGGTCTGGCCCTTGCCTGGATCTGCTGTTTTAAGCCCATGCTGTTTTGTTACACGCTTGGGGTCCCAGGGACAAGTTTTCCCTGAGACTCTTCCTTCCACACCTCCTTCCTTCATCCTGTGTCTCGTTTTAGGAGCTTGTTGGACTCATTAGAGAAGGAAAGAGCAGAAGGAGGAAGAAAAGCCAAACGCAGAGGCTTCACATCAGCTCTTTTCTGCTGTTTTTGAGGAAAAGAGGCCAGACTGAGGGAATTGTGATTTCTGTTCAGTCTAGGTTGTGAGGGATCAACAGCGATTATCCATCTCTACTATAAAACTGCTAGGGATGAAGAATGTGCCCACCGTGCGACAGAAGCCCAGGCCCCACCTGCTGTGTCAGATCTCTTGTTCTGCTGCACTGCCTCTTGTAGTGGGCAGGTTAGAGACCCAAGGGAGGTGTAAGATCTAGCCATGGCTGTAACCTGCTGCCTTAGACTCCCAGTCCTGAAAGATCTGCTCTACTGTGGACCATTCTGCTGGCCTTTCTTGTGTGTTTCATTCTCATAGAGCTGTGAGGGTCCTAGTTTTGTAAGCAGGGATGCTGCAGAGCATTAAAAGAGTCGTAGCCAGTTCTCTTCCTGTGCCCTGCAGAAGCTTGTGGAACTTGCTCTTCAGTGGCATCCTGTCCATGTGAAGAACAGACTTGCCCAAGTTGGAGTAGGGCTGGGAGACTCTCCCCAAGGTACCCAACCATAGGAAGCCTTGCTTCTGAAGTGGCTTTTACCTGACGATTTACTGCAGAGATAGCCTCCTCTGTGGACTTGGAATGCCTTTGATGTCATCCTGGACAGCCACCTTCAGTGGTATAGCTTTCCCCAGATAAGGCAGGGGAACAGATTTATGTTAGACTGTGAATCCCAGCGGTGCAGCTCTTACAAGTGTGACTTACAAATTTCATGGCAGAGCCTCCCTTTTGGGTGGAAACACAAAGCCAGTACCTCACTGCAAGATGACAGCCTGGCTTTCTTGGGATCCAGCCAAGCAAACAATTTGAGATGACCCCACACTTAACTAGCTAATGCTTTGGGCTGTAATCCAAAATCATGATGGGATACTGTTAAAACTGTCCCCTCTGAAACCCTCTGGCTATTTATTTGGATTAGTGAGGTTACTCCAATGACAGCCATGGAGACCAGGCTGTAATTAGGAGAAGTTGCCTTGAACTTCACACGAATGGTGCCTTTCTCCTGCAGCTCTTTCAGTCTTTCCTTCTTGCTTCTTGCTCAGAGTCATGGCTCATTTCTCTTCATGAAGCCCTCTTCCTTTTTCTGTAATCATAGAGGTCTCCTCGGCCCTGACTGTGGGGTCTGGTCTGAAATCTAAGCTTTTTCTCTTACCAAGAGTGTGGATTTTTGGAGATGTTACCTCTTTTTCCTGAATCTTGTCACCTGATTTATAAAATGGATCTAATATTTACTGGGTAGAGTTATAAAACTTCTTTTGTTGAGAGCCTTTGCTGTGTGACAGTTACTCTGTCTGTTTAACATGTATAAGCTTATCTAATAACTGCCTCAAATGAAATTACTTGTTTTAAAAAATGTTTTTAATTAATTAATTTTTATGTGTGTGACTATTTTTCCTGATATTTGTGTGTGCCATGTGCATACTTGGTGCCCTTGGAGATCAGAAGAAGGTGTTAGATCCCTTGGAACTTTAGTGTGACCCACCAGGTAGATGCTAGGAATTAAACCCCAGGCCTCTCCCAGAGCAGTATGTGCTCATAACTGCAGAGTCTTTTCTCGCTCCAGAAAGTCTTTGTTTTCTATACAGTAATTTCTTTTTTATCTCCAGCTGGTCTCAAATTCACTGCCCTCCTTTCTTAGCCCTCTGAATGTTGATTCATGTCCAGCTCTGCCTCATAAGTTTTACTTTAACTTTCCTTTGAGAATATTGGATATATCAGTCTTAAGTTCAAATCTGGATTAAAATTTTAAGCTTCGTATTACATAAAATTTTAACTATATGCACAAATAGGGAGTCTTCTGTAACGGCTCTTTGCGTAAGTGGAGGGAGGCCTGAGCTCTTGACAGAACCTCACCAGTTCTGTCATGGCATGTTGGATTTTACTAATCTGTTTTTGGTTTTGCCTTTGGTTTTGGTTTTCTGAGACAGAGTTCCTCTGTATAATGGCCCTTGCTGTCCTAGAACTCGCTCTGTAGTAAACCAGGCTGGCCTAAAACTCAGAGATCTGCCTGCCTCTGCCTCCCGAGTGCTGGGACTAAAGGTGTGTACCATCACTGCCTGGCTTTGCTAATCTGTTTATGTGTGCCTTTTTTCCATATTATAGTTCTTAATATTATAATAAATTATAACATTTCTCCCTTCCACCCTGTCTCAAAATAACAAAAAAGAATTTTATTTTATTTTATTTGTGTGTGTGTGTGTGTGTGTGTCTGTCTGTCTGTCTGTCTGTCTATCTGTGTGTGTACACCACATGTATGTGGGTACTGTCAGAAACCAGAAACCAGAAGAAGATATTCGACAGGTTTCACTATCTATCTTTGGTTGTCCTGGAACTCACTTTGTAGACTAGGCCTGCGTCAAACTCACAGTGACCTCCCCTCCCTCACCCCCACACCCCACCTCCCACCTCTGCCTCTCAATGCTGGGATTAAAGGCATGTGCAACCATACCTAGCTTATAAAAATAACATATTTTAAAAGCTTAACAGAACTTTTCTAGTATTGTATATTCAGTTAGGTTCAGAATTCTAGTTGCCTTATAATGTCACATATTTAAAAAAAATTTTTTTTTGTTTGACTGGGATGTACTGAGGTACAATATTACTTTGTTAATGTGTCTCCTGGCTCTTTTGATTTCTCTCTGTGGGGTTGGCTGTGCATATATGTGGAGATCTCAGGATGAGTTTGTGGAATAAATCTCTCCTTCCTCTTTACTTTGGCTCAGGGATCAAACTCAAGTTGTCAGGCTGGGTGGCAAGTGCTTTACCCCTTTACGGCTGAGCAGCTCGCCAGACTTTTTACATTTAACTCTGGACTTTGCCGATGGCATCTCCATGGTATCGTTTGGCATGTCCACATTTCCCTCTGCCCTCCATATTTTGTACAAGTTGTAAGTGAATGTAGAGATTTCAGATTCAGGTTCAGGGTTTTTGTTTTGTTCAAAACAGCGTCTCACATAACCTAGACTGGCCTGAATCAAGGATGGCCTTAAACTCCTGATCCCTCTGCCTCAGCTTTCTGAGTACTAGGGTTCAGGTATAAGCTACCAGGCTTGGCTTTGGGTCCAGATTTTGGCAAAACTGGTTCAGAGATTGAATACTTTTCTCTCAGGAGGTTCTTAGTGTTGGGTTGTCTTTCTGTTTGGAGTATGAGCAGCAAGCCATTGGTGGTCAGTGCCTATATACACTCATTTGATAGGGATTGGAAAGTGCCTTCTTAGTGACTGTTCTGTTGCTCTAAAGAGACACTGTGACCAAGGTAACTTAGGAGAGAAAGCATTTAATTGGGGCCTTACTTACAGTTTCAGGGGGTGAGGCCATTTTCATGGCAAGGAGCATGGTGGCAGGCTAGCATGGTGCTGAACAAGTAGCTTAGAGCTTTTATATCCTGATCCACAGGCAGCAGGCAGAGAGAAAGACACACTGGGCCTGGAGTGGACTTCTGAAACGGCAGAGCTTACCCCCAGTGACACACTTCCTCCAACAAGGGCGCACCTACTCCAACATGGCCACACCTCCTAATTCTTCCCAGACAGTTCATCAACTGGGGACCAAACATTCAAACATATGAGCCTATGGGGGCCATTCCCATTCAAACCACCAGTTTCTCAGTTGAACTTAATTATTTTGAAGGCCTATTTATCATGATGTCTATCCCAGGGCAATCTCAGTAAGTATTGGTAATAATGAATTTTATTCAGTAAATAATGAATGTTATTCAGCTGGCAGTATATCTTAGAAGTAGAGTATTTGTCTAGCATGCCAGGCCCCAGGTTCCAATCCTACACACCACAAAATCATTGTCGTTGTCGTCATCATCATCATCATCATCATCATCGACAGGAGCAGCAAATCCCAAGCAATAATTAGAGAGTGCTGTCCTTCAATACACTGGTTCACTGATTCTCCTTGGAAGAGGAATGAACTGAGCCTTAGGCTCTGTGCCCTTTCTGTTATTCAGAAGTCTAAGCTTTCATTGTAGTTTTGGCACCTGGCTTATGACCTGATATGAAGAGCACTGAGGGGTGTCGGCAGGCTGGATACAGACTGTAGCTACCACTGTGTGGGGAGATGATCGGGGAGGCCTTGAGCTTAAGAATTCTCTTCATCTGTAGAAGCCAACTCCCAACTCTCTGTCTGGAATCAGTGTCAGCATTGCTGGAGGGAGACCTTCAGACCAGAGAAGGCTGCCTCACTCTGCCAGTCCTGGGGAAAGGGTTAGTTCAGATGGAAGTGGCATACCAGCGGGCTATCTGCATACCATGGCCTTCATGCGACCTTTCATCCTGTTTCTGAACAGCCGTGTTATAGCTCATTAGCAAGGGCTCTGGCCAGGAAGCCAGGCAGAAAAGGGTGTGCACCCATGCCTGTATGTGTGTGTGTGTGTGTGTGTGTGTGTGTGTGTGTGTGTGTGTGTGCGCGCGCGCGCGCACGTCGTGTTGGGGGGATAGTTATATCATTTCTCTGGATTTCATCTTCTCAGTTGAGAAAAGTGACACTAAAAAGTTTTTACCTTAGTCTTGTGGTAAAGACTACAAAAAAAAGTGAGGCATCTAGGATATTTTAAGAATTTAGGCCAGGCGTGGTGGCGCATGCCTTTAATCCTAGCTCTTGAGAGGCAGAGACAGGCGGATCGCTGTGAGTTCGAGGCCAGCCTGGTCTACAAAGCAAATCCAGGACAGCCAAGGCTACACAGAGAGACCTTGTCTCAAAAAACCCAGAAAAAAAAAAAAAAAGAATTTAGACTAGGAGGCTAGAGCGATGGCTCAGCCATTACTTCTGGCTCTACTGACAGATGTGTGGGCTATGCACGTAGACACATACAATTTACATAAAAAATAAGGATCTTTTAAAAAGAATCCAGTGAGATCTGTTGATGTTGACTTATGACTACTGAAATGACCCGTGTGTGTGTGTGTGTGTGTGTGTGTGTGTGTGTGTGTGTGTGTGTGTGT
>OU015755.1:89733405-89818395 GCA_907169655.1 Acomys percivali | reverse complement strand
CCAAAAACAAAGCAGATGCTGGAGAGATGGTTCAGTGTTAAGAGTGCTTGCTGTCCTTCCGGAGGACCTGGGTTCTGTTCCCAGCACTCACATGGCAGCTCACAATCATCTGTAACTCCAGTTCCAGGGGATCCAGCACCCTCTTCTGGCCTCCATGGGCACCAGGCACATACTTGGTACACATACATATAGCAGGCAAATACTCATATCATACACATAAAAATAAAATAAATCTTTTTTAAAAAGTAAAAAACAAAGCAGAATCAGGCATAGGTTGCTTATACCACTAGGATTTTAGCACATTCGGGGGTTGCCTTCCAGGCTTCCCCTCTTTGCAGAAGTATACCTTTCATATATTAAACTCTGTGAGCTACCTTTTCTTTTCACGGCCCCCTTGCCTACTGTGACTTCACAGCCCCACCTCCAACTCAGTAGCCATATATATCTAAAATGACCCAGCACCCTGAGCAACGAGTCACTGTGTGATGATGTTGCAGTCTCCACCAGCGTCTCACGTTTGCGCTCAACTCACTCACATCCCTTAAGCACTGGGTTGTCATCCTTGGAAAGATGGATTTTGATTTCTACAATGAGCTGGTAATTTTCCACATCCCATTGTTGTCTCCCATTTGCAGCCCAACTTGAAGTATGGCTGTAACGGCAGATTACGTTTTCTAGGGAAAGGGAAGCAGATCAGAGTAAATATTCACGAGTTATTTACTATGAATTACAGCTACACTAAGCTGAACTCCAGGGCCGCATAGAAACCTCTGTGTAAGTGTGGCAGTAGTTCTCCACACAGTGCGTAAGGGGCATCAGGATTCCCTGAGGAGTTTCCTTAAAGTGTGCATGAGGCCAGGATTGATGAAGTGAATTACTCAGCCTGTACCCAGGCACCCGTCCTCATTTACTCCCCACCAGGCTAGTTTCCTTCCTATGGCAAAGGTCATGGAGAACGGCTACTTCCTGGCTTGTTTCCGCTGGCTTGCTCAGCTGTCCTTATACGTAGCCCAGGCCCACCTGCCCAGGGATAGCACTGCCCAAGTGGGATGGGCCCTCTCATATCAATTAGATATCAAGAAAATATCCCAGAGACATGTCCCACAGAGTGCCCACAGGTCAGTCTGATGGAGGCAATTCCTTGATTGAGGCTCTTTCTACCCAGGTGACTCTGGTGTGTGTCAAGCACTAACCAGTACAGTAACTGATAGAACCTGAATCCTGTTTGGAGTGGCTTTTACCCAGCTAAAATACTCCCTTCTCTGGGCTCCCTTGCAGCTAGGGGTGGCCACCTAAGCTCTGGCCTGTAAACTGAAGGCAGAAGCTCCTAGGGAAGCACCGCCTCATAAGCGGACATTCCTTCAGCTTTGGTACCTCTGCTGACTCGTTTCGCAGGCTTCCGGGTGGCCACTCCTGTCACGTAGCCTCAGGCCAGTGACGACCGTCATATGGCTCTCAAGTCACTGTGCCTCATGCTACCTGCTTCAAGATTTCTTGTTTTCTTGTTTCACAAGAAAAATAAACCTCCATCTGCTTAAGCAAATGTTAGTTTTTAATTGCTTGCAGCTGAATGCAATCATAACTGATAAGGTAATGTTTTAATATTTTACAAGGGAGAAATATATTTACATATTGTGTAATTAAAAATGAAAAATAATTTAAATCCCCACAGATTTCTGTGCCCCACATCAGATGCACTGAAATAGATTCTTTGGGCTCAGGATGCGTATACCTACATTTTAAACAAACTCTGTGTGTGTGTGTGTGTGTGTGTGTGTGTGTGTGTAGTGGAGAGCGAAGGATGAAACCCAGGACCTTGGGCACTGTAGGCATGTGTACTGCTTCGGCGCTATACTCCATATTCCCAGTTTCCCAATAATTTTAAGTGAGGTTTGGCTCTGGACCTGTTTTGTTCCAAAGTACACCCTTCTTAGCTTCCTTACCCAAGGAAACCTGCCTGTCTGCTCAGCACAGCCAAACAACCTGAAAGGATCCTTCAAAGTGGAAGGTCCTGTCTCTGTGCAGCAGTCTGACACCACTGTCCAAGGACCACATCACTGGTGTGTCTCACCGAGTGGGTGAACAAGGGCCACATCACTGGTGTGTCTCACCCAGCGGGTGAACAAGGACCACATCACTGGTGCGTCTCACCCAGCGGGTGAACAAGGACCGCATCACTGGTGCGTCTCACCCAGCGGGCGAACAAGGACCATATCACTGGTGTGTCTCACCCAGCGGGTGAACAAGGGCCACATCACTGGTGTGTCTCACCCAGCGGGTGAACAAGGGCCACATCACTGGTGCGTCTCACCCAGCGGGCGAACAAGGACCATATCACTGGTGTGTCTCACCCAGCGGGTGAACAAGGGCCACATCACTGGCCTTTACTCTCAGCACTTGGGAGGAAGAGGCAGGCGGATCTCTCTGAGTTCTAGGCTAGCCTGGTCAAGTAATTTGTACTCACAATGCTCAGGTTGGTTAGATCACATCAGCCATTGAGGACTGATAGGTTTTTAAAATTCTATTTTCATTAATTGTTTATTATTTTCATAGAGGCTGTGTGTGCGCCTGGAGCTGGAGTTACAGCTGCTTGTTAGCTGCCTGGCGCGGGTGCCGGGAACTGAACTCAGGTCCTCTGGAAGATGGACGTGCACTTAACAGCTAAGCATCTCAAGCCCAACAGCAGCCCTTTTTTGAGACAGAGTCTGTTGACTCCTGGCTGTCCTGGAACTTGCTATGTAGACAAAGCTGGCTTCGAACTTTCAGAGGTCCCCTTGCCTCTGCCACCCCAGTGCTGATGTTTAAGGTGTGTGCCAACACACCAGGCTTACAGTCAGTCAGTCATATATCAAGGAATAATAAATGAACACTACAGTGCATAATAGGTTCAGGTGAATCTTTATATGTTTGAGGCCAGCCTGGTCTACACAGTGAGTTCTAGGTCAGCCAGGGCTACATAGTGAGATCTTGTCTTGAAAACAAAATAAGAGTAACTGTAATCCCAGCACTCAGGAGGCTGGGGACAGAGGATCCTTCGTTGCAGAAGAGCCTGGGCTTCAAAAACTTCAAAAACTAAAATAAAGTTATTTGTATGTATGTGAATGATGACAGTAAATTGCAGGGCTAGGAAGAGGAGCCTCCTGAGTATTACAGAATGCCTTTTATTCTCCCTTTAATTAGAAAGGAAGGGTTGTGAAACTCATTCTTTCCCATTTTGCCTCGGCTACCAGAAATCCAGGAAGCGTTAACTAACTGCAATAAGTGTCCTACTCACTGGTTCTTGGGAAGATGTTTCTTCTTTTGTTTCATGTGGCTCACAGTCATCTTTATTTTTTTTAATTTGTATTGGAAATAAGTTTTTTTTAAAATAACCATTTAAGTTCCTTTTTTGGATCATCACAGAGAGAGGCAGGAAGGGTGGGACAGGGCAGTGATGCTGCAGCACTTGCCTCAGAACATTTTCCTGGCACGGAGAGGAGCTCCTTGCAAGAAAATATTGAGGAAGGTGTGTTAAATTGGACAAGTGATAGAATCCGTTGGTGCAGACCCCCATGAGCCTTTGGGTATTGTTGGGAAGGTCTTGGTGAGTATATGTTGGCAGGAAGGACGGTGCTCCTGTGGTTTTCTTCCCCTTGCTAAGTTTGAGGTCATGTCACTATATAACCCAGACTCTCCTTTTGATCACTCTTGCAAGTCTTTGATTTGGCAGTTCCCTGGCACCACCTCAACCAATTTGGGGGTGGAGGTTGTTAGGAGAATGAGCTAAATAAAGCTTGTGTGTTCACAGGTCTGGTGCATCGCAGGCAGCTCAGCAGAATGCATGGTGGGTAGGATGGTAAATTCCTTGTCTGTCAGGCCCTTGAGGAGACCAGCATGGGCTCATAGCAGAGCATCCAAATGAGACCCACCCTCCTGCGTGCACAGGCATGGGCTCTTTACCAATGCGCAGAACTGAGCTCTCCCTAGAGACCTGCTGCTCATCAGGGTAAAAGTTTATCTCATGCTGTTTGTAGACAGCCATATTGTTTTTAACACTCATGTTAGCAGCTACATCGGCTTGTTTGGGGAAGAACCTGTTGAGAAGGTGTGTGGCATTGTGTATGAGAGCTTTTCTGGAAAAGTCTGGCCAGATTCTCAAACATCTTATTTAAAAAGAGTTAAGCACTGCTGCTCTGAAAATGACTGTCTGAATTTCTTCCTGGAATTCTAAAATATATTAGCCCTCTCCCAAGCCTTCTGTCAACAGAAGGGACAGAGAGACACTCGGATAGGACAGCTAAGAACTAGGAGACATGGTGCTGGAAGGCCCTGGGCTGTCCCTGCTTTTCCCACAAGCCCTTAAGCTCCAGTGTGGTCTGACATCTTCTCCGTACAGAGCTGAGTGGCCTGGATGCCCTCTTGCCCTTACTTTTCACCACTGTGTCCGTGGAGGAAAGGCTTGCTCTCCAGCTGTACTTGGGGAGAAAGTATTAGGAGCCATTGCAGTGAGACTTGTTTTCTTGCAAAGCGAATGCGATTGTTCTCTGTGGCCCAGCTAGGGTCTGGACAGGAAGTCTGCCTGGCCTTGCCTTGCCTTACTGGCTTCTCAAGCCCACAGTGGCAGCAGCACTTTGTGAATCAGAAGTGGGAGCATTGTTCTCTGATTACCACCAGAGAATGCTTTTCCTGAATGGTTTCTGTGGGTGTGAGTAGCTCTGAAGGAAGAATGCCTGAGACAGACAGTAGCTACTTACATTCTACTCCTTTGGTCAGACATCATTGAATACCTACTGTGTGCAGGTAGGATTCACTGTCTTATGAGAGAAGGCAGGTCTGTGGGAAGACATTACATAAGCTATAGAGAGTAAGCAAGCCCATCCGAGGGCTCCCAGAGGGGCACGATTAATTCAGCAAAGAGCACCTGTGGGGGTGGCTGCCCTCACTAACAGGAGGCCGCTGAGTGAGTGTTAAAGGGAGGATGTGGCTTCTGCAGTCTCCTGTGAGCCTTCCCATTATGGAAGCGTGCAGTTTTACCTTGTTATTAGTATGCACATAATATTTCATGCTGCTGCCTTTCTGCTTAGCATTCCGCTGCTGATTTCTACTTAGCAACTAGGCCAAAGTATTTATCATTTTTAAAAGCTAAATAGCATTTTTGCCTTGTTGATGTACCCTCATTGCATAGCCAGCCTCTCGTTTGTTGGGGAAAGCAGTTTTTCTCAACTATGCATCCTTGTTGGCTCTTCCTCTCCCCCTTTCTTTCCTTAGTAATCTGTGGCTGGGATAAAGTTATGAGTGGCTTAATATTTTCCCTATTTATTATGGAAAATTCCAAGCACACATACAAAGAAAATGACGATTATAATGATCCTCACATGTTAATCACTGAGACTCAATAATAATCAGTTCATGGTTATTATCACACCAAAAATAAACTAGTTGTAACTCTTCTTTTTTTATGGTACTAAAAATGGCACCGGAGCCCTCCTCCCCACTAAGCTTCCGCTGAGGTATCTCCAGTCTATCATAATTGGTTCCTAATAGGAAATACCTAGTCATCCAAATGAAAGCTGACAGTTTCCCAGTGTCCCTTTGGTCACTCTCATGAGGCCAAATTGCTTTTTGTTCCAGGGAAGTTTTGCTTGGCCTGTCAGTTAGTGGTTGGGGATGTTTTTATCAAGAAAGGATCTGCCTGCCTTAGGGCCTGGCCTCCAAAGGAATGGCGAGGAGGAAGAGAGGCTGTGCTCTGTACCCCACGGGAAACCTGGCTGTACCACCCTTTCCACACACAACTTGAACTGACAATGTGTGCGGGTAAAGCAATGTCAGCCTCTCCCCTTGAGCTCACCCCATTAGAGCGAGCAGCATCATGCTGTCATTTTCAGCACTGAGAAAGGCTACATGGGTATTAAATTTCTTTTTCTACAGTAAAAATTCCAGAATGCTAGGAAAATGCCTACTCCCTACTGTATTTGGTCATTCTGTTTGCATGTTTCCCTTGGCAAGCTTTGTTCTGTATTGCTCAAGGTGACCCAGTTAGAGCTACTGTTTAAAGTCACACTGGCCTCAGTAAGTTACACAACCTGCGCAGGATTAAGTCTACTAGCTCAGCCTATTGTACAAGGGAGTGCATGGAGTCTCTTAATATTTAAAGATGGTCACATTTAAGTATAATTTCCCATTTGTTCTGTGTTGATGTCTCTGGGTTTTCAGTGGTGATGGCTAGGAACAGCTTCCTAAATGATTCACAGCCCTCTGTATTTGCCATCTCAGACTGAGTCTCAGTTTGGCCACTTGGATAAGCAGCAGTTAGCCAGGGTACTGGGTGATGTGCTCTGGGGCAAGGAGTGTTAGCAGGGAGGCCGGTCAGGAGGAAATAGCTTTGAGAGACTGGAGTCAGTGCATCCAATGAAAGTTTGCTGTGCTCAGGCCAGCCTAGGGCCTGTGCCTTGCTCTTTCTTTTCTTTCTTCTTTCTTTTCTTCAAGAAAAAAAAAAATATTCTATCAATGCATAAAAATCAACAAAACATTTTAACTTTTTAAGAAGAAGGTACTGCTTCCAATATCCTAAATAATTGGTATAAATTAGTTTTTCTTCCCCCTCCATCTGCCTTGCTGTTTCTGATGGAAAAATTAAATGACTGCTTTTTCACCTGAGGCCCTAGGTCACTGCCAAATGTGTATATTGTGCACCCTCCACACAGTGCTAGCCTTTCCTTTCCATACAAGTTTGCCACTTTATTTCTTGTTCTTTTGTAATGTAATACCACTTTTTAGAAAACTTTTATTTTTCTTTCATTTTATAACAGGTTTTCCCAGGAGTGGTGGTGCATGTCTTTATAGCACTTGGAAGGCAAAAACAGGTGGATCTTTAGATTGGAGGGTAGGCTGATCTAGATAGCTAGTTCAGGTCAGTCAAAGCTGCATGGTACGACTATGTGTCAGAAACAAACAAACAAAACCCAAACCCTCCCCCAGAACAAAAAGAAAACAATAAAAGATTGCCTCTAAATCAAACACTTCTACACATTCATTATTTTCCCTCCCCCCCATCTCCCCATTTCTCTGCCTGGCACTTTCCATATACATTCTTTTAAAAGTTTGTTTAGCCTTTTTTTTTTTTCCTTTTTTTGAAACAGGGTTTCTCTGTGTAGCCGTGGCTGTCCTAGACTTGCTTTGTAGACCAGGCTGGCCTGAAAATTAGAGCCACCTGCCTCTGCTTCCCAAGTGCTGGGATTAAAGGTGTGCACCACTACGGCCCGGTTTAGAATGTGTTTTCTTTACATCATGACATAATATTTCTCTGTGGTTTTTATAGCTACTTATAAAGTCTATAATATCCAATTAAGTCACTATATCATAATTTACTTAACTATCAGCTTTCTGTTGGAGAAGCTTTTAAAATATATTTATTTATTATTTTATGTGTACATGTATGTGCTTAAGAGTGTGTGTAGGAACTACATGAGTGCAGATGCCCACAGAGGCCAGAAGAGGGCTTGGATTCCCTGGGCCTGGAGTTGCAGGTGGTCGTGAGCCACCTGATATGGGTGCTGAGAACCAAGCCACCGTCCTCTGCAAGAGCAACAAGTACTCTTAACCACTGAGCCATTCTCTTCAACTCCTGTTTGAGAAATTTTAAGAATTTTAAATAATACTACATTGATTGTGTTCCTGGTAGTTTTTTCTTTTCAATGGGTTTATATTAAAATATAATTTTGCTCACTTATTTAAAGTATGCAGTTAAGTGAGTTTTCGTATATCCTGAGTTGTACAGTCATCACTATGGTCTGTGAGGACATTTCATCATTCCACAGCCGTTAGCACCCACTCCCCACTTTTCCCGACTTTCATATCCTTGGCAGTTGGTGACTTGCTTTCTGCCTCTGGAGATCTCCCTGTGGCTACAAGATTACAAACGAAGCAGAGGGCAGTGGTGCATGAGTGCCAGCACTCAGGTGGATAAAGTACTCATGGAGGGCAGAAGGGGAATGGAAACTAGAGGCCCCTGGAATTAGAGCTATGCATGGTTGGTTGTGCGCCGTCTGATGTGGGTGCTCAGGACGGAGTCCTCTGCAAAAGTGAAAGTGATTTTAACTGCTGGGCCATCTCTCAACCCCATTCTAGCCATTTTTGTGGCATTTAGCAAATTTATATTTTTGTGCAACAATCACCACATGTCTACATAACTCCTTCGTCTTTCTGAACTTACAGTCTCCTCCTTTTTTTTTTTTCTCCCCTAGTTCCTGGCAACTAGCATTCTCCTTTTCCTCTGTGTGTCTGACAACCCAAATTGTCACATACTATTTGTCCTTTGGTGACTGGTTCATTTCACTTAGCATAATGTCCTCAAGGTTCATTTGTGCTGGTCTTCTGTGCCAGCCTCTGAGTGCTGGGATTACAGGTGTGCACCTCTGCACTGGCTTCCATGTCTCTTTGGTGCTGAGTGAGCTTCTTCTGTATGGGGGTACCATATTTGTTTCTGTTCTGCCCATGTTATGGACATCTGGGTTTATACTTTCTAGCAGTTGTGACTAATGCAACCATCTTACAGTTACTATTGCTGTGATGAATGAAACACTGTAACCAAAAACAAGATGGGGAAGAAAGAGTTTATTTGGCTTATGCTTCCACATTAGTGTTCATAATCAAAGGAAGCCAGGACAGGAACTCAAGCAGGGTAGGAACCTAGAGACAGGAGCTGATGCCAGAGATCATGGAGGAGGGGTGCTGCTTACTAGCTTACTCCCATGGCTTCCTCAGCCTGCTTTCCTATAGTACCCAGGGCCACCTGCCCAGGGATGGCACCACCCACAATGGGCTGGACCTTCCCCCATCAATCGCTAATTAAGATAATGCCCTACAGCAGTATCATATAGAGGCATTTTCTCAATTGATGTTTTCTTTTCTCAGAGGACACTAGCCTGTGTTAAGCAGACATAAAATTAGGCACCCTGAACACTGCTGAGCAAGTTTATGTATAGAAAATGCCTTCATTTCCCTTGGGTGTGTCATTAAAAGTAAAATTGCAGAATTGTGCACAGCTGTGTGTGTGTGTGTGTGTCTCTATTTTTGAGTCTTAAAGATATTAGGGGGGTAAAGACCCTTTTTTGGCCTCAAAATTTTTATGTATTAATTTTTAAAAACAAAAACAACCCACCTTCTTTTCAGGCATATCTCTTGATTCTTGTTGCCCAGATTGTTTTTCCAGAATTGTGAAATAGACGTCACCTTAACAAAACATAACGTGGTTTACTATGATGTTCCGGGAACTGGGCCGTATTCTGTTCAAGATACATGCTAATTTCAATGTACATGTTTAATCTCACTGTTTTGACTTGGATGTTTTTTACTATTGACTTACCATCCTCTGTAGATGAGGCCTTCGAATGAATAATGTTTGAGCTAATGTCTGAGTCTTACCTGGTTGGGTTGCTTTTGATGACTCCACAGGTGCCTTTGAGTACTGCAAATGCTGTGACAATGGCACAGAGCTTTTCTGGACCCAGTTCTGAAGAGCAGCTCTTTGTAGGAGTTTGAGCACTTTGACACTAGTGAGCACGAATGAGCCCTAGTAACTTCTGGAAGGCTTTCTCCTGGCTTGGAATTTCATTATGGTTCTTTGAGGCAGAAAGTAAATCTTCCTTTTCAGTTTTGTTCATGGTGATGCCTGTGACCCCTAGCTGCCTCTTAGAGTTGGTTGGTCCCTGGCCAGCAGAACACACTTAAGGCTTCTTTGCCTGCTCCCTAGGTGGGAGTCTGGGCAGCTACCCTGCTCTTCCACTGGAGGCTACACTGAAAGCCTTGGAGACATCAAGGCCGTTTTCTCTTGAATTCATCTTTCATCAAATCCAGTCCCTAAATACACATAAGATGTGGCTCATAGGTGCTCAGTTGCAGGGCACTTGTCTATGACACTCAGTGCCTTGGCTTTAGTTTCAAACACCCCTGTCCAGATCAACTTGCATTCATAATATCTCTAATAGTCCAAAAGTTAAAGGCTCAATGGTGGTGTGCTTGACTGGTTGGTGTTGATCCCCAGCACTGTCACACACACACAACATAATTATGGTTCATATTTATTGCACCCCATTGCATTTTTTTGTCTCATGTTTGTACCACTAGTTCACTTAGTATACTCTGAGGAGGTCTTCCCATGTTGCCACTTTTCAGCGACTAAACTGAGTTGGCGAGGGTCTGAAATGTTCCCTGCAGTACAGTGGGCCCAGCTGCTTCCTTGCCTACCAGATTAAAAACCATGCCCTCGCCCAGTGTTTGTCCTTCACTCAGCAGCTGGGATAACCTGCCCCTGCTTCTGTCCTGTGTGAAAGGAACAAAAGTATTCTCACGAGACCTTTGTCCCTCTCCCTTTGGTTATCAGGAATATCAAGCTGGAGAAGAGAAGGCCTCCTTTGCTACCTAGAGGAAGAATTGGCACTTAGGAAGAGATTTCACACAGCTCTGATAACTTGTCAGACTACTTTGCAGAAAATAAGCCAAGACACAATGGGCAAGATCACACTTTGATAAGAACTGCTTCGCTGGGCATGCCCTCTGCTCTTTATTTAAACCCAAGCCTGTGTTAGGACTGTGCAGGTGGGCAAGAGGGGGCGTCCCTGGACCTCTTGTTGGTTCTTCTTCCCAGTGTGGCCACACTGAATAAATCTCCTTTCTATGATTTTCACTATTACTTATCTCTATAATTGCCTATTGAGGGTCACTGGAGGAACCTGGCTTGATAGAGCTGCAGGGGCCCAGCTCTGACCCTAACTCTAGTTAAACACTTCCTGCACACAGTCCTACTGTTCCCAGGGTGACTTGTCATAGGCACTCCTATTAAAAAGCCCCAGACTGCAGAAAGTGAAAGGACTCTCTTATAAGTTGGCCTTCACTCTTCGCCTCTCTGACAGCTCTGCTCCCACCCACCAACCCCTCGCCCTCCCACCTGCCCCTCATCTTTTGGACTGCTGGTCTACTTTTGTGCACACCCCATGCTAACACTTGTCTTTGGTGTCCTAGCTCTCTGCTTGCAGGTCTGTGATCTGGCTAAACTCCTTGAGGTCAAGGGCTCCACCTTGCTATTCCCATCACAGCCTAACAGTGCCTGGCAGGGAGAGGCCTCTCTGTTGGCTTGTTATGTGGTGTTGGGATGAACCCGGGGCCTTCTGGATGTCGGGCAAGCACTCTAACACCGGCTGCACTAACTAGCCCTTTAGCTCATGTTTCAGACTTAAACTAGAAAGTCTCTGTAACCTTTCATGTTTTCCTTCCCCAAGGAATAGTACTCCTTACTCCCCTGAACAGAGACTGTAATTAGAATAGCTGGTGTCTTCTCTTAAAGAACTGGTGCCCACTGGGCACACGGGTGAGGTATCTAGACCCAAGAGGCACTCTGAGGGAGAAGTTGGTAGCCAAGCAGCCTGCAGGGGAAAGAGGAGAAGTGGAAAAGATGTCTGGGATGTCCCCCACTCCCACACCAAGGTTTAAGCCAGACCTCTATCTGAGCACTGGGTCCCATAGGACTTGTATTTTCTCAGTCAGCAGGAGACAGCAGCCTATTTGGCTGAGACAAGCCATCAACCTTCTCCCTATCTGCTGGTTTCTTCAGGGCCCCTTCCCTGGTGGTTGTGGTGCTGGCCACAGTATGTTTCCATCCCAGCCCTCCCTAGTTCCTTTCTGTACTCATTTACTCTACGAATAACACATTCCATTAAGTACAAAGAAAGGAACACATCAGACTAGTGACTCTGCACCTGGAGAACACACCCCACACGCATTTTAAATCTGCGGATTCCCCTTAAGGGGATTCCAGTTAAAAAAGAACTTGGGTCAGCAGCCTTGGGCCTGTGTGGCTAACAAGCTCCTGTTTTCTCTGTTGTTGGGCTGGCCTGAAGGGCTTCTTTGTTTGGGGTAGGGGTGGATGTGATGCCCTAATGAGGCCCTGTGGAATCCTGGCTCGCACACAGCAGCCTGCGGGATGGAACTCTCCAGGCAGGAGAGCAAGTTAGTGAGTTTGTGGGTTTGTCAGGCTTTAGAGAACACAGAGCAGTGTTAAAAGGGTGAAAACTAACTGGAGTATTGTACTCTGGGTTGGATTCAGCACAAAAACACAGAGCAGAGGCTGAAGAAATCTGAGTAGTATCTGGAGTTTAGCTAATAGTACTACACTGTGTTCACTTCTGAAGTTTTGACAGATGCACAGTGGTTATATAACACGCTAACGTGGGAGGAAACTGAGATGGGAATTCGGGACTGCTGGGGTAACTTTTCAATAAATCTAAAATTACTTTAAAATAGACGTCATTAATAAAGAAGAAAGGACAAGCTCAGCCCAGCATGCCCTTTGGCACCTCTTACCCTTGGCCTTGAGCCCTCACCTGCAGAATCAGGAAGGCCGCCATGGGCCAGCGCTCCAGGCAATCTGCTTCTTTGCCCCTGCTGTTCTTTGTTTGGAGGCAGGTTAGGTTACAAGACCGGGCCCATCAGGAGGATGTGGGTCATGTGGTTACAGGAAGCTCCTACCTTCTGCTGTGCACCAAGGGACTTAGTGGCTTCTTAAGCTTTGCTTTCTTCACTTGTTAGAAACTGCAAACCTGCTGGGAAAGGGCAGGGAGAGTAAAACAGCTGCTGTTTGTGGAAGAGCTGATAAGGGAGCTGAGGATGAACCCAGTGCTCTCACCCTTGCTCAGCATGGCTTGGCCCCTGGGTTCCATCCCTGTGGCCACACTGGAGGTTGTGTGCTTGGTAAGCAGCAATTTTCATCCTCTTTTCTGCTCTGCTATTTAAAGTGAGTGTGGCTGCCTGGGGGTGGGGGGGCGTGTCTAGCTCTAAGGACTAGCAACAACACTGTACCCACCTCCAAGAGCCAGGAAGTACAGCTCTTTTTCCTAGCTGGTTCAAAATCCTCTAGGGGTTTAAATATTTAGATTCATTCAATAAAATTGTACTGTTGTTGCTCCTTCCCCCTAAAGATGAAATGAGCTAAGTTTTGAGGCGTCTTCCTGCTAAGGGAGCTCTTTATGTCTTCCACCATGAGCCCTGCTGGCTCAGAAGCCCAGAGATTGAAAGGGCTAAGGGAGTCTGAAAGCTCCTGTGCTTGAAGCTGGTGAGCTGTTCTCCTCTAGGTGGCAGTGGTGATACACGAGTGCTGAAGGCGGTCTAGTGGGACCGGTGCTGGCGGGGAACCCTTTCAGATCACAATAGTAACACAAGCATTCGCCCATAGTTTGGCTGTAGAGGAGCAGTTCTTTGGGAGTCAAGGCTCCGGCAGGTGTTTTCTCTGTAGTATTTAGTTTCCCTTCAGGCACCTGTGTGAAATAAATCTGTTGTTACTGTATTTTACAGATGTGGGAAAAGTCTGGTGACTACCCTGGGGTATCCCAGCCATGGGAAGAGTCAGGACAGCAGAGTCTGAGTTCACTGTTATCCAACGTTGCCACTGCAATGCACAAATGAAGTGCATTTCATATGCCCTGAACTGCCCATATGCCTGCTACCCAGGGGCCTGTCACCCAGGAACCTCTGCAGAAGTTGCAATCAACACTTCACTTTAAAAGGGTCCTGGCAGTACAAGGCCAGCCTCTTTTTTATGCAGGAGAGGCGGGTGGGGAGGGAATGTGAGACAGGCTGTAAGTAGCCCAAGCAGATCCTCAACTTGTGATCCTCCTGCCTCAGTCTCCCAGTGCTGGAATTATAGATATGCATGTGCCACCATGTCCAGCAAGGTCAGCCACTTAAAGACACTCAGTTTTGGGCTGGAGAGATGGCTCAGTGGTTAACAGTGCTGCCTGCTCTTCCAAGGGTCCTGAGTTCAATTCCCAGCAACCACATGGTGGTTCACAACCATCTATAATGTGATCTAATGCCCTCTTCTGGTCTGTAGGTGTACATGCAGACAGAACACTGTATACATAATAATAAATAAATAAATCTTAAAAAAAAAAAAAAAGACACTCAACTTCAAGTCTAGCTAGGGGGCAGAGAATGTACACATGGCTCATGAGACAGTAAAAATGGTAGAACTTCTCCAAACACAGAATTGCCTGGAAAGCTCCATGGCTGTCCCTCAAGGTGCTATGGTCCATCGAAAGGCATCTAATGAGGAGGGGGCTCCCTATTGGCTAGGCTGGAGCAAAGCCCTGGGTCAGAGGTGAGCTTCGGATCCTCGTGTAGTTGCTGCTTTCACCTCAGCAGAGACTCTGCTATTCTGTGGAATAGAGCTCAGCTGAGCCCTCTGATTTGCGTGCTCTCGTGGTGTGGTTGTGTTTTGTGAAGTCTGTGTAGGCAAAGGTGCTTGTTCACTCACGCTCATTCATTCGTCTGTTCAACAAATGGAAATGCTAGCCAGGACAGTTAAGGAAGAAAAGGAAACAGAAGACATCCAAAGGGAAAGAGAGAATTAAATGCTAGGTTCACAGATGTAGGAAGACTCAGAAGCCCTGCCATGGCAGCTATCGATGCACAGAAGGTGGAGTCTGCTCTTCTCAAAGCGGCTTTCTGTGAGCAAGGTGTTAATGAGTTTCTAATGAGTCCTTCAGAGCGGTCCATCGCACCCATGGGAGTGGGGCCTTTCCTGTCATCTCTGTCAGAGCCCGAGGATGGCAGGGAGAGAATACCGTGCAGGTTGATAATTGGAGGAAGATAAATTGTGAGGAGCTGAAGCCCAGCCTACAAATCTCTATTCTTGGGGGAGAGCAGGAGGTTCCAGCAGTGGGAGGTTCTTTACAATCACATGAGTCTGCAGGAGGACTTTTAACCAACTCATGCTTGGCTGGCCATTCAAAAACGCTTCAACAATGAACTTGGCTTGTTTGCTTTGAGGCAGGGTTTCTATGTATAACCACACTGGCTATCTTGGACTTGCTTTGTAGACCAGGCTGGCCTCGAGCTCACAGAGATCCGATTCCCGAGTGCTGGGATTAAAGACGTGCACCACCATGCCAAACTAACAGTGAACTTTTATATCTCAAGACAATGCTGAAAATTTTTTGAATTGTTGTAGCTAGTAAATTGGATGTTATTCTGTCACATATTTTTAAACTTTACATTTGTTTATTTGTGGGAAATGGCAGAGGATAACTTGTAAGAGTCTGTTCTCTCTTAGCATGTGGGTCTTATGGATCAAATTTAGGTCTTCAAGCTTGGTAGCAAGCACTTTTACCCAATGAGCCATCTTGCCAACCCAACCCTCTCTCTCCCCGCCCTCCCCCCCCCCCCCCCCCACTTTTTTTTTTCTTTCTGGCTTTTTGAGAGTTTCTCTGTGTAACAGAGCCCTGGCTGTCCTGGATTATCTTTGTAGACTGGACTGGCCTTGAACTCGCAGAGATCCCCCTGCCTCTGCCTCCTGAGTGCTGGGATTAAAGACATGGCCTCTGGCACATATATTTAAGAAAAGTACAGCGCCAAGTATTTCCCTCCCTCTGCCAGCAGCATCATTATTCTTATACCCCAAGATTTATTTGATTATTAATGTTTTTCCAATAAAGAATAAAATAATTGTGTGTGTGTGTGTGTGAACATGGCATGTGTATACCACACTGTGCATGTAGAGGTCAGAGGACAGTTTTCAGGAGTTGGTTTTCTCCTGCCATCTTTGTTGAAGCAGAGATTCTCTTGTTTCTGTCATGGTGAATACTCCAGACTAGCTGGCTTGCAGGCTTTGAGCTTCTGGCAGTTCTGTCTCTACCTCCTGTCCCACTGTCGGAACACTAGCTCTGAAATGCCACTTTGTGGGGGTGCTGGGGGATTATATACTGTGAACTGCAAAATATTGCTTTAAGAAGCCAGATATGGTGTATGCAGAAATATCCAAGGGGCCGTGGGAAGGAGGGTTGCTGGAGCTGGAGGTCGTGTGCTTGGTAAGCAGGAATTTTCTGTGTAAAGGCATGAGTGTGATCCTTGAAGATTTCCATCAGTAGCTTTGAGGGCAGGAGGCTGCTATGGGGAGTAGCAACAGTACCGCCATTCCCACCTCTTGCCCACTTCAAGGGCCAGGAAGTACCGCTCTTTTTCCCAGCTGGTTCTAAACACTCTAGGGGCTTAAATATTTAGATTCATTTTTAAAAATGTGCAGTTGCTGCTCCTTCACCTTACAGATGAACCAAGCCAAGTTTAGGGGCTTCTTCCTGCAAAGGAGCTCTTTATGGAGTTGCCTGGATATGCCTGGGCAGCATATCAAGACTGTCTCAGATCTCCAGACAAACCAACAACACACACGCATACATAGACATACACTTCTGAAAGAAATGAAAGACAACAAGTAAATAAACAATTTGTATTAAACAGGTTGGAAGATATTAATGCTGGGTGGCTGGAGAGATGGGCTAGTGGTTAAGAGCACTCACTGGCTGCTCTCCCAGAGGACCTGGGTCCAATTCCCAACATCCACATAGCACAACTGTCTGTAACTCCAGTTCGAGGGGATACAACACTCTCACAGAGACATACATGTAGGAAAACCACCAATGCACACAAAATTAAATAAAAAGATATTAATACTGTCCAAAATTATCTATAAAGGTAGTGAGATCTCTATCAAAATGTCACTCGCATTTTTTGCAAATGTAAAAAAAGAAAGAAAGAAAGAAAGAAAAAGCCAGCAAAACTAATGTAAAATTCCCTTGCACTCTGAAGGAACCAGAATGTAGCCAGAACAGCCTGAAAAAGAACATAGTTGGAAGATGCACATTTCCTGATTTCAAAATTACTGAATCAAAAACTAAGAGAATCAAAATAGCATAGATCTAAGCTAAAGGCTGACATGTAGACCTATGAGGGAGTAAAGCAAGGGGTCCAGAAACAAGCCCTCTAATATATGGTCAATATATTTTCAACAAGGTACCAAAATCCTTTAGTGGGGGAAAAATCAAGATTTTTACTAATGGTGCTGGGGAGAAAATGGATACACACATAATAATAAAGTTGGGTCTTTATCTTACACCATATACAGAGATTAACTCCAGATAGATCAAATCCCTAAGCAAGAGAGTATAAACTGTAAATCTTAGAAGAAAACAGGAGAAAAATCATATCGACTTAACAAGTATTTATTGGATATCACATCAAAAATACAAGCAACAAAAGAAAAAAATAATGTGACTTTTTCAAAATGAAAACATTTTTGGTTGAGTGTTGTGCTGTACAAATTATATAATCCTAGCACTCAGGTAGGAGCTAGGGGATCCTGAGTTCTGGGCCCTATACAGTGAGATCCTCTCCCAGGAAACAAAAACAACCCTTTTATGTGCTAAAGAGGATTTTCAAGAGAGTGAAAAGCCAACCTACAAAGTTGGAATTATTTTCAAGGAGTATATCTGACGGTGAATTAATGCTGAGTCTATGTAAAGAAACTCCAAAACCAAACCACAGGAAAAACCAAACTACAGAAAAAAAAAAAAAAAAAAAAAAAAAAAAAAAGAGCAAGAGCTTTAATAGATGCTTCTCCAAAGACGATGCACAAATGGCTGGTAACTGTGTGTTTACGTGAGCAGATGTTCAGCATCAGCAGTCGCCAGGGAGATGCAAATCTAAACACAAGATTCTACTCTACATTTGCTAGGCCAGGGTTACATGATTGATCTCAGATCTGCTTCAGAGGCCTGGATATTTACTCTATGGTGTCCCATCTGGAAACAAAACCCAAGTTTAGATGTGGTAGTGTTTATCTTAGACGAATGCTGAGGCTGCCCCACACTGCCTTCGTTTATGAAAGAGGGCCCACCACCACCTTTTAAACAAAAGTTTCCTATAACCCACACCTACTGTGCTAGTTTTCTTGTCCACTTGGCACAAGCTGGAGTCATCTGAGGGGAGGGAACTTACAGGTTGATGCATTTCTTGAGTAATGATCCTGAGGAAGGGCCAGTTCTCTGTGGGTGGTACCACACTTGGGCAGGTGGTCCTGGGTATAGGAAAGCAGGCCATAAGGAACAAACCACCAATCGGAGCTTGTGCATGGCTTCTGCTTCAGTTCCTGCCTATAGGTCCTGATGTCCCTCAGTGATAGAGTGGCCTGAAAGGTATAAGCTGAAATCAACCTTTTCCTCCCCAGGTTGTTTTTGGTCCCACTGTGTTTTATCACAGCAATAGAAACCTTACTAAGACATATACAGCTACTCAAATGATAGACATATGGCCTAAGATAAATGGTATAAGTAGGATGTGACCTTATTTTTTGCTTTTTTACCTAGTATTAGAATTTGCACACCCAAATCAAAGCTGTGCTTGCAAGCAGTGAAAGCACATTTATAAGGATATATAGCTAGTTCCTAAAACATTTTCACAGCTGCATTCACTGGGCTAAAAAGAGTAATTGCTTTAGTTATTACTTATTTTTTCCAAAAAGAATATCTCTTAACCCTCTTTTTTCTTAATTTTTTTATGTGCTTTGGTGTTTTGCCTGCATGTATGTCTATAGGTGTCAGATCTTGGAATTACAGACAGTTGTGAGCTGCCATGTGGGTGCCGGGAATTGAACCAGTGACCTCTGGAAGAGCAGTCAGTGCTCTTAACCACTGAGCCATCTCTCCAGCCCTCACCACCTTTTTTCATTGTGCTTGATACCAATAGACCCTTGACCACCAGACAAAACAGAGTTACTCACAAGTAGTGAGACTCTACCCTTCTTTTTTTTTTTTTCTTTTTCTTTCTTTTTGTTTTGTTTGTTTGGTTTTTGGGTTTTGTTTTTTAACACAGGGTTTCTCTGTGTAGCGTTGGCTGTGCTGGACTCACTCTGTAGACCAGGCTGACCTTGGAATCACAATTCCTGCCTCTGCCTCCCAAGCACTGGGATTAAAGGTGTGTGCCACCACCACGCAGCCACGACTCTGCCCTTCTGATGGCAGAATCACACGAGAGCTGGAAGCAGTCTTACCCAGGGTCCACAGAAGAAGGCACGAGTGTGGCAGGCACAGAGGCAGGCAGTGTTGCATCCTTGTGATAAGATGAGGAATGGTGAAAAAGTGCTTTAGCCTCAGTAAGATTAAGAGCCAGATGGGCCCCGGGTGGTGCCCAGCCTGTGCTGCTCTACCCATGCCGTGTATGTAGGAAAGAGGGTTGGAGGGCAAGAAGCAAGAGCTTCGGCCTGTCAAGGGAATCAGAGCCTTGTAGGAAGGCTGGGGCAGCGAGTAGCAAGCTGGTAAAGACAGGCAGAGCTGGCGCCAGAAAGAGTGGTACAAGAGCCCATCATTTTGAGCTAGGGAAGTGGACAGTGAGGGTGGAGGCTGTGGAGAGGTAGAGAGAGGGCTCAATCCCAGTGGAGCTCTGGGCTCCTCAGAGGTGGGGTAAGATCAGTTCACAAAGCCTCCCCATAGTGGACTGAACATGCAGTCCCAGCTCTTCCTGCCGCTCTGGCTAACTCTGAACAGCCCTTGGGGTGCTTTGCCAGAAGAGACGTCCCAGTACCTCACTCTGGGATCACACACAGAAGAGGCTGGTCTTGAAGCAAGGGAATCTGGCTGTGAGCCTGTACCTTGGCCCTCCCAGGGCAGCCAGGCCAGGAGAGAGGCCACCCGGGCAGGGCTCTTCAGTGCTTCCCAGAACTTGGGCTGTACTCACCAAGGCTGCCCTTTGGTGAAGCCACAAGGGACACAGACTTGGGAAGCTTTGTAGGGAAATACTAAATTAGTGTAACATTATTTCTAAGTTTGGTTCAACAGTAGAATCCATTACCTTACACTTACCCTCTCCATCCTCAAACGATACCAGCAAGGGCTCATGGCCTCGCAACTGATGCTAAGGCCATGCATTTATTTCTGTCACTGGGCTTTGAGGTTTCCAGCTAATGATGCTCACTTTGATTATAAGGAACTAACCCAAAAAGAATACTTTGTAAATTCCTACGTTGTTGGAAAGCCACACCTGCTGAAGCCAGAGGAGGGAATCAAGGCTCACAAAGCAGCTCAATCAGTTCTTATTTTTCTTGTCATAAAAGAATTTCCATCAAATGGGAACAAAGTTGGATCTGATTGATTCTGGGGTTGTGGGATTGAGGCCGCTCAGTGTGCCCTCCCTTATTTAGTCTGGTCTCCAGGCTAGAGGAGAGCAAAAGTTCGTGTCTTCTGATACCTAAATTGTCAAATCCTAAAATAAAGCTTGGTACAGTGGTAGAAATGCGGTGCTCCAGGGAGCAATGGGCAAATCCTTCGTGCCAGCCGTGAGCTGGGATGGATAAAGACTAATAGAACAGTGACCGTGGCTGCCAGATGTTGAACATCATGAGGTTATGCTAGTGTCCAGGAGCTGGAATGAACAGAACGAAGCAGTCAGATGCATAGTCGACCCTATCACCCTAATGTTGTTGCCATAGCATCTGCTTCATTCAGAACAGACTACATCCAGCCTGGCGTTGGACCTTGGCCAGGATTCCCTCAAGCCTTAACCCTGACAGCAGTGCTCATAGTCCCTGGAGCATGGCTTTCTTGCCTACCCCCCCCCCCATGCTTGCAGTCCTAAGGCAACCCTGCTGAGAGGAGCTCACAGTGGCTTGGTTTCTTGGCTGCCATATCTACGCTTGGATGCTAAATATACAGACTTCAGAGGCGCCAGCACTAGAAGGCAAAAGAGCACTGGTTTAGCGTTTTGCATTCAGCGACATTCTTTTGGTGAGTCTGGAGAAGAAAACAGCCAAATTATCTCCCCAGTCAGCAAGTGTGGGCAGTAGCCCAGATTTATCAGAACAAAGAAATAGCATTCAGGGTGCTCCAGGCCAAGCTGGAGAAAGAAGAAAATGGGGGTTTGGTGGGTAGGAAGCTCATTGGGTAATGGGTCAATAATATGCACTGAACTTTCTAGATTACTGTTACTATCAGTGAGGCAGGAATAGCCTCTATGCAGCAAATATTCCACACAGCCATTGTGCCTCCTGCTGCAGCTTCGGGACATTGCTTGTGAATATTTACCCTGGACGTTCCATTTACATTGATGAGTCAAGGGGACAAACTTATTTCTTAGCTCTGCTTTATGGGTTATCCTTTTACACGGCCTCAGTTTATACACTTCCCTTAAAAGGAAGGAAACCGAGCCAGAAGATTCACAAAGTACCAGACTGTAGACTTTCTACAACTTGACGGCAAAGTAAAGTCACGTGGTCCAAATGCCATTTTCTGAAGATTGTCGAGAGCCTGAGATGTGCCACATACCATTTTGAAAGCTAAGAAGACACCCACAGTGTCAGCTGGGGTGCTAACAGAGGATGCCACACACTCTGGGTTGTTTGACACTTGTACCCTAGCGCCAAGGAGCTTTGGAGGAGGATATGTATGTCCCTCACCACACAGGGACAGTCTGTGCATATAGGGCAGTGAGACTGCACTCCTAAAGGAAAGTGCCAGATCTGCTTCTCACTGCCCAGCTCTAGGGCACCAGCAGAGGATGCAGCCTCCAACAGTGGTCTTTAGCCTCGGCCATATGTTTGCATTACCGTGAGTTTCACAGAATGGTGCTTCAGAAAGGCCGAGTGCCTCCATCAATCAGATCAGAATCCCTGGGTATATGTGTTCTAGGCATTCCCCAGAAAGGTCATGAGTGTAAACAGTGCTGAGGACTACTAACTTAGAGGAGACAATGTCAGTCTAGGCTTCATCAGACACGTGTTGCGTAGCTCCCAGCTGCTAGACTTTAGTGATGAGGTGATGTTACAGTCTAGGGGTCTTCAGTGGGTTCGTTTTCTCTGCCAGAGAAGTAAGAAGCAGGAAAAATCTGAAGTGTAACAGGTAGCAGCAGAGAAATCTCTAGCACCGCAGAATCAGTGTTTAAAGGAAGATGTTTATTGTGGGTGAGGAAACACAGAAATGCCGCACACAGAGCAAAAGACCCTCTGCAAGGCAGAGAAGGGACTTGGAAAGCGAAAAATTCAGTCTCTTCTTGAGGACAGTTTTTTTTTTTTTTTTTTAAAGCTTCAGAAGAGTTTTCCTCCCCTACTTTAGGGTTGGTCAGTTTGAAGAAAAATAGGATGGTTGACTGGGCTGCAACTGTTGTGTGACAAGGCCTGATCTGGCTTGAACTTGTTGAGCCAGTCTGTCAACTGGGGGATTGCTAGCGATACACAAAAGCTGCCAGGTTTTTATCTCAAGCCAAGAGGGTGAGGGAGAAGCTGGCCATCTTGGAAATTCACCTGTACTACCTAGCCATGGCCCCTCTCCCTCTCTGACTGCTTACCAGGGAGTCTGTCCAACTCCTGGTCTTTCATTAGGAAAAGGTGAAAGAGATGTAGTCCCTACCATCGTGGGGGCTCTCAGCCCAAAGAAAAAGGCATCAAGTGACCTCAGGCCAAGTTCTGATCCTGAGCCCATTTCTTCCCTGAGTCTTATGTTCCCTGTCAACAGATCCCCAGTGAACTTCCCTTCTCTGCTCTCGTCAATCAGAGAGTCCATTCATCTATCTATACCTTTTCTTCTTCTTTTGGGTAATTTAAAATGTGTGTCTGTGTGTGCGTGTGCGTGTGCGTGTGTGTGTGTGTGTGTATGTGTGTGTATTTGGGTATGAATATGTGTATCTGAGTGCAGATGCTCATGGAGCATAGAAAAGGGTGTTGGATCTCCTAAAGTGGGAGTGGGAGTTGTGAGCTTCCTGACCAAACTTAGATCCTCTGAGATCCTCTGGAAGAGCAGCAGGTGCTCTGTCTTAGTCAGTGTTCTATGTTGTGAAAAGACACCATGACCAAGGCAACTCTTACTTTTACTTTTAGGGGGAGGGTGTTGAGACAGGGTCTCTCTGTGTAGCCTTGGCTGTCCTGGACTCTCTTTGTAAACCAGGCTGGCCTGGAATCCAGTGAGATCCACCTGCCTCTGCCTCCCAAGTGCTGGGATTAAAGGCGTGTGCCACCACCGCCTGGCCAAGGCAACTCTTAGTAAAGAAAGTGTTTACTTGGGGTCTTGCTCACGGTTTAGAGGGCTAGTCCATCATCAGTGGTGGAGAGCATGAGGGCATGAGTGTTGCTGGAGCAGTAATTGAGAGGTACGTTCTGACCCACAGGCAGAGGGAGGGGGAGAAGGGAGACGGGGAGGGGAGAGAGGAGAGAGGGAGAAGGGGGAGAGCAAGTGCTAAAAGCCCACCCCAGTGACACACTTCCTCCAATAAGGTCATAAATCGTAAACTCAGACATCCAACTCCCTCTGCCTCCTGAGTGCTGGGACTGAAGGTGTGCTCCACCACTGCCCAGCTTAGATGATTCTTTTTTTGTTTTGTTTTGTTTTTTGGGTGTTTTTGTTTTTGTTTTGTTTTTGTTTTTCAAGACAGGTTTCTCTATGTAGCCTTGGCCATCTTGGACTCACCTTTCTCTCTCATTCACTCATATATATATTAGACATTTACATTTTATCATATGCATGATTTTCAAAGACTTTGTTCCATTCTATAGGCTGCCTTTTTATTCTGTTGTTTATGTCTGTGATGCGTGGTGGGGCAGGGGTGGTGGTGCTGAGATCAGAGGCAGGGCCTGTGGAAAGTAGTTACCTGCCACTCAGCTCTGCCCCTGAGCTACATCTCTAGCCCCAGAAGTTTTCAATTTTAATTAGTCAAGTGTCTATGTTTTTTCACAATGGTTGCTTATGTATTAGTGTTAGGACCATGAAATCATTGTCAAATCATGTGTCAGGGAGCTTTCTCCTGCTTTCTTCTAATAGGTATATAGTTTTCAACACTTGTGTTCACATCTTTAATACATTTAGAGTTAGTATGGTATATGAAAAGTGTACAATTTTTTGCATATGGAAAGCCATTTAAAAAACAATTATTTTGCCTCCATGTGTGTCTGTACCATGTGCATACTTCATGCCCAGGGAAGCCAGAGGAGGCTGTCTTATCCCCTGGAACTGGAATTACAGATGGCTATAATCTGCCATGGGGGTGTTGGGAATGGAACACTGGAAAAGCAGCCAGTGCTCTTAACCACCCTCCCTCCAGCCCTGAGGATGCGGTTTCAATAGCAGGATCGTCTTTTCTCCATTAAAGGATCAGAAGGTTGTTACATGTCAGGGCCTCAACACCACGTATTTCAGTTAGCAAGCTTTGCATACTTGTGACAGTAGTGTCAGTTCAAGGTCAGCTGGCTTGTCCTTCGGTGAGAAATATGTGGGTGAGCAAACGGCTCCCTATGGCATCCAGGAAGCAGAGAGTCCCCAAATCCTCTTCCAGACCATGTTCCTCATTACCTAACTTCCTTTTACACAGCTCAGCCTCCCACAGGTACCATTACCTCCCAGTAGCACCAGAGACTTTCAACCAGGCTCTTAGCCTTTGATTTTTGTAGGGTGGGGGCCTGGGGGATGAGTACAATCCAAACTGTGACACCATACCTGTAGCAGCTTACTGAATTGCCCTTCTTCTTTTTTATCTTCTGAGGTGCAATTTTAATTACTGCAGTTGATTTTTCATATTTATAACAGCAGATATGTATAGAGGACAAGCTGTGTGCTAGGCTGTAGTCTAAGGGTTTGCACATATTAAACAATTTGATTTCTCTGATGCTGTGGTTTTAGCTAGGTTTGCTACCTTCAGGTTAATTAACTTGCCCAAAGTCATACAACTAGTAAGTGGTGGAGCCTGTATTCCAGCTTGGTGGGTTGGTTCTGGAATCTGGGCTTTCGTGGCTTAGACCTCCAAGCTGTAGGATTTGGAGACCAGACAACCCTGATCCTTGGGCTGTGTATTCCCTGAAGTCGTCTGTGACAGCAGTAGTGCTGGTTCTAGCTTCCTTTCTGGGGCCCCGTATTCCAGGAGAAACATAAAGCAGTTTCTTTTTAATTTCACAGAGAAGGCAACGGATGGCTCCCTGCAGAGCGAGGACTGGACGCTGAACATGGAGATCTGTGATATCATCAACGAGACAGAGGAAGGGTATGTTTCCTGGGCAACCACTCGGGTTAGGTAGGATGTTGTACGTGGCTTGTCAGGCCTCAATGGGGAGGGCTCAACTCTGGTGAGTTCTTACAAATTATTATTGTTGTGGTTGTTGTTACTATTATTTTCAGTCTGCTTGATTTGACATTAATAAGCTGAAATTTGGTAGTCTGTCTTTTTCCACCCCATGCTTCCCCCACGTCCCATAGCAGTGCTCCAGCTAGAGAAATGACACCTCCATCTTCTGCTTTGAATCATGAGTAGAAATGGGGCTGCTTGGCTACCTGTACTAATCACTCACCTCTCTCCACCTCTCCTCAGGTCCTGCTTCCACACTGCACACATGGGGGCTATCTGTGCTCTGGGTTGCTTTCTAGGGTGCCATGGAAGTAGGCCCAGAGTATAATCATCAAATAAAGGAGTGAGAGAGGGGCACCCATGGCTCAGGGCAGCTGAGCATGCCTGGCGTGGGTGGACTTAACCTACAGCTTGCCCTCTTTGCACTGCTGAGTCGGTTCTTGGTGTTACTGTGTACTATGCTATCTCCTCTATAGCTCCGTTCTATTTCCAATTTAGGGTTCTGTCTGTACCATAAACACCCATTTATCTTACCACGTTCTTTTCAACTCCACAGTGTCAAGGAGAACACTTGGGACTCAGGCAGCCCTGGGCTTGTATATATTGGTGATGTATCTACTTGCTAGTGCTCTCAGTCAGAACTGCTTTCATTTGATAGATACTTACAAACTGCCTGCCTTTTGCAGACACTGTTGTAAATATGAAGGGGGCAGCAGTGAGCGAGACACATTTCACCTTTTGGGGAGGTTCCAGATTGGAGCACAGAGGCAAACTGTGAACAAGACTAACCACACAAGCTGGTCGGGTGGGCTGAGCACTATAGGGTACTCTGGGAGGGTCTGGGCAGAGAGGTGGGGTGATCTGCCTTTAATTCTGAATGGCCATCCCATGTTCAGAATGGGCTCACTAGGGAAGGCCAGACAGAGCAGGTAAACCAGTAGGGGTTTATTAGAGCTGTCCTGCTGTGAATTGATGATGGTAAGCTGGACTGGAATGCGGGTAAGGACAAGGGTGTTGTTAGATTCTGGTGAGACTCGGCTAATAGAGTTTGCTGGTGTGGGATATGAGGAAAATGTCAAAGATCACACCAAGGTTTGGGACCTATAGACAGCAGGGTGGAGCTGCTGGTGCTGAGGTGGACCAGGCAGAGAACAGATCTAGATGTAAGCTAAGGTGAAAGCGTGGCCCATACACTGGGGCTTGCCTAGGAATGCTGGGGGCTGCGGCCCAGCCTGTGCCCAGTATAGCCATCTCCAAAGGAGAAGTGCTGCAGATGCTTTCTTGAGAGGCCAGCTTTGAGCTTGACTTCTGGAACAGTGTGACTTATATTCAAGGTAGCATAAGAAGGGACATATAGTTGGCCTGGGGTCACATGGTGAAGAGGGAGTATTGGGAAGCAGGCTGGAAGCATGGCTCGGGTTGGCTTCTTATCTGCACCTTTGCTCTGAAGAATGCATTTACTTCTTCCCTCTTGATGTGGGTTTCAGCTGGCAAGCTTTCCAGAACATTCTTACATTTTCAGCATCAGCCTTTAACCACACACCTCTGCAGCCCTTCTTCAGGCCCCTCAGCCTCACTGATTTTTCTTTCAGCTCCTTGAATTCTCCACATTTTTATCTCCAGTCAAACATCTAAGCATCGAGGGCAGAAAGTCTAAGAACCCTGAGATAGTCTTCCTTCTAAAAGACTTAAGTCCCTTTCAAAGTGTGAGTGACCAGGGACCTGCTTTCTCAGTGGCAGCTCCCTGGAGAGCTGGCTGTGCATTTCCTAGTGCTCTACCTCTTGCTGTGGGTTGGAATGACTGCATGGTGATTCTGGAAGAGTTTCTGTGCTTGCCTCTGTTGTAATGTGTCTGCTGAAATCCCTCCCACATGGGGAAAGAGGAAACAGAACACACACACTCTAGCTCGCCTTCCTGCCCCTGGCTGAGGGCTTCTGAGTGTTGTTCCTCACCTTTCTCCGAGCCAGTCTCCCTGTCACTAGATGGTTCCTATCAATTATGGGATCTCAACATAAGTTTTACTCCTCTGGCCTCTTCCCTCTTGACTTGTCATATTCTGTGGTATTACACTTGGGCTTCAAATCTTTGTAATGTCTTTTAGTGTCTGTCTTGCCCCATAGCCTACTAGTCTGTGCACTTCAAGAGGATAAGAATCCCCTCTATTACACTCACTATGTTATCTCTTCTACAGCACAGCTTACAATAATCAGCCTCCATCCCTCCCTCCCTCCCTCCCTCCCTCCCTCTATCCACCCCCCATGTGTGTGGAGCATGACCTTGAATTCTGACCCTCCTGCATTACCTCCTGAGTACTGGGATTACAGGTGTGCACCATCACACCTGTTTTATGTAGTGCTAGGGATCAAGCCCAGGGCTTCCTGTATGCTAGGCAAGCTCTCTACCAATTGAGCCACATCTCAGCTCCATAATCAGCTCTTAATAAATATTTTAGTGTGTGTAAAGAATTAATGAAGTCCCTAAGGCAGTCTGATGAGGAATGCAAGCATCTAAATACAATCATAACACAGCATGACAAGGACCGAGACAGAGACAAAGAAACAGAGCAAGAAAAGCTGCATATAGCTACAGAGACAAACATGTGCAGGGACTCTCAGCCAGCCTGGGGGCTGGCAGCAGCAAAGCCTTTTTGAAGGAGAAGACACTTCAGTAGACTCTTATAGGATACCAGGATATTAGCAAAATAAGGCAGGTGGATGACATGGGGTGGGGAGGGAGAGACAGAATATCTAGGCTGTAAATCAGCGTATGTATCAGATGCGTAGGAATCACAGTTGTGTCGATTAAGGGGTGTGGAGCCTGGAGCCATCTACCTGGGCTAGAAGCTTATGTTACCACTCACATATACAACCCATCTCCCTGTGCCTCAGTCTCATCACAGATAAAAATGACTTGTCAATAGTGCTTATCTCATAGAGTTATAGTAATGATTAGAAGAATAAAACACACACACACACACACACACACACACACACACACAGTAGGTGTAGTGTGGAGCAATCAGATACTAGGCAGGCTCTGATGAGGATCCAGTGATCTGGATACTTTTCCAATGATTTTGACTGTTCCTAGCTCACTGAGTCTTTAGGCTACAGCCTTTAACCTAGAGTAACATGGGAAATCCAGTAAATGCAGCACAGAGGATGATTGCTGAGGATGTGTGTTCAGGAGAAAAGCTGTGACAGGAGACATAACTTGCAGCTGTTTGAGAGCCACTGCAGAGCTAGCTCCCCACTGCTGGAAAGAAGGGCTCTCAGGAGTCAGAAAGCTGTGGGTGGCCAGAGACTGGTCTTGAGGCCCTTAGGACTGCCCCTTGGGATCCCCATCTTGCTGTTGAGAGCTCCTGGCTTGGCACCTCTCGTACCAGTCCATGCTTCCCTCGATCCTGATTGTGGCCCTTGACTCAGCAGCTGCTCCTTCAGCCTTTGGTAGCTTCTTTACCTCTATGCTTCCTCCAACCTGACTGTGACGCTCTGCTCTGACACATCTCCGTCAGATCAGCAGACAGAAATGCTCCTCTTTTGCTCTCAGGCAGCACGTCCTGAAGCATAGCACCTGGAAAGGGATATTCAGCTTAAACTTAACCAGAGCCTGCCTGCCATCTGACTGGCCTTCACCCACAATCTGGGAAAGCCGACATCCCGTCAGCTGGAAATATGCAGCCCTCCAGGGTAGTGTCTGTTTTTCTCATTATGGAAATCCAAGAGGAGATGAAAGAGATCTTGTGGCGAGAGGGTGCAGCTTGTCAGCCTGGGATGGCAGTGGTGAGCACAGGCAGCCGAGGAAATCAGTCTTCTCTAGCCATCACGCTCCCTTCTTCCTTCAGCCCATTCCTGCAGATAGCTGCTGAAATGCTCTATTTATAAGATCTGCATCCCTGTTGGAAATCCCCCATACTGTAGAAGCCCTGGTCTGGGGCTCATGTCTGTCTCCTCAGCCTTTTGACTCAGGAGCCAAGAATTCAGACAGAGTAACTGTGTTTCAAGATGGAGATAGGAAATAAGAAGTGAGTCTTGCCAGCCGGTGGTGGAGCACACTTTAGTCCCAGCGCTCAGGAAGCAGAGGCAGGGGGATCTCTGAGTAGGAGGCCAGAGTGGTCTACAGAGTGAATTCCAGGACAGCCAGAGATAGTATACAGAGAAACCCTGTCTTCACACAAACAAACAAAAGAGGTTTGAATCTTAAATTTTTTTTTCAGTATGTGTGTGTATATGTATCTGTGCCTGGGCATTTCATATAAGTATAGGGAGTTCAGAGGGCTGGATCCCTGGGAGGTAGAGTTCTAAGTGGGTGTGAGCTGCCTGATGCAAGCACTGGTAATCACACTCGCCTCCTCTGCAAGAGCAGCATGCGCTGTCAGCAACTGAGCCTCTTGTTAACTCCAGTTTGAGTCATGTTTTAAAAGCTTTCTTTTAGAGCCTTACTTGCCTTGCTATTTACTGTGGCTTTCTCTCCAAATGAGACTGATTAGCAGAGCATCCGTCCACCTTGGCTTCATGTTTGATAGGACTTTTCCATGTGTGAATCAGTACGCATGTTAGAACCACAGGAGTGAGAGGCCCCAACTTCCAAACATTTGCTGAAGGGAACACCAAGGCCAGCAATGTGCCCTTTGGTGGCTGGAGCCCACTGTGACAGCAAAGGGCTGAATCCTATGGAAGGTCTAGTTTCTGTTTGTATGAGCTAATGATTCCCATAGTAGACTAATTTACATTCCAACCAACAGCACCTCAGGACTCCTGCCCCTTCCAACCTTTCTAGCATTTTTTGTTTCTTTTAATTTTAAATTTAATTTGTTGTTAGTATTGTGTATGCACCTTACACACACATTCCGTAGTGAGCCAGTGGAAGTCAGGGACAGCTTTTTTGGAGTGTGTTCTCTCCTTTCTCCTTTATGTATGTGGGTTCCAGAAATTGAACTTAATCCGTCAGCAAACACCTTCTTCACCCGTGGAGCCGTTTTGTTGGCCCAGTTTCTTTTCTCGGCAGTACTCATTCTGACTGAGGTGAGATGGGATCTCAATGTAGTTTTAATTTGCCTCCCTCACAGCTAAACATGAAAAACAGTTATTCATGTAATTACTGACTGCTTATAGTTTTTTTTTTCCTTTTTTTAATTTTTAGAGACAGGGTTTCTCTGTATAGCTCTGGCTGTTCTAGAACTTGCTCTGTAGACCAGGCTGACCTCAAACTCATAGAGATCCTCCTGCCTCTGCCTCCCAAGTGCTGGGATAATTTATTTATTTATTTATTTGTGGTTTCTAGATTAATTAATCCTCTTGGAGCTGTATAGGTGGCAAAGATTTTCTCCCATTCTAGAGGCTGTCTCTTCACTATGCTTATTGTTTCATTGGCTATGCAGAAATGTTTTAAATTTCCTGCTATCTTATCTGTAAATTTTTATTGTTAAAGCTCTCTGCCTGTGACTATCTCTTGAAGAATGTCTCATAAGCTGTCCACCGGCAATTTCATTGTTTCAGGACTTACTTTAACCCCTTTGATCCATTTTGAACTGATTTTTGTGCAGGGTGAGAGATAGAGCCTAAGTCTCATCCTTCTACGTGTGGGTTCCCAGTTCACTAGCTCGTTTGTTGAAGCTGCTGACTTTTCCCTAACCTGTGTTTTTGGCCCCTTTGTCAAGAGTCAGATGGCTGGCCAGGCACGGTGGGGCCCGCCTTTAGTCCCAGTGCTTTAGTCCCAAGGCAGAGGCAGGCGGATCTCTGAGTTTGAGGCCAGCTACACAGAGAAGCCCATAGTAGAAAAATAAAAAACAACTGGATTCTATATTTGGTGGCTTCTTTCTGGGTGTGCAGTAATCTGTGTTTGGCCTTGTACTGTGCTGCTTTTATTACTAAAGTGCTGCAGTACCATCTGGAGTTAAAAATGCTGATATATCCAGCATTGGTGTTTTGTTTTGTTTTGCTTTGTTTTTCTTCCCTCTGGATTGCCTTGGCTACTCAGGGCCTATTATGCTTCCTATGACTTTTAGGATTATTTTTCCTATTTCTGCAAAGAATATTAATGGAATTTTGATCAGGATTGCATTGAATTTATAGATCATATTAGACAATATAACCTTTCCCATGACATTAATTCTGATACTACATGACCATGGGAGTTCTTTCTATCTTCTGGTGTCTTCTTTAATTATTTTCCCTTCAGTGTGTTTATTGTAGAGATCTTTTTTTTTTTTTTTTTTGGTTTTTCGAGACAGGGTTTCTCTGTGTAGCCTTGGCTATCCTGGACTCGCTTTGTAGACCAGGCTGGCCTCGAACTCACAGCGATCCACCTGCCTCTGCCTCCCGAGTGCTGGGATTATAGGCGTGTGCCACCACGCCCAGCCCTATTGTAGAGATCTTATGCTTGCTTCATTGTTAGGGCTATTTCTGTCTTAAGGCTACTGTGAGTAGTATTGTCCTATTTTTTTTCTTAGTATATTCATCATTGCCTTATCACAGTTTTTAAAAATATTGATACTTTACTAAAAGTGTTATCAGATCTAAGAGTTTTAAGGCAGTCTTCAGGGTCTTTTTGGTTTTTTGAGCCCTGGCTGGCTTAGAACTCACTCTGTAGACCAGGCTGGCCTTCATCTCACAGAGATCCACCTGCCTCTGCTCCCCAAGTGCTGAGATTAAAGGTGTGCGCCACCACACCTAGCCCAGGACTTTATGTATAAGATCATGTAATCTCCAAATATAATAATATGACTTACCTTTCTCCCATTTGTATCTAGTTTGTTTCTTCTTGAGAATTCAAATGCTATACTAAATAAGTCAAGAGAATGTAGACATCCTTGTTTGGTTTTTTGTTTGTTTTTCAGTGTGTTTTTTTTTTTAAAGATTTATTTATTATATATACAGTGCTCTGCCTGAATGACAGAAGAGGGCATTAGATCACATTATAGATGGTTGGGAGTGACCATGTGGTTGCTGGGAATTGAACTCAGGACCTCTGAAAGAGCAATCAGTGCTCTTAGCATCTAAGCCATCTCTCCAGCCTGACATCCTTGTCTTGATACTGATTTTAGAGGAAATGCTTTCTGTTTTTCCCTGCTCAGTATGATATTGTATGTGGATTTACCACCTACACACCCTTTTATTTTGTTGAGCTATGAAACCTGTATTCCTTTCTTCAAGGTTTTATCATGAAAAGATGTTGAATTTTGTCAATGGCTTTTTTTCTCTATCTATTGAAATAATCATGTGAATTTTGTCCTTGATTCTATTTACTCTTAGGCAGAAGTCTTTTGAGTTTGGCCCATACAAATGTACAAGAAGTTTCTTTATTCTTTTTTTGCATCTGCATAAAGGGCCCTCTTATAGATGTTCTCCTCCCCCTGGGTCTTTTACAAACATATTGCAGTGAACAACCTTGATACCCATGCTAGTTGATACTGGGCTAGTGCCCATGAGGCTTGTGAGGATCATAGTTTATCTGTCCTTTTGCCAGGCCAAAGGATGCCATTCGGGCTCTAAAGAAGCGGCTCAGCGGGAACCGGAACTACAGAGAAGTGATGTTGGCCCTGACGGTGAGTATTGTTTCCTGGGAAGGAAAGCTTAGGACACTGAGCACAGACTTGACTGCCCAGGAGCACCTCTGCCCACTCCAATGGGCTTCCTGCATGTAGCCTGTGTTGTCACGGTTCAGCAGCAGCTTCCAAGGGGCCCTCAGGGTCTACTGCCTGACGCTGATGCAGGAGGCAAGCTTAAATGGGGAAAATGTGTATCAGAAGATAAGATGTAGATGTCACTGTTGTACGCAGCAGCTGTGAGTAGAAGCTCAGGATAGAAGAGCCAGAGGCCAGGGCAGATCTTGTTCTTGCTCCCAGCCTATTTGAGATGATGGAGGTCAGTTTATACAGGTGCTGCAGGTTTATACAGGGCCAGCATCTGCCCAGGATGGAGTTTTCCAGAAGTTGGTGAGATGTTTACTACTACCTTCTAAAGTGGGCTCATTACTCTTCTCACAGTTGATGACTTGGGGCTCTGAGAGGCCTTGGAGTACTTCACAGCTAGGCAAGCACCAAGCTGTGGTGTGCCATCATAGAATGGTCCTTTGTTTGTGATAAAAATGAAAATAATACAAAGGTTCTTGAAAAAGTCAGCTAACTGACTCCTTTCAGGGCAAATAGATAAGAATTGTGCCCTTCCTTAAGATATAGAAAACTAAAAAGGGCATTTCAGGTGCTATTTCTGTCTTGAAAGCTAACAGTTTTTCAGATGCTGTAAAATCTGGGCCACAGTGATTTTTTAATAGAAACTGTAGCAAGTCACCATGTCAACTTCTGTAGGTGGGGAAAAGTGGGTTATTTATCCCAAACTGCCATAACATATTTTCTTGTAAAACAGAGGGGCTGTTGTGATCTCTCCTGCCCCCAAAATAAAGTCCAAAACTTCATAGGAGAGGTCTCTCAGCCAGAGGCTTGGGATTTGCATGGCAAAGAAGAAAAGTCAGTTGAGAAATAGGTGAAAGTTTTATTTATTAATTTTTACCTCAACATTGATAGAGCCCAGAATGAAGCACAAGCCATCATTTTTAGTGTCTGGCATGTGTCCTTCTTCATGCCAGTTTCATGGCAACCAGTATTGGTATAGCTTTTTAAAGTGACCATATGTCCTAGCCTCCCTACAGCATTGCTTGGCAGCCATCATTTGGCCTTCCTCAGGGCCAGGTCTTTTCTGCGAACCTCTTGGGAGACCTGTGGGCATGCAGACCTGTTGTCCTTGTAGCCAGGCCCCTGCCTCGCACACTTGGCATGGTTTTATGTCTGCCACAATGGCTTCACTTTTTAGTCTCTGTCAGCCCTGTCCCTTCCTTGTAGCCCTTTCCAAGCTGCACATCTGTCCCTGCCCAGGCTGTTAGTATTTATCCGGTGGAGCTAGAGATCCTGAGGCCTCTCTGCGTGAGCCTTCACATGCATGTTCCTAACACCTGCTTCTCGCTGTCTTTGCTTATTCCGTGATTTTGGCTGTATCTCAGAAAGTTGCCACTGTGTTTCATCCTCTGTACCCCACAAAGTCAAGGTTGCCAAGTGCCTTTTGGAATGGTGGCCTGAAGTGGCCTTGATAGAGAGGACTTCCTATGCCTCCTACATATAGAGGCCTTGTTTTCCAAGGCCAGGATGGGACACACTGACCTTAAGGTCTGCTTTGTAGGAAAACCGAAGGAGAGAAGACTATCCTGTCCACAGTCTCCCTAGAAAGAGAAGCAGAGTCCAGGGTTGACCTCAGCCTGTGCCTCTGTTTCTAGTTATTTTCACCCAGGCCAACTTCCTGAGCCTTTTGCTCTGCTGGTCCTCACCTGCCCCTCGGGAAAGAAGGGCTCAGCAGCTCAGCATCCATCAATGAGGCACCTTAGTAGTTTTGAGAATAGAATTAAATCATATATAATATGGAGGGATCTCCCTGTACCTGTTATGTAGCTGGCATTCAGTCTATGTTATAAGGTGAACCTTTCTGTCTGCACATTGTCAAGACAAAAGCCTATGGTAGGAACCACTTAGGAAGCAACTTTAGAAGCTAATTCATGGTCACACAGGAACAATGAGGTGGTTAGAAGTGTCCCCTGCTGTTGGCACTATCCTTGTAGGAGGTTTTTGTTAGCAGGGCTTAGAGGGTTGGGTGATCTTGTGGGCTGTTTTCCGGAAGGACAGACTCAGAGAACTGTGTTTGAGGCTGGAGAGACCCTTCCTGTACTCCTGTGCCTCTCCTGGGGACAAGGAAGAAGCCATTGATGCAGCAGCCTTCTAAAGTGACATCCTGTGGTCTTGATGGTAATCTACCCTGTGCAGGATGCAAGTGGCTGACATGTGCTCCCTAATCCTCCCTGTGAGGGAGAGCTCATTGCTCCCACTTTCCAGATGAGGAAATGGGGTGAGTGAAACTTGTCCTGTGGACCATCAGGGAGGAAGTAGCAAAGCTAAGGCTGACTCCCACTGCCACTTGATCAGAACCTATCGGCCATCCTTTCAAAGGAGCTAAGACCTTCCCAGGTGAGACAGGAGTGAGCAGGGTCTTACTGAAGAAGGATGGAACCTAAAACAGACTGGCAGCTGGGGCCACACATCATCTCTCAAAGGTTACAATACGTTGTTGTTGCTGAGTTTATTTGGAGAACAAGAGTATGTTGGTGGTGTATATTTGCTTCCTCATACACTAGGGCCAGTAATTCACAGGCAATTCAAGTTCTCCCAGCAACCTCTTCTTTTGACAGAGCCTGTGTCCCGTTGGCTAAGATCTCACACCCAGGCCTAGAGAAGAATTAAAATCTTTATTTTCAGGAACCTCTCAGTCATTTTGACACCACTAGAACGCCAATATCCTCATGGAAAACCCATGTCTCTATTAACAACTAATTGCCTGATTACTGTGCAGGGCCAGGAGCCTTCAGTCCGCATAGGACTGTGATTCCCAAGGAACAGGGGCAACTGAATTAGTGTGGGAGTGTGTGAGGGTTGGCTTTGGAGGGGACATAACAGGAAGATGATCTGGAAGCATGACTGACAGATGAGGAACTCAGCTGCTGCCCCCCACTCCCAGTGTGGTGACCTCCCCACCCAATCCCCCACTACTTCAGGTGCTGGAGACATGTGTGAAGAACTGTGGCCACCGCTTTCACCTCCTCGTGGCCAACCGAGACTTCATTGACAACGTTCTGGTCAAAATTATCTCTCCCAAGAATAATCCTCCCACCATCGTACAGGACAAAGTGCTTGCTCTGATTCAGGTGAGCTGGCTTTCCTCACCCAGTATGTTGGGCATGTACCATGGGGACTGTGATACATGCTCATGCTTTCCCGTTATTTTGGAGGAAAAGATATAGATTTGGGGGTTTAATATTTCAGGGCTGGAACCGGGCATGGTGGCACACACCTTTAATCCCAGTACTTAGGAGGCAGAGGCAGGCAGATCACTGTGAGTTCAAGGCCAGCCTATTCTACAAAAGCAAGTCCAGGACAGCCAGGACTGTTACACAGAGAAACCCTATCTCAAAAAACTTAAAAATATGTGTGTGTGTGTGTGTGTGTGTGTGTGTGTGTGTGTGTGTGTGTGTGTATTCATTTATTTATTTCAGGGCTAGAAAGATGGCTCAGTGATTAAGAGCACTATGTGCTCTTCCACAGGATCTGGGTTCAATTCCCAGCACCTACATGGCAGCTCACAACCATCTGTAACTCCTGTTTCAGGGGTCTCTGACACACTCACACAGACATACATCTAATCAAAGTACATGTACATATACATGTACATAAAATAAAAATAAATAATTAAAAAGTAAAATACTTATTTCCCTTATACTCACCTCACTGAAAATCCTAAAAGGTGGCTCTCTTGATGATTGGCATAGCCTCCAGGAAGCTTCTGAGTGCCCAGCCTTCCCTTGCCCAGACAGGTAGGCAGTAGAGGGGGCTTCAACAGCCTCTGAGGTAATAGAGTGTAGTGGAGATCAGTGAAGTAGAAAGATCCATGTTAAAAGCTATACACATGAGCAAGAGCCAGCTCTGGAGTGGAAATGATGTTAAGGGATGTTTCATTGAAGAGGTGACATTTCTGTTGGACCCTGAAGATTGGTGAGAAGTTTGGTGGAAAGGCCACCAATGTAGGAGGTATCTCAGGAAGAAAATGGCTGTGTACTGGCCAGAAGCATCAGAAAACAGTTATCCATACTTGAGGTAGTCCCATTATTATTGACTCTGTAACAAATCACCCCAAGTCACACATGACCCTTTTCTGTCATTCTGTTTGTTAGAAAGGAGTCACCAGATTAAGCTCCAAGAATTGGGGAATTAAGAGATGAGGTGAATATGTGAACATATTTTGAATATTGTCTTTGTAGAGCAGAAAATAGTATAGAATGTCTGCAGCTGTGCTTAAGGGGGAGCAGAATGGGCAGGAGGTGAGGCCAAAGGATGGGTAGGGCTTGTGGGTTATGTATGCTGAAGGCCTTGCACTTGCTCCAGTAGAGGTAATGGGGGAGCATTTGGAAGTTTCTGATCTGTGTTGTGCACAGATTTTTAGACAAAGCACCCTACTGGCATGGCATCTGAATTCATAAGCACATCCAATATGGATGACTAATGGCTGTGCAAGAGCTAAGAGGAAAGGGAGACCACGTCAGAATGAGGGGCAGTGGCTGGTAGCCTGGCTTAAAGGTCTGGCAGGCAAGCAAAGTAGCCAGGGAACGGGCCTATGGCCTTAGAGTCATTGTATACAAGACTGGAGAGGAGCCTGTTACTCTATCTAGAGAGTTGTCACAGTTCCTAGAGCACTTCGCTCGTCCTAGTTATCCAGATGTGCCTCAGAGAACTCCTAGCACCCACTCTGAAGCACACATCTGCTTTCTTGCTTGTGTTCCCTTCTTGTGATCTTTAAGTACAGCTTTGCTGTCTTTTCTATTCAATTCAGTTGGTTCCCTGAGGGCTCTGAGATGCTGTGTCCCTAGAGTCTAGAGCAGTTGAACGTCAGGAATGAATAGTTTTTTATTTTTAGATTAGTGAGTAAATGTAGCTCACTGAGGCTGAGAAAAAGTGCAAGAGTCGAGGTAACAGAGCCCTCTCTCATGCTTCTTAAGAGTGGTCCCTGTGCTCTCATCCTGCATTCCCTCCCTCAGGCCTAAAGTACACTTCCCCAGTTCCACGTGCACTCCCATAGCCTCTCCCAGGACTAGAGACTTCTGGGGAAATGAGTGGTAGCCTTTTCTTACAAAAGCGGTGCATTCCAGCTTAAGTCTCTACAAGGTCCACACTGGCTACAGAACTGGAAGGAAACACTGTCAGTGAGAGTTTACTCACCTGAAGCCAGAAACACAGCTTCCTTGATGGTGTGACGTGCTGAGGGCAGACAGAACCCTCTTCACTGCTGGGTCCTCGTGCTCTGCCCTTGAGATACCTGTTTCCTGCCTGCCCTGACCTCACAGATTTCTCATCAGCACACCACTTCCCTAATTTTGCTCCTCCCAGGTCCTACCAGAACACTTCTACCCTTGGCCTGATGCAGTGGCTTCTGGTTAGCTACCTTCTCTATAAAATGAGGGCTGGGTTTCTGCCTTCCTGTGCTTGACCATAAAGCACAGGGTCTACACCTGTCTCCTCAGCCCTCCTTCCTCTGCCTCAGCAGCAGTGTACACCAGCCTAGGGTCCAGTGGTTTGTTAACTTTCCTAATATGGATGCTTTATGTTTGGCGTTGTTGTCACGAGCCTCCAGTGTATTTCTTAGGGAGCATGTGCACTGGTTTTACTAGGTATGTATTGAGTATGTGAAGCTGGCAGTTTTACCTCGGTGCCTTGAGAAAAGGTCAGCAGGGGCCAGGACTTCTAGCTGTTTCACACGCTCAACAACTGCCACTTTCTGTCCCTGCCGCCTATTTGATGTGCGTGGGGAAGTGCTCTACCACATCATATTTAACTGCTTTGAGAAAAAAAGCATTTTATTTGCATGTTGACTGTATAGATGATTGTCAATGTTCATGGGTTTGTCAACTGTGATCTCAACCAACCTTCTCTGGAAACAATATGGAAGAAAAAAATAGCATCTGTACCGAGCATGTCATTCCTTAAGCAATTCATATAACATTGACACTTTATTGATTAGTATGAATATATCCCTAAACTAAAAGTAAAGAGATTATTTAAAACTTGCAAGAGTGTGTGCACATGCTGTGTTCAAACACTGAGCTAGCTCATACGGGGACCAAAGTATCCACAGACTTTGGTATCCTAATGGATCCTGGAACCAATCCCCTTGTGGATACTGGGAACAAGTATCCTTTTAAAAACTGAACCAGCAAGCCAGGTGTGGTGTGCACACCTGTAATCCCAATTTAGAGGTGGAATTGAGAGGATAAGGCATTTAAGGCCAACCTTGGCTACATAGTAAGTTTGAGGCTAGCCTAGCTCTACATGAAACCCTGTCTTTAAAAAAAAAAAAAGGAAAAGAATAGAATAGAGTGGTGACCGTCACTGTTTTTCTTGACAGCTGTGAGTAGGGTGTGACCTGTAAAGCAAATCATGCTGTAGGAAAGTAGTCTTGCTAATGGTGCAGGTGCCAGCACAATTCAAACTCTTCCTTAGTGCTTCCAGCCCAGCTGCTTGGGTAGTAGGGTCAGGTTAGTCCTGACACAAGTTAAAAGGAGAGACTGAGGTTTGCAGTCAACTGGAGCCAAGCCTAGTGAGCTGGCCTGGGAACGTTGGGAATGATGGGATGGCCTAGTCCTAAGCTTTCTGTTCCAGAAAAGCTGAATGGATATACAGGCACTTACTTGGAAAACCTTGGCGTCTTAAGGAGCCACACAGACAGGCCCATCCAGCTTCCTGCTCGTGAAGCATACTTCAAGCTTTTGGGGCAGGGTTGAGGGGATGGGACCCCATGGCTCTCATTCCCAATTGCCAGCCTGTGCTAGCTGCCTCTTATTTTACCTCAAGATGGAAACACAGCTTTTGTGAAGTCTCTTGTGCCCATGGTGGACTAGGTGAGAGAACTTGTTCTCTTCTGTCTGTCTGTCCCCACCTACCATCTCCCAACCCTGTACTGAACTCGAGTCACAGGCATGGTTGGCCTAGAATTGTCCATAGACGTGTCCTTTTTAATAGCATTTGTTTACTATCGGCAGCCCTCTGGTCCAGCTGTGAACAGAATCCACCAGCTTAGTGCAGAGCACTTCCTTGGCATATGGGAGGATCCTGGGTTCTTGCAAGATACACACATACTCATGCACGCGCATTCTGGTGCCTTCCTCCTGTGCCCCATTCTGCCCCTTAGTGAGGCTTTCTGTGCCTTCTCGTGTAAGGGCTAAAGTTATGTTTTAGTTTAAATTACTGTGCTTAAAATAGGTATAAATCAAATGCCTCTAGCCCGTAAGCCCCATGTGCCCAAGGACAGACAGCTTGTTGGAATGTTGGGGGCTGTTGTTCATATAAGATAACAAGCCATGTGTTTCACTTCTGTAAACAAGTTTGGTTTCCCCAACTGCATAGGATGTGCCTTATCACATGTATGCAGGAGGTATGTTAGGGTGTATGGTAGCCCCCATTGGATGAAGGTGTAAGTACATATAGCCTTGAAGGTTTTGCCTTTATAAGCACCAGACTAATGTAATTCATGGCATTCTCTGGGAATCCTGGGTATGGACCTGGCTGTGTCCATCCTCCTGGCCTGTATTTAGTAAAGCTTGCTTTAAATTTGGCTCAAAATTATGGAAATTGTCTAATTCTTGGCCAATGGGATTAACACTTACTGTCCTCTAGTCATCCAAAGACGCTTTAATTTCTCCCATCTCCAGATCCTCACTTAAAACTGTTCCTTTAAAATGAGCTCCTCCTCCTTTCTCCCTGTGCCCTTCCCCCTCCACCCTCCTCCCTCCCTGTTTTCCCTCCGTTGGCATCAGCCGCTTATTCAGGGGAGATTACTGTTGTGAGCATATGCTTTGTTTTCAGCAGTCTGGCCCAGGCTGCCCAGGGGTCCTAGACAGAAACTGGCACTGTGGCAGGTGGGGATAGGGTATATTTCCTAAGACTTCTTGTCTACAAATTAAAACCAACCCTGCTTGCCTAGCTAAAGAGGAGAGTTTGTCTTGACAAAGCAGGCCTCCCAGAAGCCCCAGTCACCCTGACCAGGGTGGCTGCACTTGGAAAATGACAGAAGAGGTCAGGAAACTGTCACATCTTCTCTCTGCACACTGCTCAGCATAGCAACTGTTCTTTTCCAGAATACAAGCTATCTCTGCCCACCTCCCATCCCCTCCCAGTCCTGAGCCATCTACCAGGCTCTTACTTTCAGAGGGCAATTTTTCATACTGAAGAGAAGGATCCAGCTCTTTATTATGTTCAGGGTCGAGCTCGTGGCAGGAGGAGACCCTGACAGTCCCACCTTGGGACGTGTCCCAGGCCCCTCGGGCAGGCACAGTTCCTGAGAGTGTCCAAATATGGGGAAGAGTCCCGAGGAATGTCTACCTAGAGAAAACCGCATGGTTCTGTAGTCTTTTTTTTCTCAGCAGCTCAGCGAGGAGCAAGGAAATAGTGAGGAGGTCCCCAGAGCCATTTGTTTCTCCATGAAAACAGAGGCAGGAAGTGGAACTAGGAAAAACTACCTATTGTTTCCCAGCCTCTCCCAGTGGGCTGTGAGTATAGTTCTTAGCCTCCTAAAGTTTATTTATTTTTATTCTTTCTTTTTACAGGGCTGGGCATAGAACCAGGGTTTAATACATGGTAGGCAAGTGCTACCACCAGCCCCCAGACTCGTTTGGCCCCTAACCTGAAAGCCTACTGAGCTGGCTTTTGAGTAGATGGAGCAAGAGCAGCTGGTGGGAGTGGGACTTCTCGGTGGTAGAATAGGACAGGCCAAGGCTGAGGCTGCATGGGTCTCCAGCTGGGTCTCGCTGACAGCCTCTGTAGGTACCTTCAGATGCGGAAGAAAGGCTTGGCAGAGATAGGCTGTCCTGGTGCCATGGTGATGTGAAATCCCCGAGTATGCATATTAAATATGTACACCAAGAAGAGAAAGCAGGTCTGACAGTGTTGTTTGTAGTGCGTGAGATGCATTGGATATAATTAAGGAAGCTTTTGGGAAAATGGCCTTTTAACTTCTAGCGGCTCTGGTGGTTAGAGATAGAATTTCTGTGGCTGCCTTGGGATTGGCTGGTGCTCATGGCTGTAGGCCATTAAATGCTGTGACTGTGACATCTCTAAAAGGTAGCATCTCCTCCTTTGGGTGCATGTTGTAGTAAAGGCACTGGGGACCCCATTTCTAAAGAGCTTGTTGGGTAATGGATTTTTTTTAATTGTTAAGAAGTTTGTGCGTTGGATTACCAGCGATGGTAATCTTCATAATCCTGTTGTTCCTTTTTGGACTCTCTTCAAGAAAATCTGCTGGTGGTGCTTTCAGTTTCATTTGGGCAGGTGTATGTTGAAACTGTCAGCTGCACAGTTTAATAGAAAAACACCAGGTTGATACAGGACTCCTGGGAGGTGAGGTGAACCCCAGCCACTGGCCGTGCTTGTCTGGTTCCCGATGGACTCTTTCAGGCCCCCTGGGCTGAAATCATGTCGCCTGTGACTGACAGGACTGGTCCCAGCAAGTTTTATCACTGACTGATCTGCTGAGGAGACTTCTCATCACATACCAGTTTCTCCTTTTATTTCTGTTCAGTTTGCCTATGGCTCCTGCCTCCACCAGCGGTGGGGGGACAGGGGATGGTGGTGGTGGTGAGGCATCCAGCTGGGAGGCATTGAGGTAAGTCTTCATTTCCTTCATCAACAGCTCTGGCAGTTGGTTTCCCTGAGATGAGGCAAATGCCTGCATCATAGGGCATGCAAGGCACTTAGGTGTTTTTTTTTTCCTCTGTCACTTCTTTAAGGAAATGCACACTGAATTGAGTTTTATGCGTTTGTTCACATTCAGTGGCATCACTGAAAGCCAGGGCTTCAATGGCTGTGTCACAGCAGTGATGCAGGAGACTTGCAAAATAGGATTTGCCAATGTCCCTTGTGTGGGCATGTAGGGCAGCACCAGCCTCTCAGAGGGTTGGGCTGGGCTAACTTTCTAGCCCCTTGCCACCCTGTGAAAGGACCCCTTCCACTTCCTGACAGGCCTTCCTCTCTCCTCGCAGGCCTGGGCAGATGCCTTTAGGAGCAGTCCTGACCTCACTGGCGTTGTGCACATATATGAAGAACTGAAGAGGAAGGGGGTTGAATTTCCCATGGCTGACTTGGACGCTCTGTCTCCTATCCACACACCCCAGCGGGTAAGCTTCCAGCTAGTATTTTCTAGAAAGGCTGCCTGTGGAACAGCCAAGTGTTGTACCAGCCTTTTGGTGATGCCTTTGCATTATTCAGCTTGTCATGTGTTCTTAAAGCCCCAGGGCATTCCTTTTTAATAACAAGGGGGATGCAGAGGGAGACAGCTGGGTGACTGGTGATTAAGTGCCGGCAGTATCTCTCCCGCTTTCACACTGACAGACAGTGGAGGAATACGATAGAAGGTTCAGTTCAGTTTTCATGGAAACGGCTGCCTTGGCTGAGCCATCCTGTGAGGGTCATTAGCACCTGCTTTACAGAAGACTGTAGATCGTGTGTGAGAATATGTCCCTATTTCCTGTGCTACCAAGGCCTGTTGTTTGCTCATCAGAGGCAAAGAGCAGCTCTCAGTATACAGTGCAGTGTAAATATCAAACGGGTAATTTCTTTGTTTTTAGTATGGTGTTGGAGATAGAACCCAGAGCCTCATGCGTGCTGAGAACACATTCTATTACTAAGCCACATTTCAGCCCAATCAGTGATCTAAAATGTATTTTGAGTTGGGTATAATGGCGCATGCCTATAATCCCAGCATTCGGGAGGCAGAGGCAGAGGCAGGTGGGTGTCTGTAAATTCAAGGCCAGCCTGGTCTACAAAATGAGTCCAGGACAGCCAAGGCCACACAGAAACCCTATCTCTAAAAACAAAGCTAAATTTATATATCAGTCCAGGCATTCTTAAATTCTGTCAGCTTTGGGATGATTCAAACCCCAGAAAAAGCCTGAGTTAAAACATCCTGAAGAACCTTTTTCAGTGCTGACAGTGGCCGGAGTGGCTCTGTGTCTCAGAATTAAATGGACTCTGGCAGTGCCAATCATGGTTCCTCTGGGAAATTAGTTCCTGTACTGACTAGGAAGCAGCTCCCAGCCCAGGGGGTAGAGGCAGGATAGCCTGGTCTGAAGAGACACCAGGATGGCTCACATGGCCTTACTGCTCCCCATCTGCCTTGTCTCTCACATGGGGGTCTCAAGGATGGCAGTGTGCCTTGTACATTTGTGTAAACACGTGCACTAATGTTGGTGAGGTTATCTGAGATACCTAAATGGGAAAAGGGCATAAAGAGTCACGTTTTCTGAAGCATTGTTCTTCCTGATTACTATACTTTGCTGTATAAACATAACCTTTTTTATTCTTCTGTTAAGGACACAATCCCAGCACTTGGGGGTGGGGGGAGCAGAGGCAGGCAGATCTGTGAGTTTGAGGCCAGCCTGGTCTACAGAGTGAGTCAAGGATAGCCAAGGCTACACAGAGAAACCCTGTCTTGAAAAAACAAACAAACAAACAACAAACACAACACGGAAGGAACAGTGTTCTTCTGACAATCATAAAGAACAATCAGTAAATTGCATGATTGCTATTTATATTGGTCTTCTTGAAAAGGCTAAAACGTAGTCTTTGGTGCCAAGTAAGGATTCATGATTAGCAAGACTTACCAACGTGGGGGTTGCCTTAATGACAACCCAACCAATGCCTGCAGTGTTCCCTGCGTGCTTCCCATGGGCCTTTTGGGTTGCATTGCTTGTCTGCAGCACATTCTTTTGAAGGGAGGGAGAAGAAGAAGAGAGGGAGGAAAGAAAGCGACAGTGGTGGCTCTGCTGCCCTGATGGAGAGGCTGACTGGGGTTCTGTGGATTCTGAAAGCACCACCTGTGTTGGGGAATGTTCCAGGGTAAGCCACTTAGGCACCCAAGTAAACCAAAAAATACTGTTGTCGTGCCAGAGTGTTCCAGAAATGGATCCAGCCGCCACCATGCCCAAGTCCCAGTCGCAGCCCAGGACAAGTGCCGGCACCTATCCCTCATCTTCTCCAGCATCCTACTCTGCTCTGCCGGCCCCCGCTCTGAGTGTGACCGGCCCCATCACAGCCAACTCAGAACAGGTATTCGTGTGCCCCCCGGCCATATGCAAACCAGCTCCCTGCCCTCTTGTACCTTTCCTGGTACAGAAGTCTTCCTGGATTTCCAGGTACTGTGCTAGGTATCAGGACAAAAAGATGGAGTTCTAGTCCCTGGAGTAGACAGAGTGGAGATCATTGCAAAAGTGTGTGGTCTTGCTGCAGTAGGAAGCACAGCTGAGTACTCTGTGAGCCAGGGCTGAGCAAGGCAGAGAGGCATCTGTCTGGGAGCTATGGCACTGAAGGCTCCGGAGTGGTCCCGGGGTTTTGTCAGCTGAAGCCTATGCAGGCAGGATCATGGACATACACAGCACAGCAGAGTGGCCTACCAGAAATGCCAGTGGCCCATCTGCAGAGTAGGTAACATGCAGTATGAGTGGGAAGGTAGCAACAGAAAACGATGCCCAAAGCCAGGGAGCATAGCCGAGTTCAAGCAGGCATTCGTGAGATGTGCCAGTCATCACGGTTCACACTTAATGAGTGGAGCACTCTGGAGGCAGCAGCTAGATGGAGGAGGGCTTCCAGGCACCTCTTCCTGCCTCAGTCAGACAGTGTCCCTGTCGGAGTGTTACTTCCTGATAAGTTAGTGTAAATTTACTAAATTGTATTTTTAGAAAAACTATAGAGACTATTTTTAGTTGAATCTATAGAATTTCTATTATTTAAGATTTAAGAATGGGTGAGACTTAGGGGGAAAAATGACTCAGTGTTCATAGTACCTATTTGCTATAGTGCCATTACTATGGAGCCTTGTTAAAAACAGAGGGTTCATGCAATTGTTTGTAGGTAACAGTAGTGCTCTGCTAGGGCCCTGTCCTTCTGCCAATGCTAAGGGGAGCATGTAGTGAAAGCAGGATGCAAGCAAGGAGTCACACAGGCCTGGGTGTGAGCCCTATGTAAGGCTCCAGTAGAATGGCTGACTTCAGTCTGAGCTGGTAGCCAGGCCCTTCTGGTCCACAGAAGGAAGGTATTCCCATGTGGCCACCAAGTACTGGGACTTGGTCTAATGTCACTGCTGCAGTGTGGAGTCAATGTTCTAAGTCTGTCCAGGGCCACTGAATGCTGCCACTCTTTACCCACAGAGCCAGAGCCTTTGTAAAGGGAGCTGTGGGCAGAAGGTCTTGGCTCTCGGCCCTGCTTCAGGCAGAGTTCCAGGTTTACTCTAAGGGAAAGCAGAAAGTATTTCAAGCTGGATGTCAGTGGAGTCCTTGTGTTGGCTCACTGCAGTGTAGTGGGTGCCAAGAAAGGGGCCTTCGGTAGCTGGAATGGCCAGGAGGAGGCCCTGAGTGATAAGAGTGTAGGAACCCTGAGAAATGTGGCTCCTGCCCCAGGTAGAAAATGGAGGCTAAAGCAGGGAGGTCATCGTCTGGCCTGGCCTGCTTCAGAACCCATCAGTGGTAGGATCTCCTTAACCAAGATGTTGAGGAAGCTCTGGGGCCACCCCCTAAGTGAGGCAGAGGCTTGCAAGAGCCTTTTGGAGCCCAAGCCATCTTCAGGTGACACTTGAGTTGGGTCCTTTTCCTGTCTCTTCCCTCAAGAGTTAAGAGTCTACTGAGACTCCTGCAGCACAGGGGAGGCTGAGATAGACTGGTAGTGGATGTTTGTAATCAGACAAGCCAGAGAAAAGTGGAAAGGCCTTTCTAGGAGAGGAATGTATGGGTCTGGAATAGGTCTTCTGCAGGAAAAATACCCATTCTGTCCAGTAAAGCCGTATTGTCCCCAAGGTGCCAATTCACAATAATGACATTGATACTTTTAATTAATTATAAATGCTTAAACCTGCTGGTACCCAACTAGCTCCTACAACTCAAACTAACCTGCTTACCCCAATCTGCCTTCTCCCACATCACTTGTTACCTCTCTTCAGTCCCTGCATGTCCAATCTCCTCTCTGTCTTGCTGTCAAAATTATCCGCCACCCCCTTTTTGCCTCCCCAGCATTTCTCTCTATCTCCCCAGAAGTCCCACTTGTCGCCTCCTGTCTAGCTATTGGTCATTCAGCTCTTTATTTTAACCAACCAGAAAATGCCTTAGGCAGGTAAGGAAGGACAGAGAAACATCTTATGAAAAGATTGTCCCAACAGTCCAGCTCTGGGACTCTACAGAAACAGGCCATGCCTGTGGTCAGCAGCATGCATTGATCAGGGTTACCAGACACAGTAACCTGTGAGATAGGAGTTCCCTTCCCATAGGAGAGATGATAGGCTTGGAAAGAGCTGGTCCAGCTCTGGACATTGGTGTTCCTGTAGCATCCTCTATTCACTGAGTCTACTAGGGCACTGTATATATCTTAAGGCAGGTTGAACTTTATCAAGTGTGCAGTGGTCTCTTATCAGAAAATAATGGCATTCTTAAATAGCTTTTCTGAGCTCCACTGTGGACAAAGAAGGTCCCTGTGACTTCTACTGTGTCTTGAAAGGAGGTAACCCAAAGCTCAGGACTGGAAGACAAAGAGAGACAATGTATAGTGTGCCAACTGCAGGAGAGAAGGCTCAGGCTTGGGGATGCTGATGGATGGGCAGGTAGGGAGCTCTTAAGAGTCTGCTCCCAGGCTGGACAGATGACTCAGTGGTTAAGAGCACTGCTTGCTCTTCCAGAGGTCCTGAGTTCAATTCCCAGCAACCACATTGTGGCTCATAACCATATATACTGGGATCTGATGTCCTCTTCAGGCTTGCAAGTGTACATAGATATAACACTCATATACATAAAATAAATAAATAAATCTTTAAAAATATTTTTTAAAAAAAGTCTGCTCCCAGCCGGGCCTGGTGGCGCACGCCTTTAATCCCAGCACTCGGGAGGCAGAGGCAGGCGGATCGCTGTGAGTTCGAGGCCAGCCTGGTCTACAAAGCGAGTCCAGGACAGCCAAGGCTACACAGAGAAACCCTGTCTCAAAAAACCAAAAAAAAAAAAAAAAAAAAAAAAAAAAAGGTCTGCTCCCATGCCTCACCTATTTTGTTATCAGAAGAATGTTATGAGCACTGGCCAGCTTCCCTTAAGGTATGACACCGGCAGGGACATAGTCCTTGAGCACGAGGGTCATTCCACACTAAAGGAATCTTGGGGCACCTGTACTACCATGCGCCGATTTTTACAGAGAAGAAACAGAAGCCTAGTTAGATTAAAGGTCTCTTTAAGGTCCTGTGGAGGGAGAGTTGTAGGTACTTAGCTCCCTTCTGCCTCAGTGTTACTCACTGTACATTGCTCTTCGTGGGCTATCATGGACAGGGAGGTACCAGCAACAGACTGTTAGTGGCCAGGGCTCTATTGGCCTGCCTCCTCGGTGCAATTCTCACCATACTGCCAGTCCTCGATAGGCAGGGCAGGGGCGGGGGTGATAAGAAGGCTATCCCTGTGACGGATGTTCAGGTTGATCCAGGTGACCTCACAGTGGACAGGATGGTCTCAGGCTGTGGGCTGGCTAATTCTGACCCTGTGGCTGACTGATCTTCTTCCTGCCCCTTCTCTTTGGCCTGTAGATTGCTAGGCTTCGCAGTGAGCTGGACATTGTTCGGGGAAACACCAAAGTCATGTCTGAGATGTTAACAGAAATGGTCCCTGGGCAGGAGGAGTCTTCTGACCTGGAACTACTGCAGGTGAGGATAACCTTGACCTGTGAAGCATGGGTGAGTCCTTTAGTGGCAGTGCCACTGCTGCACACCGTGAGAGAACCGTACTTGGGCACACAACCATAGTGACAAGTCTGGTGACACTATGGTGGAGAGGTCCAAGTGCATGCTGGCTCATATTCAGCCTTATTTCTTGGAGATAGGCAGAGGCCAGTATCACTCTCTGTACTTTAAATTTTTTCCTTAATAACTTTTTCCTGACTCTAAAGTACCAGTTGTGGAATAGGTGCCTATCAAAAAATAATTTTTCTTCACTTTTAGTCATCTGCAACAAGTGGAGTTTACATTTTGATATATTTTCAATTAGACTCTTATTTGTGTTCTTTTATTTTACATCGATTTAAAATCATGCTGTGCATATAATCATGTGCATGGCTTTGCTCCCTTGTTGTTATGTCATAAACATCCTGGAATAAGAGTTCTCGGGCCTTGATGGCACAGAGAAACCCTGCTAGTCTTTCACCCTGAGGAGATGGTGAGATAAATTGAGAGCTCCTGCTCTCTGGGACCACTCAGACTGAGGGTGGACTCCGTGGTTCCTAAGAAGCCGTCACCCCGCACACTTCCTCTTTGCCTCTGGATGCTATAAATGGCTATGCTGGAGATGGGACATAGGGCCCTGCACACTGGGCAAGTCACATCCCCAACTGAACCATACCCCTGGCCCACCTCTATGTATCATAAATATGGCAGAGATGGAGACAGGAAGCAAGCCAGGCCACAGTCCCACCCTTCAGTCAGTTGTGAGCCTCTGAGGCCCAGAGGCAGAGCTCCACTACATTAGCCTGCAACCTCTCCTGTACAGAAAAGTGGCTGTGGCACTGCTCTCCAGGGTAGTGACCTTCTGGAAGTATAGAGAAAAGATGCTGTGAACTACAAGTACCAGATCCCTCCTTCAAGAAGCAAGGTGTATGAGTGGACAGAACAGGACTCATTCTAGCTTGAAGACCTAGCCGGAGTGCCTCATGATACACCTACTACTGCTGCTGCTATTTCCGTCTGGCAGAATGTCCACCTGAGTGCTACATCTCCCACTTTGTTGTATCACACACTGGCTATTTGGGAAACTCGGCTCTGATGGTCCTGCACTTTGGTAATATGTGTGCCCAGTAGTTCTGCGACTTGGAGTTCCCACTTCCCACTCCAAGCCTTTAGTTCCTGTGGGACAAGGCTGGGTAGAGGCCTTCTCCTGGTCAGGACCAAGCACAGCCTAAAGGTTATAGACAATAGGAGATATGGCACCTGCTCTAGGGAGCTCCCAGATAAGTACAGGAGACAGACAAGAAAACTGTTCACCTACAAGATACCTGGACATCAGGATGCTCTTGAAACTGAGATGAGTACCCTTGGCCAATGTGGGGCACTGAGCATCCCCTCTGTGGTTCCCAGACTAAACTCCTGTCACCTGCAGCAAACCAGGCCCCTGGTTCATCAGGTGGTAACCATATTATACTCTATGGGCCCACCTCTCTCTAATACACCATCATCAGCCTCTACCCTAGCCTGCAGGAGGGCTCTGCTAGGGACCCTGTGGTACACAAGAATCTGCGGCCACTCCTGGATCATATGGTGATAACCGTGCTGTATCAGTGTTAGAATTCCTTCTGTGGGGAGGGGCTGTTGCTCTGACAGCAGAAGGTAGGTTGAACAACACCAAGATGGTTCCAGACAGCCAAAACAGACAGCAAAAATAGTCTGAGTGTGAGTGTATGTGTGTGTGTGTATGTATGCGTGCATGCGTGTGTGTGTGTGTGTGTGTGTGTGTGTGAGTGAGTGTGTGTGCGTGCATGCATGTGCATGCACACATGTGGTTCTAGGGTATTTGTTTGTTTGTTTAAACAAGTTTATCAGCCAAGAATAACAGAACCTAGTCTCTTGGCATCAGCTCAGTTTTCAAAAATAGATTGCTTCCAATGACATTCTCCTTCACTCTGTTTTGTTCCAACTCAGAGCCTACTGGCCCCCACTGCTGTCATATAAATCAAATAGAAAAAGACCATGTCTGGGAGCCTGCGGGAGGCTGTCATTTCAGTGTAGAAGAGGCAGGAATGGGTGACTGTGTGAACAGACTCACTTTTCCTGGCTGGAGGCCACTGCCTTATGTCGCCCTTCTTCTGCCCCAGCAGGCAGCACCCAGCAGGCAGTGGCTCCCACAGAATAGTGAGCCTTCCATATAGGAAAATGCCACTGTCCTCTTGGAACATTGTGGGGTTGGATTCTGCCCCCCGGGCTTCTTGGGCAAGATGGAAGACAGCCAGAATGCTCAGGGCAGAAGTAGTCCAGAGCTCAGAATGTTGGCCAGGGCCCTGGAAATAAGCGTATTTGTCACCAGCCCACATGTCCCCACCAGCAGACACAAGCTGCTCTGGACATGAGTGTAATCGGATGACTAGAATGGTGCAGAGAGTGGGCAGAGAGGCAACTGGAGGTGCCGCCCTCAGGATGCACCTGTGGCTAATTGCACTCATGGGCAATTTGTATCCCAGTTGCTTCCTGCTTATGGCAAAGCTCTTCCAGGTGTGCCCCCCCCGCCCACGAGACAGCCCATGAAAGCAAAAGGGAAACTTGTGAACTACTTGTCTGAAGATTCCTGGAAAAATGACTTGTCTTTGAGGGAAGGTCAAAACCAGTAACACCTAGTGCTGTCAGTTTTGCTGGAGGACCCCAGGAGGCAAGATGCTCGGAGGGGACTCTTAACACCTTCAGGTGGGTGTCCCATCTTCCACTTCCTGAGTTGAGCAGCATCTTCCAAACAGCTAGTCCAACTCAACACCTATGCCCAGCTTTCCTCTCCAGAGTCTTGGATCAGTTTTCTCTCACATCCCAGTGACAAGCTGTTCTGGCTGTCATAAAAGCACTGTTTGTTTCCAGCAGGCATCTAGGTTAGCCTGTGAACACAGCAAATCAGACAACTTACAAATAGCTGGGTGCATATCTGGGAGACTCTGGGTAAGGCACAGCCCTTCCGACACCTTGTGTCTCCTTCCTTGGTGCCTGAAGTGATTGCTTTCACTGTGAAAGTGAATGTCACAGGACATGCCCTTTATACATCATAGCTTCTGTAACCATTGTTGAAAAGCCCTTCTGCACATTGAACTCAAGTCTTTTCCCTCTAAATTGGTCAGTGTTAGACAAAAGCACAGAGAAAATTCCTTTCCCACAAGGGTAGAGCCTTAAGTATCCAATGATTGGTGGAAGGCCTACCTACTGGCCAGAGCCAATTCTGTTGACATCCCACTTGCATGGGAACAGGCAAGCCTATCACAGGAGGCAGCATTGTCAAGCCTGTTTGTCATCTTCCACCTTCTTTTTGTTCTTTGTTTTGAGACAGAGTCTTTATGTAGACTAAGCCAGTCTCAAACCCACAGACATGCCTGACTCTGCCTCATAAGTATTAGTATAAAGGTGGGTGCCACCATTGGCATGCTGTGCCATCTTCATCCCACATATGCATACACATGGGGTGAGCCCTGAGGTACAAAGCTGTCATTTTCCTCCCTTAGCTGAAACTGAGTACATTTTATTGGGATCTAACTGAGCCTTTGAAGCTGTCTTCAATTAATAATAATGAGTGCAGTGATGGATATTATATAGGTCTCTGTCAGATAAAAAAGGAAGCCTTTCTCTGTGTTGGTTGTTTAAGTAGCTTGTAGCCATCCCCGTTTGCTTTGTGCATCTCATTTCAACAAATGAGTGGCCAAGGTGTTTTCCTCAGGAAACCTAGTGTGTTCCAAGTGTTTAGCTTCATGTTCTCCCTGTCTCGTCAGTGGACCTTCCCTCCTTCCCTTCTCCTTTGCTGCTGCAGCAGGACAAACCCTCAGGACCGAATTCTCTGCTCCTTTGACTTAAAAGGGGTTTAGAGGATGAAAAGATTGTTTTGTGAGGTAGGAATGAAACTGTCTCTTGAAGGGAAGATAACAGCATCAGGGTTAACTAGGCAGCAAAGAGGAGTGTTCTGACTGACGGCGGGCATTTGCCGAAGTGACTGCTGCTGAGAACCAGAGATAGGAAGGTGCCAAAGCACAGGTCTTTGGCACTGAAGGAATCCCTGGCCCAGAGTCTGCAATGTGGAAAGGGAGACCTGCTGGCTGCTGGCTGCTGGCTTAATAAGTCACTCTTTTGCACGGTTTGGAATGGAAGGGAACCAAAGTATCCAACCGAGCCTGCTGTGATGGCTGTAGGTGACACCAGGTGACCAGGGAGGTCACACGGATAGCCAGTTGGCCCGGGGGTGGCACAAATTCCAACGTTCTGCTCCATCTCTTTTTTTTCTTTTCTTTTTAAAGATGATTCATTTTTATTTTATTTGTTTTAAAACATTTTCTTATTTGTTTTTAGTTTATTTATTTATTGTATGTGAGTATTTGCAGAAGAGGGCATCAGATCACATTATAGATGACTGTGAGCCACCATGTGGTTGCTGAGAATTGAACTCAGGACCTCTGGAAGAGTAGGCGGCACTCCTAACCACTGAGCCATCTCTCCAGCCCCGATTTGCTTTTATTTTTAATTATGTTCCTATGTGGGAATATGTGCATGTGAATGCAGGGACCCACAGAGACCAGGAGAGGGCGCCATATCTCCTGGAGTTGGGAGTTATGGGGCTGTGAGCCACACTGATATGCTAGAAACTGAACTCAGGTCCCTAGAAAGAGCAGTACACATTTTTTTTTTTAACACCTGAGCTATCTTTCTAACCATCCCTTCTCTAAAGACTTATTATTTTACTATTTTACTTTATGTGTATGAGTGTTTTACCTACCTGTCTGTCTGTGTCTCGTGTGTGTGTGTGTGTGTGTGTGTGTGTTTCAAGAACAAGTCAGGGGAGAGCATCCTATCCGCCTGATCTTGAGTTACAGATAGTTGTGAGTCATAAGTAAATGCATATTGTACTTTAGAATTAAATAGATGCACCACTGATCAATAACACATGAATTTTAGATTGTTAATATATTTCGTGGAATAATTTCATTTTACATATGTGGGATTTCATCTCTTTTTTCTCCCTTTTTTGAGACTGGTTTGAGAGTTGAAGTCAGGAGATGGGCAGAGAACTTGAGTCACAAGGCTGGGATATGTGGCCAGAGTGCTTATGACAGCCCTTGAGGCATCTTCCATGATGTGGCCCGTGAGACTCTGAAAAGAGAGAGCCTTCTCTCCCAGTACCCTGGTAGGAGTGGAGAGAGCAGCACCAAGTGCAAGGCCAAAGCAGGTGTGTTTGTGTCTGTGAGCTCACTTGTCTGTGCCTTTTGATCTTGTTCTCCAAAAGTCTTCTAGCATTTTCTTAATGGGCTTTGGATGTAATGGAACACTTCCTCCAAACTGAATTCTGTAGAGTCTGGCAATGTAGCAGGTCCCTAGATGTCACTGGGTGCTTGAGTGGGACTCTGTAGAAGTCTGTGTATTTTACACAAGTAAATGCAGAGCCTGGGGTGTGGAGAACATACCTTTTTGATTTTCCTGGGAGACAGGATTGCGCTATGTTGTTTTGTATGGCCTCTCACTTGCAATCCACTTGCCTCAGCCTCCTGAGATCATAAGCATTTGCCACCATGCCTAACTCTGCAGTGTGCTGAAAGGTCCAGTGTGACTCTCCTGTGAATCTAGCTCTCGTCCTGGGCTGCCAGTCTTTGGAGTGGAGCGAGCTAGTCATTACTTGGAGGGTCTGCTAAAAGAGTTCTAATGGTAGTACAGGGCAGCAGTTGCAGTCCAGATCTGGACTGCTCTGTAAGTCCTATTAAGGTAGCATCTGTGGGCGGTGGTGGCGCACGTCTTTAATCCCAGCATTTGGGAGGCAGAGGCAGGCGGATAACTGTGAGTTCAAGGCCAGCCTGGTCTACAAAATGAGTCCAGGACAGCCAAGGTTACACAGAGAAACCCTGTCTCGAAAAACCCAAAAACAAAAATTAAAAAAAAAAAAAGAAGAAAGAAAGAAAGAAAGGTAGCATCTGCCAGAATCTCTTAAAACCATTCTGAGTGAGTAAGGAGATAAATATGTGGGAGTTACATGGTAAAATTGACACTGCAAAATATATATATATATTACATATATGTGCAAACACTTATGTATGCATGTATTTTTAAAAATATATCCATTTGATACATATGAGTATTTTGTCTGTGTGTATGTATGTATTTATTTATTTATTTTTGGTTTTTTTTGAGACAAGGTTTCTCTGTGTAATAGCCCTGGCTGTCCTGGACTCGCTTTGTAGACCAGGCTGGCCTTGAACTCACAGTGAACCTCCTGCTTTCGCTTCCCAAGTGCTGGGATAAAAGGCGTGCCTGGCCCTTCTGTGTGTATTTATGTATACTGTATGAGTGACTAAGGAAAGCTAGCCACCATGTGGGTTCTGAGAACTGAACCTGGGCCCTCTACAAGAACAGCAAGTGCTCTTAACTGCTGGATCACCTCTCCAGCACCTGTATGGTTTGTTTTTGTGTTGTTGTTGTTTTGAGATAGACTCTTTCTATGTAGCTTGCTGTCTTGGAACTTGCTATCTAGAACATGCTGGCTGGCTTCAAACTCAAGAGAGATCCATCTGCCTCTGCCTACCAAGTGCTGTAAAGGTATGTGTTATGCCTGGCACTTTGCTATATTTTTGAAAATTTATATGATCACATACTGGGATAGGAAAACATTCTGAGGTTTCAACAGACAAGTAGGAGTTTAGTTTAAAAGAATTAATTAAATTAAAAATTGGCAAAGGGGCCAGGTGTGATGGCGCACATCTTTAATCCCATCACTTGTGAGGCAGAGGCAGGCGGATCACTGTGAGGTCGAGGCCAGCCTGGGCTACAAAGCTAGTCCAGGACGGCCAAGATAACATAGAGAAACCCTGTCTCGAAAAACCAAAAAATTAAAAATAAATAAATAAATAAAGTTGGCAGAGGGCTAGCTCCTCATTGTCCCGAGCGCTGTGGTGACTGTGTGGGCTCACCTCCTATCCTTGAAAGTCTAAGACATGTTTGGAGATGACCCATGGGCTCTGAAAGGTGATGCCCAAGGCTCTCAGCCTTGGGACTGTTGGCAACCACATGCCATGGCCCGCCCTGACTTGCTACCTTGCCATTGGTTGCAGTTTGAATGAGAACTTACTTTTTTCTTCTTTTCCCCAAGCAAGGCCAGCCAAGGATTGCTGCTCAGCCATGAGTACTAGACAGGGTTGTGCTTTCCTGCCCTCGGCCTGTGTGGTGGGGTCTGCCTTTGTTGGAGAACCTCTTCCAGGGACCATACTTCCTTCTCCGAACCTTGGAGAGCCAAGAGGAGGGGTCTATTCAGAGAAATGTCTGGAAAGTCCAGAACTTGTATACCTTGTATGGTGCTCAAGAAACTGATAGTGCTGTTGTGCCTGGACAGAGAGTGACGGGATCCTCAAGGTAGTCAGGTCCAAGGTGGGGGAGTCTCAAGGAATCCTTTTGTTCACGTAAACACCAGTCCTGTGTGTACCCCGCTAAGTCCAGGTCTCTTCTGCCCTGCTAAATACAGCCGTGATTGAGTGATTCCAGGCTGGTCCACTTGGGCCACACCTTATTCCCTGGAGCACTATGGAACCCTAAGGCTGAGCACTATGGGAGGAGGGCACACAATCAGCCCCAGGACACAAATTCTACAGCATTGAGAGACGAAGCACTGAGTGGGTGGAGGGATCTCATTCTCTTAGGAACTTCAGAAAGTGCCCACTATGTGTCATCAGCCTTGGTGCTAGGGAAGTGGGGAAGAGATCTTCTAGCCAGGACAGTGGGATGATGAAACAAAAGGAGGCAAAGATTGCCTGTGCCTGCTGTGACTAGATCTGGTACTGTAAGACCCACCTTCAGACCAAGGAAGCTGAGGTGGAGCTCTAGGAGAAGGTTGGCCAGCTTTAGGGTTTGTTCTCTTAACTAACTGGATTATTAGCTCCCCCCAGTGTCCAGGAGCAGTATTTCACTGCTGCCTTGACCCTGGTAGCCAGCCTGCGAAGCCTGCCATGTTTCCTCTGTAGCATCCTCAATCTCACATACAAATGGCAAGTGCTTAAGGCTCTTTGCAAACAAGAGCTGAGCTAGGAGCTTGCTCTGGGGCAAGGTGGCTCCTATAGACTAGTCCATGGGGTAAAAGGTCTGTCTTAAGGGGGCGTTGCTTTAAAGGGTTGAGAGGGCTCCTGTGGTGGCTAAGGGCTGCAGGTGTCCTCTTTGGCCAACAGAGAACTCTGTGAGAACTCTGATGCATCTGAGACCCCAGCAAGATGGCAGGCATGCCACCATAAAGTACCTGACGATATCATAAGATACGGCCATGCTATCGCTAGCAATGTAAATGAGGGTCCCCATTGTGGAGGGCCTTGTATGCCAACCACCAGTCTGTGTTCTAAGTGTGGCACTTTCACTAGAGAGAGACTCTACTTCTGAGGAACGCACGCTGTGCAAGTGGTTGCCCAAGTATATCAGAATTGGCAGGAGTGTTACCTGCTGCATTGTTTGCGTTGCCCCAAGAAAGATACACCACAAGCCACATACCCAACAGTAGCAGGATAGCGAGCCCTGTACAGTGTGACATACCTGCGAAGAAATGAGGTGGTCTGCCAACGTGGTAAGCAAAGGAGCCTGAGAGATTTTGTTGAAGAGAAGAAACAAGCGCAGAATCATAGTTTTCTATCTTAAAAAATTCAGTTCCAAGCAACCACATGGTGGCACACAACCATCTATCATGTGATCTGATACCCTCTTCTGGCCTGCAGGTGTACATGCAGGCAGAACACTGTGGACATAGTAATAAATAAATAAATATTTTTTAAAAATGATTTGTGAAGTCGGGCGTGGTGGCACATGCCTTTAATCCCAGCACTCGGGAGGCAGAGGCAGGCGGATCACTTTGAGTTCGAGGCCAGCCTGGACTACAAAGTGAGTCCAGGACAGTCAAGGCTACACAGAGAAACCCTGTCTCGAAAAAAAAAAATGATTTGTGCAGGCTAGGTAGTTAGGAGCACTGGCTGCTCGTGCAGAGAACTGGGGTTCAATTGCCAGCACCCACATTGTACAGTTCACAACTGCCTGTAATTCCAGTTCCAGGCTTTTAAATTTTTATTTTATTTTTTCAAAACAGGATTTCTCTGTGTAGCCTTGTCGGTCCTGGATTCACTTTGTAGACCAGGCTGGCCTCGAGCTCAGAGATCCTCCTGCCTCTGCCTCCCAAGTGCTGGGAGTAAAGGCGTGTGCCACCACCACCCGGCTCTCATACAGTCTTCTGTCCTCCGTGGGTACCGGGAGTCAGTGGTGCACATGCATGCTCTCACTGAAGTAAGTCATCTAGCGCCTGAGGTGCTGGGACAGTGTGTGGTGCAACCTTCACACTTTAGAACCAAAATCAGACATAGGTAAATGCTGAACCAACAAAGACTTTATGGTATTATTTCAGCCATCCAGATTTGCTCCAGGAAGAGTGTATTTTCTCATAAAACTGCACCAAAGCCTTTTCTTGTATGTGATGACATAATTGCTTATTTTGTTTTTAGTGGGATTATAGGAATATATCTGCCTGAATAATCTTATTAAATTGTACCTTGATTTTCAAATTTATTTGCATTATGACAGTTTTTGTAAAAAATGACTTACACTACCATGTTCTTGTGTACACACAGCAGTACGTGTATGTATCTGTGTGTGTCTTTGTATGTGCATGCGTTCGATCGCAGGCCATCTATTGAAGCACTTGCTTCCTCTGAGGCAGGAGAGGAGGGAGCTGTTTTTCACATTCTGCACACGTCTGGTTTTATGAACAAGCATGTACTCCTTCCATGACTTTCAAGAGTCAGTACAAATCCTTTCAAAGGCAGGAGAATGTGAGAAAAGCATTCCCAGCAGGCTGTGCCAGAAGTGCGTGTGTTTCCTAGGAGCTGAACAGGACCTGCCGGGCCATGCAGCACCGTATAGTGGAGCTCATCTCCCGAGTGTCCAACGAGGAGGTCACGGAGGAGCTGCTCCACGTCAACGACGACCTCAACAACGTCTTCCTCCGCTATGAGAGGTGGGGCCGGAGCCCTGGGCTCTTCTCCCTAGAAAAGATGATTGGCATATCAGAGGACCTTCATTCATAAACAACGCAGGGAGAGGAGCCAGGGAGCCGGGGAGGTGTTAGAGGTGGGAAGCGCTCATCAGAGATGCTCATTTGTTCTTGGATGACAGAAAAAGTGCTTCTTGTTCTCCAGAGAACGGAACAGCAGGTAGCTGCCTGCAGAACCCACCTCTGCTCTTTGTGAGTCCCGGGGAGGCTGGGATGGGGCCTGCACCTGCTTCTTTGATGAGCCTTTGAATTTGACAAGGATTGGGGGAGGGGGACCGTTACTAAAGAAAAGGATTTCCTCTTTATTTCTGGTCTTGAAATACGAAAAAAGATCTTTCCCTTTGTAAATGCCAGTAGTATGGGCTATTTAGTGAAGTAGGCAGGGCGTGAACACTTTCTCTGGGGAAATGCACATCTCTTCAGTTCTTCCAGCAGCTAAACCACCTAAAATGACAAACTTGAACCCTCCTTTTTCTTTCCAAAGCCTCCCACAGGACAGAGTCAAAAACAAAACAAAACAAAACAAAAAACAAAAAACCAAACAAAAAACCCACCTCCTCTGGACCTCGCCATAAGTAGGTAGTGAAAAGAACAGCTCCCTTCTGTACCCTGATTTGGGCACTTTACCAGTTGGCCCAGGGTTGTGGCTTGCCTTCACTTTAGGACAGCTGTGAGGCCCTTGGTGGCTTGTGGCCCATTCCCTCGCCGACTGACAGCTTTCTGTGTAGCTTTGTCAGAAGACAGTGATCTGACAATGACCTGTCTTTGCCACACAGCTCCTTGCTCTCCTGAGCCCCACCTGTGCATCTGTAATAAACTCCATAAAACCCAAACAAAAGCCCCACCATGTACACCTAGTTAGACTGTTCCTTCTAGGATCCCTCGGCCCAGATGCTGAGGACACCCACTAGGGGGTAGTAGCGTGGGGCAGCACCTCTCTGGTGTCTGCTTTCCCAGGCTGCAACTGGAGTAAGGTGCTTTGCCTGTGTCACTTGGAGCTTTTAAATACAATGCAGAACAGGACCTATTGTTCCCTGTGGACACTGCACAACTTCTCCTGCCAGGTGTAAGGATGTCTTCTGGCAGCAGGGATGTTTTTCTGCCGTTGCTCTCAGCTAAGCTCCCTTTGTAGCCATCTGCTGACTGGAGGAGAGCGTCCCTGGCAGGGCCCACTCCATCTTGTCTTTCTGGCAGCCCTTAGGTAGTTGGCAAAAAACATCATATGATTTCTGGCAAGGCCTTTCTCCAGGCTCCCTCCTCCCCACCCTGAGGGTGGGCTAGGGGAATTTTAGCCACAAGCTGATTACCCACAAGCACAGTTCTGGGGAGGGGGGCGTCTGCGCTCACTGCCAGGTCACGATTGACCATATGGAGACCTGGTGACCCAAGCATACCTTCAGGGACTGGAGGACCACTGGGGCCAGACGTGTGAGCAGATGGCTAGGGTGCTTCTGGTGGCCTCCTCCTAGAACCAGCTAATACCCTGTCCCTGGTGGCAGCTCAGGCTACTTATGGGAGAGACAATGGAGCTGAACTGTGAGACAGAAGCCTCCTGTCAAGGAAAGCATGACACTTGAACATGTGAGGTCCCCTCTACTAATGGTACTGGCCAGTCCCCTGCCTCTGCTGGGTCCCAGTGTTCTTCAGGGTATGAGCATAGCCATCTGGGCCTCACTCACATTCTCCTTATGTCTGCTCTCCTTTCCATTAGGTTCGAGAGGTACAGGTCCGGCCGATCTGTTCAGAATGCCAGCAATGGAGTAAGTGTCCTGTGGCTCTCCCTTGCCTTGTGAGGCGGGCACCTACACAATACACACATTAGAGCTTTTAGAACTTGGCCTACTCAGGCCTCACTTCTGGTTTTCTAACTGGGACTAGATATAAGTACTTGGGTAACTATAGAGCAAGCTCTGTTTGAAGGGAGCCTGGTGGAGAGCTAGCAGGCATCCTGATGGGAAGGCAGGAGGAAGACTGCCCACAGCCATTAGTGAGTCACCATTCTAATGACTCAGTGTACCCTCTGTGAGAAGGGAGAAGAGGGGGCAGGGCATGGGGCTCACTGATAAGCCTTCAAGTCGGTAAGGAGAGCTACCTTTCGTTTGCTGGACAGCTTTGATGCCTTTCCTCTTGAGTATGTGCAGAGCTATAGCCCCGTAACTAGAGCTTTAACCCACGAGTGACCTCACTGTCAACCTCATGTCCTGACAGGTACTGAGTGAAGTGACTGAAGACAACTTAATAGACCTGGGCCCAGGCTCTCCCGCTGTCGTGAGCCCCATGGTGGGGAGCACAGCACCCCCATCTTCTCTCTCTTCCCAACTCGCAGGCTTGGGTGAGTGTCTCTCTCTTACCTTCCTCCCTCCCTGCGTATCTTTCTCTTTGTTGGCAGGCCAGAGATGGCCTTCGGAGTGATCCATATGAAAGTGTGTTCCTAAGTCACAGCAAGTTGCACCATCTTCAATTTATAACTTCTTTTTTTCCCTAAAACTTAAAGTTTAAGCCCTTGTTGGAAATAGGTAGAAGTAGTTCTGAGGATGTAGAAATTGGTTACTTTTTAAAAGACAAGTAACCTGCCATGTTGTATCTAGAATAGTCTTTGCGTTTTAAATGACTTATTTTTCACACTAACGGTGGCAAGTAGGTCTCCTGTACTCAGAACACAGGCTTGACCGGCAGCTAAAGCCACATTGTCCTGGTTTCATTTCAGTCACTGTAGTAAATACCCTGACAAAAGCAACTTCGGGGAAGTTTATTTGGTGTACATTCTGGGTTGCAGCCCATCATTGCAAGTATGTCAGGGCAGGAACTTGAAGCAGCTGGTCATGTCTACAGTCAAGAGCCGAGAGAATGAATGCATGCGTGCCTGTTTGTGCTCAGCCACGCTTCTGCATAGATACAGTCCAGACCCTGAACCCAGGGAATATTCCTGTTGACAGTGCATGGGCCCTCCCACCTCCATTAACATAATCAAAACACCCCCATCAAAATGTGCCCACAGTCCCAACCTGATCCCGAGAGTCCCTCACCGCGGTTCTCTTCTCAGAATGTCCTAGATCATGTGAAGTTGATCATAAAAGCTGTTACACTTCAGTCCCTGAGAAGACGATTGGCAATGTCTGCACAGGACTAGGACACAGGAAGTGGAGACATGATTTATTTGCCTACCTCAAATTATATCATCAACCTGAGGTGTTCTAGTGTCTAAAGTTTAGGAAAACTCCTCACTTTTCTACAATGAAAGTGTGTAAATGATTCTATGTGTTTCATTTATACTAATATTGGTAAAACTAACAACCATGGCCTTCAAAAATTCCTCTACCTTGATTTTATGGTTTCTTTTTCCTAATAATTCTATAGTTATTTCATTTCAATTAAATTAAACTTTTAGTCAGTGGCTGTCAGCTGTCTCAATTTCCTCTGTAGCCATATATCTATAGTAGAGTGAATGTCTCTGTCTTCAATTTATCTAACTGATGGCAGTTATTTGTATATATGTCCTATATATGGCTTTATATTTTTAAACTACAATGGTTTATTTATTTATTTACTTATTTATTTATTATGTGTGTGTATGAGAGTGTGTGTATGTGTGTGTGTGTGAAAGTGTGTGTGTGCACACTTGTGTCATGGTGCACATGTGGAGATAATTCCTTTTACCGTGTGTTTTAGAGATTGTATACAGGTCATTGGTCTTGGTGACAAGTACCTTTACCTGCTGAGCTATCTCACTGGCCCTGTACTGACCCTGGCTCCTTGAATAGCCTGCCTGGAACTCAATATGTAGCCCAAGCTGGTCTTGAATTCATAGCAAGCCTCCTGTCTCAGCCTGTCAAGAGCCAAAAGTTGAAGTGTAAGCTACCATGCTAGGCTCAAGTCACCATATTTAATGCCTAAAATTCAAAGAAGTTCCACTGATTTCCTTTCTTAAAAATGTCTAGTGCTTTTCCATTTGCTGCTTTACCCCACTGGTCATCTCTTGCCTCCCTTTCCAGCCATGCCTTTCACTCATCCCTCTCAAGGGCTAACATTTCCCATAGCCCGGCTCTCAAACCCTGGCCTCTGTCCATCTTCCCCTTCTCCTGCAGCACAGCCCCGCCCATCTTGAAGGACCCACTCTGAGCCTCTCCAAGCATTTAAAGCCAAACACTGCAAGAGTCTGGGCCTCCTAACTGTTCTGAGGCCAAGGACCATGTTGATTCCACCTGATGTACTCCAGCTCTGAGTGCATAGGATGCAGCTTCTAGATTAAATAAGCAGTCCAGATCCTTAGACCCTGTGTCTGAGTGGATGTGGCTGGGGTGCCTGAGAAGCTGCGGGCATGCTGGTCCCCATCTTCTCACTACTATCGTCCTCTTTTCTGTCCAGGGTAACTCTTTCTCTCCTTGAGGGGTTTCAGATTCAGGGCAAAGCCTGTTTCTCACCTAGCTTACCTGGCTCTTGTGTACGCTGTACCAGAAATGCTGAGGACAGCCTCGTCACCCCACAGTGTCATAACCCACTAGACTATCATCCTGACCTTTAGGGCACTCCATCAAAAACCCATACTTTTGGGGCCAGTGAGATGGTGGCTCAGTGGATATAGAGATACTTGCCATGCAAGCCTGATGATCTGAGTTGCACGCATACAGATACAGAGAGAGACACAGACAGACAGTGATAATGCAATAATAAAACATCTTTACAAGTTTTTTAAAAACCTATTTTGTTCTCATCTGCTTCTTGTTTTGTTGTCACAGACTTGGGGACAGAGAGTGTCAGTGGCACCCTCAGTTCGCTTCAGCAGTGTAAGCCTCATGACAGTTTTGACATGTTTGCCCAGACCAGAGGGAACTCCTTGGCTGAACAGAGAAAGACGTACGTGGGGCTTCTTCCAGTGGCTTTCTGCAGATACCAGGGGGTGAGGGGATGTTGTCTCAGCCGGGTCACATTAAAGGAAGAAGAAGAAGCAGCCCTTTCTTTATAAGATTTAAGACTGCTAGAAATATAAAAATATCATAGTGAAGGACTTGTTAGCTGCTAAAACCGAGTGAGTACCAGTCCCATCTCCCCTTTTCCTCTGCCCGAGGGTTGTCTGTTCTGCCCATCACAGATTGTTTTCTCTTTCCTACAGCCCACTGAGGGCTGAGTGGAAATCCTACTTCCCTAATGTACCTGTTATGATGCAGACCCTGCCTCATCAGCCCTCCCCCACAGGGAGACAGTCAGACCTGTTCCCTGCATACAACCAGTTATGGAAAAAGACCAGGGCAGAGGCTTCTCCACAGCGGCTTGGGCTTCTGTGGAACCATACAGAAATGGGGAGCTGATTCCAAAGCCAACAGCCCCTGCATCTGGAAATAGCACAGCATCCATGCAGCCCAGTGGAAGCTAATGCTTCTAACATAATTACTTTGCCTTCTGAAGCTTCTTCCTTTGAGGACTTCCAGAGCACTTTCAACATCTGTCTCTTGTGCTGCAGTGTTGTGACTCAAGGCAGGGGTGTTTGAAAAGTATAGTGTCCCAGGTCTTAGAGAACCGACTTTAGGTGTGAGCTGGTGCCAAGACTTATCTCCTCGTCGCATCTGCTGAGAGACAGACAGACAGCCTCTGCCCAGGCCAAGCTCACACCTGAGGCAGGTGCCATGGCATAGGAGAACATCACAGGCCACCGCCACACCTCTGCGTGCGCTGGGAGAAAACTCACGTGCACTGGTTTTCTTTAGGGTCACCTACGAGGATCCTCAGGCTGTTGGAGGACTCGCTTCTGCACTAGACAGTCGGAAGCAGAGCTCAGAAATGGTAGGTCTTCAAATCTGTGTTTTGCCCACAGTCTTCTGGAGATAAAGACAGGCAGTTTGGTAAAGTTGGCTGGATAATTCATCAGATATTGATAGATGGCAGAGACAGCCTGGGAAAGACACGACAGAGCATCTCTGGGTGGTGGGCAGCACACTGATAAAACAGTGATCCTCGGGAGAAAATTAAATGCTGCAGAAAGTAAATACTAAATGAAAGTAAGAGCCTCACTGCTGACCTAGCAAAGCAGCACCAATCCCGGGGGAGGTGGTTGAGGGTCAGGACTTGTCTATGAGGTGGCTTGGATAATGTCCTGTGAGTCAGGCCAGGAGTCAGAACGTTTTGAAATAAAGGATGAAATTTCTCTGAGCCCCAAACCACAGCCAGTTTCTGTAGGACTTCAGATCCAGGGGGAAAGGACATGTGCACTTACTACATTTTTGCAGATATTTCTCTTTTGAGCCCTACCAGGAAATGTATGCGAATACATGCCTGTCTGCCTGGCAAGGAAGAAGAGGGCTCCCAGCAACCCCTGGGCTGGAATGAAAGGGGACTGTGCCCATACATCCACTGGACAAGGAAGGGCCCTTTGCTTCCTGAACACTAGATCTTAGCCTCCTGTGGCCCCAGTGCAAAGGGACTGGTGAGGGACAGTACAACTGCTGCCTGGCATAATGGGAAAGCCTGGTCTTGAGGGCAGGGACTCCTTTTCTGAGCTGGCATATGTCCCTCTATAGTAGCTGCCGGGAGGTACAGAAGAGCCCACCCGCCTTGATCCCAGCACCCTGCCATTGCCCAGTGGTGGCCTACAGTGACACTCACCATCTACACAGTAGTCTTGGTTCTTTCTCCTATTACTTAGGCTGTCTCTGCATTGAACCCAGTGAGGGAATTAGAAAGCCAGGCCAGGCCAGGGGCCTGCCAGTGTACTTCCTAGTGAAGACAAGGATGACCCCAGCCTGGCTGCCTAGACCCCAGCAGGCCTGCTCCATCATGCCAGCATGTGCCCTGCTCCAACCCAGGCCATTATCAGTGCCCAGGCCTGGGTCCAAGTCCAAGGGACGTGGTCGACTTCTCACCCGTCACCCTTTGAATGCGTGGCTTGGCCTGGCTCCCTGTTTGCAAAGGTCTTGCTGATTCCAGCAGATTTACCAATGATAGTAGGCACATTGCTGTTCCTGTTGTTCCTGGGGCAAGGACTGGCCTCAGCAACAACGGCATGTGATGGTCATGTGTGTGAACACATCTGCAAGCTGTCTTGACCCTTCCTGCGCCATGTTGCCCTTGAACTGAGAACCAAGTAAAGAAGAGAGTGTTGTGTAGCCACACCTCTACAAGTAAGCCCACCTCTAGCTGTATCATGTAGAGAAGCAGGCAGGGCTGGTGAGATGACTCAGCAGAAGGCACTCACTGCCAAGCCTTATCCTTACCTTCCATCCTCACAACTGCATGGTGAGAAGAGACAGCTGACTCCTACAAGGTGCCCTCTGACCTCTACCTGCATAGTGGCATGCATGCGCAGACCTGCATGTACATGTACACATACAAATGATCTCTTTTAAAGCAGGAGGTCTGTGGGTGTAGCTCACTTGTCCAGTGTGCACAATGCACTGGGATCAGCTGCAGCCCCAGGGCCACAAACAAACAAACACATAAACATAAGGCAAGGAAGAATATGCTGAATTCAGCACTCAAGTAAGAGTTTAAGAAAAAATACATAGGCAACTAGAATGGAAAAAAGAAAAGAAAAAAGTATAGTGAGTTAGAAAAAGGTAGAAATAATTTTGGTAGAAACAATTTTGCTAAAGCTAGCTCTCTGAAAGTTGACCCCTTAAGCCAGGCCAGGTAGCACCAAACCATAATCCTAGAAGACTGAGACAGGAGAATTGAGAGTTCTAGGTCAGCCTAGGGTACAAGGTGGGGGCTGGGGAGGGTGGGGGGGGGGGAGGGTGGGGAGGGTGGGAGGGGCAGGGAGAAGAAAAGAAAAGAGTTAATCCTGTCCATTTTGGTGTTCCTATCAAAAGAATCAGGCCTGGGCAACCAGACCTCTCAGGCTTTACGGAAGCCTCCAGGTGCTGAGAACAGTCACATTGTGTTATCCAACCTAGGGGCTGTGACTATTGAACATTCCTTTTCTTTTTTCAGGTAGTGGGCAGGGTGTGTGCTAGGGCAGGGGTGAGAAGCATCAGGTCACATTTCCTTGTGTGACAGATGATTAAATCTGAACAATGACTTTTCTGTTTTACAATATGTGCTGTGACTTCCTGTCATGGGTATTTCTGTGACTTTTGTTTTTGGGACTTTTCTGTCCTTGGCCCAACAGAGAGGGAAAGGTGGGGACTCTGACCTGCAGCCCATAGACAGCTGGCTCATAACCCAAGGAATGGTGAGGAGCCACAGCTGACTGAGCTCGCTGCCCACCCCAGCCCCCCTCACTGTGTAACAGTTGGCGCCTTCCTCTTGCCACCTGCCCAGTCCTTGTGACCAGACAGGACATAGAACACTCATTTATTCTGGGGGTGCCAAATCTTCCCACTGTGTCTATGTGGGATCTCTGTGAGGGCCCAGACTTGTAGGTCCGGAAACACCTTTCCTGGCATTTTGCTGAGCCTGTGCTCCTGGGTCTTCATGGGCTGGGATGAGGGGGGCCTTTGACTCTGGAGTTCTTGGCAGTATTCATTTTTCCAGGATGAGCACAAGTAATCATTGCTCGTGCCCAGTGGCAGGGTGGGGGTGGGGGTCATTATGAGAGGACTCAGTATGTAGCCAATCTGAGAAGCCCCCTCTTGCCCTGGGCCTGGGAATTTGCCAGTCCTAGATTGGTGGGCTTGTATAGTATGGTAGAATCTCACATATGGCCTGGAAACCTCTTGCATAAATGTTAGTCAGAGAGTGAGAAGAAGGTAAAGCCAGGGGAGCTCGCATCACACCTGCAGTGCCTCTTATGTAGCAGAGGCTCGGGAAAGTCTTTCCCACCTAGTCTCTGCAGGTGGCCCAGAGCTGGTGTATGGAGACAGAGTCCCAGGCTGCTTGGCTTAGGTCAACCACTTCTCCCCAAGTGCAGAATCAAGCCTCTAGGTCTGTGTGGTAGGGGTGCAGCAGGTGAGGGTAGAAGGAATAAGCTGGTGGCAGAGACCGGCCTCTGGGCCTCTCCCTTCAGTTAACGGCAGTAAGCCGGGGTGGAACTATCCCCTGGGTCAGCCCAGGAGAGGGGCCACTGGGCGAGTGTCCACGTAGGACTTCCAAGTGACAAGCTGCTTGCAGCACAGGGGCCAGCTGCCTAAGAAAGGCTTGAGTCACGGGTACAGACAGTGTCTGGAGACCAGCGCAGTGGTGCTCAGGCTGTCCTGCCCCACAGTAGCATATGCTTGCCTGAGTAAGAAAGCAGGTATTTCTGCAACTGACGGGCTACTCCTGCAAGTATGGGCTGGCCAAGCCTTTCTACTGCGAGGTCAAGCTAGGCCCTGGCCTTAGAGCAGGCTTCCTAAAACTATATCTCCACTGTCCAAATTGAGAAGATCTAGCTGTGTGCTCTTGTGCCTGTTATCCCTGCAAAAAAGGATACTGCCCTCCAGACTACCTGAGTATGACCTGGGCAGCTGGTGATGGTGCCTGTCTTTGTCCACATAAGCCACCTCTTCCCTTCCCCATATAGCGCCCCAACTTCAACTTCCCAAAAACAAAACCAACTAACAGCTAACTTGGTATCCCACCTTCCTGCCTACAGTGTTCCTCCTGTTAAAACAGTGTGTTAACTGCTTTGCCTTATTTCCCACAGAATAGAAATCCTACCTTTCCAAACCTCTTGAGTACAGATTCTTCATATGGAAACTTTGTGTGGTGCTGAGCGAGACTGGGAGCTTTAGGTGCTCACTCCCCTTGGGTTTGGGTCAGGTATCACAAAGTGTTTCACAGCTCCTCTAGAGAGAGCACCCAGTGCAGATTTGCACCATTGGGCAGTTAGGGCTCCTCCTCGTGTGCTTGGAGCTGAGGACAGCTGTGGAAGACTGACTACTCGTGTCTTCCTCTCCTGGGACTTCAGATGTGAGGGCAGCCTGCACAATTTGGTCACTATACCTAATTGGCAGGTGAAGGTAAGCAAGATCTAGCTGGAACCCAGGGTCAGTGGCTTTCCCTTCCCTCCCTCCCTGGCCCTTGAGTCTGTTCTAATACTGGCTGGTGATCAGTTAGGACCATCCCCCACTTCTAGGGTCCAAGTAGGAAAATCAGAGCTGAAAGTTGGTGTAATAAAACGCACCTCTGGTCTGAGCACTGGGCAGGCTGAGACAGGAGGGTCATTGTGTGAGCCAGCCTAGGCTACACAGAGACCAGTCTAAGCTGAATAATGGAACCTTTTCATACACGCACTCACACAAATAGTAGTAACCATGGCAACAATAATAGTAGTGTCAAAGCAAGAACAGAAGTAGTAGACCATTTGCATACATTCATTCATGGTCCTATGTTAATCCCCAACACCAGAGGGACAGCACAAGAAAGAACAATTGGTTATAAAAAGACGGGGCTGGAGAGATGGCTCAGCAGTTAAAAGCACATTCTGCTCCTGTAGAGAACGCAAGCTCAGTTCCCAGCATTCACGCTGAGCCGCTCACAATGTACCCCTCTAGAGAACCTGATGCCCCCTTCTGGTGTGCATGAGCACCTGCACTTACATGAGCATACCCTCCCCCCATACACAATTAAAAACTAAAAACAGCCCTGGCGTGGTGGCGCACGCCTTTAGTCCCAGCACTCAAGAGGCAGAGGCAGGCGGATCGCTGTGAGTTCAAGGCCAGCCTGGTCTACAAAGAGAGTCCAGGACAGCCAAGGGTACACAGAGAGACCCTGTCTCGAAAAACCAAAATAGTAATAACAATAAATAAATAAATAATAAAAAAATAAAAACATGTTAGTAAAAAGCTACTTCAGTGAGAGGCTAACTCTAGTTATCACCACTCTATGACTCTGGCAGACTATAACATAGCAAACCAAAGGAAAAACCAAAACCAAACAAACAAACTGGCTGTAGCCAATGGCAGCACTTCTCTTCCAGTCCGAAGGTGGAGCAGCCTTGCCCAAAGCTCCAGACAGGTGCCAATGGCAGGTCTTCTGCCTACCACCCAGATCCTGACCTGCCTGCCACTGTGGCATCAGAGATGCCTGAATCTCTTTGGACTCATAATATAGGCCAGGTGTTGTTATCAGGGTGGCTGCCATTTTCCCATGGGTTAACATTTGGCATTGGTCTCTATGGGAAGATGTTCTGGGTAGATTCTTCCTCTCCTTCACTCTTCAACCTCCTGTAATGGCCTGCAGCAGCTTGGACCAGTGTCCAAGAAGATGCTAAAGTCAGGGCATATGAAAACCAACAGCTTTCTAAGGATCTGTTGGATGAGCCCTTGTGTGACAGATACAGATACTAAAGCACCCAAAGGCCTGGTGAATTGCTCAAAGCCACAGGGCAGACACGCTAAGACCCCATGCTCTGCTCCCTCTATCACCAGGAAGGGGGCTGTTTCTTCCTCGTTCTGGGCCTCTGCAGGCTGTATTTTCTAGAGAGTGTACATGCTGAGCCTGGGTCTGGGTGTGGTGAGAGTTATGCTCGACCTGCTTCCCAGAGCAGGCCCCTGCCTCTTAACCCCACTTATTGAGATAAGCCGCCCCCTCCCTCCATCCATCTGTCCATCCCAGCTCCTCAGAATGTGCCCCAAGGCCTGAGAGACTCAGTTCTAGTGACCAGACCCCTTTGCATGGCTACATCAGAACACAGAAACAAGCCTGGGATGAGGGATCCTGACTTGGAGTGTTAGACTCAAAAATGCTATATGGCAGTCACCCTGATCACAGACGAGGAAATGGAGGTTTAGCTTCGTTGATGTGCCCAGACCAACTCCTTCACCTCTGCCCACATAGCTGAGGCTTCTAAGACAGAAGAGGCTGGCTCTCCCTATTGAAGAAATGGCTCTAAGAGAAGGGACTTGCCCCCAGCCTGCAGCTGGGCACTGTGACCTAGGTGAAGCCCAGCTCTACTGTCCTATCACTGTGCTGTCATTGCAGGGTTGTGTTTCGCTATTTGCTGATTTTTATTATGTGAATTAAACCCAAAGCTTCATGTATGGTAGGAAAGTACTCGCTTCTGAATTACATCTTTAGCCACATACATACATACATACATACATACATACATACATACATACATTTAGGCAAGATCTCTACATAGCAATGGCTGTCCTGGAACTCTCTATAGACCAGGATTAAAGGCGAGTGCCAGCCACTAGACCCAGCCTATCCCTCTACCTTTTAACAATAACAAAAGAATTATAGGTTAAAACAAAAAAAAAAAAATGTTTTAAGCCTGTGACCCTTTAAAACTAACAACACAGTGAAGGTGTCCAGCCTTCCTGCAAGGGAGTCTGTACTCCACCCTAGAACGGCAGAAAGCATTGCACAGATGCGGAGCCTCAGCTTCTAGGTTGACTGAGTTGGATGAGGTAAAAAGGAACCACATGCAGCTGCCGTGGGCGGCATCTCTCACTAGAGAAATTGTTGACTTTTTGAACTGGAGATTAGGCACGACACATGTCCTCTACATGTGTTTTCTTTTTTGTTTGTTTTGTTTTGGTTTGGTTTTTGGTTTTTCAAGATAGGGTTTCTCTGTGTAGCCTTGGCTGTCCTGGACTCCCTTTGTAGACCAGGCTGGCCTTGAACTCACAGTGATCCTCCTGCCTCTGCCTCCCAAGTGCTGGGATTAGAGGCATGCGCCACCACACTTGGCTACATGTGCTTTCTAGATATCAAGATCATGAAAATGGCACATCCTGTTCCAGGAGTGGGTCAAGATAGGAAGCTCCCCCTCATCCCACCACAGTCATGAGATAGCCCATTGCCCGCTGCGCCGAGATGGTCTTTGGGGGACGCAGGCATCTGCTGTGAGCACTGTAGGCACGCCTTTGAGCCTCCTTGCTCTCACCCGGAGTGAGTCATCTCTATGCTGTCACTGTGACTCCAGTCATGGTGTAAGAGCTCCGACGCAACAGTTTGAAGTGGCTGGGCATTAAAATAGCAGCAGAGAAAGACTCTGCCTAGGGGTTAGTGAGCTGTTCTGAAAACGCTTGTGTGCCTGCCCACGGCAGAGTGAAGACTGGGCATAGAGCACAGTCTCAGAGCCAAGGGTCACCAGCTTGCTGAGGGAGGCACTGCAGGCATTTGCTCAGCATGTGCAGGCGCCACACCCTTTGGCAACAGATTTTAACCTCCCAAACAGGAGCTGGCAATATGAGTGCTTTGTTCTCTTTTCAGGTTGGAATTTTGGGTTATTTCTGTTGTTTCTTTCTTTCTTTCTTTTTTTTTTTTAGGAATTACTTACACTGAGTCTTCTTATTGCCTATTTAAAGTTTATTTTTACCCTAGATTGTGACATTAGAGTATAGCCAGCTATGTCATTTTCTTTTTTTCTAGAAATAGTGGGCTAATAAGCAAGCCTCCCAGGTGAGGCATCTCTGTAGGTAAAGAGGCAGATTGCTCTGACTAAAGGCCATTACCTCATTTGTCTAGGCTGGGAGCCAACCTTTTATTAACGTGCCTTCTAGAGGCCACCCTCACCTTCCTATTCTGTCATATTTGATAGCAACTTAAATGTTTTTAGTTGCGCATGTTTTTCAGACTCTCTGCTCTGAGGCCCTTGGCTCAGGCCAAGGCATGACACCTCCAGTACCCAGGCTTGCTGGGGAGCCTCACCACCCCCCAGGCGTCCTGCTTTCCAGTCACAGTGGACTACTTTTCTCAACTCCTGAAGCCTAGACAGCTGCTGAGAGGCAGGAGAAAAAAATGAGACTAAAGGAAGCTATGGCATTCAAGACTACTGAGTGGTATTTTTTTTTCCTCAAAAGAGTGAAAGAAGACTAAAGGCCTCTGTCCTTTTTTTGTCATCAAAGCCCTCATTTTAGCTGTGTTCGCCTTAGTGGTAGAGTGTGCCTGCTTTCTGTCACTTCCAGACCAAAGGCGCACCTGCCTCTGGCTCCTTTACCTTGTGGAACAGAGGCTCAGGGCTCGGCTGCCCTGCCCTCCTGAGAACCCTGCACCCTGCTCTAGGCATGCTGCTACTCAGCTTCCCTCGGGCCCAAGGGCCTCTTAGCCTGGAGTGCTCTTCACTGAGGACAGCTGATCTCTCCTGTCATGGCTGCTGCAGACCAAGATGTTTTATAGCCCTGGCCTGAAAAGGCCAACACATATAACCAAAAAGTTGTCCATATCAAGAACACGTACTTTCTTGCCACCAGACCCTACTGGCTAGCCTGCTTATTATAATTTCCCACCTCATTGCTTTCCTCACCTGCCATTTCACATAGAGCTGCCTGTGTTGCCTGTATGTGCCGCATAGCTGTTTTGCTCTGTATACATTTTGGTTTTGTTTGGGGGTTACTTTTGATGATTTACTTTGTTCTGGTATTCTGTCTTCTTTTGCCTGGCTGTGTGGGGGCTGCCTGACCCCGCTGCTTGCCACCTCTGCCTCCATAGATCCCCGTTGCGCAGCCCTCTGTCATGGACGACATTGAGGTGTGGCTCAGGACAGACCTGGTGAGATTTGACTTTTACATTTGGTGTGTGGGTTGTGGCAAGGCAGATGTTCTTCTGAGGCCAGGCCTTGGGGCTTGTGGCAGGGGCTCCACCTCCACCACGGTGGGTTGGAGGAAGGAGCTCAGGGAAGCTCAGCAAAGCTCCCCTTCCTTTCCAACACGTGGAGTCCAGTGGTGCAGGCTCTGGGCACAGCCCCTCAGCCACAGAGCTCCATACAGATGTGGCTGTCTCACATCTGTGGCTATGAGAGGCCAGCTCTAACCACTCCTAACACACACTGAATCCTCCCCAGTTTCTCCTAAAAGTCAAGCTGTGTGTTTCAGTGGTTTTTCTGCTTGTTTGTTTTTATTTCATTTTGCTTTTTGTTTTGAGGGAGGAGGACATTTTGTGGTTTTGTTTTTTGTTTCTCTTTCTTTTCCCCCTATGTTGGGGATTGAACTTGTGGCCTAGTGCATGCTAGTGGACAAGTACTGCATTCCAACCCTCATTTCTTTTTTCTTTCTTTTTCTCCCCAACCCTGCCATGAATGACTTCGGCACTTGGTTTTAAGTTCACCATCATCCCCATTCCCACTGTTGCCTAACATTTGTTTAAAAGAACTCTTGCCCCCCCAAAATGTTTCTCCATCTTCTAGGATGGATAAAAGACTGAGAAGATCATGTGTCTGAAGATGTCCCCAAGTCAATTCCCTGCTCCTTCCAGAGCATTCATTCACAACAGCTGTGTGTACAAGGGATGCTGTGGTAGCTACAGGCTTTCTGTGGCGCCTCCCACGTGAAAGGAGACAGCATGCTGTAGTCAGGGTCTAACACTGCCTCTTCCCCAGGGGGCGAGGCCTTCTAAAGATACAACCCCAAGAGGCAGCCAACTGGGTGCCAGGGAAGATTTAAATGGTCCCAGGGTCCCTCACAGGGGCAGAAACAGGAAGTCTCAGGGCCCTCTCCCAGACAAAATAGTGTCAGACACCTGTAATCCCAGCATTTGGGAAGTGGAGGCAGGAAGATCAGAAGTGTAAGGCCAGCTTTAGCTGCGTGGTGAGTTCAAGGCCAACCTGGCTTACATGAGACCCCAAAGATCCAGTAAGGATGTGCTTGCAAGGCTCCCAGCAAAGCAGTGCAACCTCAGGAGAAGCTGGGGTTGCTCAGCCCTCTAGTGGGTTTTCACTCCAGCATGGGTCCTTTCCCAATGTGGTCCACAGCACCTCCACGGCCCCTTTAGGCAGAAAGGATGGAAGCTTGGGTCCAGGGGAAGGCTGGTTGGCTCCTTGGACTCAATGAGCTACTTTTCTAGGTGGCAGCTACCACTGGCCGCTACTGGAGTCAGGCCAAGGCCATTCAGGCCCCGGGTAGCTTCTAGCTTTTGGTGTGAATGGATGATGTCTTTCCAGAATCACTATGCTGGCAGCACTGATGTGCCTCAGACTCATGTGACCATGGCTTCTCTCCTCAGAGCCTGGTGTTGATGGGCAGAGTTCTCCCCTCTGGCCCCGGAGGGACCAGCCTGAACAAATTTTGGATTTTTCTTTCTTGTCCTTCTAGGAGATCAAAACCTAGAATCCTTTTGTTTTCTTTTCTTTTCTTTTTTTTTTTTTTTTTTTTCCTCCCCCCACATTTTTTTTTTTTTCAAGTACACTCTCTGCCTCTCTAATAGGAAGAAGAGAAATCTGGAAACAGGAAAAGTAGAACTTTACTTGGGTAGCCATGGGTGGGCAGAGGTGGTAGGGTTGGCAAGACAGGGGTGACACTAATGCTGTTCTCTGCTCCCTCCACAGAAGGGTGACGACCTGGAAGAGGGTGTCACAAGTGAAGGTAGGCCTGGCCAGTGGCCTTACAGCCCTCTGCTCTCTTGTTCCTGACTCTCAGGGCTGCACAGGGGCTGGCCCCATCCATACCCTGAACTGCTAGAGCCATGTGCTGCTGGGCCTCAGCCTTAGTCTCCATGGGAACTAAGTCCCCCTCAGACACAAATCACACAGTGCACAGCTGTGCAGGGCCTCACGGGCATCTGGGCCTCTGTTGATGGTTAGACGGGAGCATGGGCCTACTTCTCCAGCAGCCTCCTGCCCTCTTCCCGTCGGACCTTTTCCTCTCCATCTTGCCTTCTATACCTCATCCCATGCTTTCAGCCAGCACCTGTGACAAAGACCAGTCTAAGGACCCGCCATCCATGCTAAGCGGCTGCCTTCTGCAGCTCACTCCAGCTCTTCCGTGGGTCAGTGAGGGTGGGCCTATGGTGCTAGTTCATTTTCTCAGGCCTGCCCTGTGCTGATCCGGGAGATAGATCTCTGGGTTCTTGGAGAGGCAGGTGCTCTGTACCCACTGTTTTTTCTAGAACCTTTCTACAAAGGGACTGAGGGCCGCAGGGCCCTTTCCTCACTATTGGGAACCCACAGCAATATGTAGGCTCCCCCATCCCATGCTCCTAATCCAGCTTCTACCTGTGCTGTGTGCAGAGAGTCAGGAATAGGTGAGTTCCTTTCGGCTGGTCCCCAGACTGGGAGGGCACAGAATAATGTGGGATCTGGCTGTTTGCTCTCCTGCCGGCACCCCACTCGTGCCCACCCCTCTACACATGTACCTCCTGCTAGAGGGCAGCCAGGCTAATGTCGTACTGGCTGGAGCTGGAAACCAGGGTGTAGGGCTCCAGCTAAGTGACCCCCACCAAGTCTGGCCCTCAATTTGGTTTGCATTGCAGAGTTTGATAAGTTCCTGGAAGAAAGAGCCAAAGCCGCGGAAACAGTTCCAGATCTGCCCTCGCCCCCCACAGAGGCCCCTGCACCAGCCTCAACCACTTCCAACCGGAAGAAGCCAGAGCGGTCTGAGGATGCACTCTTTGCCCTGTGAACTGTTCTGTGGTTTGCCTCCCCGTGGCAGGTCACTGCTGACTCTCCCAGTGGACACTGGGCACTGGCCACTCCCCCAGCCTGCATACCTGTATCTCTATGGAAATGCCACTGTGTTTGCTCCCAGGCCGCCCTAGTCAATACCCGCTTTGCCACCTTTTTTCTGGGTGGCAACAGCAGCACTGGCCAGAGGTCCTGTCCTCCCTCACCCCGAGGGCTCTCTAGGCCTTCGGTCTTCCCAGGAAGAACCAGAGGCCCAGCCCCAGGCAGGGTAGCCCCTTGACACTTTCTGGGCAGAGCTCCTGACCTGACCCTCTCATCTCCTGCTTCTGCCTAGTTCGGTGACTTCCTTCAGGTGAGACGCTCTGCCCCCTGGTCCCCCTTCTTCCATCGACAACTCTGGGAAAGGGGGGGCTAAAGCATCTGTAACTACAGGCTTACTTTCCCTCCTTGGACTGTGTGGCACTTAGTGTGTCTGTACTTGAGTGGGCTCTCTGGACTACTATTTTGAAGGTCCCTCGTGTCCCTGGCCCTTTCTCCACTAGGTAGCTGCCAGGCCTGGCACCAAGACAGGGACCTATGGCTCTCGGTGTAAGAACAGCCAAGGGTAGCTGTGAGGGTGGCATGTGCCCTGCGGATGGTAGGCAGCTTACTCCATGCACACTGTGCACACTCACACTCACACCTGGCCTTGGTGTCTACAGAGGGTTGTTTGCTAACACAACATGACTTTAATGCATCCAATGACTATACTTTGCCTTCAGCAGCCTCCAGGAACTACCTCCAGGCCCAGCAGCAGGTAGCTGGGTGCTGTGCCTGGAGGTTCCAGATGACCAGGAGCCATACTCCACCCCTCTCCTCTCCCTGACATTATCTTAGCCGTCATGGCTGTTCCCCCTTGACCTGCCACCCACCTCACATGTCCCCCAGCCAACAATTTCATTCTGAAGCTTGCTGACAGCCTGGATCTGAGCAAATGAGATCTGGTGACATCTGCTCCTGTCCTGTGTCTGCGGGTTTGTTTCCTGGCTCTGAGCAAATGACTCCATGCTACCTTAAACCTGGTCTAGCTGCTGTTGCCTAGAGAAAGGAAGCTGCTGCTGTGGCTGTTGCTATATACTGTGCAGGTCACCACACATTCTTTACCCAGTGTGTGGTCAGCCCTTCCCACTGTTAGGAAGGCCCAGTGTCTCCTCCCAAGCACCAGCCCCAGTCCCAGTAGGGAGAGGAGTCTCTCTCTACTCTCCTTCAACAGTCTCCAGAAGGTCTGGCTAGGGTCCATCGGGCAGGACCTACCTGTGGAGGATGTCACTCTGACCCTGCCAAAGGCATCCAGAGAGCTCTTCCTGAGGGGAGGTCAGCTGATGTGCTAATGCCCAGCCCTCTCTAGGTCCCCGTTATACTGCTACCCTCCACTCGGAACCCTCGGCCACCCGGAGCTTCTCTCTCGGTGTTTCTCAAGGGTGAGCCCTCTCAGGCCAACCTGCCTGTCAAGGTCCTTGAAGGCTTGTCACACCAGAGAAGGCTGAGGAGCCCAGTACACCTGGAAGCTTGGCCTTTGGCGCAATCCTAGAAGGGTTGTCTGTGAGGGTCAGCTGTGCACAGTCTACAGGACCTGGGCCTATAGGCAGTTGGCAAGCAGGCCAGTGTCTCTGAGCTAAGCAGCTATCCCGTTTGTGGATGCTGTAGGAAGGAAGATGGGCCTCCATTAGGGAGAGAGACTGATGTGGGAGCCTACCTTGGGGGTCCTCTACAAGGCCGACTCTAGTACCAGTGTCCAGAGCTGTCCCCTGTCCTTCTGACTGTAGTTGCTGGGTGTGGCTTCGGGAGGCCCGGCTGCCCTGGGGACGGAGGGTACTCCAGGACTCCTGCCAGCTGTCAAGAGGCCACCTTCCTGGCTGGGACCAGCCCAGTTGTGGTTTGGTCTGTGTTCTTCACATCTTGTCTGGAGGTAGTCTGCCTTATCTGTGGGCTGACGTGACATGTGCCTGAGGCCTTTCCGAGAAGCAAAACTGGGCCTGGGGGTCCTGAAGGGGGGTTCAACTCCTTTGAACTGTCCTGTCCTGAGGCCTCTGTTTCCTACCTGTTCCCTGCCCCATCTGTGGGCAAAGTCCTTAGAAGCTGGGCCCTCTCAAGCCAGCAGCCTCTACAAGTGTTAGAAATCACAGATAGAGTGTGTACTTAATTACACTAAATTATTGCCGGGACTCCTCATAAGCACTAATTACACCTGATTATAGGTTAAAATATTTATTTTGTCAAAATATTTTCTTGAGGATGTGTTTAACCTTTTCTTGTTCATTGTGTGCTGAAGTGTGAAGACTGCTTCTTCCTACCTTTTTGGCCATCAGGCAGCAGTGAAGGAAAGTCACTAGGTGTAGTTTGACCCTACCCTAGAGTGACCTCTGCCCAGGTACCAAGAAGGCAGGCTGGAGTTGGGCCAAGAGTAACCAACTCACTTATCTGTACGTACGTGCAACATGGGGTTTCGGAGCCTAAAGGGTTTCTTGGTAGCTGTGGCCAGAGCTAGCTTCCATTTGTCCTGTCAGCCCCTCAGTGTGAGTGACTGTGACTTGGCTCGTTGCCCTTGTCCTCCCCATCTGGTCCATGCTGTCAGCCACAGCGCTCCTCAGCAGGGACAGTGGTGGCCAGACCCTAAGTGGCCCAGTGGCAGTGACTTCCTTTACTCCACCAGAAGGCTTCCCTGCCTGCAGTACTCTGACCAATGGTCTCTCAGATGGCTTAGAGTGTGTCATGGGCACTGTTGAGTCCAAGTCAGCCCTAGGTCGCTGAGAGAGCAAAATGAAGACCTTTGTTCCTGCCTCAACAGTCTGCAGCCTCCCTGTGGTCTGCTGTTGGGATGGCTGGGGTCTCCCGGGGTGCTCAGCCAGACAGGAGCCCCGTAGGGGAATATGTCTCCACTTGGAGGTCCTCCCTTTGTGGGCTTGTGGTACCTACTTAGCCCCAGTGGCCATCTCTAGCCCTTCCTGTTCATGGAGGTCTAGGCTAGGTTTCCCCTTGTCCCCCAGGACAACTGTCAACCCTGCTTCCTGACTGATCCTGCCATACTCACACCCTCAGGCTCTCTGGGAGAGCAAGGGGCGGAGTTTCTTCCTAAAGTTTGCACTTCCTTTGTGAGGATCCGAGGATCCTTAAGGCTGCTGAAAAGATGGTATTGAGTTTGTTATCTTGTTGTCTCACAAGTCAGATTCTTGTCCCTGTCCTGTTTCTGTGGGTAGAGCTGGCTCTGGAGGGTGGCTGAGTGACAACTAGTGTGTACCCCCACCCCACTGGCTCTGCTTCCAAATACTGTCTCTAATTTGTGTTCTTGCATGTAAAGTGCGCCACAATAAATAGTTGAACCAGCCATTCCTGTGTGATATTTGAGTTGGCCTGACATCCAGAGGGCCTGAGAGGTGGCCCACCTGAGTGTAGATATGTGCGCTTACTAGTTCAGGTGCCCACAAGAGGCCAGGAGAAGGTGTTTGATTCCCTGGAGCTGGAGTTGGAAGTGGATGTGAGCCTCCCGTGAGGCACTGGGAACCAAACACCAGTTCTCTGCAAAAGCAGTATGTGTTCTTGAACCAGTGAGCCATCTCTTCAGCTCCCATTTGCCTTTAATCGTTATTTTATGTTTTGAGATAGGGTCTTACTATGTAGCCCGGGCTGGCCTCAAACCCAGAGATCCCTCCAGCTTCTGCTTGCCAAGGGCTGGGATAAAAGGCCTGGGCCACAAGCCCAGCACCACAGGCCTTTAGCGGGCCTTCATGGAGGGAGCAGTTGCTGGACCCCCTCTTTCATTCCCTGAGGAAACTCCTATGACCTGCCAACTAGCAGCCTCTGGGGAAGATGACAAGTGTCTGTCTACTCTGGCTACCTAAGAGCCATAGGACTGAGTGTGGTGGATTTTCCTGGGCCACAGGTAGATAAGGTAAGTCCACCAACCCTGGCACAGAGCAGGTAGACCTGAGGCGCCCAAACCCCTTCAGCTGGGTTCCTGCCAAAAAGGCATCAGTATCTTCTACAAAGCTATGACAGGCACCAAGTCTGCAAGTCTGGAGAGCTGGCCTGTCTCCCCAAGTATGTGTGTGTGGATTTTTTGTTTTTGTTTTTTCAAGACAGGGTTTCTCTGTGTAGCCTTGACTGTCCTAGACTCCTTTTTTTTGTAGACCAGGCTGGCCTTGAACTCACAGTGATCCACCTGCCTCTGCCTCTGCCTCACGAATGCTGGGATTACAGGCATGCGTCGCCACTCCCAGCTCCAGCTGAATTTTCAATCTCCAGTTGACACCACAGATGCAGTTTACAAACTTTAAATGCGCATTTGAGTGGGTTCGGTCACAGTTAGAGGGTTGGCTGTGTGACCATCACAAGTTTAGAAACTTTCTGTTCCTTATCTCTGCCTCTCCCCACTTTCCTTCCTTCCCTGTGAGACTCTCCCAGGCATTGTCCTTTGGGAACCCACCTCAGCCCGCAAAGGGACCAACTGGGGAGACAGAGGAGAGGTGAGCCAGGTGCTTACGCCTCCTGTAGCTTGAGGACTTGGAGCCCTTCATCTCCTTCACCTCCTGGAATTGAGGATGGCGCACTTGAGTGTAGTAAGTGTATCAAGCTAGTGTGACCCTGGCCAACATATGCCAGCCTATCACTTGTGCTCGTAAAGTTGGAGCTGGGGAAAAAGGCATGGTTTGGGGCACCGGAATTAACTCATCTGTCACTTAGACCCAGACTCAAGTCTGCTGGCCGAGCAGCAGATGAAAAGGCCAGGTGGCACAGGCTAATGAGGTCCCTACAGTTGGCATTCAGCACCCTGACACGCACTGCCACTCCAGGCTCCAGGGCTGAGGCTCCAACTCTCTGGTGAGGTGGGATGAATCGCAAGCCCTTAGGAGGGAAAAAGAGGAGTGCGCCTTACTTACGGCAGAGGAGACCACACCCTAGATCACACAGCATGGACTGAGTCTGCTCTGCACCCTCTGTGCTGGGCACTGTGCCATGGAAGAGGCCAGAACCCGAAGATCCTGACCCATGAAGAGAAGGTGGGCCCAGGCAACTTCTCCTTTTAGCTCCATTTCCTTACTGCCTGCCTGTGCCTGGCTCTTGCGCTCTGCCCTCGGGGGAACTCGAAGCCTTGTTCAGTTCCTGGAACCAAGGCCCCTCCTCTGCGGAGTGCCAGAGAACTCCCATGGCCTGCAGGGAGGCAGGCTGTGGCGCTGCTGGGTAGGCTGGGGAGACCAGGAGGGAGGGAGGTACTTTGCAACCCATGGGGGGCACTTGCCAAAGTTCATTTTCCCAGTAGACTAATACATGCTCCTGTAAAGTAGGGGTTCTACAAGACAAAACAAATGTAAGAAATGTTGAAGAAAAGCAATCCCAGGCCATGGCCTCTTTGTCAGGATGGAGTCTGGGGCCCAAACTCCTTACTTAAAGGGTATATTTGACCTTGTTGGTTGTGGCAGGAATTGTTTAATGAGTGAGTCAGAAAGAGGAATGAGTTTCAGGAACAGCTGTATCCAGATCCCTATGTATTGTTAGGTTAGGCGCTTGCTCTCAGTGCATCTTGCCTCTGCCTCCTCAGGGTTGGCTCCGCTATAGTAGACTAGAGACTGCCTGCAGCTCCAGGGCATGGCTCTTCCCACTGGTTTATTCAAAGCCCTGAAAACCCTGGCTGTTAGCAGAGGAAGGATAAAACCTTCACAAGGTCTACAGCATGAGTGGAGAATGCCCAGGCCCTGGGGTACATATACACAGAGACAAACTTCTGGTCCCTTCTTTCCCCCATCCCACCCTCATCAGGCCTCACTGTTTCCCTTCCTGTCATAAGAGTCCTGAGAGGAGCTGGGACCCTGTCCTGATAATGGCCCCCACCCAGCAGTCACCTCTGAAGCTCTTGGTGTAAAGGGACCTTCACCATCTATTTTTCCAGGAAAAGCATGTCTTCTAGATCTTGGGCAGAGGCAGAACCAGAGACCATAGACAGGCATGGTACCCAGAAAGTACCCCCGTAGACAAGGAAGCCATTAGTGTGTTCTTTCATGGCCTCCAGAAGTCTAGGGTCAGGTCCTGAGCATCCCAGTAAGTCAGTGTCTGCTGGTGGCTCTGGGGAGTCACATGATTCTGGAAGCCCAGTAGACTCTCATCTGTTGCTGACTCCTCTTCATCACATGCAACAGCATAGTCCACACACCATACCAGTGGCACCGGAGGATGAATGTGCCGTGCCCTTGGCCCCTTTCCTCATCCTGATCCATGAAATGGGACTGTGAGTGGGGGTAAACCCACAGGGGCCTTTGCATCCCATCAGTCTTTGAGTGGAATGGCCCACGGTAAGATCCCAGGCAAGATGAGGACAGAAAAAGGAGCCCGCAGACTGGCTCAAAAGACAACTAGTTCTCAGTCTGGTATGGCCTGAAATCCAACACTGAGGTGAAGCATTCTGTACTTTATTTAACCTGTCACAGATCCTGTGCCTGTCACCTTTTTTTTTTTTTTTTTTTTTTTTTGAGGCCAAGGCCTCCCTAGATCCTTTAGCAGACACTCCCTTCTCTTCAGCCTAATGTTCTAAACTCCGATGAGAAGTCCCAGTTGGAATTTAAGAGATGGGACTTGTCTGAGCTGGTCTCAAACACCAACCTCCTGCTGACCAGTAAGAGTGCAGATGGAGGATCAGAACCGGAACACCTGGTGGTCTTGGAAGATTTCGCTCCTCTGCTCAGTGAAATCAAAGTGAGTTGCAGCGGCCAGAGTAGCAGAAGACACGGGTCCTGGGAAAACCCCCCTTACACAAGGGCTCCCCCCTGTCTCCATGCTACACTCCTTTTCTTCTGTAAAGGCTCTTTACACCTCTGGAAAACCTCCATCTTCCTACCAGAGTCTGTTCCCCAGTCTGGTAGAGTGGCAAGCACTGAGGACCTGGACTTCCAACAGTAAGTCCCTTAGGGCTGGACTTGACTGGCGGCAGGTGATGGCATCAACTTAAGTACTTTGCCCTACTCTGGGACTCAAAAGCATGCAGCTGACTTCTCCGGATAGTCAGCATTCCCCTTCTGCAGCCATGAGCGTAATCCCTCACTGTGCACAGGCTTTGGGCAGACACAGGCCTTGTGTGGAGACCTATCCAAGCAGTCCCTACAGTGGATGAAACACAGAGGCTCAGAGAGGGCTAGACACTTCCCGGACAGAATTCTCAGTCAGCAGTCCCTGGTATAAAGTGAGATCAGGAGGCTAAGACCCCCGAGGTAGCTCTGAAGTCTTCCTGCCCAGGGCCTGCCACTCCACACCCAGCACTGAGGGCACTGCTGGGCAGAGAAGCCCTGCCTCTCAATCCTCAGAGCCCTAGCAGTGTCTTCGGGTGCACCGTGGTCTCCCAGGTAACCAAGACGGAGCAGGCACGCAAATCTGCGCTTTAGTCATGCAGTCGTGCAGTCCCACCGGGCAGAGCGGATGACCGCAGGTCATACCGGCCCGCCCCCGGGTCGAACCGGAGCTGGGCACGTGACCAAAGCCCGAGTCCCGCGAGCGAGCATACTCTGACGCCGCATCACCCCACTCGGGGCCCCGCACCCATTGGCTGCGGTGCAGCGAACAGGGCCTGTCCTCTCGCACCGGGAGTCCCGGGTTTCCGGGCTCCACACCTCGCACTGCTCTGCTACTATCCCCAAAGCAAGACAACCTCGGTTAGCACTGAGGTGTCCTAGGCGGGTCCCTTTGCTTCCTCCAGTCTCAGTTGCTTCCTCTGTGGAAATGGAAGGGAACAGACGCCTTCCTAAAGCTGTTGGCAGAATTGAACGAATTAATACAATAAAAGTATTCGGCGTGTCACAAGCATGCCCCATGACTGCACAATGCTAAACCTGCTGACCCAGGTAACTGTCGGTCAGGTTGAGACCCCGCCCCTCCAAGGCAGACAAGGACAGGCTTGTATTCTGAGCGCCAAAGATCCCGGCAAGGCGGCCAGGCAGTCCCTGAGAGCTTTGGCCGGAGGGCTGGGGTGTTTGAGACAGAAACCACCGAGTTTCTCTGAAGAAGTTTTCCAAGCTTTCTCCACAGGGGAAAAGCGGCTCCCCCGGCTGCTGCACTTGTAAACCTGTAGAGCAGAGCCTAGTGTCTGTTGTCGGTTCTCCCACCTTGGGCTTTGCTCCGCAAGGGGCCTGCCTGCCTGCCTTCTTTTGTTTTCTTTTGTTTTCTATTCTCTTCAATTTTCGAGACAGGGTTTCTCTGTATAGCCTTGGCTGTCCTGGACTTGCTCTGTAGACCAGGCTGGCCTCAAACTCAGAGATCTGCCTACCTCTGCCTCTGGGATTAAAGGCGTGCGCCACCACTTCCCAGCGTCACAGGAGACTTTTCTAGTCCTGGCTACAAGTCTTTCTTTGACTTTGCCTTCGGCTCCCTGGAACCCTGCAGCAATGAAATGTGTGTTTGTGGAGCTGTGTATAGTCTTTGCTCAGTTCCAGAATAAAGCGGGTCTGTTGTAATGACGTTCTAGTGAGTTGACCCGGGAAAATCACTGATCCTGGGTACACACACGCAGGTGAGGTGCTAGCTCGGCTGACCTCTGAAGACCCTCACCCTTTGGGCTGGGAAGGGCTGTTTGAGTTCTTGGGTAATCCTCAAACCCCTGGGTGTCTTCCGATGGTGGCACACAGCAAGGTGGGCCCCAAAGCAAGGGTTCCCTGTGGTGGGAGAGGTGGTTTATAGTCCCGGCAACTTCTGTACAGCTTATTCTTGGGTAATTTTCTAGCAGCCACTCTGGAGGAAACGGAGTCTCGGTTGAGCCCAGGCACACACTGCCTCCTTGTCCAAAGACAGCTAATTCTGCTGGTTGGGAGATGAGTGCAGCTGCCCAGCCTACCCTAGCAAGGCAGAGCCTCCAGGTGGCCTGGGGTCGTGACCTTCTCAGAGGCTCCCCATGATTGCTGGGGCTGCTTCCCCTCTTCCAGGTATGTGGATCCAAATGCCCCCCCCCACACTTTACTTGTTCCTAAGTCACAGGCCCCAGGGTTCACTTTTCAGGCTTTAGTCAGACTGCTAGCCTGGCCTGGCCTGGCCCCATGTAATGTTACAGGAATCCTTGCCTGACCTTGGGATCCACACTTTTTTTCCTGAGTCTTCCTGGAGACCTCTTTAGGAGTTATATAGGCACACTGGCTTTTCAGATCCTCTCTGCCCCAGCGGTGGGGCTGACAGGACTAAGACAAAATCAGAAGCTGCAGCCTCTGGTTCTTCCTGCAGGTTCTGCCTGGGAACCCTTCTCCTCTGGAGCTTCATTAATCTCTCAGCGAGCCCATAGAGGTAGATCACTGGACTCTTGCTACCTGCCTGCCTCTGCCTCCCTCAGTATTAAAGGCATGGGCCACCGCGCCCGGCAGAATTACGATTTTGTTTTTATTTCATGTATATTGGTGTTTTGCTTGTGTGTATGTCTGTGTGAAAGTGTTGGGTCCCCTAGAGTTGGGGGTTACAGATAGTTGTGGGTGCTGGGAACTGAACCCGGGTCCTCTTTTAGAGGACCCCGTGCTCTTTTTTTTTT
>OU015755.1:89688328-89728405 GCA_907169655.1 Acomys percivali | reverse complement strand
AGTTTCCGAGGAACTTTTCGTTAAGGCGGGCCCTCTTCCGAAGCCGGGCGGGTGCCAGCGCCATGGACGAGCTGCCCTTCAGCGAGACGGCTCTAGAGCAGGCGCTGGCCGAGCCATGCGAACTAGACGCGGCTCTGCTGACCGACATCGAAGGTGCGTGGCCCGGGGCTCTGGTGCGGCCTGTACAGGGTACCCCGTCCGGGAGGTCACTTGGCCTGGAGCGTCTGCGCTTGCGCACTGCGTAGTCGCTGTGCCTTGGATCTAGCTTGAGCTCTCGGGACCGCAGTGGGCTTGGTTTCTGGACGCGCTGAGCATACACTGAATTCCATCCAGGCTGGGGGCTGTGTACAGTTCACAGGCTGACCCGGGCTTCCTCATTTGTTGGGTATCCCAAACTCCCCAAGGAAGTCCACGAACGGATATCTACATGCACCTCGGTGTACACGCCTCTGGCTACTTTGGGTCTAGAGGTCATGGAGGTCTCTGTGTGTGCTATAGAGGTGCACCGGCAAGGAAAGATACTTTCTAGGCTGATGGCAAGGTAGAGAGAAAGGCCCCTGAAGTAGGACCTAAGTTTGAGGAGTCGGTGTGGGTGACGCTGGGAAAGCTGATAGAAACAAAGCAGCCGCTCTCTAGAAAATTTTTCAAAATTTGCGATTCTGAGGCAGAAACCCAGGACCTAGAACATATTAACAGGCCTTCTGCATTGAGCCACACCCCAGGCCACTTAGAGCCTTTAAAACATCACTTGAACTTGCCCGGCATGATTCGTTTCCAGCTTCAACCACCACCAACAAATGGACGGAGGGAAGAGGGGGATCTGGAGGAGGAAAAAGAAAAAAAACAAACAAACAAACACCAAATCTTTGGTACTATGAGATGTATCCATGTGAGGTGGACCATTCAGTGGTCTCTAGTGGCTGTGAGCAGTCTCAAAACATTGCATCTCTCTTCCGCGTTAGGCTGCTCCACCCCCTCTTCCACCCCAGAAAACCAGGAACGTGTGTTATCTGCAACTACAAAGGGCCTTGTGGGGTTACAGTAGATTGTGCTCTTGATTACCCCCCTGATGAAGATTGAAAGACATCTGGGCAGGCCTAAGTTCCAGGCATGGCTAGGGTCCATGGGAGAAGGGCTGGGGAAGGGGGAGTGGGGGGGGGGGGGGGGAGTACCATATTTAAGTTGTTAGAAACTCCTTTTCATGGGGTGGACCACATCACATGGGTATCAAACACTTACTGAGCCCTTTGTGTGCTGTACACTGTTAGGTTGAGGATTCCAGTGCATCCTTTAGACAGCCCCAGTTGGAAGATGTGTTTTTCGCCTTACAGATGAGAGACTGAAAAACTGAGGGCAAATGACATGATCAGGGGCCTGCAGCCACAGAAGGCAGAGCCAGAATTCAGACCCAGGCTGCTGACTCAAAAGCCTGGACCCCTGGCTCCCCAAGGCTGGATGGATAAGGGGCCAGATTGAGGCAGGGGCTAGGAGCCATGCAGCTGTCTCCCTGCCCAGAGTGGCATTGGTCATAAGACTGGAAAAGGCAGGGAGAGCCACTAGCCACCCCCTGCCTGCTTCTCTCACCCTTTTGCCTTGTGACCATCCTGTGAGCTTGGCACCTCTGTTTCTGAGTGTGATGCTGTGCCGAGAGCAAGTCCTGCTGCTGGCTGTGACCTCAGAGGAGCTCCTGGTGTCAGGTCCCAAGAGGCTAGGGAGAGGGAGCCTGTGGTAGAGACGACTGTGACCAGAGGACAGAGGGGACAAATGGAGACACTTTTGGTCTGAGGCTGGCTAGTTCCTCTAGGAGCCCTGGGGAGCCCAAGGCCTGTGACAGACAGCTTCCAAACAGCTGGACTGTGTACATAGCTCAGGTCCAACATGGCTTACTGACAAGCCCTCCTGAGTTCTAATTCCTCTTCTCTGGGCCTGCTCTTATACCGTATCTGTCTATGTCCCAGTGTTTTCTGACTCTCCCTAGGTAGAGGTGTCTGTGAATCTGACAGGGCACGGCTACAGACTGGAAAAACACTTTCCATCTAAGTCCAGTGAGTTTGTTGGTGTCTTAGTCTTCTAGTGCTGTGAAGAGACACCACGACCATGGCATCTCTTCTTCTTTTTTTTTTTTTTTTAATTGTATATGAGTGCTTTAGCATCAGATCACATTATAGATGGTTGTGAGCCACCATGTGGTTGCTGGGAATTGAACTCACGACCTCTGGAAGAGCAGATGGCTCTCTTAACCACTGAGCCATCTCTCCAGCCCAACCATGGTAACTCCTATCAAGGAAAACATTCAGTTGGGGCTGGCTTACAGTTTAGAGGTTCAGTCCATTGTCATCATGGCTGGTATGCATGGTGGCATGCAAGCAGACAGAAATGGTGCTGGAGAGTTCCACATGCAGATCCGCAGGCAGAGAAAGAGAGACACTGGGCTTGGCTTGAGCTTTTGAAACCCCAAAGCCCATCCCTAGTGACATCCTCCAACAAGGCCACACCTCCTAATCCCTCCCAAGTAGTTCCACTCCCACAGACTTGCCTACAGCCCAATCTTAGAGGTGCGTTTTCTCTCACTTGAGGCTCCCTCCTCTGAGATGACTCTAGCTTGTTTGTGTCAAGTAAAACTAGCCGGTATAATAGAGTACCCCTTCTTACTGTCCCCATGTCCAGAGCCCCTCTGGGGGAAAGCCTGAGAGCATCCTGCGCATGGGGTCTCAGGTCCAGCAGAAAGCTATCCAGTGCATTGTTTCTCTTAGGGAAACTGCCTCACTCTGTCCGAAATACAGGCTTGGGGGGTGTGGGTGGGGTGGGGTGGTGGAGTCAGCTGTGTGATGCCTCTGAGGGGCCCAAATTAAGGAACCAGAGAGAGGTGCTAGGTGTGGGTACAGGGATGCCGTGGCTGGGCATTAGCTCTTGCCCTATATTACTTTGCTGGACACAGCTTCCCAAGTGACTTGGCTGGTCCAAATAGGAGCCACTGCCTGCTGGAGGCCTAGGACCTAGACATTGCCTGATTGTGACTGTGGCTAAATATACTGGCTGGCTACACGCCTAAGGAGATGTCTTTAATTTTTTTGTTTTAGTTTGTTTTTCTCTTTCTCTTTTTTCAAGACAGGGTTTCTCTGTGTAGTCTTGCCTGTCCTGGACTCTGTAGACCAGGCTGGCCTCGAATTTACATCAATCTGCCTGCCTCTGCCTCCTGAGTTGCTGGGATTAAAGGCATACACCACCATGCCTCCTGGCTGTCTTTAAAGTTATTTATTTATTTATTTATTTATTTATTTATTTATTTATTTATTTTTGCGACAGGGTTTCTTTGTGTAGACTTGGCTGACCTGGACTCACTCTATAGAACAGGCTGGCTAAAATTTTTATTTTTAATTTAGTTAGCAGTGCTGGGAATGGATCTCAGAGGCACATACGTCACTGAGCTGTGCCCTAGCCTGATGTCCACTCTAACCTTGGAGACTGACTGGGGCCATACAGCAAGTGAAAAGCCCAGCCCACTGCTTCCCAAGGAGATGGTGGGGCCTTCTCTCCCAGTCACGGGAGCTCAGAGCTAGCCCTAGGTGTTGGGCTGTGCCATCTGGGGCTTTTGGGGTTGGAGTAAAGCTAGGGAGAGTTGATGGCCTTGGAGAAGCCTATTCTGACCATTGTCCCCACAACAGACACGCTACCCCCACCCCCAGCCATTTCCCTGGAAACCTGGCACTGGGCTGCCCAAACCAGGTTCCCACCCACCAGCTCCCTACACCTGGGAGGGAAAACCTGAGTTTTCACATCCAACCCTACTGAGCGGCCTTGGACATGTGGCCTGACCTTTCAACCTTTTTGGTTCTTATCACTGTAATAGACTCAGTACTCAGACTCCTTCCTTGGGTCTTGTTGGTCCCCGCTGAGCTTGTCAGAGGCTATGAGATATTCTGATGCAATGCCTGCAGGGTTATTCTCATACCCAGAGCTGTTGCGTTTTGCTCAGCAAATGTTAGCAGTCACTATGCAAGGAGCCTGTACAGTAAGTCTCCAGAATATTCCAGGCTGTGGTTCCAAGTTCTGACTGTGTACTGTGTAATGGCTCTGTCTTGTTTGTATGAGAGAAAGGCCAGTAAGGGGCCCCACCCTGCTCTGAAGAGCAAGTCCTTAGCATCTCCCAAGGTCAAAAGACAGCTCAGCCATAGCAGTGTCCTGGTCTCTATCACTGGGCATCAGAGGGCCCGCTTACTCCTGGCCACTGCCCATCGTTTTTGTGGGGCAAGTGCCATAGCCTTAGAAACTGTCCAGAGGAGGTGGTGGAGAAGGCTGCTGAGTGCACCCTCACCTGAGGAACGGCAGGGCTAGGGCCTGCCATCCACTCTCCTTCTCAGAGACAGCTCTCTGCACTGGGGCAAGGCAGCGTTGGGAGCCTAAGTGCAAGTTCCTTGAAGCTCCTAGGAGTGCACAGTTGGGCATGCCACTTCCATGCAGGCTAACATAGTCCTTAAGAAAGGATTGTGTGGACTTAGGTGAAGAAAGGCGCAACGTTGCTATTAGGCTGGAAATAGCTGCCAGGGCATTGGGCCTGTGGGCTGTTTCCACCTCCAGAATGACCAACATGTGCCCTGGGCTCCCAGCTCCTACAAACTGATGGGATCCATACTAACTAACGTCTTACTAATTTGCTGTGCCCCAGGTATTTTCAGGGCCACATGTCAGACCTGTGGCTCTGGGGTGAGCCCTAGGTGACCGGGACATAAGTGTCCTAAGGGATAACGGAAATTGCCTGCATGGTGGCACATATCTGTAAGGCCAGCACTCAGGAGGTAGAGGCAGGGGGACCAAGAATTCAAGGTCATCCTCAACTGTGTAAGTGTAGTTTGGGTCCTGCCTGGGCTATTTGGGACCCTGTTTGAAAGGAAGACAAGACAAACAGGAGCATGCTGAGGCTGCTCTTCTCACCTGAGGGCAGTGGGCAGAGCCTGAAGTTTCAGCTTCTCCACTGAGGGAAAAGGTGCTGGGGTGGTTGCATGTTATGGCCCACAGTGGGTAGGGTCAGCGCAACATCAGAGCAAGTTTCGAGAAAAGAATGGACTGTTCCAGGTGGGCGGAACTGAGAGTAAGGAGGACATTCTGGCAGGGTCAGCCTGGGCAGGGTGACGTGAATGGGAGAATACCTTCAGAAACAGGGGCGTGAGGCTGCATGTGAGGGCTAGAAGCCAGCAGGAGTGTGGACGGCAGAAGTATAGAGGTGGTCGTCATAGCCCCCACCACACTGTGTCCAGTTTGTGTGTGTGCAAATGTGTGTGTGTGTGCAGATGTGTAGGGCTAGAAGTGAGTGTTTAGAGTCTTTGCTTTTCCACATAATTTAAAAAATGTATTTAAGACATTTTTTTAATGGCTGGGAGGTGGTGGTATATGTCTTTAATCCCAGCACTCGGGAGGCAGAGGCAGGTGGATCTCTGAGTTCAAAGCCAGCCTAGTCTGTAGAGTAAGTTCCAGAACAGTCAGAGGTACACAGAGAAACCTTGTTTCAAAAATATCCCCCATTTTATTTTTAGACTTATTGTATTATATATGTATGTTTTGCCTGCATGTATGTGCACCATGTGTGTGCAGTGCCTCTTGATGTCAGAAGAGGGCATCTGATCCCCTGGAACTGCAGTTATGGATGGTTGTGAGCCACCATGTGGTGCTGTGAACTGGATCCTGGTCCTCTGCAAGAACAAGTGCTCCTAACCACTGAGCCATCTCTCCAGCCCTTCTACATAGTTTTTAAAGGCAACATTTTTTTAAAAAACCGAACCTGTAACTCACAGATTGACTCTGCAGGCTTTTTGGCCAGCAAGCCCCAGGGATAATCCTTTCTCATCCCTTCAGCCCTGGGGTTGTAAGCATCAGCTGCCACATTTGTCTCTCCTGTCTCTTGTCTGTCTGTCTGTCTCTCATTTTTCCATACCTGGCTCTTTGTGTGGGTGCTTGGATTGACCTCAAGTCCTCGTGTTTGCACAGCAAGCACTTTACTAACTGAGCCATCCCCCTGCCTCTCTGCTTTCTACTTGCTGAGTCTGATGACTGAGAGCCCCTGCTGAGGCCTGGCCCAGCACCCCTGTGTAGTCCTTCTGCGTAAGCAATGGTGGTAAACGCTGGCTGGCCCCGGGCTCACCTCAGGCCATAACTGACTTGGCAGCAGAGTAGGCACTGTGGCTCAGCAGAACTGAGTCAGGGTCTCACGTGCTCCCCTGGGCTGCCGAGGGCTCTTGGCCTTCTTCATCTTTCTCCCAGCCTTTATGTCCTCACTGGAGAGAGGCCCTGAGCCCAAGCGACACTGTTTCATCAGCCTGCATGTCGCCTGTCCCTTTCCAGGAAGAACCACTTTCTTCTAATCCCCTGCAGCAAAACCTTTGTGTGCACAAAAGGCAGTCTGTGCCCCTGTGCCCTGGCACCCATATGGTGGCCAAGGACTGGAGTCCCTGCCAGGGACTTCTGTCCCATGTCCTCCGCAGGAGTTGGTGTCACTTGTCCTCACAGCTGTCACCCTTCTCCTCACGTGCAGTCCTTCATGACATGGGATAGTTTGCAAATCCTGCAGGCACCGTGTCTTTGTCTCAGCTTACCACCCTGCATTGAAATCCCACAACACTTCATCCCTCTCCCCAGCCACTGGTTTCTGCTGCTGCCCTCACACCTGGCTTGCAGGATCTTGGAGGTCTTTGGGCTCACGCTTTCTTCTGGCCAGACAACTCTTTTCTCCCTGGTGGTCCTATCTATTCAGACTACAAGCAAGTGTCACCTCCTCAGGTAGCCTTGATAACCCCCTGTCTTTCCTTACCCAGCCTTTCTGTCATGGTGCTCTCACCTCCCCCACTTGCCTTCCCACACCCCACACCCCGCCCCCCATGCACATGTGTGTGGCTGGTTTCTTGGTAGAATGGAAGTGCCCCAAAGGCAGGGTTCTGTGCTTCTAGCTGAACCCTCATACCAGGCAAGTGGCTGACACACAGCAGACACCTAGGGTGGGCCTCAGATACTGTCAGGGAGGGCCAGCTTGCACTTCCGGTTTCCTGTTGAAGTCACATAGGAGCAGGGCCTGAGTGAGGAGGGTAGAGCAGGCCTGGAAAGGTGTGGGAAGCAGAGGAGCTGAACCCGATGAGGGGGTCTGGGCTTCCTCTTGTCCTGCTTCAGGTCTTTTGTGGGAACTGGAAGCCCGTGCTGTTCATGGGAAGCCCGTGCTGTTCATGGGACACCCGTTTTTAGCATCTCTTGATGGCCCACAGCCTGGGCGCCATGGTGCCCCTTTCCAGCCCTGCTGGACCTAGTGAGTATTCGTCCTTCCTAGGGTCTGGCAAGGAGCACTCCCTTCAGCTGTGTTAAAAACCTACCAGATGCCTGGGGTCTACCTCAGCACTACAGGTCAGCATCACACAGCTTCCGTCTGCTTCCCAGTTCTAGCCGGTGCAGGGGCTGGCTGTAAGGGCAACTGCCTTCGCCGAGGCCTTTGTGAGTGGGCAGGTGCTTTATAAACTTGTTCTCCCAGAATCGCCGGCCCTGGAGGTGGGCAAGACCAGGACCTGGAGGTTCACAGAGAGGTATTTGGCTAGCTCCATCCCAGGCTGCGTGGAGGCTGGCCTGCCCCTGGTGCACAGCAAGTAGGGGTTAAAAGAAAAGGCCTCAGCACATGGCCCCAGGCCCCTGGCAAAGCTCATTCTCAGTGAGGTTGCCAAGCTGGCTTTGAGTTTCCGCTTCCCCTAGCCTCCACCTTGGCCACCAGCACCTACAGAAGTGAGCTAATAGACTGGACTCCAGAAGGGAGTGAGGGGGAGGTCAGGCAGCGCAGAGGCAGGGACTGGGCACACATGCCACTAGGTGCCAGGCCTGCCTCTGGCCCACTGCGTGACTAAGGTTGTTGTACCCACAAGCCTGCCCATCTTCTCAGGTCACACCTGTCCTCCGTTGTCCAGACAGGGACAGAACACAGAGGTGGGGGTGCTTGACACCGCCGGTGTGAGTGGCTGTGAGGTGGGCCTCTGCAAGTCTTTTTGTATTCCAGGCTCAGAAATCAGAAGAAAAGGAGTAAACGTAGGTCAGCATTGGGGAACCTCGTAGCTGGGCTGTAGCCCTCGGTGTCTCCTGGTGCCGGGACTCTTTGCTGCATTGCCTTAAGTTGTGTGAGGGCAGAACCTTTCACAGGAGCTGTGCTTGGTTTGTTTGGGGAGTGGCAGACCCACAAGCACTCACGGGCTGGGCAGAACGGTGTCAGGAAAGACATGTGGCTGTTTTCCACATCTCTGAAAGGAAAGATGGGCCAGAGGGACACAAGCTCCTGATGCCCATGAGGAATAGCTGGGCCCCTCCCAGCCACTGTGTGGGACGGCCCTTCACCTCCTTGGGCCATAAATTGGTGGGCCACGCTAGCCATCCTACTTAGGGACTAACCACAGCACCTTGCAACTTAGACAACTTTCCCTGCATCGTCTGCTTCCCCTCTGGGCAGGGTCGGGAGGAAGAAAACCAAAGAGCCAGTGTGAGACCAGTGTGAGTCCCTGCTCTGCCAACTAGGCTGCCAAACCTTGCCGGGCCAGGCCACTGCCACAGAAGCTAGGCTATAGGCCAACACTGGTATGGAGGTGGTCATAGCTGTGTGTGTGTGTGTGTTTGTGTGTGTGTGTGTGTGTGTGTGTGTGTGTGTTTGCACATGTATGAAAGCTTTTACCTTTGTCAGCAAGGGACAGAGACAGACTTGGCACACCCTCAGTATCCCCTGCTTTTCCCTTCCGTCCGGAGACTGGGTCCCTTTAGGCCTTTGCAGAGTCCTGCTAGAAAACTGATTGAGGCTTCACTTGTTAACTGATGGGGGCTGTGAGACCTTGAGGGATGATACTGACCCGGCCTAGGCACATTGGAGCTGAGGTTAGGGCATGAGGGATGTGTGACTGGAGGTAGGATTTCCCTTGCTGGCTCCTAAAAGCAGTTTCATGAGTGATCTAGGTCCGGGACCGTCAGCCCCTCCCAGAAATGAGCGTCCTCATTATGGGGCTGCTCTGCTAGCTGGATGTCCCTGCACCATCAAGTACCCACTGGCATTCCTCAGATTAGCCATATCATCTCTCGCTGCTGCCATTTGATGCTAGGGGCTGGAGTGGATAAACTAAGGCTAAAATGGTCCAGGCTCGTTCTGGGTGTGTCGAACCAGCTGTGGGAACACATCTCCTAGGATCATGCCAGGCCCCCGACCCGGGCATTTCTCAGGGGTGGTTCCTGTGCTGCTGGGGCTAGGACGCCAGTGACCGCCAGTAACCCCGGCGCGGTGGCGCAGAGGCGGTTAAAGGCGGACGCCCGCTAGTAACCCCGGCCCCATTCAGAGCACCGGGTGAAACCCGAGCCGCCGCCGTCGGGGGTGGGCGGGGCCCTAGTGGGGCGCGGCGCGGCTGCTGATTGGCCATGTGCGCTCACCCGAGGGGCGGGGCACCGAGGCGCTCGGCGGGCTTTAAAGCTTCGCGGGGCCTGACAGGTGAAATCGGCGCGGACGCAGTTGAGGTGGCGTCTGCACGCCCTAGGGGCGGGGCGCGGGCTACGGAACCATGGATTGCACTTTTGAAGGTACCTTGGGGAGGACCCTCCTCTCTATTACTTTGCCAGGGTCTCCGCAGCGGATCGCCGTACTGTGTGGGACGGCCCTTCACCTCGGGCCATAAGTTAGCGGGCCACTCTAGCCATCCTGCTTAGGGACTAACCACAGCACCTTGCAACTTGCAACTTGGACAACTTTCTCTGCATCTTCTCCTTCCCCTCTGGGCAGGGTCCGGAGGGAAAGACCAGAGAGCCAGTGTCCTGCCCACCCTTGAGTCTGACCCATTTGGTGGCCCTAATTGGACATTTTAGACCCTCTGGGCAGGCAGAAGATGGCTGTACAGGCTGTCAGCTTTTCTTTCTTGGCCCTAGTTTCCCCGTTTAGCAAATGTGCTAATGTAAATGGGCGTGCGAGATGAAAGATCCTATGATTAAAAGTACTATTTATGACCTACATAAATCTGGAGAGTCCACAAGGATCCAGAAGGCTGAGCCTGCCACCCCGTTTTGCTCTGTTCACAGCTGTAGGGAAGTCTCGCCTGCAGTGACTAACGTGCCTCTTGCCTGAGCATCCCATCACTAGGCAGTGTTGATACCCTGCTCTGTTGGGAAAAGACTTAATCCTTCTCTTTTTTTGCAGAGGAGGAAACTGAGGCTTAGTGAGGGGAGGCAATTGCCCTAGGCTCCAGCTCAAGTGGTGGTGTAGGCAGGGAATCCGAGAGCGCTTTGGGTCTCTAGTGTTGTGTTCACGGATGCTATGGAGCCCTTTGACCCAAAGGTGGCCTCCATGAGTGGGTGAGAGGGCCCTGGGCTGAGCCAGCCAGATGCTGGTTGCCAGCTGGGGAAGAGGGCCTGTAGCTGGGATGGCGCCAGGGAGTGTGTCGCAGTGGGTGTTAGGAGGCAGGGGCCAGGAGAGAGAGCACTCTGCTTTTACAGAGGGGAGACCAAAGCCTGAATGGCCAGACCTGGGGACTTGGCCTCTTGCCCAGGACACACAGATGCATTGGTTGGCTACTTTGCCAGCAGCTGGTGCTGCTCCAAGCCTTAGTGTCCTCTGCTGAGCAATGGATTAGTAATGGCAGTGTTGCCTCTGGTTTTTTGGTGGAACTTGGCGTTTTTGCAGACCTAGGCTTAAAGTCTCTTACTGCGTGCTCTCTGGATGATGGTGCTCACCATCAGTGTCCTTTCTTTCCTCTAGAGCAGGGGAGCGGGCCTGAGCTGAGATAGTGGTCTGAAAAGGGCAGTGACTAGTGTTGAGAGTATTGTGGTCAGGTAGATTTGGACTCAGCAGTAACTTGTGGAATAGGGCATCTGGTTCACACAGCAGGCTCAGTCAGTGTGGTGGCCTCAGAATGGACCTGCTGCTTGCCCCAGACCCAGTCTGCTGCCATAGACCTCACTCAACATTTGTGTCTGCCCAGGAAGGGTAAGGGTCCTTCCCTGACATGGTCCCATATCTGCATGTCTGCTATTCCTGTGTGAGAGTACTACTACTCCCAGAGGCACTCAACTATCCTCTCTCTACACGTGTCTCTTCCCCTGTAACTGAGGGGGGTGGGTGACACTACTGGAGTCTCAGTAGTCTCTGAGTTTCTGTTAATATGAGCAGGGGACCCTGCTAATCATCCTTAAAGGAAGAGCTCAGGAGTGTCAGTGGGCATGGGACTCCGCTGTGTAAAGGCTCCTTTGATCTGTATCCCCTCTGCCCTACTGACTGTTGTGCCCAGTTCCTCAACCGAGAACTGGACTCCTGAGTGTGAGGCATGTCCTTGTTTTACAGATTGAGAAATTGAGGCTCAACTGGGGCAGAGCAGGGCTGTCCATGTCTTAGATGGACCATGTGTTCTTTTAACAAACCAGTTGGGCAATAAAGGAGCAGAAAGGGCAGGAGAGGCCTTTGAGGGCTTGCTACCTTCTGATTAGCACTTGGGCCTACCAAGCAGTGCAGACGTTCTTGTGCGTGCATGGAGGGACTGAGATGTGGGCGTCCCACAAAGGTAGAGTTAAAAGTTAGCACTGTCCATCGTGAGATACAAGACAGGGTAGAGGTTGGCTTATTTGTTAAAGCACTTGCCTTGCCAGCATCAAGACTTGAATCTGCCCTCCCAAAATCCAAGTGAAAAAATGCCAGGTGAGGTGGCGCACATTTACAGTGAATGGTTTTCTAGGTTTTCCCAGGCTGTCCCTCAATCTCAGTTTTTTTTTTGGGGGGGGGTGCTGCATACATATGCACATGTTCACATTAAACACAAAACAGGACAGACTGAGTGTAGCTTAGTGGAGCATGTGCTTATGTGTGATTGCCTGCTGCACTTTGGCACACACAAAAAATACCAACCCAAGGAAATAAAACACCACTAAGATAGAGAACATTCGACATTCCGAGGAAAGTCTCGGTTCCCCTGTGGGACCTGTTCTGTCCTTCTTTTGAGGTAGGGTTCCATGGCACTGCCTCAACTGGACTCTTGCCTTTTTTGGGTTTTTTTGGGTTTTTTTTTTTTTTTTGAAACATGGTCTCACTATAAAGCCCTGGACAGAACTCACTCACCAGACCAGACTGGCCTTGAACTCACAGAGATGCACCTGCCTCTGCCTTCCAAGTGCTGAGATTAAAGTTGTGCCCCACCACCGCCTGGCTGGAGTCTTGATTCTTGAGCAGTCTCCCTGGTAGCTGGGACTGTAGCATTGCTAAGCAAGGAATAGGCAAGGTTTCCATAGGTTCCTGGGGTGAAGGGGCACACGGTACATGCTGACTGAGTGAATGAATGAATGAACAGGCACATGCAGTCCTGCTATGTGCGATGATTGTGCATGCGATGAGATGTCAGGTGGTGAGTGGCAAGAGCTTTGAAGAAGGCAGCCACAGCATGAGGTCCAGGCTAGAAATGGGTAAGTCAGGGCCCCAGTGGTGCCAGCCCTGTCTGCCTTTGCCCCGGACTATCTCAGCTACGCCCACTGTGTCAAGAATGGCTCCTCACACACATCACAGGAGTCTGAGAAAGGACTGTGTCCGGAGTGTTACAAGTCCTGCCCAGGAGCTGGCCTCCGTGCCTTGCCGCCACTCACTCTTCACTGCCCTCTCCTTCTCCTTCTCCATAGACATGCTCCAGCTCATCAACAACCAAGACAGTGACTTCCCTGGTCTCTTTGATGCCCCCTATGCTGGGGGTGGGACAGCAGACACAGAACCCACCAGCCCCGGTGCCAGCTCTCATGAGAGCTTGTCTTCTCCTGCCTCCCTGGGCTCCTCCCTGGAAGCTTTCCTAGGAGGACCCAAAGTGACACCTGCACCCCTATCCCCTCCGCCATCTGCGCCCACTGCTTTAAAGATGTACCCATCTATGCCGCCATTCTCCCCCGGGCCTGGCATCAAAGAAGAGCCAGTGCCGCTCACCATCCTGCAGCCGCCAGCGCCGCAGCCGTCACCAGGGACCCTCCTGCCTCCGAACTTCCCTGCACCACCCCTGCAGCTCAGCCCTGCTCCTGTGGTGGGGCTCTCCAGTCTTCCTTCAGGCTTCTCAGGTAGGGGAGGTGGTGGGAGGAGTCACAGCAGAGCAGCCGCTGTGCTCTCATGAGGAATTTCTCGGCTTCAGAAGCCAGGCATCATCCTGCGTGGAACATCCATCAGCAGGGCCTGTCCTGCGAGGACGTCATAGGGAAAGCTATGTGAAGCCCAAAGGCAGACAAGCCGGATGGGGTGAAAGTAGGCAAGGCAGCCTGTGCCAGCAGCTTTTGACTTTGTCTCTGCAGGGACCCTTCCTGGAAACACCCAACAGCCACCTTCTGGCCTGCCTTTGGCCTCAGCACCAGGAGTTTCGCCCGTCCCCTTACACACCCAGGTCCAGAGCTCGGCCTCCCAGCAGCTGCCGCCGCCGCCAGCCTCAGCAGCCTCTAGAACAACCACTGTGACCTCCCAGATCCAGCAGGTCCCAGTAAGTGGACCTGGCCAGGTAGGGGGATGGGGGGAAGCCTGGCCTGGATGCCACTCATGGCCAGGCCCCTCCCACCCAGGTTGTGCTGCAGCCACACTTCATCAAAGCGGACTCACTGCTGCTGACCGCTGTAAAGACAGATGCAGGAGCCACAGTGAAGGCGGCAGGCATCGGCACCCTGGCCCCTGGCACAACCGTGCAGGCAGGCCCCTTGCAGGTAGATGGCTCAGGCAAAAGGGGGCTGGCTGCACATGTATATGTCCACCAGGTGACATGCCTCTGACCCTGCAGACCCTGGTGAGTGGAGGGACCATCCTGGCCACAGTACCACTGGTTGTGGACACAGACAAACTGCCTATCCATCGCCTGGCAGCTGGCAGCAAGGCTGTGGGCTCAGCTCAGAGCCGTGGTGAGAAGCGCACAGCCCACAATGCTATCGAGAAGCGCTACCGTTCCTCTATCAATGACAAGATTGTGGAGCTCAAGGACCTGGTGGTGGGCACTGAGGCAAAGGTAAGGCCAGAGGCCTGCGAGACTCACGCCAGGGTGAGCAGGAACGGAGCGGGCACATCCGCCAGCAGGAAGTAGGCTTAGGCTGGTTACATAGTCTTACGCATCAACTGGCCTGGGCCTGGGCATTTACCTGATTAGATTTTGTCAAGAGCGTCTTGAATAAAGAAAGGGTCCAGGGGCTACGGTGAGACACACAAAAGCCCTGTCCTGGAGGGACTAATACCCTAGAGGGAGTTGTGGGCATTGAACAGTGTAAAAGAGACATTGGTGTGCCAGCAGCTCACCGGTGTGGGGAAGGAAGCAGGTACGAGGAGGAATTGTGAGTTTTAGGTGTGAACTCGGTGGTCAAGGGAGGTCTCACAGATACAGAGCTGAAGGAAGTAAAGGCGACATTGGGTGGTGACACTAGCACAGCAGCTGGCTGGACACCGTTGCATGCATCTCACATGGAAGCTTTTCTGTTAGAACACTGTAGGCAGAAGGAGTGAGTACAGAGGTCCCGAGGCAGCTGTGATGCAGGGCAGCGCTGCTGACTTTACTGCAGCCAAGCCTGCCTGGCCGCCTGAGCCCCTCCTCTCCCTCCTTGCAGCTGAATAAATCTGCTGTCTTGCGCAAGGCCATCGACTACATCCGCTTCTTACAGCACAGCAACCAGAAGCTCAAGCAGGAGAACGTGGCCCTGCGAACCGCCCACAAAAGCAGTGAGCCCCAGCCTCCCGCCCCCCGCCCCTCTTGGTTACTTTTGTTGCTGTGGTGAGACAGCCAAGCCAGTGTATAGAAGAATTTATTGGGTTTACAGTTTCAGACACTGAGTCCATGACCATCATGGCAGTAGGCGGCGGCAGGCCTGGCGCTGGAGCAGTAGCTGAGAGCTCACATGTTGAGACAAGCATGAGGCGAAGAGAAAGAGCTAGCTGGGAACAGTGTGGGGTTTTGAAACTTCAGAGCCCACCTCCAGGGACACAGCTCCTCCAACAAGGCCATGCCTCCTAACCCTTCCCAAACAGTGCCTTGAATTGGGGCCAGTCATTCAAACTACCACACCAGTGCTCACTTCTCTTTCCCTGACCATCCTGCCTCTGACCATAGTGCACCACTGGGCCCCTTTAGCTCCTGAGCAGTCTTGAGCAGCTGGACCCGACAGTGGCTTTGGCCCACTGCTTTGATTATAACAGAACTGTCCAGTCCTGCTAGGCCTCTTCCCAACCCCGTTCCTTCTGCCTACAGAATCACTGAAAGACCTGGTGTCGGCCTGTGGCAGTGGCGGAGGCACAGATGTGTCTATGGAGGGCCTGAAACCTGATGTGGAGACGCTGACTCCTCCACCCTCTGATGCTGGCTCGCCCTCCCAGAGTAGCCCCTTGTCCCTCGGCAGCAGAGGCAGCAGCAGCGGTGTCAGTGACTCAGAGCCCGACAGCCCAGTCTTTGAGGATAGCCAGGTCGGACTCTGCAACACGGCTCCTTCCCCTCCCACAGGCCCTGCAGTCTTCCTCCCTCACCTCCCTGCCTCTCTCCAGGTGAAAGCCCAGCTGCCTTCACACAGCCGAGGCATGCTGGACCGCTCCCGCCTGGCCCTCTGTGCGCTGGTCTTCCTGTGTCTGACCTGCAACCCCATGGCCTCGCTGTTTGGCTGGAGCATCTCCCATCCCTCTGATGCGGCCAGTGCGCACCACAGCTCTGGGCGCAGCATGCTGGAGGCTGAGAGCAAAGGTGAGTCAGGCCAGCCTGGGAGTTGTTGGGAGAGACCTTTGGGACTTTGGATTTCCTGGGAGCTGAGCCCTCAGACATTCTCTTTGCCTGTAGACGGCTCTAATTGGACCCAGTGGTTGCTGCCACCCCTAGTCTGGTTGGGCAATGGACTACTGGTGTTGGCCTGCTTGGCTTTTCTCTTTGTCTATGGGGAACCTGTGACTCGGCCACACTCTGGCCCGGCTGTACACTTCTGGAGACATCGCAAACAAGCCGACCTGGATTTGGCCCGGGTAAGGGACTGACCCTGGGGAGAAGAAATAGGGTAGGCCCCCAGGCCTGGAAGGTGCTAGAGCCCTTCTGCTCTCTTCATTTTGTCTACACTCCAAACTGCCCCACCCCCACCTTCAGAGCTCTTTTGACTCCAGGGGCGCAGACTAGGGAGGTGCCCGACTGCCATTTTTCTTACTGAGATAATCCTTTCTCCAGGGAGATTTTGCCCAGGCTGCTCAGCAGCTGTGGCTGGCCCTGCAGGCACTAGGCCGGCCCCTGCCCACCTCGAACCTGGACCTGGCCTGCAGCCTACTTTGGAACCTCATCCGCCACCTGCTGCAGCGTCTCTGGGTGGGCCGCTGGCTGGCAGGCCAGGCTGGGGGCCTGCAGAGGGACTGTGGGCTGAAGACAGATGCACGTGCCAGTGCCCGGGACGCGGCTCTCGTCTACCATAAGCTGCACCAGCTGCATGCCATGGGTATGGCTGGATGGAGGCTGGGCTTTGAGGGCTTCCACCATCCCATCCCCTCCTGTCCTCATGCCTCACCCACTTTGCAGGGAAGTACACAGGAGGGCACCTTGCTGCTTCTAACCTGGCACTAAGTGCCCTGAACCTGGCTGAATGCGCAGGAGATGCTATATCCATGGCAACACTGGCAGAGATCTATGTGGCAGCTGCCCTGAGGGTCAAAACCAGTCTCCCAAGAGCCTTGCACTTTTTGACAGTGAGTAGGCTGATGGGGACAGAGCTGGAGGCTTGTCTTTGCAACTCTCACCTGTCACTTCCGGGGTGAGGGGCTAAAGAAGATGTGGCAGGGTCAGCAGGGGTGCTGAGGGCCCTGCTGGGGTCTCCAACTTGGGTCTGGGTTTGAGCTAGGAGCCAGTGTGACAGTCTTGTTCCTTCCTCCACAGCGTTTCTTCCTGAGTAGTGCCCGCCAGGCCTGCTTAGCACAGAGTGGCTCAGTGCCTCTTGCCATGCAGTGGCTCTGCCACCCTGTAGGTCACCGGTTCTTCGTGGATGGGGACTGGGCTGTGCATGGTGCCCCACAGGAGAGCCTGTACAGCGTGGCTGGGAACCCAGGTGCTCTCATCCCGTTCTTACCTGTGCCGTGCATCGTTCTTGTTCCTACCTCACACTACTTTGTCCACGTCATCTTTGAATGTCCCCCCGGCCCCCAGCAAGCAGCTATGGCTGTGAGATGCCTTGCCAGGCTTTGCCAAGGTTCTTTAGAAGCAGTAAGCAGCATGGGTGGACCTGAGCCACAGCACTGTAGTCTCAGGTCAGGGGCCGTGGGCATGTGATTATTGACTAGGCGCTCCTTTCAGTGTGCACAGCCCACCCACTTTCCTCCCTGGCCAAGCTTCTGAGGGCAGGGGCTAAGTCCATACCCATCACTGTCTGTCTTGTCTGTGTATCTGTCCGTCTGTATGTCTGTCTGAGCTTGGAACTAGAAAGTGAGTTGAGGCACAGCATGTGAAGGCAAGTCCATACCCATCACCGTCCTGTCTGTGTCTGTGTGTCTAGGCTGGGAGCAAGGAAGTGGGTTGTTGGGGCCCCAGCATGCGAAGGCAGCTCCAGTGTGGAAAGGGAGTGTAGAGAGGAAGATGGCTAATCTCTGCTCCACTCACCCCTCCCCACAGTGGATCCGCTGGCCCAGGTGACCCGACTATTCTGTGAACATCTCCTGGAACGAGCACTGAACTGTATCGCTCAGCCCAGCCCAGGAGCAGCTGATGGAGATAGGTGAGTTCTCTTGAGCCATTGCCAGGCAGGACCCTTCACTACAACAGAGTGTTTAGGAAGCCTTGTTCACCTGTTCAGTAGCCAGACTCTGTGTGTGTCCTCAGCGCCTCTCTGGGTCTCGCTATCAGCCAGACAGGTGGTATTTGGAGAACAGTGGAGTCAGACTGTGCTCTGTTGGTTAGTGGAGGAAAAGCCATTGTCACCCAGAACCCAAGACTGCTGCTGTCTGTCCTAAACACTCTCTCCTACCTCAGGGAGTTCTCAGATGCCCTTGGATACCTGCAGTTGCTAAACAGCTGTTCTGATGCTGTCGGGGCTCCTGCCTGCAGCTTCTCTATCAGCTCCAGCATGGCTTCCACCACCGGTGAGCTCCAGACCACTGTCCTGACTCCTGCAAGCCCCAGGTGCAGTGTGGCTGAGGGTCAGGACCTTTCCCTCTTCTGTAGGCACAGACCCAGTGGCCAAGTGGTGGGCCTCGCTGACAGCCGTGGTGATCCACTGGCTGCGGCGGGATGAGGAGGCGGCTGAGCGGCTGTACCCACTGGTAGAGCATATACCCCCAGTGCTGCAGGAGACTGAGTGAGTACCCAGCCAGGGCCTCTTCACCCCACTTTGGGCCCCTCAGTACTTTGCTTACATATCTGTATGGGGAGGACAGTGTGCTCTCTGTCCCAGGAGACTAGAACCAGTGTGGGAGGACTCAGGGAGGGGCTGTAGCCTGGTCTTACCATGTCCGCCCTGAACCCAACAGGAGACCCCTACCCAGGGCAGCTCTGTACTCCTTCAAGGCTGCCCGGGCTATGCTGGACCACAGAAAGGTGGAATCTGGCCCAGCCAGCCTGGCCATCTGTGAGAAGGCCAGTGGGTATCTGCGGGACAGCTTAGCCACTACACCAACTGGCAGTTCGATTGACAAGGTGAGGGGGTAGGGTGGGTCCCCGGCTAGTCCAGGGTCATAGCTGTCCATTCCCAGGGTATCAGACTCAGTACAAAATGTGCTGAATGAATGGGCTTCTCTCAGTTTCTTAAGGCTTAGGTCCTGGGGAGAACAGTCTCACTGGTTTTCACCCAGGGGGAAGAAGGGTGGGAGAGCAGACTGATCGGGCTCCTGTCAGGGGCCACTGTTGGCAGACTGAGGGCTTGTAGCCAGGTGGCTGCATGTATATGAGGCAGGTGCAGAGCCTTGGCAATGCAGCCCCTTACGAATGCTAGAGCTTCCAGTGACCTCTGCCCTCCATGCTGTCTGTCCCAGGCCATGCAGCTGCTCCTGTGTGATCTACTTCTTGTGGCCCGGACCAGTCTATGGCAGCGCCAACAATCGCCAGCCTCAGCTCAGATAGTTCACAGTGCCGGCAGTGGCCCCCAAGCCTCTGCTCTGGAGCTGCGTGGGTTCCAACATGATCTGAGCAGCCTGAGGCGCTTGGCACAGAGCTTCCGGCCTGCTATGAGGAGGGTGAGTCCCATTAGTCTCATCTCACACTGGGGCCGTGAAGCAGGAAGCCAGGGGCTGTAGTAGGCACTGGAGCAGTCACTAAATCTGAAACTGGCCATCACTCCTAACATCTCAGGTGTTCCTACATGAGGCCACAGCTCGGCTGATGGCAGGGGCAAGTCCTGCCCGGACACACCAGCTCCTGGACCGCAGTCTGCGGAGGCGGGCAGGTTCCAGTGGCAAAGGAGGTGAGGAGGTAGCCGTGCTTACAGGGGTTGGGAGGAGGGAGGGGAATGGCGGGATGGACACTAGCTTGGTCTGGCATGAAGGATACTGAAATACTGAAACCAGCTGGGGCTGACAGTCTGAGATGGCTATGGGGAGGAAGCATCCCAAGTGGTAGGGAGTTCCCTTTGACATGATCTGTATGTGCAGGTGCTGCAACTGAGCTAGAGCCTCGACCCACATGGCGGGAGCACACGGAGGCCTTGCTGTTGGCCTCCTGCTATCTACCACCTGCCTTCCTGTCGGCCCCCGGGCAGCGCATGAGCATGCTGGCAGAGGCAGCGCGCACTGTAGAGAAGCTTGGTGATCACCGCCTACTGCTTGACTGCCAGCAGATGCTCCTGCGCCTTGGTGGTGGCACCACAGTCACGTCCAGCTAGACCCTGATGGTTCCCCAGTATGAGAGGCCCTTGAGGACCTTTGTCACTGGCTGTGGTCGGTCCAGAGAAGGTGAGCCTGACAAGTGATCAGGATCATGCCGACCTCTAGTGGCAGATCTGGAAATTGCAGAGGCTGCACTGGCCCAGTGCCACCTAATGCCACCCTCTTGTCCTGTAGGCACCTTAGTGGCTTCCCCCTAGCCAAGGGGCCACCCTGTCTCACAGCTGGCTCTCACTCCTTCCTGGGAGACTTGTACATAGTATAGACCCAGCTGAGCCAGTTCCTGTGCGGGCTCATGTACTACTTTGACTTTTGCAAACTTTATTTTCATAGGTTGAGAAATTTTGTACAGAAAATTAAAAAGTGACATTATTTATAACCTCAGTTTTGTTTATCTGAGTGGGCAGATATCTGCCTCATCTGTGTGCCATCCTTCCTAGATTACCCTCTGGGAAGCAGGACTTCCCAGGTGCTGTAAGGGTGTATTTGCTGGTTTCTGCCAACCTGTCTCACTGCCCTCATGGCCACACTTTTGCTATATCAACCTTGAGGGGTCTCAGCTATCGGCCTCCCGTCCAGCCCTCAACCATGTCCCAGGGGAATGTTCTCCCTGTGTGTCCGGACACAGTCTGGCAAAGTCTTTAACCACATTCAGAACCTGAGACACATAGATGGAGCATCTTGGTTCGCTAACAAGCAGAGTCTGGGATCCCTGTTCGTGTCCCCTGCCGTTTCCCTCCACTCCCAACCCCTAGGGAATCTGGTCGGCATCCACAGGCCGCAAACTTCCAAAACAATCGTGGTATCTTTATTGACTTTTTTTTTTTTTTTTTTTCTGAATGCAATGACTGGTTTTTTTTTTTTTTAACTCTTAAGGAAAATAAACATCTTTTAGAAACAGCTCGATACACACAATCTTCAGTGTGAAGCAATATACTAATAAGAACACTAGTTGTCTTAACATTTACAGTCTTCATATATATTATATATATGTATATGTATACATATATATACACTATATAACGAGGCCAGATATAATACACACGTTTACCATTTTACAGTCATATGTACAGAAAGTTGCAGGGAAAGGGGGAGCTGCATCAGGCCTATTGAAGCGTGGACAGAGCTGAGAACACAAACGGACAGGTGGGGACTGGCCATGGTGGTGGTGGTGGTGGCTGCACGGGGAAAGGGCATCACTTTAGCCCCCACCCCGGCCAAGGCCAGGTTAGAGCTCTGTGCTGTGGAGCACACGACGCACAGCAGCAACACACGGAAGCGAGCATGTTCCCAACATATATACATTCTATATAACATATATATAGAGGGGTACACAGGTTTGTACACGAATCTAGCACTGTCCCTGCCCACAAGCCGAGCGAGCAGCAGTCCCTGGATCCCATGGTGGTGCTTTGGGACAACTGCACATCTGCTAGAGGGTAGCCAGGTCCAGTTTCCTCAAGCTTCCAGACGGGGCTCCGACAGTGGGGTGGAAGACTGGAAAGGGGACAAACAGAAGCCACAGGGTACCACTCCAGGCTAGCCACAACAGGGACCGCAGGACCTGAGCCCAGGCCTGCCGCGACCCTGGGCGAAGCCTTGGTGCCAAGTGCTGGGCCGCGTTCCTCCACCGACCGGCCCTTTACGGCAAGGCTTGGGTCTGCCCCAACGTCATCCACTGAGCCGGCAGCGCCCTCGGCCTCTTCCCAGGGGCACAGCTTGCATGCCACGTCGGTTCAGAACTTGGAGGGAACTTGCACCCTGCTGGAGGCCGCGGGGCCCCGGGTCTAGCCACCCGGTAGCCTGCCTTCGCCAAGCCTGGTCCGGATTTTCTTTGTAACCTGGGCCTCACGCCCAAGGCAGCCGGAACCAAGACCCAGGACAGGATCAAGGCCCTGCTGTGGGCGCAGCTCCTCTTCCTCGGAGGCTCGGCCACACGGGGATTACAAGGGCAGCCTCTGTGGGAGGGACAGCACATTATGGCCAACAGGTGTGGCCTGCCCCTGCCCTTCCATGTGAGCCCTTCAGCCCACTCCATGAGCTGTGGGAAAATACCTTAGGACCCTGGCCATGCCCCCTCCCTACCTTCTGACAGAGCAGGAAGAAACTGGGTTGGGTAGGAAATGCTTCTCTGGGGAGCCTGTTCACCTACCTTATGTTTGGGGCACTTCAAAGTAAAATTCTCCTCAATGAACGTGCAACCTGTGAGCAAAGAGAAGTTGCTATGGAGACGCAGGGTAGGCTGGCTGCCCACACCTGAGCACCCAGGTCCTGCTCAGACGCCTCATTAGTCCAAACTTTCCCTGGGGGTGCAGCCCTCAGCCTTGACTCGGCCTTTCCCTTGCTGCCTGCCCTACACTCCTTGACTTGCCCTGGCTTACTGCTACATGGCATCACCTTGCCACCCAGGTCTTCTGTCCCATTCCCAGACATGCCTACTCCTGTCCCAACCTCATCACAGTGGTCAGAGGCCCATGATCAGAAAGCACCCATAGCTGCTGGGTGACGGACAACTGGAGCGTGGAGTCTGGTCCTGACTGGAATGTCAGCAACAGAGCCTCAGCCTCCATAGTGTAGATTAGTACTGGGCAGTTACGAGGGCCCTTCCTCATGTTCAGAGTAACTGTTCCAGATGGAAGGGCTTATTCTTAGGAAAGATCCGGTCTAGATGAATCCCCCAGATGTCCAGAGAGGATGGCTAAGCCGGGCAGGCTCTACGCCTACCTAGGGCAGCTGCCATTAGAACACCTAGCCATCATCCTCTGGGTGTCCCCCACCCAAGGGCCCTCGTGGGCCCATCTTTTCTCCCCTCTCTGCCACTGACCATGAGTCTCCCACCTCATACTGGGGGCTGTGCAGAACCCGCCTATGTTTTCTTCCTTTTCTCTCCCCAAAGAGGAGAGAGGTGGCAGGAGGTTTTGTCTGTTAGGGTCATCTGCTGGACGCAGGTGCACTTGGGCACACAGTGGCTCTGGGGCTAGGCTGGACCCTACAACTTAAGCAAGGGTGGTTGCTAACAGTTAGGGGTTGCTACTTCTCCACCAATCACCCAGCAGCTGAGAGTAGGGACTTGGGACAGGGAAGAGTGTGGCACACGCAGCTTCGGGACTGAAGACAGATGTTCAAACTGGACCCTGTGCTGTGGCTGCTGCGCCCCTGGAAATGAGGGCAGAAGGAGAGAGTGAGCGATCACCTCGCTTCTAGCAACCCAGGAGTCTGAGGCCACCTAGGAGCAGCTGGCCCCACGTGGTGAACTATTCCTGTACTCCTTAGCTATGTGGCTGGGCACTTTGGCCTCTTCCCTTGCCCTGCTGCCGTTCCTAGGGCTCCACCTCCCTGACAGCTGTTCAGCCGTGGTGTACACCCCCATCCCACCGACCCACCCCCCAGCCCCTCGCCAAGTGCTGAGGCAGGTGGCTGGTGGCTCCCTCCTACTGTGCCCCACCCGCCCTTAGCTACCTGGCTCTGCAGTCCCCGCCCTTTGAGCCTGAGCTATACAGGCGACCTGCCTTTGGCCAACAGAACACAGGCCGCAAGCCCTGTTACTTGTCCTTGCAGGGCCCTGCTGCTGTCCCAGGATGAGCTAGGCCAGCACTGGCCTAGCAGGGGACTTGATGACTGTGCCCTTGAAGGGATTAAGAAATGGTGCTTTGGGGCTGGAGAGATGCCTCAATGGTTAAAAGCACTGGCTGCTCCTCCAGAGGTCCTGAGTTCAATTCCCAGCAACGACATGGTGGCTCCCAACCATCTATAATGTGATCTGATGCCCTCTTCTGGCCTGCAGGTGTACCTGCAGGCAGAGCACTATATACATGATAATACGTAAGTCAATAAACGGTGCTTTGTAAAGCCACTAAACAGCATGGGAGGACTAAGAGCTTGGCCCTGCTATCTCCCCATGCCAACCCTGCCCATCTGAAGAAGGGGAGACCAGGCTTGACATCCCTGATCTCTCATTTTTTCAAGTCCTGTGAGTTCTGTGCCAACTGTCTCTAGGATGTATGGTTCTATCTTTACCAGGCACCATTCTTTCCAGCCTGGACTACTGTGATAGTTCATCAGTCTTGATAATGTCACTGTCTTATCCTCCCGGGCCCCTTTAAGGCCTTAGCCTTGCTGAATCTTTTTTTGTTTGTTTGTTTTGTTTTTTGTTTTTTGAGACAGGGTCTCTCTGTGTAGCCTTGGCTTTCCTGGACTCGCTTTGTAGACCGGGCTGGCCTCGAACTCACAGCGATCGCCCACCTCTGCCTCCCAAGTGCTAGGATTAAAGGCGTGCGCCACCACGCCCGGCTAGACTTGGTAAATCTTAAAGAAAATTGCTGTTAAGTGCTCATGCCTGGTCTACAGCCCTACCATTAACCAGCCATGGCTCAACTCGTGATGTTTTAGGGCCCCTCCAATGTCACCTGTCTGGAGTCTTCCCCGGGTTCCTCCGGCCTCAGGGCCTCTCTTAATTTTCTCCTCACCTGATGTGATGCTGTTCCTTATCAATTAGATAGAATTCAGAATACTCTGGAAGATGGGCCTCTGGATATGCCTGTGAGGGATTTTTTTTTTAAATTTACATTCATGGATGTTTTGACTGCAATGTACGTCTATGCACCACATGTGTGCCTAATGCCAGTGGAGCCAGAGAAAGCATATCAGATGCCCTGGAACTAGAATTTCAGCCATTATAAAGCCACTGCGTGGGTACTGAAAATCAAACCCAAGTGTTCCTGAAAAGCAGCTGGTGCTCTTAGCTGCTGAGCCATCTCTCTAGACCCATGAGGGAGTTGTTTCATTAGGTTAGTTGCAGACAGATCTGTCGTTCTCTGTTGCTTTTGGTTTATTAAAAAAAAAATCATTATTATTATTGGGAGGGGGAGTTAATATGTAGCTTTGGCTGGCCTAGAACTCACTCTGCAAATTGCTGGCCTTGAACTCTTAAAGACCTGTTTGCCTTTACCTTCCAAGTGCTGAGGTGAAAGGCATGTGCCACCACACCTGGCTCAAGTTTTTGTTTTTTTGTTTTTGTTTTTTTTGTTTGTTTGTTTTTTAGAGACAGGGTTTCTCTGTGTAGCCTTGGCTGTCCTGGACTCCCTTTGTAGACCAGGCTGGCCTCGAACTCACGGAGATCAGCCTGCCTCTGCCTCCCGAGTGCTGGGATTAAAGGCGTGCGTCACCACCGCCCGGCTAAGTTTTATTTTTTAAATATGTGTAGAAATGTATGTCTGAGTGTGCATTTGTGCACATGGATGCAGTACCCAAAGAAGCCAAAAGAGGGCATCAGATTCACTATGTGGGTGCTGGGAACTGAACTTGGGACTTCTCTGCAAGAGGACTCTTAACTGCCCAGCCATCTGAGACAGGGTCTCACTGTTGCCCTGGATCTTGTTGTATAGACCAGCTTGGGTTCAAACTCAAAGACAGCTGCCTGCTTTTGCTTCCCAGACACTAGGATTAGAGTAACCCACACTGCCTGGCTCCTCTGCTTCCTTTTCCTTTTGAAGGTCTCTCTACATAGCCCTGGCTGTCCTGAACTCTTTGTAGACCAGGCTGGCCTTGATCTCACAAGACAGCCACCTGCCTCTGCCTCCCAGTGTTCCCAGCTCCTTAAGTACCAGTCACTGTGACTTCCCACTGTGATGACTGACCTGAACTGTGAGACATATAAGCCTTTCCTTCTCGAAGTTGCTTTTGTCAGGGTGTCTATCATAGCAACAGAGAAGTACCTAACACTTAGTCTGTTCCTATGGCAGAACACGGCTGCCTCATCTGTCCCTTCAGGCTGAGCCCCTGGGGAGGCTGGACAAGCCTGGAGTAGCAGAGAGACAGGAATCCAGCTCCTGTGTGGCTGTGGGTGAGACAGGACACAACATGGAGGCAGCTAGGGCAGAAAGCAGGCTGCCACAGGGAGACTGGCTGAGGTAACCGGATATTGACTGAGCTATACACTACATTCCAACTCCAGCTGCGCTGTGGGACCCCAGTCCTGTGCCCACCTCCTTCCCTTTCTGGTGACTGTCACCATCTGAGGCCCTGTGTGGCTCCCACAGTGGTTTGACTGAAGCTAATGCTGGCCCAGGACCCAGAAAGCAGAAAAGGCACTGGTGACTGCTCAGGCTGGGACGAGCGAGCAGGCCAGAGCGCAGAGGGACAGAGGCAGCCTCTGACCCATGAGGTGTACTCTCTGGGCAGTGTCACTGTCCGGCTGCTGCTCACATCCCAGCCCTGCAGATGGTGCCTAGGTACAGACTGGATGGGGGGCCAGGAAGCAGTGCACCTGCACTCCATCTGAACAAAAAGATGCTCTTTTCACAGACAAGTGCTTCACGTCCCCACTTAGCAGATTAGGGTGGGCTTCCTGGTCCTGTGGCGCACAGACAATGCATGAGCAGGAATGGGGGCCTGCACAGACTACACAGACCTGCTCTAGACCTCGCATGGTGAGTCCTGATACACATGCCAGCTGGTCTGGCTCCAATTTGACCCTAACTGCCCTGGTTTCCCCTGTAGTAGGTGCTGGGGTGGCGTCCCTGGCACTCAGGTATTGGGTCAGTATGGATACATCCTGTGTAGCAGCACAGGATGATTACCACAAACGAGCTACCACTGAGCACACTCTCAACAGGCTCCTTTGGTTTCAGTTGGTGTATAACCTTTCTTTGTTGAGTATACCCCCATTCATCCTTAAAAGTCCACGCCCATGCACTTCCCTCTCTGAGCTCTGCTCAGATCTCTATTTAGTCACTGGTGATGCGGTCTCCTCCCCACCCCCGACCCCCCAGCTCTGGGAAGTCCTCAGCCAGGTACGTAGGAACTGACCCACTTCTACCTCCAGATGCAGTGGAACCGAGGAGAGCAATGAGATAAAGAGAAACTTGGGCAGGCTTGGGATGGCGGTACCCATGCCCCCCATAACCAGCTCTTACCTGTGTCATTGGCACACGGGTAGTGGTAGGTGTGGATGCATCCTTTAAAGGAGCATGAGATGGTCGCTCCGGCCTCATGGCAGCTGGAACATGGCTGCAGAGAGAGGAAGGCAAGTGAGTCCCTGAATGTCCCACACAGGTCCGCAGCCCTTCTGCTAGAGTGGCACTGTGATCAGCAGGCAGGGACTGCCCTCGAGGCTTGGCCCTCTGCCACCCCCTGGGCTGGCACACTGGCTGGAAGACCCTCTTGGGCTAGTAGTGGTGCTAGCCAACACAGTGGCCATGGCTGGCAGCCACCATCTGTCAGGTGCTGCCTACACACTGGCTCCTAGCAGTCATAGGGGGAGTGGCTTTCACTGACCTCCAGTTTCCAGATGGCGAGACAGGCCCCTCCTATGTGAGAGAGGGGACAAGCAGCACTCTCTCTACCCAGTGGCAGCAGCAGATACATAGGAATGAGCTGGGGGAGGAACTGACGTATGACCGACCCCCAAGAGGCTGATCTCATGTGAATCTGATGCCTCCCAGAATATGTCCATCCGGCCCTGGTTGGTCTCCATAATGACTTTTGCTCAGAGGCTGTGATAATGCCAGGACAAGACAACGATGAGAAAGCTAATGGAGGGCTGACGCCAAACCTGGGCATAGGGAAAAATACAGATGGGCCCAGGCCACCTGCTCCCAAGCCTGTCACCACGATGGGCAGCGAGGATGGAGGGAGGCAGAGGACACAGCAGGCCCAGAAGCTAAGCACTGCAGTAAGCCAACAGTCTAGCACTCAGCTATCTTCTCTAGGCCAGAGAAGAGAGAGCTGGGAAAACCCCATAGGCTCAAAGTTCCAGGCAGACCCTGAGCCACAGCCCAGCAGGCCCAGGCTGCCCTAGCAAGGTGGGTTCTGTCCAGATGGTCTGGAGGTGGACTGGCCAGCAGGGGAGGGGTGGCAGGAGAGGAGGACATTTGAGCAAAGTCTCTGGGTAAGCTGCCCTACGACCTGGAGCATTAGGCCCACCACACCCCTCCCCCACCCCCGAGACAGAGTTTCTCTGTGGAGCCTTGGCTGTCCTGGACTCACTTTGTAGACCAGGCTGGCCTCGAACTCACAGAGATCTGCCTGCGCCTACCTCTGCCTCTGCCTCTGCCTCCCGAGTGCAGGGGCACAGCTGATGAACTGTGCCTCACTTCTTGGCTCAGGCACCCACACCCAGAGGCTACCAATCTCCTGAGGGTGAGTCAGGCCCAGCTCCCTGAAATGCACACTCCCTCTAGCCAGGAAATGAGGTGCATGACGACACTGAGGTCAGGGATGTGGATGCTGGCGGCCTGGGTGGCTAAAGAAAGATGTGGAAGGTGGGCACGGTGTTCTGAGAAAGCAGACACTGGAGGACAGCAAAGGCCAAAGGCCTGGCCAGTGTACTGGGTGGGAGCTGGCATTCTGGGGCTTGCAGAAGACACGAGGCTTTCCTGGAGCTAGACTTGAACCCGGATCTGCCTGGTTCCTGGAGAGATAGTGCCTCCAAGCCAGAGGCAGAAGTAGGCTGAACTATGATGCTGAAGGTCACTCTCCAGGGAACCTGGGAAATCTTAGCCTATCCCCCAGCCTATTCTGGAGTGCCACGTTATGAGCACGTGGCTGTGGGGTACAGCCTGGCAGCAGGTCCCAGCTGCCAGCCATGCCCACCTGTCAGGGAGAAGCCTTCAGTATGTAGCCAGCCCCTGTCGAGTGAGAGCTTCTCCTGACCTTCCCTGGGGTGTGGCAGAGCTGACAGGGCTCAGCAGTGAGCTGGCTAAAGCTACAGCTACGACCCTGTGATCCATACCCCCTCCTCAGCTCACCAGGATGTTCTGTATGTGCCAGCATGGGCAAGGACAGGCCACAGCACAGCTTCAGGCTAGGGTGCAGGGGCCTTTACCTGCACTCACCAATGTACCTCCTTGTTATGTCAGGACGGGGACATGAGATGACTGGGTCCCACCACTGGACCCCAAAGATAGCCCTGGATGGTGCAGGGTCTCAGGACAACCAGCTGGACAGGGGTTCCAGGCTTATTTCACTTATTTTATTTTGCATGCATTGGTGTTTGCCTACAGGTATGACTGTGTGAGGGTCCCCTGGGACTGGAGTTACAGATAGTTGTGAGCTACCGTGTGGGTACTGTGAACCCAGGTCCTCTGAAGAATAGCCAGTGCTCTCAACCACTGAGCCATCTCTGCAGCACCCAGGCTTGTTATTTTCTAATGAAGGGGGAGACAAGACTATTTCAAGGTAAGCTATGAAGATAAAGTTACCATGGAGGCAGTGACAGGCAGGAAGCAGATAGGGAGGTGCAGGGCTATGGGTGGTGTCTGCCTGCTGCATGAACTGGCTGAGGTACTGAAAGTTGGACTGTCTCATCTCTTCTCAGCAAGGTGGCCAGAGAGATTCTATCGCCATCACCGTGGACAGTAGGTACCTGGAGCCAAGGGCAGCATCCACAGTGGTCCCCAAGGTCAAAGGTGGGAATTGCCTGAGCAGAATGCCCCTGAGAAGCTAGGACAGTGAAGTGTGGGAAGGAGGGAGGGCACTGGACAGCTGGGGTTCTCGAAGGCTCAGCTGCCCACGGTGGGCTGAGGGAAGGGTGGGAAGGAGGGAGGGAGGGAAGGAGGGAGGAGGAAGTCAACAGAGCTAGCATGGACATCCAGTGAGAACCAGTGTGGAGGGGTGGGCCTGGGAGCCTACCTGCCCAGAAGCCATGGCCTAATCTGCAAAGGCAGAAGTGGCCTTGCTGCCCTGGGGAGTATGGGCTCTGGGGCGGCGGCGTCTGCCATGCCCCTCAGCCTGAGGAACCGTAGCTGCAGCCACGGCTCGGAATGCTTGCTCCTTCCCAGACCTGTGATCGATCTCATACACAGCTCTAAGGGTCAGTAGGTGCTAATGTGCTAGGTCCTGTGACCTTGTCCCACAGGACAGGAAGGAACAAGGGTAGAGGTAGTGCCTGTGGCAGTCCAGCGTTCTCTGAAGGGATGCCTTAGAACTGGAGGTTTGCACTTCGGGGCTTCTGTGACCAGGTAAACCAGGGATACCCAGGACCAGTGTCCCATGCTTTAGCCACCCGTTGTTTAGGAGCTCTCCCCTATGTCCCAGCTCAGGGGGAGAGCAGGCCATCTTGGCATTCAGCTCTGGAAGGACTCCGGGTCTAGGTAGTATGTGTGGGCAGACCGGCCCAGGGGACACAGGAGCTGTAGCACATGCCCTGGCAGGACAGATAAATGTGTCCTGCTGTCACCCCAGGAGTGCTCCGACTTGCCTCCACACTCCCTCAAGGGACTCCACGGACTGGAAGCTGCACTCTTTGGCTATGGGCACAAGTGACCCACAACAAAGCCCTGGAGACACCGGTCAGCCTGTCCCACACCCCACCCCAGCTGGTCTAGCTTCTTACCATGTCCACAGCTAACTTCATGGCCTCCTGAAGCCCAAAGAGCTTCCCGGCCACCAGGTACACCCCGCTGGTCCACACAGCACAGGCCTCATGTACCCAGTGCTCCTGGGTGTCCCCACCAGGTTCTGCAGGGGCCTCTTTGCTGCATTCATGTTTGCGGCTCTTGTCAGCTGGGGCCACCTCATCACCCCCGTCCCCCTGACCGTCACAGCAATAGCAACTCTGCAGCCGCCGAGACAGGCCCCGGGCACTGGTACGCAGGGAGCCCTGCTTGGCAGGGTCAGCTGAGCCATCAGGCCTGGACAACCTCCCTGGGGTCGTGGCAGCGGCGGCGGTGGTGGTGGTGGTGGTAGTGGCAGCAGCATTGGTGCTGGCTGCACATTCCAGGCCTTTGAGTGTTCTCTCAAGAGGCAGAGAGGCCTCCTCAAAGGGGCCCTCCAGCCGCACCTTCTCCTTGAGTTTTGGCTTCTTTTTGGGGAGGCAGTGCTCAGGGTAGTAGGGACCACAGAGGTCCCCAAGGTCCTTGAAGTTGGCCGGGTTTTGGCAGAGGCAACAGACAAGGCAAGGGGTACTCAGGGCCTTGGACACCACAGGCCCCAGGTGCATGGTGGAGGAAGGGGGCAGGGAGGGCCTTGGCTGCAGCACGGAGCCTCCAGGGAATGTGGTGAGAGAGGCCCCAGCTGGTTCTAAGGAGGAGGAGGAGGAGGCAACAGAGGACGGCTTCCAGTGGGGCTTGGGCTCGTCCCCTGGGGAGTTGACAACAGTGCATATGGTGGTGTATGCATCTCGCTTCTCCACCCGTACAAAGGGCGAGAAGGCTGGGGTGCGGCTGTCGGCCCTCAGCCGCTTGCAAGAGGAAATGTATTTGAGTCGGATTTCAGGCTCTGCAGGATCCAGGGGCAGTACCTGCTGCTGGCGTCTCCGAGCGCCACGTCCCTTACAGGGTGAAGCATGGGTGGTCTTTGCCCGGCCACGACTGAGGCGCTTCCGCTTTGAATAGCTGCTATAGCTGGCTTGGCCTGGCTGCTTCTGTGCCCTTGTCTGGGGCTGGCAGGGCCGGCCTTCAGGGGGCTGGGAGGCCAGTCCCAGCTCCTCTGTCTTTGGCTTCTTGCCTCCTCCACTGGAGTTGTCCTCACCTCCGCCCTGAGTGCTGCTGGCCCTGTCGTGGGGAGCGAGGAGCAGAGCTTGGCCAGGACAGGGCCGCTTCTCCAACGGGCCTTTGGAGGATCCCAAGGCCCCGGTCCTGCCTTTCCGGCTCCTTTTCTTTGGGGCCCGGGCAGTCCCTAGGGATGGCAGGGTCTCAGGGGACACAAAGGCCTCAGCTTTGGGACAGTCAGCAGCAGAGGACAGTTTCTTACTACTTAAGAGTTTGCCTTTTAGGGACCTGCTGGCTGGATTTCTACACAGCGGGTCGGCTCCTGGAGCTGCTGGCAGCACCTGCCCAGGGCCCATTCCTCCTAAACCCTCATCTGCCCCAGCTGGACTGCCCCCTGAACGTTTCTCAGGTAGGGCTGGGCTCCGAGGTGTTCCAGGAGGGGCCCCTGCCACTCTGCATGCAAGTTTCTTAAGACCAGGTGAAGTGATCTTCTGTACTATGGCCTCCAGCTTGAGGCCGCGGCCCTTTCGAGGTGGCAGTACCTTGGTCCTCACAGCACTGGGCAGGGATGATGGTGTAGCCAACCCCATACATGCAGCAGGTGGCTCCAGGGGTGGGGGTGGGGGTGGCTCCCCACTGCCCCTGGGCCTGGCCCTCTGGGGTGAGGCCACCCTCCTTAAGAGGCCAGGGCAGCCCTCAGCCCTCTCCTCCCTCCCATCTACCCCACTTCCACTGCCGCTTCGCAGGATGAGGCTTCGCTTTTTGGTGGGGACAGGAGCCATGAAAGCCGACTTCCTTTTGAGTGTGTGGAGAGGCCGATCTGAAAGCTTGCTCCCTGTACCAGGCTTCGGTACTTTCACCCGCTGGCTCACCCGGCCTTCCTTCTGGGGCCCACTGGAAACCTTGAATGCAGTGGGTAAGTGGTTGTTAGCAGGGAGTTTCTTGGTGGCACGACAGTCTGGGATCCGGCTCTCTGAGGGCCGCCGCCGTTTGGCATGGAAGACCTGCTGGGGTTTGGTTCGAGACCGGAGGACCATGGAACGCTGGTCCTTGCCAGGCATGCTGGGAGAGTCTGGCTCCTTGGTCTTGGAGCCCATGGGGCTGCTGTCTGAGGCAACAGGCAGGGCGGCAGGGTTGCTGGGGCTAGATGCAGCCTTGGGTGATGGTTTTCCTACTCGCTTGCCAGACTTGAAGGCAGCTCGCTGTTTGCCTCCCAGTTTGTCAGGAGGTGTGGGGGTGGTGGTCAGGCCTGGAGGCCCAGGAGTTTGGGGCTCACTCAGAGCTGTCAGAGAGCGGGTACACATTCTGGGGAGACCTTCTGACAGTCCCCGGCCTGGAGCTCCAGCCCCTTCTGCCTGTCCCTGTGGAGGTCCCGTGCAGGACTCTGGGAGCAAGAGGTCTTTGGGAAGTGCTGGCACTCTGCATGGAGAGTCTTCAGCTTCAGGCAGCCCCCGGTGGACTCTGCGGCTCCGTAAACTTTTACCCCGTGGCACAGGCTCTTTCTTAGCTATGGGCCCCTCAGGCACAGCAGGCTTGTTAGGCTTTGGGGCCAAAGAGCCTTCTGAAGTGCTGGAACAACCAGGAGCTCTCTCCATCTCTGGCCCATCTTCTCCTGGTTTCATATGTGACAGAGAAGATTCAAACCAGCTCTGGACCTTTGATTCAGCACCGACAGAGGGGCCCAAAAGGACAGCAGGCTCCCCAGAGAGGTGACATGGGGAGGCCCAGCCAGCCTTGGTGTCCAGCACCTCCTCTGCTTCCTCCTTGGTGCACATCAGTGGGGCCTTGGGGGACAATGGGTCCTGCAGACTGGGCCTCTGCTCAGGGCTCCCCAGCAGTTCACACAGGGAGGAGTACTCCTCCTCTGCTTCCAGGTCCTCCTTCCTGCCAGGGGGCGGCAGCAGGGGCAGGTCCCCAAAGTCAGCGGAGGAACAGCAATGCCGACTGTCCTCCAGCCACTGGTCAGCCTTGCCCACCTCGGGGCACTGAAGCAGCCCGCCCACTTCCTCTTTCACCCCATCTGCCTCCTGCGGCTTGCAGTCCCCGGACAGTGCAGCTGCTGTCTTCCCGATGGCATGCTCCTCCTGGAAGCCCAGGCAGGCAGCAGGCTCGTGTGCATCGGCTTTGCCCACGCTGTCTGAGGCTTTTGCACCCTGCTCCAAGCCCTTGGTAAGCTCACCAGGGTGGAGACCCCAACGAGGACAAGCATCACCCAGGTTTTCCTCTGGCCAGGCAAAGGGGTTGGCACTGTCCACTGAGCTGGCAGTGGTTGTGTCTGGAAAGCAGTCAAATGCTGCCGTGGTGGGGTCAGGAGTGGCAGCCCCAAGCAAAGGCTTGGTGCCAAAGGACAGGGGACTGGTTGTCTTCTTCGGGTCAGTGGTGGCGAAGGCCACGGGAGGGTCTTCAAATAGCCCTGGGCTGAAGTCCTTGGTGCTGCCACCCTTGTCCAGCTGCAAGGACTCAGGTAGGGCTTCTGGCTCCCCTGGCTGTGCCCATGAAGTCTTGGCCACAGTGTCCAGGCAGGTGCTGTGGTTCTCCAGGGAGAAGGGTGGCTTGCTGTTGTCCTTGGGCAGGTTAGAAGCCTCAACCCAGGCCTTGTCAGCCTTTTCAACAATGGCTTCCTGCAGCCCCAGGATCTCAGAGGCCAGATCTTCCTGTGCCAGGGCACTGAGCAACAGCCTCGGGCAGTCCCGCTCGCCTGCCACAAACTTGGAGAAGCTGTCCAGGGGCAGGGTACTGTGCAGGCTCTGGAAAGAGTCATCCGACTTGGTGGACATGTCGTCAGGTGAGGTCACAGAACAGGTGGACACAGACTCGGGCTTGGCCTTGGAGTTGCTGTTGACCCTGGCAGGACTGCCGCGGGCCTGGTTGCAGTAGAGGAAGCTGCGCTCTAGCGGGTCCTCAGAGCCACTCAGGTAGTCAGTATCTTGTGGCTCAGCATGAGTGGATTGTGGCGTGCTGCTTGGCGGTTCAGACAGCGGTGTGCCTGCTGGCTCAGCTGAGTAGCCACTGCCCTCTGGGCTACAGTGCTGGCTCTTGTGCTGCTCTGGAGTCCTAGACACAAGGCTCTTGACCCCTTTCTTCTGTGGCATGGCAGCTTTGGACAGCAAGAGCTGCTGCACAGTGTTGGAGATGTTTTCCACCTGTGAGGTGAGTGCTGTGAGGCTCTGCAGGCTGAGGTCTGACAGCAAGCTGTCGGGGAGCTTCTCCTTTTGCAAGGGCTTGCAGTTGCTGACCTGAGGGTCCACGGAACTGGCAGCGTCTGTTGGGGATGGGTTGAGCAGGGGCATAAAGTGGCTGTGGTCTGTGATGCCTGTGGGGAAGGCCCCAGTGCTAAGCGGCTGTTGGCTATAGGGGAAGTTTTCCAGATTGGGCATCAGTGGTGACGGGGTGGAGCTATAGGAAGGGGAGCGACCCACAGAGCGTGCAGGGGAGTGGCTGGAGCTAGGGCTGAAGGTCTGGTAATACTGTTCTGGAGTCCTGACAGCTGTGTCCGGTGGGCAGTAGGCCTGGCCTTGCTGTCCATAGTGTTGGTACTTGGCGAGGTTCTGGTAGTGGAGTGTTTCCTGGGTGTGGTGCCGGCCTTGAAGTGCTTGCTGCTGCTGCTGCTGCTGCTGCTGCTCATAACCAAGGCGGCCTGATTGGTAAGCGTGAAGGTTCTGGACCCGCTGCCCCGGGGCCAGGCTTGCATTGGCACTCATTGGCCTGTCGTGAGGCTGGGCAGATGGTGCTGTGCAACTCTTGTATGAGTGGGCCCCCTGCCCACCTCCCTGCACTGTCGGGGCATAAGTGGAGGAGGTAGGGAAGGACTGGGAATGCTGGGGAAAGTGGCTGCCCTGGGGGAAGGGCAGAGGCGAGGCAAGGTCATTCTGTGGTTTCTGCCTTTGGAGTTTGGGGTAAGCCAGAGGCTGCTGAGGCTGTGGTGGTGGGACATGCAGGCTGTGAGTCCGGAAGGGAAGTTGGGAACCTTGATCAGGGTACTGCCTGTTTGGGGGCACCACTGTCTTCTTCATCAAGTTCTCCTCATACTTGTTCACTGCCCCTGGCAGGGGCTGCGGCTGGGGAGGTGGTGGCTGTGGCCCCCCCCAGGTCTGAAGACCCTCCTCTCCAGAGTAGCGTCCCGTGTAGGGGCTGCTGTCTTGAACATAGCTGGGGAAAGCTGGCCTCCCCTGCAGGGACTTGCTGCCTCGGTGGTACTTGTCGGTAGCTGCCGGGGCCACTGTGCCAGAAGGTGTACCAGCGCCACCCTCGTAGCCTGTGTAGGGCTGTGGGTTGTAATAGTCCTTGGCCAGCAGCCGCTGCCGATCACAGCTCAGCCCCGCCTGACCCGGCTGCCTGTAGTTCTCCAGTCGTGATGTCTCCTGTGAGGTCTGTGGGTAGTTTTGCTGTTTGCCATGGAAACCACACCTTTCTCGAAAAGACTGCATGACTCGGGCAGTTATCTGTGAAGAGAAGGGTTGAGGGAAACAAGTCAGATGGGCCGTGTTCTACTCTGCCTCACAGCCCCCCCCCCCACCCCCCTCTTCCCACCAACTGTGCATACACTGACAGCCTCTGGGCCTGAGAGGTGTGCTCTGAAATCCTGCTTCCACAGCTCCTGCAGCTGAGCCCTGCTCAGGAGAGCTGCCACTGAAATGAATAGTCCAAAACAGGCTGCACAGAGCAAGTCACAGCAATGGCCACTCCAGGCCCCTCTTGCCAGCTCCTCCTCTCTATCCTCTTGTCTGTTCCACCACGCCCAGCCCTTGTAGATAGCTCAAAATCATTTAACAGAGCAATTCCACTCCGTTCCCTGGGGCCCTGCTGGATCCCATAATCTTAGTCTTTGTACAGCCGTACTTAATCATGACCCAGCCACACTGGGTACCCATGAGGACCCCCTCCCCAGCTGGGGAGAGGCTGCTTGGCAGGCCTGCTGTGACTGCACATACAGGGATCCACGCATGTACAAAGGGCCTATCAGGCACATGTCCATGCACACTCACACACACCTCCCCTGCAGTGCCATCTGGACTCTGTCCCTTCTGGCAGATGTTGACTGGGGGCTGCTAAGCCAACTGTCCACATAAAGCATCCCCTCCTCTGCCTCCTGGGAATGCAGGATGGTAGCACCTGCCTCCTGTTCTTGGTATCATAGGTGCATAAACAGATTATGTAGTCCAGAGTGTGGGGATGCATACTAATAGGGGACAAAGCCGCAGTTCCCTGGCCACTGGAGAGCGAGCATGCTAACCTTCCTCTTCTCGTCCCTTCCTGATGAGCCGCTGCCAACTTTCCCAGGTCAGGGCTGGTGCAGGCAGCACCAACGTAGAGACAGGAGTAGGTAGTGTCCAACCACCAGGAAGAGCGGGGCTTTTGTGGATAGAGTTACAGCCCAGGCTTGTGCACCTCAGCTCATTGGCTTGGTTATCCCAGAAAATCCTCAGTGTCAGAAAAGAGGAATGTCCCCAAATCACAAAGAAGGCTGGCTATTGGCCCTGCACCCCACAGACTCGATTTACCAGCCACCAGCTGGCTGCAGATAGGATGTACAAGCTCTCTGGATCTGAGCAGTCAAAGCCCCTAGAAAGGGATTGGGACTTTCCAGTTCTTGTCCCAAAACACACTAAGATGGAGGTGTGGCCTGCCATAGATCACAAAGGTTTCAGGGCTTTGTTTTGTTGAGAACTAAATGTGGGGGAGGAGAGGTAGGTGCCTCAGAGAAAGAAAACACAGAGGTGTGAGGGCGGGAGTAGAGGGGTATTAACAGGGAGCTCCAGCCTCCCTTTAGTCTGGATCCCAGAAAGGTGCTTTCCTTCCTTTGTCTAGGAATTGGTCTAGGGAAGGGGCAAAAGAGGAGCTTCACCCAGTGGAACAGGGCGTGCCGAGGCATCGGATAGCCCCTAGAGCTCACAGCAGTAGGCCTGACCCAGCTGACCCTAGGACAACTTTCCTCCTCTCCAGGTTGCTAAAGCTTCCTGCCTGCCCCACCCCAACTCATGACCAGGGCAGTGCCCACCTACTCTGTGGGTCCACTTCATTCCCGTCCTCCTGCTTTTACCCCAGGCTGTGCCAGTCCAGAGGGGCTGGAGGCAGCACTCATCCAAGTGGGCAGCATGGTGCCTTCTGCGCCCACCCTCCCAGAGCAGGGCACTCTGGATGCAGCTGGATGCCATGCCTGCTCAGGATGGCTGCTGGGCCACTCCTAAGACCAGGACACAAAATGCCAGTTCCATGTCCTCCCTGGGAATGTGTTTATAGGCCCAGAACGCACAAACCCGGACTGCTCTGAAGGCTGCATCTGCCTCCCTCATATATCTGCACAAATTACATTTCGGTTTTTATTAGTCCCAGATCACTCTCATTTCCTGCTGAGTGTCCTGTGGATATCATTAACATTTCTACAGCTAGATGGTGTGTGTGTGTGTGTGTGTGTGTGTGTGTGTGTGTGTGTGCGCGCGCGCGCGCGCATATGTTTCTCCTCTCCCCTTCCATCCCATCCACACATTCCCCAAAATGCATTACCAGAGACATTATCTAAAAGGAGGGGAGCCATGAACAGTGTCCCCTCCCTGCCTGCTCTGTCCCTGCCCCATCTAATCAGTCCAGCTGCCGCGCCTTTTAATTTCCCCACACAGGATTACAGGCTAGCTTCCCGATGCACACGGGCAGCTGGATGTGGAAAGCATCTATCTCTAAGAAAAGACAGTTCAATTAAAATCCCAGAGGCCCAGTGCCGGTTGGAGGACACAGGCAGAAACATGTGCCCCAGCACTACCCTCTAACCCTGGCAGAGGGTGGGACAGAAACAAAGGCCCAGACATGGTGGCATCCTAGCTACCAGCTTGGAGGTGAGGAGATCCTGCTGGCTCTGCCAGGAGAAAATAGGGTGCTGCCTCTTTAAGAACCAACTCAAGCTTGCAGTGGGCTCCGTTGTTATTAATTATTGTGATTATGATTATTTTTCAAGAGCACCAGGAAAGGATATAAAAGGGACAAGAGGCAGATAGCAAAGGCCTGGGGTGGGCAGCATCAGGAGAGCACACAGGAGGATGAATTCCCCCACAGGTGATAGTGACTTCAACATGGCAGAAAGAAGTTGAGATGGCTGGAGTAAAAGCAGTAAGGTTTGGGAAGGGCGCCTGCCCCAGCTTCTTCCCCTCCTCACTTCTGGAAACTTCCCTGGCAGATCTGGCAGGCAGGTAATGGGAATCCAGAGCAGCCCTTGTGGCGGTAGGGGACATGAGCACCCCACCCTTGTAAGCACTGGGTCACTCCAGACGCCAGATGAGAGCACAGCAGGCCCAAGCTCACGATCTTTGTGGAACCTGATGGTGCTTGCAATCCGATGAACTTCCTTAACATAGCAGCAGCCAAGGACCGCAAGCCAGCAACACGGCCATGAAACCGTACCTTGAAGGCATGGTGAGGCTGAGCCTTGGGCACAGCCCTTCTCCCAGACATTCTAGGAAGGGGCCTGGCCGCTAGGGACCGCTATGTTTTATCTTGTCCCTTTTACAACTAAAGGGGCAAACCCTAGCTGAGCAGCAAAATTCAAACCCTTCTCCTGGACACCAGAAAGTTCCCACCATGAAAGAGTGTCTTGGCGCAACAGCCAGAAAGCAGAGCTGAGCTCAGGCCACGCAAACACATGCACAGGCCCCCACCTGCCTGTGTGCCTCTCCATAGTAAGCCAGACTCTGAAAGCCTGGCTTTGTATTTCTGTGCTACTAGGGACAAACCCAGGACCTTTAGCTTGCAAAGCAAGGTCTACCACTGAGCTGAACCCTAGTTCTCTGCAGGCAATCCTACTTATAGTATTTAGCCAGCCTCTGGTGAGTGGTCATCAATCCCAGAGCCTCATCAGGCCCAAGAGTTGGCCCCATTGGTGAGATGGGTATACTGTGGGCCAGAGCTGCTATGGTTCCCATTGGGCCCTGTAGGAATGTTATCCTGAGGGAAAGAGGGAGAAAGGTGGAGGTAGAGGTGGGAAGAGGCACTTTGGCAGCCCCCACCCAGTCACTGGCCCTCCCAACGACCTATAGGTGTTTAGAACCTGATTGGTAGCTGCAGGAAAAAATTGAAAGCCTAGCCCACTGGAGGCCCGAGAACTCAGAAAGGGGGGCATTTATAGGGCCTAGGAGGCCTGGGAAGGCAGAAGATGTTCATGGAGACCCCAAGGGCCTCCCCATCTGTTATGGATGATGAATAATAAAGACTTGAAAGCCAGGTGTGGTGGTGCGTGGCTTTAATCTCAGCACTTGGGAGGCGGAGGCAGGTGGATTGCTGTGAATTCGAGGCCAGCCTGGTCTACAAAGTGAGTCCAGGACAGCCAAGGCTACACAGAGAAACCCTGTCTCGGGGGGTGGGGGGGAAGATTTGGGGACTGGGAGATGGCTTAGTGGGTAGGAGAGCTTGTTGTATGAGCACGGACACCTGAGTTTAGAACCCCAGCACCCATGCAAAAAGCATAATTATGCATAGGCATAACTATGTGAGCCTACAACCTAAGTAACAAGGGGGAAGGGGATGGAGAAGAGGGAGAAACAGGTATAGCCAGGCAGCGACACTGTCTTAAGGGCATAAAGCAAAAGCAGCAGAGGAAGGCACCAGAGGTCACTTCCACATGCTTACACGGGTGCCCGCACCCATGCACACTGGAGATCTCTTCCACATGCTTACACGGGTGCCCTCACCCATGCACACTGGTCTCTTCCACATGCTTACACGGGTGCCTTCACCCATGCACTCTGGAGGTCTCTTCCACATGCTTACACGGGTGCCCTCACCCAAGCACTCTGGAGGTCTCTTCCACATGCTTACACGGGTGCCTTCACCCATGCACACTGGAGATCTCTTCCACATGCTTACACGGGTGCC
>OU015755.1:89677989-89688228 GCA_907169655.1 Acomys percivali | reverse complement strand
CACCCATGCACACTGGAGGTCTCTTCCACATGCTTACACGGGTGCCCTCATCCAAGCACACTGGAGATCTCTTCCACATGCTTACACGGGTGCCTTCACCCATGCACTCTGGAGGTCTCTTCTACATGCTTACACGGGTGCCTTCACTCATGCACTCTGGAGGTCTCTTCTACATGCTTACATGGGTGCCTTCACCCATGCACACTGGTCTCTTCCACATGCTTACACGGGTGCCCTCACCCAAGCACACTGGAGGTCTCTTCCACATGCTTACACGCGTGCCCTCACCCATGCACACTGGAGTTCTCTTCCACATGCTTACACGGGTGCCCTCACCCATGCACACTGGAGGTCTCTTCCACATGCTTACACGGGTGCCCTCACCCATGCACTCTGGAGGTCTCTTCCACATGCTTACACGGGTGCCTTCACCCATGCACTCTGGAGGTCTCTTCCACATGCTTACACGGGTGTCTGCACCCATGCACACTGGAGATCTCTTCCACATGCTTACACGGGTGCCCTCATCCATGCACACTGGAGGTCTCTTCCACATGCTTACACGGGTGCCCTCACCCAAGCACACTGGAGGTCTCTTCCACATGCTTACACGGGTGCCCTCACCCATGCACACTGGAGGTCTCTTCCACATGCTTACACGGGTGCCCTCACCCATGCACACTGGAGGTCTCTTCCACATGCTTACACGGGTGTCTGCACCCATGCACACTGGAGGTCTCTGCAGTCTTTTCTGAGGCAAGGATAAATCTGCATGGAACCCACAAGAGCAGTCAGACCTCATAGGCCTTGAGACTAAGCTAGTCTCCTTGGGCTAGGCTAGCATCAGTTTAGTGCATGAGAGGTGGTGGTGAGGCAGTTCTACCCCAAGCACAGCCTCTCAAGACCACCCCATGCTGGTAAGACCTTCTTTACAGGTCCTCACCCCCAGCAAGGTCTGGGTCCTGAGTAGCCAGAGGCTGAAGGAGGGACAGGAAGCAGAAGACAGAGACAGGGTGTGAGTCAGGGTTTTTAGAACACGTGCTTATTAGCACACGCTCGGCATCCCCATCACTGAAATGGAAACTTAGCAGGATATAGTGGCATAAACCTATGATCCCAGCGTCAGGAATCTGAAGCAAGGGGATCAGATCTCAAGTTCAGGACCAATCTGGCAGGTCAGGACTAGAGCTCAGTGGGAGAGTATTCACCTAGCATTCATGAGGCCTTAAGTTCAATTTACCAGCACTGCAACAAGCCAGCCTGGCCAACACAACTAAACCAACTTTAAAAAACTGTCCCCAGCATCTTCTGAGACCAGGTCCTAAGGGGCTGAGGATGTTTGAGAACCCCCTTCTGACTGGCCCTGTACCAGTTCTTTCTTAGACATAGCCCTGCAGTGTCTCTTACTAGGATGCAATGGGTCACAGCCTGAATGCCCTCAGTAGCAGGGGTCCAGAGACCAATCGGCCCTGCACCCACCATCAGGGCTGCCTTGTCTGTGGCCACTTCACTGGCTATTGCATCTTCATCAGTCTCTTGTGCGTACTTTGTTTAGGGTTACTTTATTCACCACTCAACAAAAGGTACCACCACCTATCTGTCAAAACAAGGAGAAAAAGATACGGCACGGGAGCCAACTACAAAGAGGGCAGGGCCTTTCCCATGTCCAGCTCAGGCTAGCCTGCCCTCACTGATGCCACCCACAGCAAGGTCCGAAGACCAGCCATTCGGGAGTCTGGCCAGAGGTGGCTCACAGGGAGTTGCCAGGCTGCTTGGGTTGGTCAACACTCTGAGCCCCAGCAGGACCATCCTTACAGAAGGCTGAAACGGATCCATACAGCATTGTCCTTGCCACTTCATGTGCCCAGAAGGACACAGGACTTAACTGACTCTTGGAAGAAGCAGCAAAGAAGTGCCAAGCCGGTAGCACGGTGTCTAAATGCCAACAGGCGTTTGACCTTGGGCAAACCTTTCACCTCAATGGGCCTCAGGGCCTTTATGCTGGTTGCTGCCTTTGGTAGGAAAACCATTCCCAGACCTCTACACAACTCTTTACTCAGCTCCACACGTTTGCTTCTCTGTCGTCATCATATTTAAGACGGCACCTTGTGCTTCCTTCTATTTCTTCAAAGCACTTACCTTTTAGCCTTAACTTATTACTAGTCTCCTCTTGAATGAAAAGCTCCATAGGATCAAGGATTTTTGCCTATTTTACTCACAGCCAGGCCCCATTACCCAGGACAATAAATATTTATTAAACGAATCATGTTCCAAATGTCATATTAACCCTGTGAAACCATCCAGATTTCAAGTGGTCAGCTGAGACACAGTGTATTAGGGTGGGGGACTGGAAGGCATGGGCTAGGACCCAACTCTGCTTCATACATTAAACACAGACCTGTTCTTAAGGATGGACAGAGTCTACTTTGCAGCAAATTAGTAGGAAGAGAGTTGGAGGCAGGCTATACATCTTGGTCCCAAAGTGGGGGGAGGGGGGAGAGAAATGGGCCAGAGCAGCCTTTTCTTCAACAGGTTACAAGTAAATCATTAATATCTCTCACTTTCAAAAATGTTACCAGAGCTGGCAATGTAAGATGGCTTAGTGACTGACTTCTATCCCTGGAACCCACAGGAGAGAGAAACCGCTCCTGAAAGTTGTTTACATACACACACACACACACACACACACACACACGCATGCACGCGCTCTCTCTCTCTCTCTCTCTCTCTCTCTCTCTCTCTCTCTCTCTCTCTCCCTCTCCCTCTCCCTCTCTCTCTCATGGTTTAAAAAAAAAAAAAAAGCTATCAACCAAGTCCCAAGTTATTTAAGTAGTGCCAAGTTCAAAAGGACCACCTGTGTGGGCTTTCACTCGCCCATCAGCCCCAGATGTCAAATCCTGAGGAAGCGGACATCCATGCAGTTTAGCTCTTGCCTTGTTGGGATGGGGACTTGGGTAATCAATGCAACAAGGAGCACCCAGAATGTTCTCTGGCTCCAAGGCAGGCCTTGGTAGCGGCATGGGCCGGAAAACACTGAAGTGAAAGGTGAGTGACCTGGGTAAGGAGGGAGGGAAAGAGCTAGGAGGACTGTGGCGTGTGCACTTCTTATAGAGGTGGCCTAGGAGGTGGCCCTGGTAACATTCCACAGGAGACAGGTGAGGCCCTGCCCCTCCCCCTCCTGGGACCCCTGCCAGGCTCCCATGTGGGGCTCATGACAGCAGTAATTACATAATTAATGGTACAATGAGCTGCCTCCTAAGGGTAAGAGCCTGAAGGCAAGGGCTTCCTGCAGGGGTGGGGGCTTGTTTTTGTTTTTGTTCTTGCTTTTCTGCTCCAAAGCCCTACTCTGGCCCCTATAATACTGTTCAGATGGAGGACTAAGTGGGATAGAAGGACACTACTGGCTTTGTGTTTATCAGCACTTATTCTTCATCACAGCCTCAGGGGACAAGAACCAAGCGCAGTTTCAGGAGTGGGTGAAGGGGTGGGCAGGATATACACTGTAGCAACTAGGGAGGAACAGCGAAGTTTGCATTCTTTCCTCTGCAGCCTTTAGTGTTGTCACCCACTGGCTCTTGGAACCTGTTTTGGCTTAGCAAAAGTCCAGGTGGGAGATAAGCAGAGCACAGAGCTGAGGTTCCAGGGGACCGTGGACAGCGTTTGTAGTCTAAGACACACAGAACTGCCATGATGTTGCTGAAGGGCAGCAGGGGTGGAGGTGGGGTGGGAAGGTGAAGGAAGCAAGTAGCTGCCCTCCAGAAGCTGGGAGGCAGTAAACAGCAGCGCGGCTTCCAGCAGCACCTACTGCCTACCTTGGTCCAGTTCTGGGTTCAGCTGCTATAGCCAGTGGTCAGTGGACCGGTTTCAGGGCACTGCTCCCTGGTACTTTCACGGCAGCTCTTCCGGTGTGCCCGTGGGGGGTCTAGGTCTGCTCTCTCAGCAGTAGCAGTAGTGTGTGTGTGTGTGGGGGGGGTCTCTGGCTTGTTATATAGACCTGTCTTTAACCTCCTCGGAAGGCAGTATCGGCATTGAAAAGCAACCAGCCCCCAACAACAGGGCACGATTCTTCCTCAACACTCCAATCCCAAATTTACGGAGATTAACAGAAGCTCAGAGAGGGTCTGTGACTTGTCCACCAGGCTCAGCAGCTGTGTGCCCCAGATGCCTCTCTGTCAAACAGAAACAGAGAACATGGCTTTCTTCCTCTATATCCCAGCAGGGAAAAGCTCTTGCTGCCTGGGTAGAACCTCCCCTGCTGCCTGCCCCAAGGGCTTCTCACTGCAGCATGCTGACAGCCCGGGAGGTGCAGCCCTGGCCCCCTCTCCGTGCCGGTTCCATATGGGGGAGCCGGGCACCGGAGCCCCTCCTGCACCGGCCCCCAGGGGAGGAAGCCGCCTGTCAGGCCGCCTCGGCGTGTCAAATCCTCTTGCTGCCTAATTGTGAGACGGCGGCGTTTAAAGAAACGCTTTTCTGGCCGTCTGCCACACCGCAAACTGCTTGGTATAATTTTATTATTAAGGAGAGAGAAAAAGAGAAGGGGCTGGAGGAGAGAGAAAGGGGAGAGCGGAGGAAATTGCTTCGTCCAAGTCAGCTGGTGGAGTATTCCGCTCAACGTGAAAGCAGGGACAGCTTTCCAGTTGGCAAGCTGACTCCGTTAATTGCGCATTCAGTCTCTACTTAGGGTAATTGGAACGGAGCGGGGCCTAGCTCTGACAATTAGGGTCTGCGACTGGGCCATTAACCCTTTCCGCAACCAGCCCCCGCCCCCATCGACACCAAGCCGGGAAAGGCGCGGGCGAGGACCCCACATTGAGGTGCGGCTGCAGCAGGGTGGTGGCTGGGGAGCCGTGCTGAGGGTGGGGTCTGCGGCCTCTCCGCCTCTGCTACAGATGTTTCGGCCATGTAAGACAAAGGCAGAACGTTGCCGTCGCCGGGAGAAAATCCGCAAGACTCCCTCAGGGGCAGGTAAAATTTCACCTTCCATTGGTACTCCCCTCCCCCCTCCTCGTCTCCCAGGCCTTCCGCCAATCGGGATAGGGCCACCAAAGACGCCGCGACGCCTCCTCCGCAGCCCAACCCACTGACCCCAGCAAGGTCACGGCGACCTCCGGCACACCCGCCCGTCCTCAGCCACAGTTCCGCAGAGCCTGTGGGCGCCCGGAGAAGAAGGGGGCGCTGCGCTTGCCACGAGGTAGAGGCAGCCAGGATGCTCCCCGCCTCCCTCCCGCCTGCACCCGGACCTGGGGGCGGCCCCCCAGCCTCCATCATTCATTTTCCTGATTCCCGCTGCAGCCTCCCTCGGAAGTCAGCCGAGTGAAGCAGCTGTTCCTTGCACACTCCACTTGACCAAAGATGATGATAAATGAGGCCAGGGCTGCGTCAGGGACGCGGCAGCAAGGGCCGTGCAGGGCGGGGCGTGGGGGCCTGTAGCCCCCACATCTCGCTCCGCTAAGTGCGCGCCCGCGAAGGACAGCGTCCGAGCGCCGTCCCCAACCCCCTGCGTACCGCAGACCTTCCCGCAGGTCCGGACCCTTCCCCGAACGCTGGGGTCCCCGCGGCGTCCTCGCCTCCGCCCCCAGCCCGCGCGCCCCAAACCTATTAACGCTCGTAAATAATGAATAAAGGAGCGCTTCCTACAGCCGCTTTGGGTGCGAGAGGGGAGGCAGCCAGAAGCGCGAGGCTGGGGAGAGCGCCGCGGGCCGGGCCGAGGGGCCCGGGTGCGCGGCCCCGCACACGTGCAGCCGTGGCGTGCAGGCGGCACCCCGCCCGGCGGCGGAGGAGGGGAATCCCGCGCTGCCCTCCCCAACGCCACCTCCCCTGGAGTCCTCTGGCACCGAACGAGGCGAGAGAGTGCGCGCGAGCTTCCCAGCCGAAGAAGGTTATTTTTAACCTGCCCCCCTTTCTATATCTGCCTCGGCGGTGCGCGCCCGCCCGCCCGCTCCGGCAGCCGAGGACGCGGGCTCCTCACCTCGCTCGCAGGCTCCGGACTCTGCGCCTCCCCCGGCCTGGCCCCCGCCCTTGCGCGGGTAGAGCGCCGTTACATCTCAGCCTGGAAAGGGCCGATTAGGAGCCGCGTGCCTTTCAGCTAAATATCGGAACCGGGTGGGATGGGGGCGGGGAGCCGGCGTTCGTCCCCTCGCTTCCCTCGCTCCCTCCCACCCTGCGCGGAGTGGCGGTGCGAGGCGGCTCCAGCTCCCCGCAGCCTGAAACAGCTTGCCCTGCCCGAGTACCGAGTCCTCCTGGGGTTCTCGGCCTGGTCTCAACATCCTCCAAGTCGAAGAAGCTGGAGCTCCCAATGCATGGACCCTCAGGCAGCAAGGGCGCCAAGCGGGGCGCTGCCACCCCCACGCCTGTCCCCTTCCTTGAGCCACCAGACAAATAAGCCATTTGAACAGCAGTGGTCTGGTCTTGCTGGAAACTTCAAAGCAAGACTCTTCCCGAGCCAGGGTCTAGGGATGTGCCAGGAGCACACAGGAAACTCAACAGCTCAGTTTACTCCCTCTTGTTGGTCTGCCTAGGTTCACCCCAGGGAGAACCCCACTTTGGCTCGCTTCCTTGGAACCCTTTCCTCCCTCAATGTGAGGTCGCAGGAAGTTCGAGTCCGTTGTGGTTGCCCTTCTCCCCAAAGGCCACCCACCCAAACCTCATTCTACGCTCTTTAAAGTGAGCATCAGAGACTGCCGAGCCAGGGCCAACTTCAGGATTTGACAGGGTCCTTCAAGTACCCCAGCATTTTCCAGACTGTTCCTAGACCAATGGGGGGGGGGCTTCCCAGGAGCCTTCCATCTTTAAGGAGAAGGCGGTTAGCTGCTGCATCAAGCAGAGAAAGCAGTAGCCATCCCAGACACAGAAACCATGGATTTAGCAGTGGTTCTTAACCACTGGGTGGAGATCCCTTAACAAGGGCCACCTGACTATCAGAGACCACAGATAATTACTTTATGATTCACAACAGTAACAAAATCACAGTTATGAAGTAGCTGGTTGGGGGGGGGGTCACTATAACATGAGGAACTGTGTTAAAGGGTCACAGCACTAGGAATGTTGAGACCACTGGAGAACAATCTCTTGAAGCCTAACTAGACTAGATAAAACAAAACAAACAAAAACCCGGCATTTAAGGGGCTAGGCTCTTGGCTGGGGTCATCCTCAGGAGAGCAGCCCCAAGGCCAGCAGTAGCATGCAGATAAGAGCACCTCGTGGTGCCAGAAAGGAGGCTGATCCTCCAGGTGACTGTGACACACTTAGGCCAGGCTCTAGCTGGGAGGGGCCTGGAAGGCAGGCAAGGCTAGGGGCAGGAACAGGACTGCTACCTAAGCAGAAACAAGGTCCCAGGAGGATGGTACGTACTGCACTTTGCCTCCCTCGGATCTGGAAAGTTCTTCCCATCTCACTATTGACCCCTGTTCCCCACCAGAGGCTGGTGTTTGAGGAGACCTCCTGAGATGCCAGTGGTCTCACTTCCTCCCTCAACTGCCCTTCAAGGTGTAATATCACTTCTCATTTCCAGATACGGAAATGGCTCCAAAGAAAAGGGGTGTTGAGGGCAGGGCTCCGAGCCCGGCTTCTGGCTAGGGATACAGAGTGGCTCCTGAGGCATGGCACTTCAGAACACTGGTCTTCTGGGGGGAGGAAGGCAAAGGGACTAGAGCGAAGTGTCACATGACCAAGCTACTCTGTCAGGGTGTCTTGGCATGAAGCTGAATTCTACAGATCTCTTTGATTCACCTTTATGAATCTAACCCAGCAGCACATTCCTCCAAATATGCATGGCTGTTAGATAAACAAATTGCAAATTCAGTCAGGGTTGCTTGTTCCTATGACAGACTAGACCAACACTCTGATTTTGATCTACCGGGTTCTCAAGGTGGGCAAGTGCTGGATTTGCGGCTGCTCTCACCACAGGAAAAGGAGAGCTCCCATTTGTGCTATGCGCGTGGCTGTTCTGACACAACAGAAGCACCAGCCGCAGGGAGAGAGGGAGCTGGCACCCCCTGCTCCAGGAGCAGCCTGGATAAACTTCTTGGGGACCTTCCTGAGGCTAAGTGGGGAGCTGGCTAATTACCCACTCTGAACAGCTATGAAATGGGAAGGGACTTAAGGGAAAAACAAAACCTGAACGGATGCTTCCAGCATCCAACTGCTTTAAACACTGCTTGTTTCACTTGTTCACTTGTGAACGCAAGACAGCTTGTCCTTGTGTTTAGTTCTGTGCCCATGCCCAAGCCGCCTTGGACCCTGTCACTGACTGCATCCAACCTTTCTAGAATTCTTTCCCTGGATTTCAGACCATCACTCTTCCTGCTGCACACAGCTAATTTGGCCTGATCCACAGATGCCTCACTTAGGAAGCTTGTGGGAGGGTTCCTGATAACTGGTAGAGGATGGCTTCCTTGGGGGGAGGGAGGGCTTCAAAGGTCAGGTTCAGGAGCAGGATACTTGGAGAGCTCATGGGGCTTGGACTTGAGTGAGAGATGCAATTTTCCCACATCTACCCTAATGAAGCCCTGACAGTGAGGGGCTCAGGGTTCAAGTCCTAGCTCCTATACACATACCCGGGTAGCCTTGGGTACTTAACGTCTCCATGTTTTGTGCTCTTGCGTTGTAAAATATTCTAGGCATCCAAATGGCAGGGCATAAGACTGCACTCCTGGGGAGTGGAAGGAAGGATCTGAGCTCTTTCCAGTCAGGCCTGCCCTTCGCTTCACAGACAAACCCAGTTCATTAGGACAACACTTATTTGGCTTTCTGAGCACATAGGAGATGCAGTCATAGTGCTGCCTCTGCTGGCCGGGGAGTCATGGGGGAAAGAGGAGGCCTGGCGAAGATGGGGATGGAACACTTAACTAGCTCTACCTCTTGGAAGCACCTTTTGGCAATATGGATCCAAATAAAAACTCTATGGGGCTAGAGTCCCAGCCCCAAGTAATCTATGCAAGGCCAGTCACCTGCAGCAGAAAGCACTGATCTTCATGGGTAGGTAGCTGCTCCCAGGGCAGGGAGAACCCCCAGGGCAGGGAGAACCCCCAGGACTGGTGTTCAAAGGCACTCTTGGTTTTAATAGGTCCTTCCTCTCCCTTCTTTGTGGGCCAGCAAAACACGCTCCTGTAGTCTTTTCAACAAAACATGTAAAATGTGCTGCCAGATGCCATCCAGGCTTTGTGAACCCAAAGGCTCTCAACTGTGAGGCCTGCTGGAGATAAGGGACCAAATCCTACCCCTAACCTGAGCTGTGGGGCCCTATGCAAGTAAAGATTAAAAGAGATCATTTGGACAGAGCTGTCAAGAGCAGCCCTGAGTAGACTTGGGACCTATCTGTCCTTCTAAAAGGTAAATATTGACATACTTTTTATAGCAGAAGCAAAGGGCTGGAAACCCCAACTGGTCTTTGCTGGCCGGGAAGGTGTGGCCGGGAAGACAGGAAGGAGCTCCTGGGTGTCACAAAAGTCTGACTCCCATTCTCTCCCTACTCTGCCCACTAGCTGGTTACTGTTAGGGTGTAGGGTAGCCAGACACACTGTTTGGGCACTAAGGCCTAGTGGCAGTGGCCAGGGTAGGGTCCTGTCACATGTGTCAACTCTGGGTAGAACTAACCTGGCGGACTGGCAGGAGGCCCTGTGGCTGCAGGCCTGTGGAAGGTTTCCAGGTAGCTTGCTGTGTTTCACTGTGGGCTAGTAGTTTTTTCCACAGTGTTCTCATAAGAGTCTTTGGAAAAGCCAAGAGTGATGATGCATGCCTTTAATCATAGCACTTGGGAAGCAGAGGCAGGAGGATCGCTGTGAATTCAAGGCCAGCCTGGTCTACAAAGTGAGTTCAGGACAGCCAAAGCTACGTAGAGAAACCCTGCCTCAAAAAAACCAAGTCTTTGGAAAGAAACACCAAGTACCTAAGACCCTGAGGCTGACTGGCTCTGTGAGCTCAGGTGACTTACCTCACCTCTCGGGGCCTGTGATTCTCATCCTTTAATCAGGGACAGCAGTTAAACATCCACCTCCCAGAACTGATCCCAGAGCCACTAAGGAACAGGACTATCCTGTTACCGTTATCACACTATGACAGCTCTCACTGGCCTTCCAGGCATGGCTCTGTTGTGAGCATCAGTCGCATCCTAACTCATTTGCAGATGAGGTCACAGGCACAGAAAAAGGCTTAGGGCATTTGTGTATTCAGATGAAAGTTCTAACGGCATTATATAAATCATGCTGGGGTGGTGAGGCTGGCCCAGAGGCAGAGCCAGGG
>OU015755.1:89658293-89677979 GCA_907169655.1 Acomys percivali | reverse complement strand
AAGACAGCTGAGTGCTGATGAACAGGCAAAGGCTTAACTTACACCCAGGAGGGACACAAAATCAGACGACGGATAACCTGGAAGGAGTCCTGAGTCATGAGGGATATGCAGGAAATGCTGAGCAAAAGGGAAAAGGCCAGTGAGGCAGACAAGAAAAGCATGAAAATGTGGATGTGAGACGGGTAGGACCCGGATCACAAATTTGCTAAGTGACAATAAGCCGCAGAGTACAAACAGGAGGAGGGTTGACACCATCAGATAGATGTATGCTGTGATTCATAGTGGCTGCAGTGAGGGGTAAATGTGGAGGCCAGCTAGGTTGTCTCCTAGAGAGCAGTAACAGGGTCAGACTACCTACCAATGCATGTCCCCAACTCAAGCCTGACTTCCACCTGTTGGTGTGCCAGACCCAGGCAAGGCCAGCACCTACAGGTAACCCAGTGCATGTCTAAAGCCCAGAGACGACACAGAGGTCACACAGCATGGAATTCAAAGCCTACCAAACCCTCATCTCCAGCTCACCAGCCCTGCTGAGGAGGGTGACACCTGAGGCGTGCCTGGTGGTAGCCACCCTCCTCAAGTGTCCTCCTTGACCTCTGAGCATCAGTGGGAGAGAGAACTGCTCCTAGCACAGGGTAAGACAAAGGGATGAAGTTCCCTTAGGTAACGGGCAGCTGTGTGTGCTAGCCCTCTGGGCAACTTGAAGGGTAGATAAAAAGCTCCAGCTATGCTGTGAAGGCAGTGGACATATGCAAAGGTAAGCAGCAAAACCTGAAGAGCTACAGATCCTTCCTGGGGGCTCTGCGTGTTTTGGTACCCTCCTCTTCAGATACATGCCTGTCCTCTTTACATATTAGATGTTCCCCCAGGTCTGCACAGCCTCCAGGACTCCCTGCCCATCTCCCCCTCACAACCTTCAGAACCTCCACCAACAAAGATCTTTTCCCACACGAATCAGGCCTCTGACAGACATGTGTGAGTTGGGGCAGGAGGCATCAGGCTGTGGAAGGCCTCATGTTTGTTGAATGAGTGACGGCATAGGTAGACAGATGGATTCCACCCTCCAGCAAAGCCACTGCTATTTTTTTTAGTCTGTGCAAAACATGATTCTCTAAAGTTGTTTTTTGTTTTGTTTTGTTTTTTTGAGACAGGGCTTCTTTTGTCCTGGCTGGCCTGGTCTAGCTTTGTAGATCAGGCTGTCCTTGAACTCATGGAGATCCATCTGCCTCTGCCTCCCAAGTGCTGGGATTAAAGGCATGTGCCACCATGCCTGGTCTTTTGTTTTGTTTTGTTTTTAAATTATTAATTTATTATTCATACAGTATTCTGCCTTTGTGTGTGCCTGCAGGCCAGAAGAGGGCACCAGATCTCATTAAAGATGGTTGTGAGCCACCATGTGGTTGCTGGGAATTGAACTCAGGACCTTTTGAAGAGCAGATAGTGTTCTTAACCTCGAAGCCATCTCTCTAGCCCTCTCTAAAGTTTTTAAGATCCTAGCAGACCCTCGTCATGGTACCTGATCTGGAGAACTCAAGAGAGGCCCCAAAGCCGGGCATGGTGGCGCACGCCTTTAATCCCAGCACTCGGGAGGCAGAGGCAGGTGGATCTTGGTTATTTTGAGGCCAGCCTGGTCTACAAATAGAGTTCCAGGACAGCCAAGGCTGTTACACAGAGAAACCCTGTCCGGAAAAAAACAAAAACAAAACAAAACAAAAAAACCAACCCCCCCTTGAAAAAAAGTGGTGGTGGGGCGAACGCTCAGGCCAGGCTCCTGTCCACAGGCTAGATACTCCAGAGGCCACTTTAGAGCCCTGTCCTCACTTGGGGCACCACCAGGAATCCCTTCTGGAGCCTGTGAGTCCCTTGATGGTTGCAGGGAGCAGCATATCTGCACAGGCAGAGGCACACGCCTATGAATAGGCTGGCATCTCTGCAGCTCAGGAGAGCAGGGTGTTAGTCATCTGCCGAGGACTGCTGAGGAATGGTCTAAGACGAAATTTAAGCCCATTAGTGCTTAGCTAACGTCATCATCAGCAACAGCAGAAATAAAGACGGCAGGGTGTGTGAGCGCCCATAAACTGTCAGGGTCAGCGCTGCCTCCCTCCTTAGACCTGGCTCCCACCCACTGCTAGTAGGGCTGGGCCCCCTGTCCACTCAGACATCCAGTATCACTGGCAGCTCTGGCCCTTGCCCTGGCCAATCCTTGAGATCCAGCCCCTGGGTCAGCATGTGACCAGAGCCTGTGACCAGAGCCGGCAGGCTGAGGCATAAGAAAGGAATCTGCCAGGGAGCCTGAGTGTGGCAGAGACAGCAGCCCCTTAATCTGGTTCCTTTGATAACTTCTGTCTTTTTATGCACACACGAGGATCGCAGCTCTACTCTGCTCAGCCATCTCCCTGCAGCTAATGCCTGACAGCTCTGTTTATGTCTCCCCGTAATTCTGCAGCTTTATGGTTTTTTTTTTCTTTCCGGGGCCATTAAGCTCACAGCTACAGCCTCCATCCCCTGCTCACCCCCCACTCCCACCCCCCTGCCTTTGTCCTTGAGGCCTAGCTGCCCTAAAGCTCTTTCGAAGATAGGCTGTCCCCTCCTGGCTAGTGGATAAAAATCCTGAACCCCAGACCTTGTCTGAAGGTTACACTCAGGCCAGTCCACAAGCTCTCCTGATACTAACTCCATCCTCCCCATCACTGGTTATGTTGGCCTATTCCCAAGGCAGATCACACAGCTGGCGGCCTGGATGGATGAGGTGAGCCCCTAGCTCTGCCCCATCTCCCAAATTGTTTTTCCTCCTCTGTCCTGAGTGACTATATTTCTTCCCAGAACATAGGCTCCCTTGTGAGGACAAAGACCCCAGCCCATCTCTATTCTGAGATTCCCTGAAGCTTCTGATTGGGATCTAGTGTAGCCTCAAGCCTCCTCCATCTCACCAATTGCCCCCCACAGCCATTCACCTGGGTACCCCTGCCAAGGTTCCTCCAACCTCACTCCACAGTACAGAGCATATCACGTGCCCAGCTACCACAGATTCTGTGCCTACACCCCAGAGCACTCTCCTGGCCTCTAGCCTGTCCCTGTATCCTCACAGAAGCTCTGCACATGGTGCTTTATTGCTATAAAGCTTTCAGTGAGTTCCCGTCCCTTCATCTCACCCTCCCCACCTCACTTAGTATACTGTGTCTCCAGTCCTAAGATCTCCTGGGCTGCAGCTGCCCTGTGCTTCAGCCTCATCCTTTCCCAGAATATCAGTTGGAAGAAGCTCTTTCCTTCTTTGCATTGCATAAGCCTCTCCTAGACCCTTAGGAGATGTCTGCAAATGCATATCCTGTGCCCCCTACCAAGTGCTAGCTTTCTACTTGCCCTAGGTGGGTCCCTGTGCTCCTCAGGCCTCAATGCCCACACCTCTCAGCAATAGTCTCTTGGTGCACCATGTTGGGGACACAAGTGAGATGAAGCAGGATCACATTTGGACGGAGCCAGCCCTGAAAATTGATTAGAATATTAAAAAGGCTCTCTCCCCAAAGGAGGAGAGAGCCACCTGCCCTTTTCCATTCGGAGGGTCAGTGCCTCAAGCCCGGGTGGCCCAGTAGGAAAGGAAGGAGCTCTGTTCCAGCCTCTGAGGGGGCTGCAGCAAATAGGCACTGGCTTCTCTGCAGCCATTCTGCTTGCTTCCTTCAGCCTCTTCCTGCTAAGCTGCCTGTCTATCAGAGTCCTGCCCTATGTGTGCTGCCCATAGACACTCTCAGCTGCCCCTCAAACTCCTCAGTGCTTTCTGACCTGGCCCTGTCCCCTTCTGTCTCCTGCGTAGAGGGTACCAACATATCATCCCTAATTTCACTGCTAGCACTACCCACAGAGACCAAGAAGACTAAAGCAGTGTCCCTAGTGTGTATGCCTCCTTTTCTTACGTTTAGCCCAAAGCTTGACCTTTCAACTCAGTTTCAGCCCTAGCATCCCACACTACTCAGAATGTGTGGTCAAGAGTGCAGTGGCCAACCAGACCCTCATCCCACATGACTCTGGTAAGCACCTAGCCTCCTCAGAGCAGAGTTCTCCTGCACAGGATACCAGATAGATAGAGCTGTGGGAAGCTCCATGCAATTTTGTTGCCAAGAGTCAGGGAGGCTGAAAACAGTAAGATCTCAACAATAATGGCAGAGCCATTCCATGCACAGGCTATTTTTGAATATGGGTCCTGGGTAGCCAACTAGGTGGGTAAGGATCATGGACACAGCTGGGAAGTGTCCTGAGGTCTTTGGAGTCCTGCTGAGCACTGCAGCAGGACCAAGAGTTAATGCTTACTCACACCTGTGCCAGCTGTGCCCAGGCTCCAGTGCGATCATCTGGACAGTAATAACAGATACTCCTTTCACCAAGCAGTTACTGGCTGCAAAGCACCCTGCTTCCATCAAGACAATTGGCAAACAGCCACTAGACTCTTAGGCTGGGTTGGGGCTAGGGTTCAGAGATGCAAGGCCCTTGGCCAAGAGGTAGGAAAGTGCTTGCTGGAAGCCACACCAGCCAGGTCCTCAGCACTCCACTGACCACATACCTAGTAAGTGTTGCCCAGTGCCAGACCTGCCACAATCACCATCAGACTCCCTTTCATTTGAGGAGGGCAAAGCTGTAACAATCAGGTCTCTGAGACAGGCAACATATTCATATCCCCTAGGCAGCGCCTGAGAAATGACTGTCGGTTTCTTTCCCTGCAGAGACAAGAATCAAGGCTCAGAGAAATCAACTGATCCTGCAAGAGCACAGAGCACAGCAGGTCCTCCAAAGCCCAGCCCACAGCATCACTGCTTCCAAAGAGCTTTTCCTGTTGCAGACAAGTGCTAAGGGTCCAGTATGCAATGAAAAAGGCACAGAAACAGGTGTTCAACACAATCCCAATTCTGTGGCACAAAAAAAGGTGACATCGATATCTTCTCATCTAAGAGGATGGAGGTAATACTATATTTTTCATATATTTCCAGAAAGGCTTCTAAAAAGACCAGCAGTTATGTGTTTTCTAGAATGAACGAGGACAGGAACTAGTGTAACCAAATTCTGGTTAATAGAATGTTGCCAGGTACACCATGTAGGCATCATATATCCTCCTGCACCAAGAGTTGATGCGCCAGTTTTAGCCTTTTGTGGTCTGGCCTCTGTTGTTCTTTGTTCATTTAGAATATTCCTTGGGACAGGGGTCCCCTCCATGAGACATAAGGATCCTGGATTGAATAGGCCTACAAGAACAGCAGGATCCTTCTTGATACCTGCATCTAGACCTGCCGGGAGAAGGAAGTATGTCCCTCTGTGTGCTGTGCTGGGCTGTGCTGCCAGCCAGCTAGGCTGGTCCTCACCTATTTGCATCTCCTTTTATCCTCCCTGGCATCCTGATCCTACTGGAGTGCCCTGAGGCTCTGGTGCTTAGGGAATCCAGGTCCAATGCAAGGCCAGGCTGGACTGACATCCCCAACACAGCTTCCACACTCTTACCAGCATTCTTGGAAACAGCTCTGGACTACCCCTACTAGGAGAGCCCCCTGAGCCTGTGGCCTGAGAGCAGCTGACAGCTCCTTAGTAGAAGCAGGCCACCCCGAAGTCTGAGTGACATTGTACCGGTCTGACAAAGATGCTGAGGCTCACATCAAAGCCTCATTTTTCTTCTTCCTGTTAGGCACTGAAACCATTTACATAAAGAGCCCCACATGGGTCTGCAACAAAGATGCGTTTCTCCCTGATCCCTTTCAGCCTCCCAGACACTGCCTGTCAGATGCGGCCCCTTTTGGAGGCATCTGTTTAAGGACCCCTGTACTTGGGTCACCTAGACATGGGCCGGGAGGGCCAACCAAAACAATAACTGTGACATAATTTCTAGGTTTTTGATGGTACAAGAGATCAAACACAAGGTTTCCAACATACTGGTGCTGCACCGCTGAACCACACCTTCACCCCTCTTAATTTCTTTAAAAACAAAAAAGAAGAAAACTAACCAATCTATAAGAATCTCAGCCAAGATGAAAGAGGTCTCTGGGAAGACTAGGCCACCTGTGAGCAGCAGCTTCCTGAGCTTGTCCACTCCCAGGCATTTGGCTCTGCTGGGCAGAGGCTTACTGAGCTACTGGAGTTGGGCCTGCAAGCCAGATCTTCCCAGTGGCAAAGGCCAAGTTCACAGTTGGCAGCTGGTGTGCCTGCCTGTCATTTCTTCAGCTCATTCTGGGTGGTCCAGGGCAGCTCCTATGCAGTCCTGATCTCTGACAGGCAGGACCTAAAGCCTTCAAGCTTTATTTTTGAGCAAATGAGCTCTCTTGGTTCCTTTTCTAAGGGCAAGTCTCACTACCCGTGAGTAAAAATACCTAGACCCAGGCTGGGCATGGTGGCACACACCTTTGATCCCAGCACCTGGGAGGCAGAAGCAGTAGGATCTCTATGAGTTCCCAGCCAGCCTGGTCTACAAAGGGAGTTCCAAGACAGCCAGGGCTGTTACACAGAGAAATCCTGTCTCAAAACAAAAAAACAAGCAAGCAAACAAAAGCCTAGATCCTTGTCCCAAGAGCCTGGGAGCAGAGAGTAATACAGGACCCACTCTAGTCTAGAGGTCCCTGTACAACCCCTGGACCAGTTCATCTCCCACATGCCAGATAGGTCACCTGTGGGGGGTGGGGTGAGCCTTACATGCGCAGTGAGTGAGTTCTGCACAGTAAGGTATTGTATAACTACTTTTGCTTGGACCTAGAATCTGCTGGAGTGCCACCAAATGACTCATATAGTAAGGCCTACATGTTGCCATTTGGGGATCAATGTTCCCCACTATGTATTATTATACGGAACTTACTTTATGGGATTTTTAGGGGACCTTTAAAACTCTTATTTTCTGTGTATAGAATAGCCTCCTAAGCCCATGAAAATGGCATTACACAGGAACATTTCTGGATTCTGAGATTAACAAAGCCATCCTCTACAAGTGAGTGTAGCATCCTGGCATCAAATAGGAATGACACATACAAACCACATGTTCTAAAACACTCATGGCAAGTTAGCACAAGATTTATTATGTATACAGTGCTCTGCCTGCATGTACACCTGCAGGCCAGAAGAGAGCACCAAATCTCATTACAGATGGTTGTGAGCCACCATGTGGTTGCTGGGAATTGAACTCAGGACCTCTAAAAGAGCAGACAGTGTTCTTAACCTCTGAGCCATCCCTCCAGCCCACAGTAGATCTTTATATTCAGAAGATTCTTGTAACTATGACAGTGTTCATCAGAGAGGGGAGGGAAAGGCATGGGCAGCTGCCGCTCCTACCCGCGGTTCTATTTTACATGATTTTAGTCACCTGTAGTTAGGACCACTCAGAAAATACTAAGTAAAAAATTCTAGATGTTGGGGGCTGAAGAGACGGCTCAGTGGTTAAGAGTGCCACCTGTTCTTCCAAAGGTCCTGAGTTCAATCCCCAGCAACCACATGGTGGCTCACAACCATCTATAATGTGATCTGGTGCCCTCTTCTGGCTGCAGGTGTACATGCAGGCAGAGCACTGTATATATAATAAAAAATACATCTTTAAAAAATTTCTAGATGTTAATTTAAAAGTTTTATTAACTTTATTGTAGTATATTATTATTGCCCTAACTTATTACTAGTTTCTGTTCATCTCTTAACTGTGATTACTTTATGCACTAAACTTTAGGTGTGCATTGGCATTGCAGAACAGTACAAGTGTACAGGCATGGTGGCACATAGCTTTAATCCCAGCACATGGAAGGGGGAGGTAGATGGATCTCTTTGAGTCTGAGGCCAGCCTGGTCTACAGAGTAAGTTCCAGGCTGGCCAGAGTTACACAAACAATAACCATTAACAACAAAATATAACAGGGGCTAGAAAGATGGCCCAGTGTTAAATGCACTTGTTGCTCTTTCAGAGGACCTGAGTTTAATTTCCAGCATTCACACAGTGGCTCAAAACTATTCAGAATTCTAGTTCCAGGGGATCTGATACCCTCTTCTGACCTCTGAAGGCACAAGGCATATGGCGCGTGCGCACACACACACACACACACACACACACACACACACACACACACCCCAGTTCAGGGTGTGGTGGTGGATGCCTTTAGTCCCATCACTCAGGAGGCAGAGGCAGAAACATCTTTACAAGTTGAGACCAGTCTAGTCTACACAGTAAATGCCAGGACAGCCAAGACTACATAAAGACCCTGTTTCAAAAAAAAAACCAAACTAAGCCGGGCGTGGTAGCGCACGCCTAAAATCCCAGCACTCGGGAGGCAGAGGCAGGTGGATTGCTGTGAGTTTGAGGCCAGCCTGGTCTATAAAGTGGGTCCAGGACAGCCAAGGCTACACAGAGAAACCCTGTCTCGAAAAACAAACAAAACAAAACATAACTAAACCAACAGCAAAAACTCATAGACAAAATAGTCATACACATGAAATAAAGCTTAAAAAATATTAAAGAAAAAAAAGAAAGGCTGTAGTTGTGCACACCTTTAATCCTAGCACTCAGGAGGCAGAGACAGGTGGGTCTCTAAGTTCAAGGCCAGCCTGGTTTATAAAGTGAGTTCCAAGGCAGCCAGAGCTACATAGCTAGACCAAGTCTCCAAAACCAAAACCAAAACCAAAACCAACCAACCAAACAAACAAAAAACCCAAAATAGACAAACAAAAGAAAAATAGTACATTTAGGGTTTGGTAGTACCAAACTACCCAGTGTTTCAGACATCACTGGAGTCTTTTTCCTCCCTCAAGACAAGGTTTCTCTGTGCAACAACCCTGGCTGTCCTAGAACTCTCTTTGTAGACCAGGCTGGCCTTGAACTCACAAACATCTGCCTGCCTCTGCCTCCTGACTGTTGGATTAAAGGCGTGCACCACCGCACCAGGCTCTATCATTGGAGCCTTAAGAAGTATTCCCCTGGGATGAAAAGAGACTATTACTCATGCACACTATTGGTGGTGTGTCATTTCTGTGCCTGTTTTGAGGTTAGCACCACAGCAGAAGTGGCAGGGAGCAAAGAGTAGAGAAAAGGAAAGGAAGAGAGGCCACTCTCACAGGTCCTTTGGTCATATGATTATCTGTCTCCCCAAAAGTGCCAAGATGGGCCTTTGGGGGCCATTTAAAATGTAAGCTTCAGCCAGGTAAATACCTACAATCCCAGCACTCAGGGAGCTGAGGGCAGAGGGTTTCAAGGTCAAGGCCCCATCTCAGAAAACCAAGTGCTGGTGTGTGCTCCATGGTAGCACACCTCCCATGTCGCAGGCCCTGAATTCCATCTCCAGCACTAAGGATGGAGGGAGAGGAAAAAAGAACCCAAACTTGAGCACATGCAATGACAGCTAAATGGCAATGAGAAACAAACCACTGCTGCCCGCAGCATGGACGAGACAGCAAGGAGAATAATTAAGCCGGGTCTCTGCGTGTATGAAATCTGTAGGCAGACACGAGTCTTGGGTGGAAACACCTAAGAAATACAACAGACTTTTGGAGCTGGTAATGTTGCTTTTCTCACCCAGAGAATCAGTTACACATGAGTGTTTGCTGTATGCAAAAATGTATCTGCTGTTCACTTGTGAGCCACGTTCTTTACGTATGTAGACCAGTCAATGAAAGGCTAGGAAGTAAATCAAGACTGCAGGTGTGGCCCGGTGGTAGTTCACTGTCCAGCATGTATGAGACCCCAGAGTCACCCTCCAGCATATGTTCCCCAAAGTCAAACACAAGATCCAGGACTCCTTTATTCAGACCCACTGAGGCACTTGCCTCCGCTGGGGTAAGTTACAGAACAGATGAGAGGCTGAAGCTACAGAGTGTTTTGCCTAGTATATAGGAGGCTCCAGTCTGAGCCCCGGCACCAGTGGCACACGTTTAACTCCGCCACTCAGGAGGTGGAAGCAGGAGGATAAAATGACACTGTCATCCTTGGCTACAAGAGGCTAAAAAGCCCCACCTGACCTGCATGGCCAACATTTGTACCCCTTCCTAAACACTTCCTATGCAAGTACGCCCCTTCCTGTCCTCAAAGAAGTCCAGCTGACCATGTGGCCTATTGGGTCATGGATATTAGAGTGGAGACAACAGTGCTATGCATCCATATGCCTCTTCCTCTGTGAAATGCAGGCACTTCCGATGGCTGCCGCTCCATCTGCCTGCCCAGATCACTAGATGATATCACTAAGCCATCTCTTAGTCCAACACAGATACACAGAGTAAGTAAGGGAGAAAAACCTGTGCTGGTACTCAGGAGTGTCTGTTAGGAGGCACGTCTAGTGTCTTCCAACTACTCCAAGGACCATCCAGGTTTTTGGTGGCTTGTATCCTGACATCTCTGGTTTTGCAAATCAGAAACATTCTGGGCTCAAGGATTTTGTACACTAGACTTAGCTTGAGTCTCAGCTGTCCCCAAGCTGCAAGAGTCTGTACCTAATGTCCTACCCTGACTCTACCCACTTCAATGTTCCACCAATTTGAGGGCAGAGCAGTGGTAAGTATCAGTTCTCAATTCTCACAGAACAGCATGAAAGAGATGGAGGTGAGACACAGGGACTCCTGACTCCATTGGCATTTTGCCCCTACCCACAAAGCCTGCACAACATAGGCTCCAAGACCCTTTGTAGAGGCCCCATGCTCAGAAGGTGCAGCTAAGGTTAGACTCATCCCTCCTCTATGGATGTCAAGGATGATATTCCCACGTGAAGTCTCCTGCTGCTTAGGAAAAGGTGACTCAAAATGACCCAGGACACAGGAAACAGTGCCACTGGCAACCCTGTTTTGGGTCATGTGAGTTGGAATCCCAGAGAATAAAAATTTTTCCTACAGAAGAGGATTCCCATGGAGGCCATATGATACATGACGTTAACTCTACATTGGCCTTGAAACCCCAGCAACAAACATGGCTTACGAGCGGGAGGCCCTGCACAGTTCTCCTCACCTCTGCTAGCCATCAGACACCCACATAGGCATAGAATAGGTAGATGGGAAGGGAAGGGGGGGGGAATCTGAAGCACATAAAAAATTAAGGCAGAGGGTCTTGAGATGGCCTATGTTCCGGGGGCTCCTGGCTCTCCTAATTTGTTTCCATCTACCCTTCTTCCTCATGGAGGAACCATAGCTGGCCGTGGTGCACTGCCCTCATCTGTGTTACCACAGAATTCACAAGCTTGGGGAGTGCGATCCACTTGTTCAAAGTCACACCGGGAAGCTATTCTGGCAGCTTTCCTACTGCCTGAAGAAAGACTGTCCTCTTCAAGTCACATGGAGGTCCCAGCTCAGCCAGTGCTGGGTTGGAAGCAGGTGATTCTTACTTTCCCCCCTACTCCTCGTCTGCACGTAGTGCAGCTACTTTTGACTCCTCAGACACACATACAACTCCCCCTCTTTCCACGGTCTGCTTGGACCAGCCTCCTATAACTGACTCCTCTGCCTGCCCTCACGCCACATCCCATCCCTAGAGCTCCCCACTCCCACGCTTCCTTCCTTGTGCACTTACTTGCTTGTGGTTAGGGATAAAACCCTAAACACTACTCTACTACTAGCCCCAAACGTGGCTCTTCAGCTGGAGGGGAACCCTGAGGGCAGGACCCCACCTGTGTACAGTCAGGGCACACAGGAGGACATGCTGGCTCAATGAAGAGATGGACACTAACTCTGCAGCCTGAGCAGCATAGGGCGCAGCTGACTGGAGGGAAACTGTCTGCTGATGGTGTTCAGGCTCAGCAGTTCCTACCTCAGGGCACCGCAGCTCTCTCCAACCACAGGGCCCACTCCAAGAGCCTTCAAGGGACTTCTTGTATCCCCAGACTTTGTACACATAGGACACAAAATTCTAGAATGCTCCACCCTCTCCATTTGCCTGGCACCGTGTCCATGGGTTGTCATCTCCACACAAAGGTCATCTCTCCTCAGATCACACTGGATTCCCTCCCTGAAGCCCTACCCCTGTGGCAGTCGCTTCCTCCAGGCCACAGTTCCTGGTTCTGTTAGACCACCCACCCACTAGCACAAGGTAGATACTCACAAAAATCAAATGATGTGGTTTGGGTTCCAGAGGCAGAATCTGGCGATTCTTCTAAATCTAAGAAATTGCTGAAGTGTCCGCCACACACCACCCTGGGATAGTAGGAGAGAAGCCAAGGGCAGTGCTCATTTGCCAGGCCTTTACTACACGCCAGAGGCACGCAGGCCATCTCTGGGCAGTTGGGGCCAGATAGGGAGAAGGACTGTGCCTGTGAGGACTGCATGTGCTGGAGGTCTAATATCAATGATAACTTTAGATACCTGCATAGAGCTTAAGAGAGCTAAGAGGCCATATGAGAGTAAAGAAAACCAAAGCCAGGCACATAGCAGGCTTCTACTCGCCCATATTTCTGGGTGGGGCTGGGCCATCTCCCAAGGAGAGGAACACAGAACTACCCAGGACTCCGCTGGCCACACCTTGATATTAGGGGTCTTCATAAGGCAGCAAGACACTGAGCTGGGCCCTAAAGGCCACGCTCTCTCTGAGTGGTTGGTTCCTCCCTATCTGCCTTCCACCACGATGGCACTGAGTGTGCAGCTATAACTGCGTAGTCATTTGTCTATCCTCACCCACCTGAACACTGTAGAGCACCAGCCTGCAGCCCTGAGCTGAGCAGTAGTCTATAGGTGACACTGTGTTTCTTGTTCTTCCTTCTGGGGAGTGGGGTAGAGTGTGGTGGGGAACATGACAGCGTGTCATGTGACCCAGACTGGTCTTGAATTCCTCACTCTCCTGCCTCTCTACAAGTTCTGAGACTACAGGATTGTGCCATAACCCAGTTCTGTAGGTAAATGAACTGAGGTTATGCGCTCAATTCTCTCACAGTCTCCTAGCCCACCTACTTCAGAAAGCCACCCCCCACTGCACTGTGCACCCCTACACCCTGGCTACCCAAGGCCATCATGACCTCGTTAAACCTGTTTGCTTACTTCAATAACAATGCATGCAGAGCTATGCTAGGTACAGAATATGGAAGCAGACATCAAAGTCCAGCTCTCATCCTTAGAAACAGACACTGAGTACTGTGGCTACTTGCCCTTTTGTGGCCTACTTGCCCTTTCGTGGCCTACTTTTCTTCATTCATCCCTTGGGAAAGACCCTTGTATTCCTGTGTACCCCAGGGTACAGTTTGCCAAAAGCTGTGTTACTCAGAATACCACTCCTGTCTTAAAACAAACATCTTGCCTGATCCTGGGCTATGACCCAAATGTGACCAGGCACTAGAAAGCCACAAGAAACCCCATTTTTCTAGGATTTCCATTTGCTCCAATTTCTGCAATTACCACCTATTTTATTTGTTACTACATAACACTGACCCCATGGCTGTGTGGAAGTCCTGGTTTTTTGTTTTGTTTTAGTTTTGGCTGGTGTGTGTGTGTGTGTGTGCGCGCGCGCGCGCGCGTGTGTGTAGGCCAGAAGTTAATGTCAGATGTCCATCTCAATTGTTCTCCATCTTAAGTGTTGAGATTGAACTAACTAATTCAGTTAGGCTAGCTGGCCTGAGCACTCCAAGGATGCACAGCATCCTCCCTCCTCAGCATCGAGATTACGAATATGTACTACCTTGCCAGCTTTTCTTACTGCATGGCAAATACTTTATTCCCAGGCAGCGCCCAAGCCCTTGTCCTACTCTTTGACAGGCCCTCATTGGTTGGCCATTCTGCTACAGGAAAGGCTTGCGTGGTCCAGGCCTTTATTAGAACCAAGACCAAGGCTACACTGCTCTACCCAACATGGTGCTGGGTGTGTAGTGAGAACATAACTGCTGCCGCCAGGCGTGGTGGCGCATGCCTTTAATCCCAGCACTCTAGAGGCAGGGGCAGGTGGATCGCTGTGAGTTCAAGGCCAACCTGGTCTACAAAGTGAGTCCAGGACAGCCAAGGCTACACAGGGAAACCCTGTCTCGAAAAACCAAAGAGAGCGTAACTGAACTTCTGCAGACCCTTCTCTTCTCCTCTGAGCAGTGACTGTTAACAAGCTGGTACCTGTCAATGTTGCCCCACCCAGCTGTCTTTTAAGTACCCACCCCCAGCTCACATCTGTGTTCCTCCCCTTTTAAAAACTTCTCATAGCTCTCAGGGCCCTCTAACAACTACCATTTGCTTTACGTTCTAAGTCCTAACAGCCATTCTTGCTTTCTCCTGTAGCTCCTTCTCCAACAGATGGGTCTGCAATCCACTCGGCTGTTGCTTGCTCCAGGACCCCAGCACATGCCAGTTCTGTTGAAAATTCAGACCCTGTTCATCCCTCCAAACCCTAGGCAGACACCCCTCCACCCCCCTTTCTGCTTGTCTCTGTTCCCTGAGTGGTACACACATTGATTCTTGTACTCCACTGCAATCAGAGCTTGACACCACAGTCTCCTACCAAACCAGATTCGACAGGGACTAGGCCTTTTGTCTTTGTTTTAAATCCCCAGTGCTTAGATACCGCCTGCAGACAAACAGTCACTCAGGAGTCTAGCTGACAGGTGGGTGAGTCTGTAAACAACATCTGCACAGCCCTTAGCATCTACGAAGCCTTTTCCTGTCTTCCCTCTCAGACCCTTATCCCTACCCCTAGGCATGGCCTCAGAGGCTTCAGGGGCCTTTTCTCTGGCCTGGAGCTGGGGTCTGCGAGGAGTTTCCAGCAGGGATCATCAAAAGCAGCTGGGACCCTCTTTCAGCAGGATGCCAGCTGTTTCCTTAGCAAGAGACACTTCCCTAGCAGCCCCTGGAGAAGCTGGCAGGTGCTCAGGTGGCCAACAAGTATGGCCCAGAAACTGGCTGGCCCGGGCATCCACCCAGAGCCACCAGGATTTGGTGGTTGAGTGCAGCTCCACCAGTGAGTCTTGGTAACAGTTGCTATGTAAAACGCTCGAAGGGGGAATTTACTGTCAGCGTTAATAATAGATGAAGGTTTCAGAATTTCTGATGCCTTACGTTCTAAGCCGTTTGATTTATAATGTCTCTGGGAAGAAAGAGATAGGGGCACAGTAGAGAAGGAGGCCCAGAAAGGAGTCAGGAGCTCACTCCTCTCCCAGGGATGGAAAATCAAGGGGCCCTGGGCGGGGAAGCCCCTGGGCCATGCACCTCCAGGATAATGGATTTTGGGAAAGCTTGCAATGGACCTCAGACACTGTGTTGGTTCATGGGAAGGGAAACTGAGTCTTGGCCTTGCCAGCCAGCACTTGGGGGTTGTTTTGGTGAATTGCTGCCTCCCTTCTTAGCACTTGCAGGTGTGTCTCAAGTAGGCTCCGGAAGCAGCGCTGAAGGGTGCCCACAGCAGGGGCCTTGTGGGGCTGACTGATTACAGGCACCACAGAGCCAACCTGCAAATCCCAACTCCCCCTACGTAGCTACAAGTGGCAGAAGCTGCTGCTGGGGAGGTGGTCCTCAGGTTGCCCAGGCAATCTGCTGCAAAATAAGGACTGTGTGCCTGGGAAAACCTCATAGAGTCCGAGGGGCTACAGAAAGGAGCATGGGCAGGGCCCTGGGCTTCCTAGAGGCAGCACATAGGTCAAGGCTGAGCCACTGTGGCCAAGGCTGCCAGTTGCTGGCAGACAGCCAGTGCTATGCTGGCTTCAGGTACTCTTTCCCACCCCTCACCTCCTGTCCTGCCTGTCCAGGCATGAGAAACATCCCCCAACTAGACCAAGCCTTCCCTGTGTCTGAGAAGGCAGAACTAGCTCAAGCCATGGCCCACACACCAACTGTCCCCACTTGGAAAACAGGAAGCACCTGGTGTAGCCTCTCACTCAGTCCAGGAGCAATCTACACCATCCTCCCCTGCCCCAGCTCCCCTTGCCCCCTCAGCAAGATGGGGACAGCCTTTTTGAGCCTAATGGACAGGGTGAATGGCAGAATTGCAGGTCAGTCCTTCACTAGTGATATACATAATTTTCATAACTTCATTGGTGCCACAAACCTGAGTTGTTATGGAAAGGGAGAGGGAAGGGAAGATGATAGGCAGAGGTATGGCATGCATTTTTGTATAAAACACTCTAGGCGCCAGGACTACACAGAGGACTATGTACAACCATAAACGTCTCTGGTCCCAGCTTCTTATCAGCATGGTGGCCTTTCCACAAACAGGTTTCCTCTGCCTTCTGAACACCCAGCCCAAGTGTGATTTCCTGAGATCAAATGAAAAGTGTGTGTGTGTGTGTGTGTGTGTGTGTGTGTGTGTGTGTGTGTGTGTACACAGCATGAGGACCACAGTTTGACTCCTACCCAGCATCTATATAAAGAGCAGGGGAGTCTGTAATCAGTCATAAGATTGAAGAGGTGGAGACAGGAAATGCTGGCCCTAAGAAGTAGGACCTGGTTCCCAGAGAACATGTCTCAAAAACCCAAAGTAAGGCCAGGTGAGGTAGTGTACTCAGGAGGCTGTTCCCGGAGACAGCTGGGTAGCTGACAAGACAATTGAGAACCCTTCTGACAGGCAGGCTTTGTTCTCTATTCAGCCTCTTTCTGGACAGATGTATTGGAGCTAGGTGTGCAGAATTGAAGGGAGGGCCCGACAGGCATTGGAGGCTGCTGTGATGCACATCCCAGCCTGGTCGCCATCTTCTGGTCAAGGACAGATCCCTGGCCTGGAGGTGTGTTTGTCACTGGGTACTGAACAGTACAAGAAGGCAAAGGCCCCTGGGGCTACACTGTGGGACCACTCTCTCCGCTCACATTCAGCACTAAAGGATAACATGCTATCACTGCTCCCATAGACATAAAATTTGCATACACCATTCCATTTGCTAGGTATGGAACCTTCCTCCCAACACTGCTTTTCATCTAGTTGTCTCTGAGATGGCCAGGCTAGCCCCTCTCTGCTCTTTAGCTTACAGGCAGCACACAGGAGATCCTTCACATGGCTGCTTGTGTTAATGGAATGTAGCTGTAGATGGAGGGAGCACCTACCACATGGTGCGAAGTAGGAATTTAAAATGTAGACACGGGTCAGGTATGGCTCAGCAGTAGAGCTTACCTAGCACACACAGGACGTGGGTTCCATCTCCAGAGCCATAGAAAAAACAAACAAACATACCCCAAACTTCTTGGAGCAGTGCTATCTTCAGGAAGTCTTCCTTATACCCTATGTCTTTGGACTCAGGGTCCATTTATTGGTTCCTCAGTTCTCTTATCTATGCAGCTCTTGGGTGTGGCAATACATGTGATAATGATGACGTAACCTGGGCATCTACACACTAGCCCCAAGTAGCCTGCGAAGACTTAGAGGGCGGGGACACACCTGGTGGTTAAGTGAGTGATGAGGAAGGGTGGATGATAGAGAACCACTTCAGCTTCACCTTATCCTCACAGGTAGAATCACTACCCTGCCTTGTCCCAGGATATAAATGGCATGCAGCCCCAGAATTCCCAGCTGGACCCCCCTCTACCATGCATCTTCATGGTCTACCTAAAGTGAAGTGGACTCAGAAACCAGCCCCTACTGCCACTCTCAGGACTGAAGACCAGCTCCTCTACCTCCTAGGAGCCCACTAGACAGTGTCTAGCTAAGCAACAGGCAGGCGGCCTGAGAATGGTGATGTGGACAGGCCCATCTCTTCCAGAAATCCTCAGAGGTACAGTGTGTTCACCCCAAGTAGAGCTCCTCTCTGGGCTAGAGACCCTCTTGGCTCCCTCACCAACGCCCAGAAGGGCAGTTATAACTATCTTAATTAATAAGAAACGAGGTAATGAATTAATCATTACATAACTCACGCAATTTGTTTGGCAACCATATCCTTAAAAAACAAAGCTGTGTGTGTGAGCACTCATGCATGGCAAGGTCTTTGTCAAATGACACTGAAGGGCAGACTAGAATATTATCCCAGGAAACCCCCATCTTTGGATGAGGCAGGGACAGCCAGGGGCACTAAATGGTTGCAAGAGCTCCAAGCAAGAATCTGTGGAGGAGCAGGGACACCATGGTTCATCACACCCCCAAGACAGAAAGAAGCAGGCGGCTTACTCCAGGCTGCAAAACTAAACAACCCTCTTCCCCAAGAACTGAACAGATGCTTCCTCAGATAAAGAGAATGACACCAGCTCTCAGAAAAGATGCTGTGAAACCAGTGACAAGGGATACAGTGGTGCCTTTAGGACCTTGTCCGGCATCATGGTCACCAAATCACTGGAGGGCTCCTGGTATACAAAGGCCCTGGGGTTAAAGACAGATTATGGAAGCAGGGAGGGGGAGGCAAGATGGCTAAGCAGGCACCTGTCACTAAATCTGAAGACCTGAGTTCAATCCCTGGGACCCAAATGGCAGAAGGGAAGAAGACTTCCATACTATGGTGTGCATGTCTTGACACAAACACACACAGACATACAAAGAAATGTAATAAAATTTTTTGGTTTTGTTTCTAAAGAAAAAGAAAGTAGATGGTGCCCAGGTGTGCCGGTAGAGCAGCCTGTTGGAAGTGTACCTGAATGGCAAGAATCCACAAGCTACCTCTTGGCTCTCCACGTCCTGGATTGGGCCATCTCCAGGGTTAGCAGGCCCTGCTCATGACCTATGCCAATCTTGACAGAGCAGCCACATCTTGGGGTGTAGAACCTAGTCCCTGTTCTGTCTTGCAAAGCCTCCCTACCCTAAATGCTTACACTCTTAAGACCTGAAGTGAGATGGAGTTTAAAGGCACACCCTAGGTGGGAGCCAACAATGCCCTGCTAGTTTCCCCTCCATACGAGAGCCCAGCAGCTTCCCCACTGCTGAATCCACTATGGACTCAGAGCTAGCCAGGCCCTACCTGCACAGCCCTGCCGTTTCTAACCCTTTCTCCTAGTTAACACCAACTAAACCTGACTGGATTCTGACAATTCAGATTCCTGGGCTACCCAGGAACTGTGACTCAGAGGGGTCCCAGGACAGGAGCATGCAGAGTGGGTAATTTCTGTGGGCTGAACCCCAACAGCCTTCAGGCCTGTTGGCATGAGTGAGGGGCTACCTCCACCTTAATCAGCAGCAGCCCAAGGAAAACACACACAGCCAGTGACATCTGAAACCCCATATCCCATGGGCCCCAGCATTTTAAAAAGGTTTTTTTTTTTTTTTTTTTAGATCCAAATTTTTGGTTTCTCTGTGCAGCCTTGGCTGTCTTGGAACTCACTCTGTAGACTAGGCTGGACTCAAAATCAGAGATCTGCCTGCCTCTGCCTCCTGAGTGCTGGGGTTAAAAGCCTGCACCACCACTGCCCAGCGGGCCTAGTACTTCAATGGACACATATTCATCTGGTAGAACCTGGTACCAGCAGTGGGGAGCTGCTGTGGCTCAGGAGCTTCTTCACCCTTCTGGAACCATGCTGTCTTCATTGTGAGGCACTGGACACAATAGGGTTGTGAGGATGTTCAGGGCCTAGAACTGCACACAGAACAAGGAAGGCTGCTCCCAAATCACCAAGGCAACTATGCGGTAAGTGCTCCTTATGGTCAGGGTTCTGCCAACCTAAGTTTATTTAAACCTACAAGTGGAACGGTAGCATGTGTAAAGCAAAAAAACAACCCTCTGGAAAGGCATGTACACATCAACACCACTCTGTGCTGCCTACGGCTGGAGAGTAGGCAGGGCCCACTGTAGCCTCCAAAGGCCAAGCTACAACCAGATAGATGCACATACATGCAACCACTGATGTAAAACATTCGTGTGTGTGTGTGTGTGTGTGTGTGTGTGTGTGTGTGTGTGTGTGTGTGTGT